>CM035808.1:77577150-78777150 GCA_020466095.1 Chlorops oryzae | reverse complement strand
TTTTGGCAAGAGTACACACCATGGCTTCATTTTGTCACTGCTTGCAACCGCGGTTAATCTTCGTCGAGCTTTCTGAGCTCCGTCGATATCTGTTATAACATACCGATGTAGCGCAAGACTGGCGGTAGAATATGGTCCTCGATACCTTGGGTCGAGCTTGCGACTCTCTCCTGTGCTGGAAAGAGCACTCTCTAGTGAAACAAGATCTCCTTCCTTGTATTAATGAGGCGTTTTGTATTTCGCATCGAAGCAACGTTACCAATTATCACATGCGATTTCTACATTCTTAATAGCGTCTTGTCTTCATTGAATCATTGGTACCTGATTTTCTTGTGTATCGTTGTGTAATGCGGCTAGTAGTCTGTTGCCAGTTATGTCGTTCAGTGAAAAATCGTACATAAGATCGATCGGCGAAAACTCTGTTGTAGAATTAGCTGTCGTATTTAATTTCCATTGCATATTACGAATTTGATAATCCCAGCCCTTGACGTCTTCTGATGTTCTCAGATAGGCTAGAGCAGACTGATTGACTCTTTCGGCGTACCCGTTGGACCTTGGAGTTCTTACGGCTACCTTCGTGCGCTGAATATTGTCGGTCTTGCAATTATCTGAAAAAACTTCAGAGGTGAATGCTGTTCCTCGGTCCGTGATGATTTGTCTTGGCGGTCCGAAATAAAGTGTCGAATTGTTCATGGCGTTGATGACAGGCTTCGTTTTCGTTGATTTGACGGCTGTTATTATTTAATAGCTGGTAAGAGCGTCTACAATAACCAGAATATACTCGTATTGTTGGCGGCTTCAAATGAATGGGCCCAAGTGGTCCACGTGCAGTATCTCAAATGGATTTTTCGGAATCTCAATACCAAAAATTTGGCATTTTTTACTCGGTTTACGATTGTAGCGACACTGAATACATGCCTTAATATAACTTTTAACAATGTGTTGAGATCGTCGGAACCAAAAATGTTGCTAAAGTCGTTTCATCTTACCGTCCACACCGGGATGTCCTACGTCATCGTGACACATCTTAATAATTTGCCAACGCATGCCCTTTGGCACGACAAGTTGATCAGATCCGCTTGGGTTCCGTTTGTGTAACCTGTTTCTCTTAAAGATAAAATGTTTTGCGTATACCTTTCCTTGCGGCGATGGCTTCTTGGTTGTCAAGACATGAACGATTTCATGTAGATGACCATCCTGTTTCTGTATGGTCAGAATCCAGTCATCTTTCGAGATATTAATTGCCATCAGAGAGGCAGTGACCTCCTCAACTCCGTTAGGTTCATCAACAGGCGCTCTGCTTATAGCGTCGACGTGATTCATCAACCTTCTAGAACGATGGATTGCTGTGAAGTCGAATTCGAGTAATCTCAGCAGCCAGCGAGAGATAAGAGGAGTCATCGGCGTCTGGTGGTAGCTGAATAGTCAGTTACGATCACGAAGCGTTTCCCAAGTAGATACATCCGAGATCGTTGACACGCTTCTGCCACTGCTAGCACTTCGAGTTCATATCCGTGATACTGGCGTTCCGGATGAGCACACGCTCGGCTTAAGACTGACTGTTAACCGCGTTCGCTGAAAGGCTTGTGTGTATGGCGTGTTGTTGTTGTCGTTGTGAAATACCGGAGGCGAAAATATTCGTGGTGGTGTCTGCCACGGGATTTGGAAAATCAGATGAGCGTTCGTCCGTCGTCGATGCCATTTGAAAAACTGTTTCCAGTTTCCTTAAAAAAAAAAAACCGTTGTTTCGCCTTCATCCTTTTCCGACGCACTCCTATCATCCTCGTACACAATTGCATTTCGCAACTGTTTTTGTAGCTCGGCTTTTAGTCCCGTTGTGGAAAGGTTTGGTTCCCTCAGCTTTTCCTTTAGTTCGTTGACCGTTTATTCTTCGTTGCTCATTTTGGTTTCATAAATATATTAAATGTTCGATTTTAGAACGCGAGTTAATAACTTTGAAACAACGTGCTAATTAAAGAGGTTATTTTGGGATAGTACGCCAAGCGTGAATAAAATGTCAAGCTAGCGCGACTCAAAATGAAAACACTGTGTATCGCTTAACGTCGAAAACAAAAGTGATCTCTCTCTTTAATCGATTCTGCCAATAACCCAGCTTGTAAGGGTACAAAACAGAAACAAGTAAGAAAGCTAAAGTCGGCCAAGCCCAACTTTGAAATGCCCAGCGTCACGACATTATGAGGTCACTATGTTTTGCTTCTGTATTTTTGGACGTGGCAGTGGTCGGGCCACATTAATTATTTCCCTACACCTTTCATTCGCCTTTGTGAACCTATGTTGCTAATTCGAAGCTTCTACGCCTTTTACCTAGGAAGTTACGAAAATCTTCATTTGTGAGCGTGGCAGTGGGCGGGCCACATAAAATTTCTTCCACCATCTTTAATTCACCTTGGTCAACCTATGTTTCGAATTTGAAGCTTCTACGCCTATAAATACGGAAGTTACGAAAAATCTCCATTTGTGGGCGTGGGAGTGGGCGGGCCACATAAATTTTCTGCCTACACCTTTCATTCGCCTTGGTCAACCTGTGTTGCGAATTTGAAGCTTCTGCGCCTTTTACTTCACAAGTTACGATAAACCCTTATTTGTGAGCGTGGCTCGAGGAGGGCTGTGTCCATTTTTTCCAGTATATGTCCCTTTTTGTAGTTTACCAGTGCCAGTAAAATAAATTCATTTGTTGGCGTGGCAGTGGGCGGATGTCTCCCATTTTCACTTAGGCTCATATTTGGACCCCGATACACATGTGTGCCAAACTTCGACTTCATTGGTTGAGCTGTTTCGGAGGAAATCTGACCACAGACGGACATGTCTAAATCGATTCAGTTTTTGTTCCTGATCATTTCTATATATATTTGTCTATATTTCCGGAGCTAAATTTTCCCTGCTACAAGACTCGCACAAAACTAATATACCCCGCTTACGCGCTTAGTACACTCAAACATATGTGTGACAATGAGAATGTGACAGTGTGTTAACATGTTAACTGGCAATGTACCCTGGGCGTATACTAATAACGTAATAGGCTTTCATGAAAACTAGCAGTAACACTCGAAAAAGTCAACAGGATTTATAATGCCTTATAGAATTAGTTAAAGCTAATTAAGAGTTAATTTTGAGTGAAAAAAAAAATTTTTGAGTCAGCGTGCGCATGGCAGTTGGAAATGCGCGCATGATTTTTGTTGGTTTTATTTGATTTTATGGGGATTTTAAATGACTAGAACTTCTTTATAAAAGCCTTTAGAGGGCACATAATTCATGAAAACAATTTTTTTTATTCCAAAATTAATTTGCACCACTGGTTTTAAAAACTCTTTGATTATGGTCTTCTTTTCATTAAAATGAGCAAGGACGAGTTTTATGCGCTTGAAATTGAAGAAAATTTTCTCAAAATATAGGGATAATTTCTAATGAAATTAATTTTTATTTCCTATATTATCTTTTAGCGGCTGAGCCTTTTTGACGTCGACAGTTAGACCATGTAGGAGTGTAGGTCTAACTCTTCTTCTTCCTAATCCCTGAAATGTGTTAGAGCTACACTGCGTCAACATAGGCACATAGCATGAGGAAAAGAGAAGCATGCTATGGCAGCGAAATATTTAGCTCTACTCTGGTGAAACGCATTGCCACTTTAATTTTTAATTTTTGATATTTTCGAGTACATTACATATAAAATATCTACCAAACTCATAAAATGATATGAGAAGCTTGAACAACATAAAACTAATCAAGGAAACTCAATATCAAGGAGAAATAGCAATTGATTTTTTTCTCCTACCCTGTCTACATAACTTTTTGATCATACTGTTTCAGCAAAAATACTAAATTCTATACACAATCAAATTCGTAGCCGTAATCAAAAATGTATGTAAAATTATTACAAAATGAAAGCATTCGTGCACATTAAGCAAAAACATATCGTAATACATTTATGAAAGCCACTCAAAATTAACTTTTTAATAGCTTAAAAAGATGTGATGAAAATAGTTCGATTCTGCTCATTTTCACTGTCAGTTTTTCATACGTCATTTTATAAGCTCAATCAATTATTTGATTCAATTTACAGTTCAAAACGAAGAGTTTAAGCCCAAATTTATCGAATTCGGTTGATTAGTTCATGCGATATTGCTAAAACATAATAACACATAGTAAGCCAACTTTTTGATTTTTTCCCTTTTTATTTATTTTTTTTTTACAAAAAATCAAATTGAGAGATAATAAAGTATCAATTAACCTATAACACTGCTTAACAAATTTGGAATTTATAAAAAGCAACTGAATATTTGTGCAATTTTCCTGTAGATCTCGGCCTCCTAAGCAAGAAAAAAAATTTTTTAAATTTTTTTATGGAAGAGTTTTTGAGAAAAAATTTTTTGAAATTTTTTTCAGTGCATTTCGTAGGTGCACTTGCTATTTCAAGCATATCTCGGGCCCCGATCTACCGATTTTAATAAATATATTTTCCAAATATAGATAATTAAGCTCCCTACAACTTTTAGAAACAAAGTTTTTGATTTGCATGAGTAGTTTTAGTGCTAGAGGTGCAATTATACAAGAAAATTGTGTTTTTTTTCAAAAAAATCAGGGTAAATTTTTCATATAAAAATTTGTAAAAAATAGAAATCGAAGTGGAAAACCCATTTTCAAATTTTTTGCGTATAGCTAAGTATTTCTTCTAAAAAATAAGCCCCGTTTGGCTAAAAGCGGTGAAAAATTTACGGAGCTATGATTTTTTTGCCAAAACACTAAAAAATCGATATTTCACAATTTTTGCTTTGTTCACAAAACTTGTTCATATGAGCCGAAATTATTTTATGAAGGTGCAATTGAGTAAATTTTCACATATATAAATGCATAAATGCTGCCTCTTTATTGATTAAAAATGAATGTCGTTTTGCCCTGCCTTTTAGAATATTGTGGTGGATTTGTTTACCTGCCGGTCTCAATGACCTGTACCAGATAAAAAAGGGTGCAGTGCTTTCCCTTAGTGGAAAAAAATATAAGGTTTCATGAATACGTTTTGTGCGTTAACGTCAGTTTTTATACTAAACGTGTTTCTTTACTTTCAATTTTGCCTAATGAATTGAGCGTAGTATAAAATACCTGAGGTTTTGCATACTTTACATACATACTTACATACAGTATAGAAAATTTATGGCAATATATAAAAGGGTAACACTTATGCGTTTAGATTAGTAGTCTTGAACTAAATTTTGAACAACGTACATCAATTGAAAATAAAACAAATTTTAAAATATAAAAAAATGAGTAAAAGAACTCGTGTATTCATGTGCAAAAACAATCCGGACGATTTTTGCAATATTTGTGGATTATATATGTTAAAAAATAAAGGATTAGCGTTTACTGAAGCACTGCAAAAGCACTATTTCCATTACTTCGGTGTTTTGCCAACTCTCAATGAGCCGTGGACGCCTAAAAGAATATGTGACCTATGTCATAGAAAGTTATCAAAATGGGCTTCTGGAGAACGGTAAGAATTAAAATTTAATACGCTATAAAAAAAACTAACTATTTGCATTCTAGCTGTTACATGGATTTTGACACGGCAATGGAATGGAGTGAGCCCTTTTGTCACTCGGTGGACTGCTATTTTTGCCTTAGTGCAAGAAGTGGATTTGGGAAACATTTAAAATGGGAATACGCGAAAGTTGATTCGGTAAAATTTCCTCTACCTCATTCAAGTGATGTGCCTTATCCAGAATGCCCTGGCTCAGCACCCAAAATAGAAGGATCATCAGAGGAAATGCTGGGGTCTAGTGGAAGTCAGTTTGAAACAAGTTTAACGCAACGAATACTCTCACAGGCCGAATTAAATGACTGGATTCGTGATTTTGGTTTTTCAAAGGGTAAAGCTGAACTTTTTGCATCTAGAATGAAAGAACGCGGATTTGTGGCTCCTGATGTCAAAACAAGCATTTACAGAAATCGGCACTTGCAATACGGAAAATTTTACGCAAAAGTAGACGATATCTGTTTCTGCAGCAATATTTTAGGCCTATTCGAAGAGCTCAATGAAGTCTACAATCCCGGAGAGTGGCGTTTATTTATCGATAGCAACAAAGAGAGCTTAAAAGCTGTCCTCCTACACAATGGCAACCAAAAACCGTCTCTTCCTGTCGCATATGCATCGCATTCTAAAGAAACCTACGAAACAATGAAAACGCTTTTGGATCATATTGAATATGACAAGCATAGATGGAAAATATGCGCTGATCTCAAGGTAGTGGCAATTCTGTGCGGGCTTCAAGGAGGATATACAAAATATTGTTGTTTTTTGTGCAAGTGGGATAGTCGCGCTGACCACTTACACTATATTAAAAAAGATTGGCCTTTGCGAACCAACATTATAGTTGGTGCAGACAATATTCAACGCACTGCTCTCGTTGATAAAAATAATATTATATTACCGCCACTGCATATAAAATTAGGACTTGCTAAGAACTTTATAAAAAAATTGGCAAAAGATGGAACACAGGAAGCTTTTGCCCGCTTAAAGGCGATCTTTTCCTACCTTTCACACGCAAAACTCAAGGAAGGAGTTCTAAATGGTCCAGAAATACGTAAACTTTTGCAAGACGACGAGTTCTCAAGCCTTTTGTCCCCAGTCGAAGCAGCAGCGTGGAGCTCATTCAAACTTGTTATACACAATTTTTTGGGCAACCACAAAAGTCCAGATTACAAGCAAATAGTAAATAACCTACTAAAGAATTATAAGAAAGCCGAAGTACACATGTCGTTGAAGATCCACTTTCTCGATTCGCACTTGGAATTTTTTCCCTGAAAACTTAGGAGACGTAAGCGATGAGCATGGCGAACGTTTTCATCAGCAATTAAAGGATATTGAAAATCGCTATAGCGGCCTTTTCGACACGGCAATGATGGGTGATTACGTGTGGTCCCTTGTGCGTGAAAATGATGGTAGTAAATATAAAAGACAAAGCGGAAGCAAGAACTTTTTTCAAATTGTATAAAAATAATTTTGGAAATAAATTTTTATTTCTTTAACACTTTTGCATTAGAGCTTATTTCACAAATGTTTTACAGGAGTTGTACCAATTTGGTAGTTCATGTTGTCTTAAAGTGGGCTGCATCACAGCGGCCCCGGTGTATGTATGTAAGTATGTAAGTATGTATGTAAAGTATGCAAAACCTCAGGTATTTTATACTACGCTCAATTCATTAGGCAAAATTGAAAGTAAAGAAACACGTTTAGTAAAAAACTGACGTTAACGCACAAAACGTATTCATGATACCTTATATTTTTTTTCCACTAAGGGAAAGCACTGCACCCTTTTTTATCTGGTACAGGTCATTGAGACCGGCAGGTAAACAAATCCACCACAATATTCTAAAAGGCAGGGCAAAACGACATTCATTTTTAATCAATAAAGAGGCAGCATTTATGCATTTATATATGTGAAAATTTACTCAATTGCACCTTCATAAAATAATTTCGGCTCATATGAACAAGTTTTGTGAACAAAGCAAAAATTGTGAAATATCGATTTTTTAGTGTTTTGGCAAAAAAATCATAGCTCCGTAAATTTTTCACCGCTTTTAGCCAAACGGGGCTTATTTTTTAGAAGAAATACTTAGCTATACGCAAAAAATTTGAAAATGGGTTTTTCCACTTCGATTTCTATTTTTTTACAAATATTTATATGAAAAATTTACCCTGATTTTTTTGAAAAAAACACAATTTTCTTGTATAATTGCCTTATTAGTTCATGCACCGAGAGAAATAAGAACTGTTAAATCAACCACTTAGAACAGTTAAAGTAAGAGTGGTCAAATTAACTGTATTCCCCGTTAAATGCACTGAAAAAGGAAGTCAAATCAACAGTTGAAAAGTAGTCACTTTTTATGTTCAAATTCGCTTTCGTTCACTTAGACGTATAAGTTCGCATTCTGATCAACCGTCTCCGGAGTGTGCAATAGCTCAGTTGTTTAAGCTGTGAGTTGACCGTCGTGAGATTCGGGGTTCTATCCCTGCTGGCGGCGGGAATTTTTCTGGAATTTTTTTTTTTAATTACAGTTTTTTTTTTTTTTGTTCAGAGTGTAGTTGTTTTTTAAGGCAAAAATTTTCTCCTAAATTTTTAAGATTTTAATTTATTTAATTTTTTTTAATGGTTCATTTTCAAGCAAAAAATTTTGCAACCATAAGCTCAAGTGAGCGTTTTGACCAACAAATTAAATTCGTTCGTTTAGCGTAATGGTTAAGACGTTCGCCCAGCGAAGTGGTGGTCTGCGGTTCAAGGCTCGGCCGAGGCGAGAAAATTTAAAGAGATGAAAGAGAAAAAGATTTAAAAAGAAACAAATAAATAAAGAAAAAATATAATAATTTAATTTAAAAAAAAAAAATATTAATATAAGAAGGTAAAAAAAAGTCAAAGCAAAAAATAAATTTTTTTTTCCCAGTCGCTGGTGACAGTTGATTTAACCGCGAGACAGTTATATCAACCATCAGGTAGTTATATCCCTATTGACTGTGTTTGTACTGTTGAATCGACCGCTACTACACATAAGCTAAGAATTAACGGTGAACTCGGTTATTTTAACCTGCCTTTTCAGTTAATATAACTACCTTTTTCTCTCGGTGTGCGATATTGCTAAAACAAAATAACACATAGTAAGCCAACTTTTTGATTTTTTCCCTTTTTATTTATTTTTTTTTTACAAAAAATCAAATTGAGAGATAATAAAGTATCAATTAACCTATAATCAATGAATTTATTCAATTTGAGCGAAATATAACGTATTATATATCTTGCTATCTATGTTGTTCGATGATAGAATGGAAAAATGAAACATTGCTATAACTAAGATTTTACATTACCGAAGATATATTGTCGAACCAACGGAACTTAGAGTTTATCGAAAACCTCTTATACGGGTATGTGATTATTTTCCCTTTCCCGGGGAATTCAATTCCCCAACTGATGTGATTTCCCTTTCTCTAGATTGAGGAGGAATTCGAATTACCTCATGATCTAACTGGCGATATGCATTCTCTATTAAAGTAATTCAATTTCCATCTCAATCTAGGAAAAAGGGGAATTAATCACTTCAATTTGGATATTGAATTACCTTTCCAGCGAAAGGGAAACCAATCACATACCCGATAAACTTTAATTGTACGGAATATACAAATATGATTGATTTAAATGACGATACCATTTGATTTGAACCACCGTTTACGCAAAGTCATTCTTACGAACATTTGGAGGGATATTTAAATTACGAAGAGCCACCGTTCGATGATCCACAAATTCCTTTACACATCCAAGGAACGGAAAGACATATCCAATTGCTGGCTGCCACTGCTAAACGAGTTGTAGGAAAGAATGTAGAAGGCGCTATGGCGACGATGTTAGAGAGCCGTACGAACACACCCAGACTTGAAAGCAAACAAGACTTTCAGACTTTCACATTTTTTCTTTTACTACACTGAAATTGAATATTTTCTTTGATTATAGGTTAATAGATACTTTATTATCTCTTAATTTGATTTTTTGTAGAAAAAAAAAACAAAAGGGGAAAAAATCAAAAAGTTGGTTTTATGTGTTATTTTGTTTTAGCAATATCGCATGAACTAATTAACCGAATTCGATAAATTTGGGCTAAAACTCTTCGTTTTGAATTGTAAATTGAATAAAATAATGGGTTGGGCTTTAAAAAATGGCCATGGAAGTAAAATTTTTGGACAGAATCATGAAAAAAATGGTCCAAAATTTGAACAAAAATGCCCGTAACTTTTGAACAGTAGGACCAATGTTGGAGATTTTTTTTTTGCAAATTGATCAGAATGAGCTCACCTTTCCAACGCGCCAACTGGCTATTAGATCCGAATTTTGAGTTATGGATGTGAACGTGTAGGTAACAGAGGCTCTCCAACGTCCCACATTATTGTTATTAACACACATTATTATTATTCCCACATTATTATTATTAACTTATTATTATTCACATATTTTAACATATTCCTTACTCTATTATATATCCCGGGCCTATCTAAATCTTCAAAGAAGATCTTACCCCTGTTTATATGTTTCAAAAATGGAATTTGTTTTTTTTAGTTCGACATGAAAATATTCAAATTAGCGCTGATATTGATAAGATTAGTGGCTTTTCGCTTCAAACTACATTTTGACTGTGATTGCAAAAGCGTTTATTAAAAATGTTTCGCCGTTTTTTCTCAAAGTTACTCATTTTTCTGAAATATGTGCAAATTACTGAGAAATTATTATTGTGACCCTCGGACGTGAGTATACAAGCGCATCTAACCAAAATATTAGAACTCATCGTTAACAGTAAGGACTCTGATCGAAAAAAAAAATTATTATTATTTTTTTTTTTAACTCACCATATTTTCTTTGTGTATCCGATATTATATCTACCCCTTTTCTATGCTTGCTCTGATTTTTCTTCAGTCTTTAGCTCCATCGTGCCAGTGGTAGTAGAATTCTTAATCCGATACGGCGGCTTTGATGAATAAAAAGTTTGTTTAGCGGATAAATTTTCGCGGATAATTTTTTCGCGACGAAAAATACATTTTACTCTTGTGGAAGAATTTTATACCAAGAACATAAGTCTATTTAATGTCCCTTAAAGTGCCATACTTCGCGAACGAATTTTTCGCGGACGCGCTGTTGTACACGTAGGACGTCAAATACTTCAAGTAATTGTTAAAACCGGCTGCGCTACTAATGTTGCGAGGACTGGACCGAAATCCTGCACTCGACTATCGTACCGAATATTTGAACGAAGACCCCTTTTTATATTTTTATCATTTAGAGCGGTTTATTAACGGTACGTTATCAACTACCAACTGAACTCTTAGTTTAAATTGCAAAGCTTATATACTAATTATTCTAAATCTAAGTCTGCGCTCTACAGACGCTGGTCTGTTCTTCGGGAACCGTGTCGTGGGCCTGCTGACGCATGATGACCTGTACAGGTGTGCTTCCGGGTATCTTCGTCGTTTTGTTCCATGACCAATATCCGATTCCGCATGTTCGGCGATTCCGCGTAAGGTCACATATGCTGTAATGTTGTACTTGGCACGCTTTTGCGGGTGTGCGAAACGACAGTTTGCGCTTTCGCCCATCTGTCGTTGCTAGCAAGCAATGTGAAAGCCACAATATAGGCTGCTTCACTGTTTGACTCATAACAAGGGTCAAGTCTCCTGTGCCAAAGTCCAGTTTGAAACGATAAGCGAGGGACTCTGAAGAGTCTGTACAAATACTGGTTAACAAGTCCCTTCGTAGAAAACTCATTAAACCCAAGGGGCATATAACCCTCATTTAATGATACTTTTTGGGCAATTTATGTTACCAAAACGTCTTGTATTCTGTGGTGGATATAAAGAACTTTAAGTTTTTACAAGTGGCATCACTTCTCTTTTTCAAAACCATTTTTTCAAGTAAGTCTTTTAAAATAATTGCCCGATTTCCAAAAAAGGGATAGATTAAATAACTATACATCGTTATATGTAAAATTATTTACAAAAGGAATGTGGTTTACAAAGATAACCACGTAAAACTGCAACCATGTGGACCTGTGTCGGTCACAAATTTTTGGGAATTTTTCCTGGCTCATGTAATACCGTACTAAAAACTGATTATCTTTATTCATAGACCGTCTACAAATAATTGAATTTTTGAAGTGTCAGTCACAAAGTAGTTTCAGATATGCTTTAGATCTTAGTGAGATGCAGGTTTTATTTTGTCTGTTACATATATGGCCAAAACAGCAGAAGAAAGAAAACGTAAGCAGACTTTAAAAAAAAGTGGAAGCGAAGCAAGGATACAGAACCAACATTAATCAAATCAAGGGTAAGAGGGTTACAGTAACGCGAGCCTGACAATAAAACACCTGACACAGACACACATGTTTAAACAATTTGTAAACCGCGCCCAAAAAACATTAAGAAAGAATATCCTAGAAATGATTAAAGTCACAAGGGACCCCATATACCGACTTTTGTTAATTTTATTTGCCACGCCCACTTTTCCAATCCTGTTTAATTCTAATCGGAGGCCTAAAAGTACGCTCAAATTCTAAGTTTCATTTAAATATTTCGAAAAAGTCCGATTTTGGGGTAGTTTGGGCAGTTTTCTGACCGACCCTGGTACTGGAGGTACACTTACAAATGGGTCGGTCGGGTACATTCTCGAACTTGTTCTTACTCATGTTCTCGTTAACAGGCATACGAAATTTCGTCTATAATATGTATATATATATATGTATATAGCTCAACTCCTTCGATAAAAAAAAACTGAATAAAAACAGACAGACGAACGGACAAGGCTAAATCGAATCTCTTGTTGACGCCAATAATTTTAATACTTATATATTTCGTATGGTCTACCTCGACTGGTTCTGGGTGTTACACACAACCGTACAAATGCAATAAACCCTCGACACAGAGTGTGTCGGGTATAGAAAGTAAAATTTTTATGTGAATTGGATTGCTATAGTTCGTTTTCATTATATTTTAATATATTAAAGTGAATGTAGTGTCAGTCACGATTACCTCTGTAGGGTCTGTCACGATTTATTTTTTTAATGAAAAACATTGCAACAAATCAATGCATTTAAGTTCACCATTTTTTATTTGGTTAGTTTCATCTTCTGTTTTTAAAACTTTAACTTACAGTGATAGCACCCATAGAGAGGAAGATTTTTGAATTTTTTAAACCCCTTCAAAAATTACTTCTTTTGGTATATCTCATCAATTGCCTCAAAAATTATACTGGAACCAAATCACTCAGTATAATAAAACTGGTATTTTAAAGGAGAATATAATGCAAATTATTTCAAATGTAGAGTCTGTCACATATAGAATTTCACTTATAGTTTTCTAATGTTGAAAGAATAAACGTTTTTTTTTTCAATAGTAAACCGTTATTTTATCTATTCTACAAAAATGTTTGCATGGGGTAATATGTAACGGACACTATAAAGTACTTAATTGATTTATAGGTGTTGTCCAAAGGCCTTAGAAACAAAGTGGGAGGCTATATGACTACCTTTTCCTCTTAAAATTTTAATGATTATTGCTGTACTTCTTTTATTGTAGATTGCATATTGGCAAGGGAGTTCAGTTGGACTTACGTGGTGAAGGCGATGTCTGGTTGCGCTGCTTAAGTGACAATTCTGTATTTGTACAAAGTTATTACTTGGACCGAGAAGCGGGTCGAACACCGGGTGATGCTGTGCATAAAATTTATCCTGCTGCTTGCATTAAGGTATTTGAAATCCTAATGAATAAATATGGTAGGGACTTATGCAGCTTTGAAAATGCCTTTGTAAATTTTCCCTCCGAAGTTTTCATAAAAAAAGAATGAATCCCTTTATTATTTTTATAATTGCCATCACCCTCATTTACAGGTTTTTGACTTGAGGCAATGTCATCAACAAATGCACTCGCTTGCCACAAACGCCCAGGCAGCTGCAGCTGCACAAGCAGCCGCTGTGGCAGGCCTGCCAAGCACGCAATTAGGCGGGCCGCCCCGAAGTAAGTAATTATTTGAAAATATTTCGTATTGCTTGAATCGCGAATACAACTAAATATGTGGAGCTGCACCAATGTTTTGTGTTTCTATATATTTAGGAAATAGAATCCAAGCGGGTGTTGGTTTTGAGATTATACGGGGAGTTTTGTAGTCAAGAGAGGTCAAACAATATGCGCAGTAAACTTGTAACTTTTCAGATGAATGGCTGTCAAACCAAATCCTCTCAATGGCGACATTGTCATGTAAACGCTTGGATTTCGATATGGATTTCACGAAATCCAAGTGCCGAAATCCTGGGATCCGCTGGATTTCGACTGGATATCGACTGAAATCCTCAAAAGTGCCGAAATCCGGGGATTTCGATGCCGTCTGAATGTAAAAGACTATACAACAATTTTTTATTAATAAACTATGACTGGAAACATTTGTAGCTCAACGACTATGGCAATATTCTGCAAGAAAATTAATTTTTGGCCCCCTGTTTTCAATTAGGAGCCCACCCTCAAATCCAACTTAGCTATTTCCCGCATTAACACATAGTAAAAGACTATTAAAAAATTTGTTATTAACAACCTATGACTGGAAACATTTGTAGCTGAACGGCTATAGCGAGATTCTGCAAGAAAAATAATTTTTGCGCCCCGGCCATCTCACTGGCCATTACCTGTTTGGCAGGCATGCCGCAAAGCTGGGAGCCCCATACAATGACTTTTGCTGGAGCCGTCGCTCGGAGGAGGAATATATTGTCCAACTTTTGTGCCAGTGCCCGGCCTTATCGTGAACAAAACTGTCTCTACTAAAACACACCTTTCTCACCAGCCTCACTGAACTGTCCGAAATAAAAATTTTCAGACATCGCGCGGTTCATAAGGAAGTGAAATTGGCTTTTGAACGAAGTAGAAAGGGGCTAGTCGTGTCTCTCTATGGTATCACAAAGGGCTTGTTTATGAGCCCACGTGAGCTGTTTGCTGCCGCACCTACCTACCTACCTACTGCAATGCCCACAAATGGCGTTTTTTCGCAACTTCCATAGTAAAAGAGGAAGAAGCTCCAAATTCACAACATAGGTTGACCAAGGCGAATGAAAGGTGTAGAAAAAAAATTTATGTAGCCCACCCTCTGCTACGCCCACAAATGTAGATTTTTCGTAACACAATTTTTTTTGATAGCGGTAAATAAGAAAAACACATATCATAATGGGATGAACAAGACCAATGCCCAAAACCAAGCATTGAACATGCCTTTCCAGCAATTCTCCCTCAATAACATCAAAGTGAAAAAAAAGTTCGCGATTCTTGGCGGCGTCTTCTATTTAGTTCGCGACTTCTTAAACTCCCTTACTGGCAGCCCTGTTCAACAAACGAGCTTTGTCGCGTTACTAGTACAACCGCAAAAGTAGCACACGTTGACATTGGGTACCTCTGCTTTAATCAAACTCAATTTAACAGGTTCACCAGGGGCCCTACTCTGTATTACGATGCGACAAAGAAAATGCGCACAATTTAGTAATAGGTACTCTGTATTGCGATAATCGCATTTAAAATTTTTGATATTCGAAATTTCGGCTAATCCCTCAGTTTTACGCTACTCTGAAATGCGATAGGGAGTGTCAAAACAACCCTTTTGTCGCAAATTTCATTCGACAACTGTTTGGCTTGCAAAAAGGTGATGCGATGTGAGTAAAAATTTTTAATAAGTGGAATTTTTAAATGCTTTCATAAAAATTGTTTACCTATTTATTTAATAGGGCATCAAACAAGAAAAATTGCTACACTAAACAAATTCAGTTCGGTATTTTGGTCGAATTTATGGAATATCATCCGGATTTGGCGAAAGGTTTGCTGAAAACAGGGAGCGCAAGAACAACAGCGGATCCTCTATGGCTGAGGTTAGCAGAATATTTAAATGCCGCTGGTCCTCCGATCAAAGATGTTGTTGGATGGAAGAAAGTAAGAAAATCGAAAGCTTAGTACCTAAAATTGGAATACTGAAATAAATTTTCGTACGGTATGGTCGGATTATGAAATTCATTTAAAAACGACGATGCGGTAAAATAGGACAAACCTCTCTGAGACTGGTGGTGGCCCATTTAGGTACTGCCCGCTTACACCAATTGATGAGCACGTACAAAAGCTATTAGCAATGCACGAAGCTATAGAAGGAGTAAGTGGCGCAATTAGCTTTGGAGCGGGAGTAGAGGAAGCTGGATACGATAAGGCTGACGTGGGAAAAGAGAACACCCATTCGAATTCGCAAAACGGATCGGTAAATATGAACCCAACATCAAGAAGGAGGCGGAAAAGGCAAAACAAAAACATGAACGGAGGGGATTAGCTTGTTGTGTGGGCTGGGGAGAAGGACCTCTATAAAGCGCCAACAAGGATTCGGTATTTTGCCAAATAAAACACTCTTTTACTCCGTTACAATAATTGTTCATTTATTAAAGTCTTTTCAAAGGTTCTACTCTAGCTTACTTTACTACCCTAATTCCTTAGCTAGCACTCAGATCCACACTTTGTCTTCCTGGCTTGTAAGTAGGTGCGCCAAAGTTGAGATCTTGTTCACTTGTTCGTACTTGGAGTGCAATTCCCTTCTTCGTAGATCGAACTTCGCTTTTATAGTCAAATATTGCTCCGTTAGCAATATCGGTAGGAGCTAGCGTCCTCGATCTTCCCTTGGCCATCGTGTAGTATGCCTTTCGGCGTTTTTGGTGATAGCATAAGTGTCGTTGTTTTCTATATATTTGTTGTGTCATTCTTGAAGCATATGTATATTGACAATCAGCTAAATATGCAAATCAACCCAAAGCCCTTCGACATATATACAATTTAAGGCAAGCCAAATGCACACACAAAAAGACGTAAAGAATGAAATGCAATAAGAACGTGAAACCCATTCCGCAAACGTCCCTTGTTTGTGTGTGGTCCACATGCTGACTCGGCGGCTCGTGTTCTTTCGCCTTTCGTCTGCCTGCTTTCCCTTTCGATCGTTGGCCTTGAACGATCGATTTTCAGTTGACATCGACGGTCTGTTTGTCGTTGCGAGCCCGTGTTGTTGTTGTTGCCTTCTCTGGTTACGCTATCTTTTTATTGTTCATGCTTTCTTTGACTTCGAGCCCCGACCGTTGTTGTTTTGTTTATGGCGTTCAATTTCACGCTCGCTCGTGCTGTTGTTTTCCAAGGTGTTAGGTTTCGAGTTGAAGTAGTGTCGCTGCATTTGTTTGTTCTACATTATTTATTGCACTTCTTTTGGCTTAGTGGTGATAGCGTGCCGTTGATGCTAGTGCTGGTAGTGTTGCGCTGTGTGACTCATAACAAGCTGTTGCAAGCGCAAGTGGACGGGCAAAAGCGATTTCAGGAGGAATAGCCCAATTAGACGAAATGCGCAGCGATCTGAAATATATGGGGAAATATATGCACGAATGCAAAAATTTTTTATTACTTTTTTATAATATAAGTTTTTATTTGTTTTTACTTTTTGAATTCCAGCGTAGTGCAGAGTTTATTTTTTTATATTTTAATCATAAGATTTAATTTCTTATATCACGAAATCCATGTTACGGCTGTTACAGCGTGTGAATTGTTTTAATTGGCTTAGCTAAGAAAAAATGTTTTCCGAAAACTGATTCGCAATTATTATTAATTAATTTTACACCGTTTTTAATGTAAGGGTTTTTAAATCCATTTGTAAGTTTCGATGATATTAAACAAAATTTCCGTTACGCACGCGTTAAAAAACTTTTCCTTTAGAAATTTTATGTCAGCTTCTATCTGAAATTTCTATGAATTGACTTCAGATAGAATTTTCATATTTTTTTACAGCTATAAGAGGTTATCATAGATAATGCTCGTGGCTATGTTATTTGAAAAAAAAAGTATAAAACAACTTTTTTTTAACTTTAAACTCCGTTACGCACATGTAACATCCGTTACACCATGTGTCCATATGTATTAAAATCTAAAATTCTTTACATACTCTAATTTTTTTTTATAATCTCTTTTTTTTGGAAATGAAAAAAAAAAATGGTTCGCACTTTCTTTCCATCCAATTTCTACAATTTTTGCACATTTGCATTGAATATTAGTACAGAGAACATCTATTTATATGCACTTGCGTTTTTCTAATTATCTCAAGAGTAAGGATTCGATTTTATTTATTTTTATTTTAAATAAATGGCAATACCTAGACGTATTTTTTTTAGAAAGCTAGAAAGTGGCGCAAAAACGGTAAATTACTTCTCGGTTAAACTAACGATCATCAGCCAATATTTTTTAATTTTTTTACCACTATTACTTTTTGCGATATAAAATTTTGAAAAAAAGTCGTATCAAAAGGGATTTTTCAAGAATTTCTCAAGGACACTCTGCACAAGAAACTTCAAAATTCGTTCCTGGAGTGTTTTTAGGTCCAACCTGTCGAAAAATTAACAAAACTTTAAAATCCCTTTCACGGGGCTGCAGTCAGAAATACCCTTTGAGTAAAAAAAACACGTACTGAAGAAAAAGTGTAACATGTGCGTAACGCGTGAAACTTTTTTCAGAGCGACATGAAACTGCAAAGTTTTTGCTCAAATACGCTCGCTACGCAAAATTAAAAGAAAACAAAGGAAAACTACCGTCAACTTGAAGAATTACATAGACTTAAAACGTGAAATTGGAGTTCCATAAAATATATTCTGTACCATTTCTCTTCTCTCTTTGCAATTTCATTTTTGACCTATGCGGTCGACTTTTTCGTGGATATCGTGATAAGTTTTTCTTTATATATGCAACGAAGTGCAAAAATGTGATAAATTTATAATTAGACTAAGCCTTTGTAATTTTAAATAAACAGACTTAATTAAATTTATATTAAAAAGCCTTTTAAAGAGGGTTGGGAAATCCGTTGTTTCGATTCGTTTAGAAATAAATCGTTTTCACACGAATTGCATTTGTATTTCCTTCGCAAACGAAGTTATTTTCCATTGCGAAAAAAATTTCGGTTTGTGAAAGCAAACGGGAAACAAACTACCTCAAAGAAAAATTTCCTGCCTAAATATGTACCCTTGATTCCCTTTTAACTTCAAAGCGAATTTTTAAGTATTCAAATTCGTTGAGCACTGTTTCGCAACAGCAAGCCTTCAAAAATTTAGTTGACAGGTAAAAATTGCGCTCGGGAGCTAAAGCCGAAAGGTTTGCGTTGCGAGCCGTATTTTTAAGAATAAATGAAGTTTCTTTTTAAAAGTATATTATTTCATTTTTGAGCAACCTGAGCATATTTTTTATATTTTCTCTTATATTTTTTATTAAAACTAATGTCGGAGGGAGGTGGTATATTGTAGGATATGAATATGTTATGCAAAGCACAGCACACATTAAGGATCCTTCTTACTTTGGCAGGAGCATAATGCAGTTCCCGTGCAGCCAAAAGACACAGAAATCTTGATTTCAGGACGCCAAACGTTCTTTCAATATTTGTTCGGGCTTGGGAAAAATTCTCATTGAATTTTGCTGCTGTTGAGCCGTCGGATGGGTTTCGATACGATGTTAAAAGCCATGGTTCGTATGGATATAACGATTCGCCTTAGAAGATCCTCAGTTAATTTAACATTATAATATTTAAAAATATTTTACCTATTAACCATATTCCTCTCTGCCCGTTCTCGTACATCTGTCTCACCAATCTCCTTTCTGCTGGCAAGTTCCAAACATGACATGCACGTCCAAATTTAGCATCAACAGCTCTTATAACCATATTGTGGTCACAAATTGGATTGAATTATTTTAGTTATTGACACGATATACTCTTAATATTTTTATTAATATCTTTACCACCATTGAAAGTGGTTCTCTGTGTTAGTTGCTACGTTAGGGGTTGTTGGACGAATGATTTTATCAGTATTTGTTCTGGTTTTTCGCACTGGGTTAGGGCTTGGAGAATTACTAGTGTCGCATACGTTTTTCAGAGCGACTCTAAGTTCTTTAACTTCCTGTTTGAAATATCTTCCTTCTTCCTCGCTGTCTTTAAGGAGCTCTTTGTCCTTTTCTACAGTCTGTGCTTACTCGTTTACGACTTCTTATTCAGTGATACCCTTAAGTTCTGATTATCTCTTTCTGATTCCTCAATCAAATTATTCTGTAAGTCAATCTGTTTTCTCAAGTTTTTGGACTCTTTCGTCAATCCCAGAATTGTCTGTTCTAGTGACTGAATTTTCAGTGGCTTGTTCTGACGGACCTACTGTATTTTTTAGTTGATTGATCAAAAACTTCGCTTCTCCAGTTCTTGAAAATTGCCCCAACACTATTTGGTCTTTTAACAATTGAGAAATTTGCTTGTTCAGATTTGCTTCTATAACTAGTTCTCTTGCTTCTCTCAAAATTACTCCCGAATCGTTCTCGAACTCTTTCAATTTCTCTTTTAGTGATTCTTGTTCTTTGGCCATATGGCTTGATCAAGATATTAATATTTAAGTCAAAAATATTTTTAACAGACAGGATTCAGTTTTATCAAATTGAATAAATGTTTATCCACTTACCGTTTTAACGTTGTTCCTTTCCGAATGCATTTTTGTTTTTCGATTTCTGCTTTTAGTTTTTTTCTGCCTTCAACTGCTACGTAGTGTTTTTATTAAAAACAAAATAGTTTTATTTTTCTTTTCATTGGCCAGACACAAAAAATTTTTCAAAATAAACAAAAAAAAAACAAAAAACAAAATTCTTGTTGTATTTTGCCATGCAATACTGCTACCAATTATTCTTCGGCTTTCCTTGGAAGCAACTAGTCGCTGTTTAAAACTGACACAGTTCCACTTCAAGGCGATTTCTCGCAGCCCTTCATGCATGCACAGTTTAAATTATCAATTTCTCCTCAGTTGTCGTCAAAGTTTTTCGCCAAGATACACCGGCACCTCTCGTTTTATAACAATTGCCGCCAGTATAAGCTTTGGTCAAAAAATTACAAAAGGCTACGTGGTTAATGTTCCGCACGTCGGTGATACCTACTTACCAGGGTTGGCAACCGAAACGAATAACGGTTACGGTTAATTTTAGGTTTCGGTTACGGTTATAACGGTATGAAGGGGTTTTTTGAATATAAAAAATATGTTTTTCTTTGAATCACTTTATTTCAAAAATTCTTTTAAAGCTTAAACATTTATTCAAACAACACGATTAAACGCATTTTAAGAACTAGATGAGAACTTCTCATCCATTTTATTTGCAAAGCAGACTGTTGTTTCTTATAATCATTACAGCGGAAAAGCTTCTAGCATCCAGATGGTTTCTTTGTGCGTTCATAACGAACTTGGCTCCCGAAAATAGTCGTTCGACACTCACCTGTGTGGGAGGCATTGCAAGAGCAATTATGGCTAGTTCATACGAAATTGGGTTTTTGGTAGATTTTTGTCCCCATTGTAGCACGTTCTCTTTGCGGTCAACCCTTTTTTCTTTTGGAAAAAGCTTTATCAAAGACGTAATGTTTGCAGCACTTGATTTTGTTATACGAGTTAGTCGATTTTTTGTTTTTTTCCATAGATCGCAGCATTAATTCCACATCATCTTCTACGCCTGAGGTAGAACTACTATCCATACTATTATTTTCCAAGCATAATTTTGTTTCATCCAAACGTAACTTTTGATCGTAGAGCAAAGAAGCCGATTCAATAGCTTCTTTAACATGTGATGCCTCTAATGCAACATTCCATCGAGGGTCAAATAGTAATGCTGTTATGAATGCTTTATTATCAAACAAGTCTTTTTCTCGCTTGGCCATCTGCTCTGAGCCATTCATAGTAGAAAATCACCCATTGTCAATTGCTCTGATTGTAATTTTAATGTTGCTGTATGAAATGGTCTTAATATACGAACTACTTGTATCGGGGTTTCCAAAGTAGCTCCGCTCAAATATACTTCCTTATTAATAGCTGTGAATGGTTTTAAGAACCGTATTGTCAACGGGTCGACTAAGGCCTCAACCATTTTAAACGTTGATCCTCATCGAGTTATGCAATCAATTGGAGGCTTCGCTAATTTTTTTTCTACCATTAGCACCCGAAAAGTTGGTGTGCGGAGTTTTCTAACAACTTCACGGGCAGCAGCAAATTTGCTTTTAATCGACTTTTCGTTAAGGGCATCCTGAATGACCAACTGTAGCGTGTGTGCTGCGCAGCGAACTCCTATTGAAAGTACCTTTTATAATTTCTTGCTTTAATAAATAGTTTGTTTTACCTATCCATTTGTGTGAAACAGCAAAATTATTGAAATCAATATCTTTCTCACTTTCCAAATTCTGTTTTCTATGTTCCGAATCTTGCGCGCTCTCTTGTTCATCCAAATCTTTTTCTTCGTCTTCATCGCCGTCATCTTTTACCTCATCGCTAGCTGCAAGGTCCCTAATACACTTGACCATATTAGCGTCATGGTCTGTTGTGCATGTATAAACTTGGCTCATCGTTATATTAAAAAAATTCAAAACTTCTTCAGTTTTTTCTTTGAGGTATAACCCAGTGTGTTTTTGGGTTAATTCCTCAATACAAAGCGTTCGGAGTTGCACTTCACCCTTCTTTATAAACTGAGCGTTTATACCTTAGGCACAAAAGATAAAAATTAACTTTATTTTGTTTTTTATTTATATATAATATATTATATTTATATATATTAAAAACTATGAAATAGTGCTTTTGGAATATCATACCATTGTATATATCTAGGTAAAACAACATACCTAAAAAAGACCGACCGTTAAGTGTAACACCATCAAACTTAATACTTATAAATTTTCCTGAAACTTCTTCGCTGATATTCTGGCATACTAATTTCGCTTTTTCAAGCACTCCCATTTTTACATTTCTTCGATTAATAGATATTTCATTTCTTAACCCAGACAGAACTGGGTCTAAAATTTTTCGAAATCCCGAGTCCTCCACAATGCTAAATGGTCTTCCATTAACCGAGCAAATTTTTACACAGGCATCCATTATTTGCTTGCTAATAAGCGATACGTTGATTGATGGCTTAAACAGCTGGTTTATAGTTTTCGACTTATGAAGTTGCGGTTCTTTTGCTTTTGAAACTTCTTTTTGCTAAAGTGTTGTAAAGTGTTTTATGCCATGTCTTGAATTGGTTAGCTAAATTTGTTCCATGGTTTCCCTAAATTAATAACGTATTTCAGAATTTGAGAGATTTATTTTTTGGCAAGTGTCGTCGTGCAGTCTTACTTCAAGTTCTTTTCCACAAATTTCGAAATTTTCCTTATAGGTGCAAACACTTTTGTTTGTAGAAATGTTAAACTTAAAAAACTTTTTGAAGACATTTGTCGAAGGACGTGGCATATTCAACTTTTTATTAAAAACTGCTGAACAAAAAGAAGATATGTACTCAATGCGTCTGATGGTAGTATGTGTCGATTTTTCCAGCTGATATTAAGGATGTTCAATACACATCGATGCATCGAATTCACTCGATGTTTATATTGCGATACATCGAATCGATCCGATGTATTGAAAGGCAATCGATTTAATCAATGTATTTATTTTTTAAATATCGAACGAATGGTTCCTGCAGAGCTTATTCGTTTCTTATATGCTTTCCAGAAGTACAACGAAATCCCGGTATTTCAGAACAAAATTGAAATCGCCTGGATTTCAAATGTCAAATTTGTTCGAAAATTTTCTGAAATCTCGAGATTTCGTTATACGTCTGGAAAGCATATTAGGGGTTTTTTTTTGGCTATTTACTTTATGACATATATTTAAGATTACCTTTCTAAATTTTTCAAAAGAATTCGACAGACCTGGAGCACAAATCCTTTTTAACCTCCTCGGGCTTGGCAGCCGGCCAGACAAGTTTAATATACTTATACATGTCATATACGGGACCGAAAAGGTTAACAAAAACAGCTTAGTGAGAAAATTTTACATACTAAGATAACTCTGCTGCCGACAAAAGAAAGTAGAAATGCTTAAAAAATTTATGAAGCGTTTTTTAATATGATTTTTTAATTTCTGACAGAATTGAAGATAGCCGGTTTTAAAAAATTCATTAAAAATACTCTTTTGTAATAAACATCGATGTTTCCAACCGATGCATCGGAAGGAATCGATGCACAGCCTCGGTGCATTGCATCGATAAAAACACCGATGTATTTGCTAAAAGGACATCCCTAGCTGACATCCCTACTAATGGCATCTATATTTCGTTTGCGCTTTACATTAGCTAAACACGGCAGCATAACTGAGGCAATAGTATTCATACAAGTAGAGTCGTATATACTTGTCATGTAAAAGAACTACGGAAATTTGTATTCGGGAAACATTTTTATAAAGCAAAACCGAAACCGAAGTGTTTTTTGCTTCGGATACGATTACGGTTACGGTATCGAAAATGAAACGGTTATGAAACGGTTACGGTTACGGTTTCGGTTACGGTGCCAACCCTGCTACTTACCGTTTAAAATTGACACAGTTTCAGCTAAGTTAAGCCCGCAGAGAGTATTTGCAATTTTTACTTTTTAAAAAATTTAGTGAAAAACCATGTTCGGATCCAACTGAAAGTCAGTTGAATACCAGCTGCGCAAATAAATGTTAAGATATAGGGTACAAAGCGCTAAGATTGTGTCGAGCGTTTAACCGCACCTTAATTCCTACTTTGGAATATAGGTTACAAAGCGCTCAGACTGAGTCGCACTTTTATTCCTACTGCTGAGTTATAGGGTACCAAGAGCTCAGACAGATTCGAGTGTATAATTGTCCCTATAGTCTCCTTTTACAAAAATGAATAAACAAAGGGTTAAAGGTTATTTCTTATTTTTATTGAATAATCTTTGTCTAGCACAAAAATACAATTTGAAATTTATGCTCTAGCCGCCGTGGCCGCTGTGTGAGTACGCACGATAGAGTTGAGACATCACCAGTCTGCCCGTCCAGTGGACGATGCTCCGTTTTTATAGCAAGATATTGCTGATCCTGCATTTCTAACGATCAGCGATCTCCGTTGATTTTCCCTAATTCCACCTTGCATACCTTTCCAATAGTAGTGCTTACATCGCTTATGTTGTACCCGCTGTTGTTGTTTTGTTACAATTCTACTCATTGATGTTTTTGCTGTTGTTGTTATACTCAAATTCTATTCACTGATGCTTATGCTGTCGTCGTTTTCGCCCTTGATTAGTTTCTAGCACGAACAATCTTTTGCATATAACTTCTTCAGTAGCTGCATCACTTTATGACTTACAAGCTCGTGCCTTCCTTCATGCCACTTGGCCGTCTGTGTCTATCGTCGTCATCGTTCCAAAACCTCGCAGCTTGCATTCACTTGTGTCGAATATTGCCGTCGCTCAAATGTTCTAGGTTTCATGTTTCAATCATTTGCCTTATCGTTTTGGTGATCGTGGCTGCGGTCTATTGCATAGCGGTTGCCGTTCTGCTGTCATTCATGCTGCGTTTCGGTGTTTAATTTTGTCGTTGCGCCCGTGCCAAGAAAGAGAATTGGGGTAGGGAATTTTTGTGCGGTTGTGACTCACAACACTAGATTAGGAATAAATTTTTATACATAGGAAAATAAAATATGGAATAGTTCCGAGATGAAGCCGTTAGTAGACTGGCAACTGAAGTATCGGCCACACTTTTTGAGATCGATTTAAAGAAAAACTGTACTGAGCTGACCAAATAAAATGAGTAACTATGTTAGCTTGGTATTTTCAGAAACTGCGGTCTAATTTTGGTTTACGTTTTGCGTGTTATACTACAGCAAAATTTCTATGAATTAAACGATCGTAGCCAACAATTTGTGAATTTGTGCCAACTTTGCAGCGAAAGGCAACGCCTAGTGGGTGAGGACAGCTGTAAAAAAAGAACTTAAAGGTGGACGACCTCATTTAAAAATCATATTTCTCTGACTTTGTTGCAGACGTCTCGCTGATAAAACAAAGTTGCGAAAAGTATATAATATAACTTCTACGGTCTGCGGTGAGAAATTGTTTTGAACCCTTTGTTTCACCAACTTCAGTTGCCACATAACTGGCAAAGAATATATGAGTTATTTCGACCTGTAACTAGATTTAAAGAAGGCAAATTTTACCGGAGAAGGAATTGGAAGATTAACGGATCTTTCTTCACCTAGTGTTACTGCGAATACCACAATTGCACATAACATTTAATTGGCCTGAGGCCCTACTCTGTATTGCGATGCGGAAATCAATGCGATGCGCAAGTCGAATGCGATGTGCAAGGAAATCCGTTTCCTGAATTCGATCGCATTTGTTTCCGCAAAAAAAAAAAAAAAAAAAAAAAAAAAATTAAAGCAGGCATGACTGTTTTTCAAAGTCAAATATGAAATTCGAAATGTCAAAAAATGTTAACAAAGCAAACAAGAGTGTACACAAATAGTGAGTGTGCGTGAGTTTTAAAAGCAATTATTTGAAATAAAGTGAATAGAATAATGAAAAAAAAAATAAATAGATTCCGTCGCAATTGGATTCGACGATGATGAAGAGAATGCTGACGAAAGCTTTACTCGATAAACAATACAAAATAATTCGAACGTTTTGGGACTTAAAAACAAAAGGTAAACAGAGTGTTAATATTCATTATTAATGATGTTAATCGTGTATTACTATTTGTTTTCAAACTTTGTGCAAAATTTTCGCCTGAACAAGGAATATTTTTCCTACGCGTTGAATGCAAGTGAGCCGGAGTTGGGACAATGTGCAAAATCAACAGCTACTACGCCAACGTTGAAGTTGGTTGCTGCTTTGAAATTTATGGCAAAAGGAGGATAGCAGCATAAAATTTGCCAAGATTTCAACGTGGGACTGTCGCAGCAAACCATGTCCAGATGCTAAGCAGAAGTTTGCACACCAATAGAAAAAGTTCTGTGCCCACGTCATGTTAATTTAAGTATGAGAGAAGAAAAATAAAGAGCTACGAGGCATTTTTTTCGCACCGGGAATACCTATATTTTAAAAAAAAAAAGCTGAAGCAAAGCATAAATAAAACGGTGGTAATTATATTAATAAAAATATTAAGAGTATATCGTGTCTACAACAAAAATTATTCAATCCAGATTTGTGACCACAATATGGTTATAAGAGCTGCTGGTGCTAAATTTTGAGGTGCATGTCATGACTCTAATGTTTGGACCTTGTCAGCAGAAAGGAGATTGGAGAAACAGATATATGAGAATGGGGAGAGGGGAATATGGTTAATAGGTTTAATATTTTCAAATACCTAAATGTTAAATTAACTGAGGATCTTTAAAGGCAAATCGTTATATCCATTCGAACAATGGCTTTTAACATCGTAACGAAACTCATCTGACGGCTCACCAGAAGCAAAATTCAATGAGAATTTTTCCCAAGCTCGAACAAATATTGAAAGAACGTTTGGCGTCCTGAAATCAAGATTTCGGTGTCTTTTGGCTGCACGGGAACTGCATTATGCTCCTGCCAAAGTAATAAGGATCCTTAATGTGTGCTGTGCTTTGCATAACATATGCATATCCTACAATATACCACCTCCCTCTGACATTAGTTTTAATGTAGAAGATCTGTCGGTTTCTGTCCCAGAAACAACCGCAGATACTAATATTAGCAATGCAGCAGCAAGTATAAGAGAAAATATAAAAAATATGCTCAGGTTGCTGAAAAACCAAATAATATACTTTTAAAAAGAAACTTCATTTATTACTTAAAAAAACTGTTGGCAACGCAAACCTTTCGGCTTTAGCTTCCGAGCGCAATGTTAACCTGTCAACTAAATTTTTGAAGGCTTGCTGTTGCGAAACAGAAAGAGTTTTTAGGAAAATGGAAAAATTCAGTTCATTTTTTCCTACACAGGTACGATTCTTACCAGTGAGTTGTATTTTTTAAATTAATTTCTGTTTAGTGCTCAACGAATTTGAATACTTAAAATTTCGTTTGAAGTTAAAAGGGAATCAAGGGCACATATTTAGGCAGGAAATTTTTCTTTCAGGTAGTTTGTTTTCCGTTTGCTTTCACAAACCGAAACTATTTTTCGCAATCGAAAATAACTTCGATTGCGAAGGAAATACAAATGCAATTCGTGTGAAAACGATTTATTTCTAAACGAATCGAAACAATGGATTTCCCAACCCTCTTTAAAAGGCTTTTTAATATAAATTTGATTCAGTCTGTTTATTTCAAAACACTAAGGCTTAGTCTAATTCTAAATTCATCACATTTTTGCACTTCGTTGCATATATAAAGAAAAAACTTATGATTAAAATATAAGAAAAAACTTTGAACTACGCTGCAATTAAAAAAGTAAAAACAAATAAAAAGATATATCATAAAATAGTAAAAAAAAATTCTGGATTCGTGCATAAAAATATCACTCATCCGAACCACATTTCTTTCTTCTTTTTCCGTTCTTTGGATTTCCATTTTTATAAGCCTCTTTTTTAACTCTTATTTCCTATAAAACAACATACGAGTTTCCGACGCTTCTTTTTGTTGAGCTATAAAAATCTTTGCGGACAAATCCAACTTCTTTTCTTCGACTTCGGTCAACTTCTTATATTGTCTGACCATATATTCCAGATCGCTGCGCATTTCGTATAATTTGGCTATGCATTCCTGCTGAAATCGCTTTTGCCTGTCCACTTGCTCTTGCAACAGCTAATCCCTTCAGTTCATGTTTTGTTTTGCCTCTTTCGCCTCCTTCTTCATGTTGGGTTCATATTTACCGATCGGTTTGGCAAATTCGAGTCGGTGTTCTCTTTTCCCACGTCAGCGTTATCGTATCCAGCTTCTTCTACTCCCGCTCCAAGGCTAATTGCGCCACTTACTCCTTCTATAGCTTCGTCCATTGCTAATAGTTTTGTTCTTGCTCTTCCAACGGTGTTAACGGGCAGTACCTGGAAGGGCCACCACTTGTCTCAGAGAGGCTTGCCCTATATCACCGCATCTTCGCTTTTAAATGAATTTTTCAGAGTAGCGTGAAACTGAGGGATTAGCCGAAATTTCGAATATTGAAAATTTGTAATGCAATTATCGCAATACAGAGTACCTATTACTAAATTTTGCGCATTTTTTTTGTCGCATCGTAACAGGTTGGCTGATAAGTCCCCGGTCTGACACATAGATGGCGTCGCTAGTATTAAGATGCATATTATTGTTTATATAGTGCGCAACCTTCAAATGAGTTTCGTGTCAAAATTTGACGTCTGTAAGTCAAATTAGTTTGTGATGATAGAGATCGTCTTTTGTGAAGCAACTTTTGTTATTGTGTCACAAAAAATTGAAAAAAGGAATTTCGTGTTTTTAAAATACTGTTTTCTGAAGGGAAAAAATTACCAGTGGAAGCATTTAAAACTTTGGCTTGATAATGAGTTTCCGGACTCTGCCCCAGGAAAATTCAACAATAATTGATTGGTATGCAAAATTCTAAGCGTGGTGAAATGAGCACGGAGGACGGTGAACGCAGGGACGCCCGAAAGAGGTGGTTACCGACGAAATTATCAAAAAAAAAGTCACAATATGATTTTGAATGACCGTAAAATGAAGTTGATCGAGATAGCAGAGGCCTTAAAGATATCAAACTAGGAACCGTGTTGGTCATATCATTCATCCAATATTTGGATATGAAAAAGCTCTGTGCTCAGAATGGGTGCCGCGCGAGCTCACATTTGACCAAAAACAACAACGTGTTGATGATTCTGAGCGGTGTTTGCAGCTGTTAACTCGCAATACACCCGAGTTTTTGCGTCGATATGTGACAATGGATGAAACATGGTGCTATCACTACACTCCTGAGTCCAATCGACAGTCGGCTGAGTGGACAGCGATCGGTGAACCGTCTCCGAAGCGTGGAAAGACTCAAAAGTCCGCTGGCAAAGTAATGGCCTCTGTTTTTTGGGATGGGCATGGAATAATTTTTATCGATTATCTTGAGAAGGGAAAAACCATCAACAGTGACTATTATATGTCGTTATTGGAGCGTTTGAAGGTCGAAATCGCGGCAAAACGGCCCCATATGAAGAAGAAAAAAGTGTTGTTCAACCAAAACAACGCACCGTGCCACAAGTCATTGAGAACGAATTGCAAAAATTCATGAATTAGGCTTCGAATTGCTTCCCCAACCACCGTATTCTCCAGATCTGGCCCCCAGCGACTTTTTCTTGTTCTCAGACCTCAAAAGGATGCTCGCAGGGAAAAAATTTGGCTGCAATGAAGAGGTGATCGCCGAAACTGAGGCCTATTTTGAGGCAAAACCGAAGGAGTACTACCAAAATGGTATCAAAAAATTGGAAGGTCGTTATAATCGTTGTATCGCTCTTGAAGGGAACTATGTTGAATAATAAAAACGAATTTTGACAAAAAAATGTGTTTTTCTTTGTTAGACCGGGGACTTATCAGCCAACCTGTTAATACAGAGTAGGGCCCCTGGTTAACCTGTTAAATTGAGTTTGAATAAAGCAGAGGTACCTAATGTCAACGTGTGCTACTTTTGCGGTTGTATTGGGTACGCCACAAAGCTCTTTTGTTGAACAGGGCTGCCAGTAAGGGAGTTTTAGAAGTCGCCAACCAAAATGAAGACGCCGTCGAGAATCGCGAAATTTTTTTCTTCTCTTTGATTGTATTGAGGGAGAATCGCTGGGAAGGCATGTTCAATGCTTGGTTTTGAGCATTGGTCTTGTTCATCCAATTACGATATGTACATTATTTTAAAGGTTAAGAAATTTAATTTTTTTTAAAATTTGTCGAAAAACAAACGTTACCAAGAAAATTTTTAACAACTTTTTTTGGAAAAGTTCAGCAAATATTTCTAAGGAAACATTCAAACAAATTTTTATGAACATATCGTAATCCTCGTTATAATGGAAAACAAGTAAGAAAGCTAAACTCGGTCCAGACCGACTTTGAAATACCCAGCGTCCCCACATTATTGGTGCATTGTGATACGAAAAATCTACATTTGTGGGCGTGGCAGGGGGTGGGATACATAAATTTTTTTCTAAACCTTTCATTCGCCTTGGTCAACCTATGTTGTGAATTTGGAGCTTCTTCGCCTTTTACTTTGGAAGTTGCGAAAAATCGCCATTTGTGGGCGTTGCAGTAGGAAGGTAGGTAGGTGCGGCAGCAAATAGCTCACGTACGCTCATAGAAGAGCCCTTTGTAATACTATAGAGAGACACGACTAGCCCCTTTCTACTTCTTTTAAAAGCCAATTTGACTTCCTGATGAACCATGCGATGTCTGAAAATTTTTATTTTGGACAGTGCGGTGAGGCTGGTCGGAAAGGTGTGTTCTAGTAGAGACAGTTTTTTTGACGATAAGGGCGGGCACTGACACAAAAGATGGAGAATAGATTCCCCTTCCTCCTCCGAGCGACGGCTCCGGCAAAAGTCATTGTATGGGGCTCCCACCCTTGCGGCATGCCTGCCGAACAGGCAATGGCCGGTGAGAACTGATACTGTCCTATGTTGGAAAAGGAGGTCTCTGGAAGCGGTGTGCACATCTTATCAAGTTCATCGGCCTCGCAGTTTCCTTCGATGTCCCTGTGCCCCGGTACTTAGCAAATGGATACCGCTGAATGTTCCGCTATCTCGTTAAGAGATTTCCGGTATTCTGGGAAAAGTTTTGATGTGGACTCCAGTCCGCAATCAAAGGATTTGATAGCCGCCTGGTTTTCGGTGAAAATTAAGAAACTCCTACCAAACCACTTGGCGGCGGGGTTAATAGCCATGATCCCCTCGTGATCAGACAGGCGGAGGGCTAAACTGAGGTTTAAGTCTTTTAATATGTGGTCGTGCAGGGAATAGCTAAGTCTGATTTGAAGGTGGGTTCCTAATTGAAATAGGGGCTGTTGGGTGTCATAACCGCATAATCATTTCTTATACCCTATGGCGATAAAAAGCGCAACAACAGAAGCACCGGCGCTCAGAATAAAGTAAACGTAACAGCTGGCGAACGCATTATAAGACTGACCCATATTAACAATAATTACAACGTCAGTCGAGAATGTGGTAATATACGATACTGCCAGCACAGGAGTATTGAGCAACAGCAGTCTACAAAAAGAACGAGTAAGCTGACCTGATTGAAAAGATGTTGGAAATGCAACAAAAACAACAAAGATGACCCAGAAGAATGTCGCAACAAACTTTATTGCTAGACCAGCAATATCGCTCTATTTAAATCAAGCATCGATCACGGAAAGGGGACTACGATCAGAACCCTGAACCGAAGTATTCAGTAGATCTCAACTTTAACGCACCTACTCACGAGCCAGGATGTTGAAGTGTGGATCTCCGTGTTAGCTAGGGAATAGCTCAGTTAAGTTAGTTAGCATAAGGATTTAATGTAAGCTTTAAAAGAAATAAATAAAAGCTATATTCAACATTAAACGGTTTCGAGTAATTCCTTGCGTTAATCTACTTGGACGTGTTCCTTAGACGACATAACATATATGGCGCAGCCGAGTTTCAACTAAAGTTAGTCGGGAACGTACTACGATCCGTTCGGTTTTCAAAGAACGACAATCCTGATAATGGGTTTAAGTTGGTGAATATTCCACTTATTTTCGAACCAGTTACTGTAAACTGTTGGAGAGCGGTGATACCAAATCCAACGGCGTTCGGGAGAGTTGATAACTCCAAAGGACACCTCAGCAATACGGTTTATTGAGGGTTGTATAAGAAAATCGAAGATTAGTCCCAAATTGTATAATAAGATAGAGTAAAAAGACATAGCTCAAGACCAAAAGAAATAATCGGAAGGTGGAAAGCAGAAAATTGACAGAGCGTAAGACACGCATAAACATATGGTGAGTTAAAAAAAAAAAAACTTTTGAATAAAATATTTTGTTTTTTACCAGAGTCCTTACTGTGTCCTTACAATGAATTCCAATATTTTGATAAGATTCACTTGTTTATTCACGTCCGAGCCTCAGAATAATAACTGCACGGTTTTTTTTCATATATTTTGGAAACATGAATTACATTGAGAATAAACGGCATAAAAATTTTAAAAAACGGTTTTGCAATCACAGCCAAAATTTAGTCCGAAGCGAAAAGGCACTTATTAACACTATTTTGAACTCGAACTAATAAAATAGAAATACAATAATGCCATCCTTTAAAACTTTAAACAGGGGTAAGATCTTCTTGGAAGATTTAGATAGGTCCGGGATATTTAATAGAGAAATAAATATAGAAAGTAAAAAGGAACATTTGTTAAATATAATGAATAGAAATCATTCGATATCAAATAGGTATATAGATGATATTGTGCTCAAAGACGAAGTCAACTTGCATTTCGTAAATAAAATAAAAAATATCGAAAGTTAAAAAGAGAGATTATTAAACACCAGTCAAAGGAAGAACTTCAACGTAGAGAATAGGCCACTAGGAGTTCATGAGTATAAAACTCCATTATAAACAAATAAAAGCGTACATTTAATAACTTATTTTCATTCCGAAAGGGTAGAAAAATTAAATAACATAAGTAAATCAAGACAAGACGTTCAAGATGAAAAATGCTGTGAAGACGAAGATAAAATCAGTGTTTTTGAAATTTTATGGCTTTTCATAATAAGTATATTTATTATCTTTATGAGAAAGACAGCCGTTTGGTTATATCGGTTTAGTAAATGTCGTAACAGAAGAGAAGAAGTAATAATAACATATAGAAACATAAATGAGCTTGAGACATCGCCTAATTATAACGAATCAGAATTAATGTCTTACAACGCAGTAAATCCGTTAGATGACACTAAAGCGGAAACAGATTTTGTTAAGCGAAAATTTCCGAAAACAGCTTCTGACAACGATGATGCCATTGAAGAACTACTTGAGTTAATTTTCAATGAAACTGAGAGCAAGGAGGCAAAATTTGACGCTGTAGAAAAAAATGGGGAGACGAATGGTTCAGTTATAGATATCAAAAATACTGAAAATACCGGTTATACTCGTATAGTCAGCATTAGCAAAAGTATTTGTACTGCAGAGACAGTGACGATCCAAGCTTAGGGAGTAGGCGTAGAGGCAATTGATGTAGAAACCGTTTCTAAGAGAAAAAATTTGCACAAGGAAAAAATCAGGAAGAAAAAGATTTTGCTAACAAGAAGTCAGACAATAAATTATACGAAAAAGATCACAAAGAAAGGTCATTGCAGAAGAACTTAATAAATGGTAGGTTTGATGTTACTGCAGCAGAGAATGCAATTAAAGAGAATTTGTGGATCGAATTACCCTTCAATAAGGCTATTGATTGCAACATATCTCGTTTGGTTGATTCAGGAGCAGAAAAATTTTTGTTTAAAAATGAACATTGTAATAGGTTTACCGAAAGAGTTGACGGAAACCGGGTGAAATTATTAGAACAAGTGCATAAGATTCGTACAGAAAACACTGTAACAGGCCCACACTCTGAGACGAGAATAATCCCGAATGAAACCGGGCTACTCGAGCACAAAGTAAACGTAGAAATCAGAAACAGGGTCCGTAAGAATAAGCAAATGTATAGTGATCTGAACAAAACACATTGTAGGAAACACGACATGTGTAGATATTTTCTGAGCGGCAAAATTTTTGAATGGAATGACATTCAGCGTAAAAACTTTCAATAGCGTATGGAAACGATTTACGTTTATTCTAGAAAAAATATTCGCGCATAGTTTCCATGTACCTTAGAGTATTTTCTGAATAAAAGATAAAAAAAAAAAACAAAATCATATGCCGGTAAGATCCAAATAACTTTGATTTTCAAATCAAGTTTTTTTTTGAAACATCGCTCAAAGCCATGATTAAACAAGATTTTCTTAAGCAACATACATGATCATACATTAAAAAAAAAAAAAAGTATTGACTCAAAAAACGTTAAGAGTTCGCACTCTGGCACATTAACCTACACGTTTTTTTTTTTTACAATTTTTTCAAGAGCAGCTTTTCAACAAATACCGCAAACCTAAGCAAGAAGTGGTCTTCCAACTTTAAAAAAAGGGGGAAAAGGTAATAGTATTGCGAAGGAAAAAGGGTAAAATTTAAACAAAAATTCACTAATCATGCCTAAACAAATTTTTCAAGCAAATGTGTACATACTTTGCTCTATATATATATATATATATATATATATATATAAGATAAGTCTCTTAGTGTTAAGAGACCCAAAAATTAAAACGAATTCACCTTTTTGAGCTTATCGAAAGCTTCAAAAGTCAAAACGAATTTAAATGTTTTTTTCCACTGCTTTTCAAAAGCACGAAACGATTTATTTAACTGCTTGTCAAAAGCACGAAGCGATTTATTTTGTGGTCAAAAACAGAGTGTTCGCTTTTACAATTTTGACTTAAAACGAGACTTAAAACTAAAAGAACTTATCTAGCGATTTACACTGCAAGTAGCGGAAGCGCCAAGTCAGCGCTTTCGCGTTTCAAGCCACACGCTGCAGGTTTTGTTAAATGTTGAAATTTAAAAGAGAATTGCGAAATGTATATTCGAAAATATTTCATTTAATTGGAAATTGAAAATTGGAAAAAAGTGTCGATTAAGTTGTTTGCACTTTTTGGGCCAAAGAGTTGCGAAAGACAAGTTATCAATTTGCTTAAGAATGTGTTTGCATTTTCCAATGCAAGCACCAATTGATTTTTGGGTTAACGAACTTATTTCGCGTTAACTCCTCCCCCTTTAATAACGATTGTCCTCAATCGTTAAAAATAGGGTAGGTCGTCAATTTTCTGTGGCCTTGGTTCTTGCAATTTGGTTTGGATAACCGCTTCTTGCATTGTGTTTATGCTCGGATTTATTATATGGATAATAAATTTCTCTTTTTCCTTCGTGAAAAACTTTATTAGCGACACGCAAATGAGCAATAGAATAAACAAAGAGAAACTTGTGTACTTCGTAATCGCAGAGTCTGACTGGAGTTCATGCATACTTTTAGTGTTGTTAATGTGCAAATGGTTAACATTTCCAAAAATAAAAGGTTTACGAATTCATCTTCGACTGGCGTTTGCTGAATTATCGGTGGTGAAAATTCCATAAGGGGAGCTTCCAAATTTCTGTATAATTTGTTATTTATTTTGATAGTCGTGTTATAAAATTTGATCAAAAATGTTCCGTTAGCTGTTGCATTGTTTATTTTTCCGTCAAAATCGTTAAGCAGAATAACACCAGGAAAGGTTTGTTCTATTTCTGGTGTATGATACCCTTGAGAAATTGGGCAAGATGAATTCATTCCGCTAAGAAGCGGTGGGATGCAAGTATCGTTGGATATGTCGACCAGCTGATTGATTTAACAAATTTTCACCTGATTTATTTTAGAACATTTGTCTGAAATACCGAATATTTTTTGATTTTTTTTTTATTACATCCTTAAACTTAATGCTAATAATTTTGTTATTTCTTTTAACCGGTTTAATAATAATGCTAGAGTAGTTTTCATTGCTAGTAAGAGGTATTACGATAATATAGAAAAGTTTTCCTTGATTGTACAAAATTTTAATATTATATTTGAGAATTCGAGGGCTTCTTCTATTGATGCAAATAAAAATTTATCGTCTGCCAATTTATTCAATGCTTCTTTTATCTCTTCTTTGTTCAAAAGGACTGAATTTATAACATTTTGTTTTGCCCATTGTATTGCTTATCTTATATTAGTAAGCTCTTCTTTCATAAACCTAAGCTTTATTTGCATACTGATTGCAGCTTCGCTTACAAAATCATTGTTTTTCTTTATGGCATTATTTATTTGATTTGTTATTTGTGTAAGATTTTCAAGCCTCTCGGTAAAAATTTCATTTATGACTACTTGCTGATTATTATTCTCAATGGTTTTATCTAATAGCCCTGTGATTAACTCGAATTCGTCGTGATCCGGAGATCCGGCGATATACTTCCAGGCAGTTCCTATTATGTTAATAGCTCTTTTGTCTCTAAGCTGTTCCTTGAAATAAAAGTGATTGGTTTATCCCTCTGTGAGAGGACTGCTCCAAGAGCAAAGTTTGATGCATCGGTTGTTAACTCGAAATATTCTTCATAGTTTGGATAAGATAACAGCAACTCTTTCGATAAAAGAGAGTTTTTTATTTTAAAAAAAGCTTCCATTGCCTCCTCATTGAGTTCTATAGTGACTTTTGATGACTGTCTTTTGGACACGTGAACTTCTTCTCCTCTCAGGAGCGTAGTAAGGGGTTTTGCCAATTTAGCGTAATCTTTTATAAAGCGTCGATAATAGCCATATAGTCCTAAGAAGGATCGAAGCTCCTTAAGAGTTCGGGGCTGTGGAAATTTTGCTATAGCTTCAACTTTTTAAGGATTAGTCTTAATACCCGATTAAGATATTATGAACCCCAGAAGCTCCACCTCGTGTTTAAAGAAATGACACTTGTCCAATTGGACTTTCATACTGGCATCTTCTAAGGTTTTGAACACATTTTCAATGTCTCTGGTATGCTCTTCTTCGGATTTGCTATAAATGACTATGTCGTCGATATAAACGTAGCATATCTTGCCTATTAAGTCGCGAAGAATGTCGTCCAGCGCACGCTGAAATATCGATGGTGCATTTCTTAAGCCAAAAGGTAAGCGAGTGAACTCGTACTTACCATTTTTAATAGAAAATTCTGTTTTTTCTATATCTGAGCTTTTGAGTGGGATTTGGTGAAATCCACTTTTAAGGTCTAAGACTGAGAAATATTTACTATTTTCTAGTTTTCCTAAAACGTCTGATATTTCCGGAATAGGATATCTGTCCGAGATTGTTACAGAATTCAGTTTTCTATAATCTATCACCATTCGAAATTGTTTATTCCCTCGAGAATCCGGTTTTTTGTCGACAATCCATACCGGGGAATTGTATGATGATCGTGACGGTCGTATGATTCCATCGTTTAGTAATTTTTCGACTTGACTTTCAACTTCATGTTTTAATGAAGCTGGGTAGGGATAAAATTTTGTGTAGACTGGGGAATCGGTTGAGGTACGGATCTCTCCCATTACTTTTGTGGTATAGGTTAATTTTTCGTCCGGTTCTGAGAAAAGTTTGGGAAATTTGACAACTATGGAGTCCACGATATCTCTTTGTTTGCTATTTATTTGGTCGTCCTGCAACTTTATTGAATTTATGGTTTGACTAACGAGTTGTTTAAGCTGAATTTTGGTTTTGTGACGAACTACCATGCAGTTCTGACTTGTGTAAATGATTGCGTCTAGTGCTTTCAAACTATCGTTACCCAAAATACCATGAAATGATTTAAGAGTTGGCATTAGAAAGAATTTCAGATTATCGCTCTGGCCAAAAAGATTAAGATATGTATGTGATTTTATTTGGACGTTCCCTGCCACTGATTTTGCATAAAATGTAGTCCTGTTAGGGATAATTTTCTTTACTAGGTTGGGCTGCATGTAGTTCTTGCTTGAACCAGTATCAATGAGGATTTTGCGAATTTCTCCGCTCTTCGTTCGACATTCAAAATATGGAAGCGAAGAGCTCGTCATTCTAAAAAATGGATGTCGCTTAATTCTGACTCTATCTCATTATCACATTTGTCATGTTGGTCAACTTTTGCAGTGTCGTAATAGCTCTCCGGGGTCTGATAACAGTCTAGGGCCTCCTCTTCGTCAACTACGTTATCGTAGTCGAACTCGTCAGCGCTTTCGGTATTGATGTGAAAGGTGCGTTGGGCCTTAGTAGGTTGGATATCTTGCTGCGAAAGTGGGTTTGATGGCCTTTTCCCTAAGAACTGATGCTGGGCTGGCCTATTGGCATAATTTAGTTGTTGCGAGCGAATGCTTCTATCAACATTCGTTGGCTCTGGTGGCTTAGGTGCTGTTGGTCGCGGTGGTGGCTGTCTTGATTGATAGTTAAGATTTTGTTCTACCACGTTGTTATTGAGTCTCACGGGGAACGGATTTTGGGGGCGTGGAGTGTAAGCTATTTGGGGGTAGAATGGTTGTCTGGTCCTTTGTGAATTATATTTCTGTGGTATAGGAGGTGGTGCATTTTGATAATTTTTCTTCGCCGGCTGACTATTAAAATTTTGTGCGTGATTGGTACGAAACTTTTGATTTTCTAACTTAAGACATAAATGGAGGGCTTGGGGTAGATCAGATGGTTCCCTCATGCCTAGCAATCTTGGCAGATCACCGTTAAGGCCTCTTATAAACGTGTCGAGTGCCTTACTTCGGTATGTTTGTGTTAACAAGTTAAGGGCTTCGCCTCCTACATGAAGACCGCCTAATTTATTTAGAATGAGCGACAAGTGCGAGTACACAGCTTGATACAATTCTTGCACTGTTGCGTTGCCCTGAATAAGTCCTGTCAACTGATATTCGAGTGTCGACACGTCCCTTTTATCTGCATAGTGCAAAGTTAAGCACTTGCAAATGGCTGGCCAGTCTAACGGCGTATTGTAGGACTCTAACGCCATGTCCGCTGTTACTACTTTGTTCCTAATAACGGTTAGGATTCCATAGTATTTCGGTGTTCCTTTAAAACTCTCATAGATTTTCAATATTCCTTCTACGCTCTTTTTCCAGGAATTAAACTCTCGTGGCTTACCTGAAAATTCCCTTAGACATTTGACAACGTCTGGAATTTTATCTAGATCCCCCAAGTTGTCTAAATGACGTTCATCTATTGTTTGATCTACCGCATTCGCGTAGATAGCATTTGGGTTTAGCGAAGACTGCAACATTCTAGGTACCTGACTATTTATTTCCTCTAAAATGACCGTCCGGAGGTCTGCTAGATTGAACTGTCCCAACGCATCCCCATTTGGTTGATTAGGAAGGTTGGGATTGGGATTAGGGTTAGGTGGAGGAACATTTAAAACGGCTGGACGTACTAGGTTGTTGGGATTTGACATCTTGAGCTTTAATAGATATTTTCGATACAAGTGTCGAAATGAAGCTTTTTTTTGCACGAGTGGTAAATGTTGTAAAACGAGGCGCAGCCGAGTTTTACAATACCACGAGTGCGAAAAAAGCTGAGTTTCGACACGAGTGCCGAACAATATTTTATGCAATGAGATTTCAAACTAGATTTTAACCTAAATTTAAGAAAACGTTTTTTTTTGTGAAGAAAATTTTTATTTTTATTTGACAGATTCATAATTTGAAATTCTTTATTATACAACTTCGTAGTATGCTCTGCTTATTTTTGCCTTGTATTTTTTGAAATGCGTGCATTTTGAAATTTATTATTGCACACCTTGCCTTGTATTTTTTGAAATGCGTGCGTTTTGAAATTTATTATTGCACACCTCGCCTTGTATTTTTTGAAATGCGTGCGTTTTGAAATTTATTATTGCACGCTTTGAAATTCATTACAAACCCTGGTAGTATGCCATGCTTTTTGTTTGTTTTAAAATTTTTTTTTATACTTTCTCAAATCTAGTGTCATAATATGCTTCATTATGATTTTAAAATCGACATCATAATAGGCCTATTATGATGTCGAATTGCATAAAGTATTTTATTGTTCTTTTAATTTTTTGGTTTAGAAAGAATTACTTTGATTTCCTAATTAATTTGTTTATTTCCGATTTATCTTTCAATAGAAGTAGTAAATTACAATATTTTTTTTTATTATTTTCAATTACTTTTTCCATAAATAATCAAGAAATTAACAAAAAGTTTTTGGAAAATAGTACTTAAGTTAATAAGAAAGATTTTTTGAATTTTGTCAATGACTTACAACAGTACTAAAAACGTTGACTTCATTTTGGGCTTCTAAGGTTAATCCGGGTGCGTTGTTGTTTGTAGATGGTGGTGATCCCTTCCAACAACTCCTTTATCAATCCTTTTTTCTGCTGTTCCGTTTTAATATTTTTATTCCTCGTTGCTTAAATGTCTTTGATTAACGATGGCTTTATAGTTGATGAGTCGGTCTTTGTTTTAAATTTCTAGATGAAATTTTTGTAGGTAAGAGCCGTCACCTTTTTGATTTTTGATTTTCAAGGATCTTGTATGAATTCGTAAAAGTCACTTTTTGATTTGAAGTTTTAATTTTTTTTATTTTTTGGTTGACAATGTTATTTAACAGTTCCTCTTGGTAATTGTGGCTTTTGAATTTTTTGATAGTTTAAATTTTTCTTTTTTAATTATGTTTTAATACGCGGGTAAAGCGGCGTGCGTTCTAAGCGTCCTTTTTTCCGAAAGGATACTAAGGGGCCTCTTTCTTTACAAATTTCGCAACGTTACTTTTGTTGTAAAAACTTTGCTCGGGCGCCAGATAAGTCTCTTAGTGTTTAGAGACCCAAAAATTAAAACGAATTCACCTTGTTTAGCTTATCGAAAGCTTCAAAAGTCAAAACGAATTTAAATGTTTTTTTTCCACTGCTTTTCAAAAGCACGAAACGATTTATTTAACTGCTTGTCAAAAGCACGAAACGATTTATTTTGTGGTCAAAAACAGAGTGTTCGCTTTTACAATTTTGACTTAAAACGAGACTTAAAACTAAAAGAACTTATCTGGCGATTTACACTGCAAGTAGCGGAAGCGCCAAGTCAGCGCTTTCGCGTTTCACGCCAGACGCTGCAGGTTTTGTTAAATGTTGAAATTTAAAAGAGAATTGCGAAATTTATAATCGAAAATATTTCATTTAATTGGAAATTGAAAATTGGAAAAAAGTGTCGATTAAGTTGTTTGCACTTTTTGGGCCAAAGAGTTGCGAAAGACAAGTTATCAATTTGCTTATTAATGTGTTTGCATTTTCCAATGCAAGCACCAATTGATTTTTGGGTTAACGAACTTATTTCGCGTTAACTTATATATATATATATATATATATATATATATATATATGTCGAATTTTCCATAATGGATCCTGTCAAATCCTCCATAATGGACCCCTTTGATGTCGCATTGTCCTGCATAATAATATCCTTCAACCGAATTTCAGTGAAAGGCTTGTTCTGGATTGGTTTTAGGTAAATTCCTTTGTTCCTTTATTAAAATCAGAATTTGTCGAATGCCAAATCCTTTTTGTTCTGTTATTTTATTTTTTTTATTTTTTTCTCTTTTCTTTTTTTCTAAAAAACAATACCCTAAGTTTTAGTAAAAAATCAACTTTTTCGACAGAAGTCACAGCCTGCCTTTCGGGTACTCCGACACGGCCATCCTGACATATCGCGCGTCCTCGAGCGGCTCGTCTGAAAAACAAATTATCTATACAGCATCATTTACATTTACTCGGCCAATCAACACATTTATTAAAAACTTATTCTAAAACAATTTTCAGTTTCACAATTTCAAGATATCGTATGCCCAGTCATGTCCCGTATCATTTCCGCACAACAGATAAAATAATATTTTGAGGTTGATGCACATGCAAGTCCATAAATCCATGTCTTGATACAAGTCACCTCTATCCGGTTAACTTTTAGTATCACAAACTCTCATACCACCTCCATCCGGTGATTTGACTACTTAACAGCATTGCTTCCATCCAGCAACGTTGCCTTTTTCTGACCATAACAATGTGCACTACATCGCCTCAATAACCCAAATTAATTATTTTGCTCTTCATCAGCATCAATAGACTCAATTGTATCATTTTCATCATCATCAGCTTCGATAGGGACATGACCTTCAGGCATTCGCCTTATGCGATCATGCGCATACTTGTACGTCCGATTACAATTCAAAGATTTCACTTAATAGCGGTCACCATCCAAAACTTCTATGACCTTAAATGGACCTTTGTATTTTGGGTCAAGTTTTGTTTGGTTCCGTTCTTCGTTTTGTAATAATACAAAGTCTCCAATTACAAATTTGTTAAGTCTAGCTTTAGTACTATCAAATCTTGTTTTATCATAGATAGCATTGTTTTCCATATTAAAAATGGCTTTGCTTCGAGCCTCGTCAATGTTAACCGACAGTTCATTTGCATCGGGCAGCAAAATGTCTGCTGGCCTAGATACCTTACTTATGAGTAATGATACCAACTGTTCTGATTTAGGCAGGACAAGTTCTGATTTGCAGAAGCCAGTTCTGATTTAGTTTTAAGAAAAATCAGAACTCTGATTTTCCGGAATGTGTTCTGATTTGTTCTGATTTTCCATTGATATCTAAATATGGGATTCCGCATGTCCACCAACATTCATTTAAATGAACATTCACCCATTATTTCTTTTTTAAAATTAAAATCGAATAATCGGTAGCATATACATATGTATATCGAAGCACATTGCAACACTATAAGACATACAGTGACATCCCTATTCGCTAATTCATTTTCTTCTTCGTTTTCTTCGCTTGAACAAACGCAATATTACATGATCAATCGAATTATGATTTTAAAGCAAGCAAAGAAGTAACGGCAGCCACTGCAAGTGCTAACAGCACAAGCGCAAGCCACCACTGCACTAAGGGCTAGAAAGTCATTTTTTTTGGCAAAAAGTCTAGAAAAGGAGAAAGAGCATCGAATTTTTGCACAAAGGTGCAGAGAACAACTCTTAGATCGATGTTAAAATTAAATTTTTATTGGAAGATTTTTAAGGGTACCTCCAGTACTTAGGGTGTGTTCGGGACAACACATAAAAGCGTCCAAAATCCGCAATTCCTAATTTTTTTCAATGAAAATCGGCGTGTGAGTTCGTTTTGTTTGGGACTTAATAGACAAAATTCTGAAGCTTCATTTCTGTATAGGTTTTATGGACTGCCGAGGACTGCTTCATATTTTTTGTTCTCACAGAACATAAGGAAAATTCAAAAATTTATTTTAAAAAAGCTTCAAGTGTTTAGCTTAACTTGTTTCATATACTAAAAAAAAACCCACACAAAAGAGTGATGAGGTTTTATTGTACACACATACCTGAATGCTACTATCCATATTTAAAAAAAATTAAGTTTCGAAGAAATTGATTAAAGAATTTGAACAGGCAATCTCACTTAATTTCAATTATTTGGAACGCCAAGCCGCACGTTGTTTGCTTTGTGAACTTTGACAGGCTGTCAAATTAAAAGGGTTACCAATAGAAAAAAATGAAGTCGTTTTTATAATGGTCAGAGTATTTTCTAACTATACGCATACTAATTTTTTCCAAATTACTACACAAAAATTTCGACTTTTTGTCAAAAAAAGCGGCCAGCTGGCACATAGTGCACTGGAGGAAGTCTTATATCGGTGTGCATAAATGATTCAGAAGAAGATGAGTAGCCAGTATCGGGGATATAAAAGTTTTAATTGTTATGGAAATGTATTTTTTTTATGTTCAGCAGAATCCTGAGGTTTAGGTTTTATTGTTGTTTTAATAAAAGTGATCTCAAAAATAAGGTTAATTTGGTTTGATTTCCCTAATGTTTTAATAACTGGCCCTTATTTTTTGTTAAGATTTGCCTAGAGGTGTAAAAAATGTACCAAAATGTACATTCAGATTTTAAAATGTAGTCTGATTTTTGTTCTGATTTATGTTCTGATTTTTCTAGCCCATGTTCTAAATAGTTCTGCCTTTTGAATTCGATTTGTGGCCGAAGTTCTGCTTTTTCTTCCCAAACAGTTGGTATCATTACCTATGAGCAATTCTAAAGGACTAAATTTTGTGACTCGACTTTGTGTGCAATTTAAAGCTAACTGAACATCAGGAAGAGCATCCTGCCAAGCACGATTACCACTCTCCACTGCAGTAAGTATATTCTTCAACGTGCCCATTACACGCTCTACTTGACCGTTTGCGCGAGCACTGCCTGTTGCAATCAAATGTAAATTAATACTATGTGAACTACAAAATTCACTAAATTCCCTACTTGTGAAGGAACGACCTTGGTCAGCAATGATACTCGTTGGGGCACCAAACAAAGATATAGCTTGTTTTAGGGCCGTGATGCTACTAGAAGTATCTATGTTAACCGAATGATGCAGCAGAACGAATTTAGTGAACGCATCCATCAGTACAAAAACATATTCTTTTCTGTCGCTTTTCCCGCTTAATTTTCCAGTAGCATCGATATGTAAAGTGTGCCAAGGAATCGCTATTTTTGGTATAGGGTGTAATTCTGCCTGAACCTTTCCGGACGGAGACTTGGAAATTTTGCAAGTAACACAATTATCTACAAACTTCTTAACAAATTTATACATTTTTTCAAACCAATACAGTTCGTAAACTTTTTCTAACGTCTTCTTAAAACCCAAATGCATCAATGCTTCATGGATGCTATTTATTATTGACCATCTAAGTGATCTCGGGACTATTGGCAAACATAGCGATCTACCATTGCGTTGTATTTTACGATAAAGAATCCCTGAGCGAACTTCATAAGTTCTACAGATATCGTCAGTTAGCCTATTCTCATTTATATCGGTCAGTAGTTTCGCGATTTCGCTGTCTCGCTGTTGTTCTGCTAATAGCCAGTTAGGAGTTATTTCGGTCAAGTTGACGATCTTGGGCACTACTTTCTCATACGCTGTAACCTTGGGAGGCAATGGGTTACTTGAAAGGAAGTCTGCATGACCCATCTGATTTCCTTTCCGATACACAATATCGAAGTCGAAAGCTTGCAAGAAAGCCCACCACCTATGCACTCGAGGAGTTAAATCAACTTTCTTACGTGAAGCTTGTAAGGAATTACAATCAGTGACAACGACGAAGCTACGACCGTGTAAATAATGTCTAACATGCTTAATAGCGTTGACAACCGCAAGCGTCTCCAATTCATATGAGTGGTATTTTTATTCCGCAGGTGAAGTACGCTTGCTGTAATAGGCAACCACAAAATGCTTCGATTCCTTTTTTTGCATTAACACTGCGCCATAGCCAATAGCACTGGCATCGGTGTGAAGCTCTATCGAACATAAAGGATCGAATATCGTTAGAACAGGTGTAGAAGTCAAGAAATCTATTATTTGCTGTCTAGCAGATTCGTGCACTGGTTTCCAATCTATTTTACCGTTACCGGATGTCAAGGTGTATAAAGGAGCCACTATTTGAGAAAACTTAGGAACAAATCTTCTAAAATAAGAAGCAAGACCTATAAACTGGCGCAACTGAGTTACAGTTTCAGGTGGAGGCAAAGCTGTTAAGGATTCAATCTTTTTGGGATTTGGCTTTATTTCGCCACCACTAACTTCAAATCCAAGATAAAGTACCTTTTGTTTGAGGAAAGAACACTTCCCCAAATTTAACGAGAAACCTTTCTTTACAAGTACTCCGAGTACAATACGAAGCCTCTCCATTGCCTCTTCAGGGTTAGTAGCTACAATAAGGATGGCATCCATGTAGACAACGACAAATGAATTTACCAAATCACCCAAAGCATTCATAACTGCTCGCTGAAAAACTGATGGCGCATTTCTGAGACCGAAAGGCATAGTTAGAAATTCATACTGACCGTCTGGAGTTACAAAAGCAGTATACTCTATTGAATCAGCGTGGATAGGTATTTGCTGAAACCTCGACGCCATATCTAAGCTTGTGAAGAAAAATGAACCTTGTAGTCTGTCAATTTGGTCTGAGATGAGTGGCAAAGGAAACCTGTCAGGAATCGTATTGTCATTCAACTCACGAAAGTCGACACACATACGATCTGAACCATCCTTTTTCTTGACAAGAATTATGGGACTCGCGAACGGTGATGAACTAGGGCGAATTATACGACAATTTAACAGCTCGTTAACTCGGTCCCGCACAGCAATACGCTCTTCGGTACTTAACCGATAAGGACGTCTATAAACTGTTTTGTTTGGATCTCTTAACCGTATTTGCATTGGTGCTACATCAGCCCGAGTACTTGGAATTCCAGTTACAAAACTTTGTTTGAAGGAATCCAAAATATCTAACAACTTTGGCTTTAAGTCAAGAGGAACATCGGTATTAATTTATTGAAAATCTATATTCGTTTGCGTTTTAACTTCACAAATGTGCACCCAACTTTCCCTCTTTATGCAAAGTTTATCCGATGTCATATGCACAGCAATTCCCTGACTAAGAATTTCACGCCCAATAATTATTTTATGATGCAAATAGGAATCCGGCAAAACATGCAACAAAACTTCGAAAACAATGCCATCTACTTCTATAAACGTTAAGATTTGCATAACGCTATTGACACTGGTCTGTCCACTTCCTGTCATTGTCACTACACTATATATACGTTTCCCGCGAAATTTACAACCCATAGATTCCTTAACAAGTGAACATTCCGAACCCGAATCATAATGGAATATAAGTTTCTCACCAAAATGAACCAATTCTCCAGCGGGTGCGCGAACACTGCAAAGGTCGACTCGACGATTGGTTGAAGAAGTTCCTCCAGATCCATCAGCTATTTTTCGAAAAATTTTGGGGCAACTCGATGCATAGTGGCCGGCTTCACGACAATTAAAGCAAACAACGTTCGGCTTTGATAAGGTTTCACGACCTTCAGCGTCGTTCGATCTGGGTTCTACCGTGTCGATGCTCCTCAATCTGCATTGTGATGCTTTGTGTCCCCGTTTCCCGCAATTGAAACATTGCTGGTTTGTCAACGCCTTAACTCGTTTACTGTCTGGTACAATGATGTCACTCGGGACAACAGCTTTTCTTTTTAAAAACGACAACGCCTTCAATTCTTGTTGCAACATATTCCGAGTGCCAATGTTCGTAGTATACGTTAAGCGATGAACTCTAGGTTCAAATTGAGCAACATGGGCTAATACTGTGGAGACAGCAATCTGCTCAGTTGACAGGTTCTTCCATTGAGCCATTAGAGATGTCATTTGACTTGCAGCATATGCGGATAAGCACTCCCCTTCTCCAGGTCTGCGATTGTACATGTTTATCAGAAACGAAGCAGACGTTTCAGGACAATCATAACGCGATGTAAAAATATCCCTGAATTCTGACCATGTCATACCTGGGTACGAGACTTGTGCTAACCAAACAGATGCCTTTCCTTTGAGAGCCCGACTAATGCTATTCATCAACGATGCACCTCGCGGTGGCTCCTCAGATATGCACATATCTGCCATAGAGATCCAAGCGCGCGCGTCAGAATTCTCTATGTCTGGATCAAACTCCGGCAAATCCAGATCAACATTGGACGATGGTTGGATGGCTTTCACGAGCGCTAAGAAATTACGATTTTGTTGCTCAAACAGCAACCGCCATTTTTCTTCAACCCCGGTTTGTGGCTCAACTTGCGTGAATCCCACTTCTGATGTCGAATTCTCCATAATGGATCCTGTCAAATCCTCCATAATGGACCCCTTTGATGTCGCATTGTCCTCCATAATATTATCCTTCAACCGAATTTCAGTGAAAGGCTTGTTCTGGATTGGTTTTAGGTAAATTCCTTTGTTCCTTTATTAAAATCAGAATTTGTCGAATGCCAAATCCTTTTTGTTCTGTTTTTTTATTTTTTTCTTTTTTTCTCTTTTCTTTTGTTCTAAAAAACAATACCCTAAGTTTTAGTCAAAAATCAACTTTTTCGACAGAAGTCACAGCCTGCCTTTCGGGTACTCCGACATATATTAGGTGTAGTAAAAAGAAATCCATTATTTTTGCATTAAATTGAGGGCTTTATTTAAGATAGTTAGAATGACCCGATTTAGGTCAAATATGCGCCGTTTTGTTCGATAACTTGTTGCCATTTTAAAGGTAATTTCATTATGCCTCTCTCATAGAAGCCCTCGTTCCTATTAGCAAAAAATTGAGACAGTCGAATTTCAGAAGCCTCTCTTGAAGCGAATGTTTCACCAGCCAAATTGTTCGCCATGGACAGGAACAGATGGTAATCACTTGGTGCCAGGTCCGGACTATAAGGTGGATGCAGAAGAACCTCCCAACCAAACTCCCGGAGCTTCTGGCGAGTCACTATCGATGTGTGTGGCCTGGCGTTGTCCTGATGGAACACAATTCATCTCCTATTGGCCAAAGCTGGCCGCTTATGGGCGAGTGCTTCCTTCAGACGGTCCAATTGTTGATAGTAGAGTTCCGAGTTAAGAGTTTTGCCGTATGGGAGCAGCTCATAGTAGATAATTCCCTGCCAATCCCACCAAACACACAGCAAAACCTTCCTGGCCGTCAATCCTGGCTTGGCGACCGTTTCCGCCGGTTCACCGTGTTTCGACCACGACCGTTTTCGCTTGACGTTGTCGTAAGTGACCCACTTTTCATCACCAGTCACCAACCGCTTCAGAAATGGGTCGATTTTGTTCCGGTTCAGCAGCGATTCGCAGATGGAAATTCGGTCTATGAGGTTTTTTTGCGTTAACTCGTGTGGCACCCATACATCGAGCTTCTTTGTGTATCCAGCCTTATTCAAATGGTTCCAAACGGTTTTTTGTGCAATCTTTAACTCTTTTGCAATCGAAACAGTGCTAACACGACGGTCGGACTCGATAATTTCCATGATTTTATCAACATTTTCGACAATTGGCCTTCCAGTGCGTGGTGCATCCTTGACATCGAAGTTACCGGAACGGAATCGACGAAACCAAAATTGCGCATGATTGGCTGTTACACTATCAGGTCCATAAACGCTATTCACATTTTCAGCCGCCTGGCTTGCGTTTTCTCCCTTATCGAAGAAAAACTGTAAAATGTAGCGAATTTTCTCTTTGCTGATGTCCATCTTTGACAAGCTCTCAAACAAAACTGAATCAATCAATCAAAAAAGTGTCAAAAAAGCTTTTTTAGTAGGAACTGTCATCTTTCTAATGCCCCCTAGCGGAACACGATCGGACTTATACAACGCGAGATGCATATAAATAACGCCATCTATTGGAAAAATAATGGATTTCTTTTTACTACACCTAATATATATATATATTTGTATATATATATAAATTTATATATATTTACGTATATATCAAAATGACTCGAAAAGTATATGCACATACATGTTTACAGATCTAAAAAGTATTTGCATGAATGCCTCGTTCATGCATGCACATACTTGGAAATTAAGACATAACTATAAAAAAAACCATTAAGTAAAATTTCTTTTCAAACATACATTTGAAAGCACAACTGCATGCATCCCCATAATTACTATTCGTTCACATATGTTAAAAGTGTTTGCATGAATTCACGCATGCACATATTTGTAAAGGAAATATATCATAAAATGCTTATTCCGCACGAACCGGTGACCGTGCAAAAAAAAAAACAATCAAAATTATACCAAATCATTCATAAACTTGCTTTAATTTAAACACTTGTATAACAGAAAAGCACACTTCACAATGTAGGGTTAATCTCAGAATGTAATAACACGCAAAATTATGCAATACTTAATAAGTATAAAAAGAACGTACAAAATATATATATAAAAAAAATACGTATATGCGACTTATGACTTCACAAATGGTTTAAGCTCACCCAAAAAATATGCAATAATGATTAAGTTTATAGAAGAGAAAATTGTGAGAGCTTAAAAAGTATGCAAAATGTTTGACTAATGAAGAAAAGAAGATAAGTTTGTATTTGAGCATATTAAGTACTTAAAATGTTTGAGTCATACAACAACAATAAAAAAAAAAATTTTTTTTATTCGAGCTTTTAATTTTAGTTTTTATTTGAGAATTTCAAAGTTAGAATTTTAAGATTTTACAATTAAAAAAAAATATTCATCCGATTAGCAATATTATGCATTAAGAAGAAAAAAGAAGTAAATTGTAATTAAAGAAGTATAATAGTTGAAAACGAAATATAATTAAGATATAAATAAGTCTAACTTTCTACCCGCAAAGATGAGATCCACACACCAACAACATCTACAACGCAAATGGATAATCTTCATAGACTTAACCCACAGCAACTACAGCCACCATAACAAAACATGTGACATTTCCGGATCTATAAACAATTGACAAGACTTCAATGCAGCTACTCAGCAACGATCATTCTTAGAAAAGTTTTTCACCGCAGTTTTTATAAAAAGTCACGATGCTCGTGACTTTGTAGAAGAAGGGAAGGAATGTCGGGTGTCACAACCGCACAAACATTTCTTATACCCTATGGCGATAAAAAGTGCAACAACAGAAGCACCGGCGCTCAGAATAAAGTAAACGTAAAAGCTGCCGAAATAACCGAAATACGCTTCGCAAGCATAAGCTGGGCACAAGAACGCATTATAAGACTGACCTTTATTAACAATAATTACAACGTCAGTCGAGAATGTGGTAATATACGATACTGCCACCACAGCAGTATTGAGCAACAGCAGACTACAAAAAGAACGAGTAAGCTGACCTGATTGAAAAGATATTGGAAATGCAACAAAAACAACAAAGATGGCCCCGAAGAATGTCGCAACAAACGATATTGCTAGACCAGCAATATCGCTCCATTTAGATCAAGCATCGATCACTGAAAGAGGACTACGATCAGAACCGTGAACCGAAGTATTCAGTAGATCTCAACTTTAACGCACCTACTCACGAGCCAGGCCGTTGAAGTGTTGATCTCCGTTTTAGCTAGGGAATAGCTCAGTTAAGTTAGCATAAGGATTTAATGTTAGCTTTAAAAGAAATAAATAAAAGCTATATTGAACATTAAACGGTTTCGAGTAATATCTCGCGATAATCTACTTGGACGTGCTCCCTAGGCGACATAACAGGGCGCAAAAATATTTTATCTTACAGATTCTCGCTAAATCGTTGAGCTTAAAATGTTTTTAGTCATAGTTTGTTAATAAAAATTTTTTGTGTAGTTTTTTACTATGTGGTAATACGGGGAATAGCTAAGTCAGATTTAAGGGTGGGCTCCTAATTGAAATAAGGGCGACAAAATTATTTTCCTTTCAGAATCTCGCTAAAGTCGTTTAGCTACAAATGTTTCCAGTCATAGTTTGTTAAAAACATATTTTTGAATAGTATTTTACTATGTGGTAATGCGGGGAATAGGTGAGTCGGATTTGAGGGTGGGCTTTTAATTGAAAACGGGGTGCAAAAATTATTTTTGTTGCAGAATCTCGGGAAGTCGTTGAGCTACAAATGTTTTCAGTCATAGTTCGTTGTCAAACTCTGCGAGGAGTAAGCGAAAAAGTTCAAAAAACAATAAATGCTCGAGATTAAAAAAAACCGTGGGCGGAGGTAAGCGTTCTGTTTTATCGGACGGTTTATTAGCGAATGCTTCTCTTTCGCTTTTTTAAGGGTTTTATCAGTAAACGTACAATGAGTGCTTTATAGAGAGAGGCTTTAAAGAGAGTTACAATGCAATGAGTTTATACAAAGCAAGATGAGTTTTTACAAATGCAAGAGAGTTTATACAAAGCAAGATGAGTTTATACAAATGCAAGCGAGTTTATGCAATTTTAAAAGAACATACTTAAGATGGATGTGGGTTGCCAACATCCCGCCGGCCTTGCATTTACTGCAATTTCTTATAGAACGTGTTGAGAGCAGAGATGATTTCATTGATAACAGTGCATGAGGCCTCTTTAAGCTTTTCATTGGTTTCAGGAGCCTCGGATTCTCTTTTGCTGCGGAATCCGATGTTGGCGCCAGCTGTCTTGGTAAGGGGGGTGTGCCCAGACGTCGCTTTGCACTTTTCAATTGTGGAGCGTGCGTCTTTAGCTGTCACCTTTGCAGTTGCCTTGTGAAATGTTGTTGCCTTCTTTTGAGGTGCCTTTGCCTTCGGTTCGATGTGCAGTAACGTGTGCTGGGGTGCATGACAATCTCGGCACCTTCCCGTTGAGGTACAGCTTTCCAATCGATGCGATCGCGCCAAGCAGTTTAAGCAATATTGCAGCCGCTTTGCCGTCTTCTTCCTCTGATCTGGGGTCTGCTTGAGGAAGATCCGACATCACCGCAGGGCGTGCGCCGCCTTACACAAGGGGCATGGAAGGGATCTGAAAAGACACGTCGAAAAGTGGGAATTAGTTAAACGTCGAAATTTATAGAATTATTTATAGGGTGATTTTTGTTAGTGTATGCATAAATAAATATTATTAGTGTACATCTAGCTTAAATGTATATGCAAAAATACTGAGTTAGGGCGACGGTTGGAATTGGCGTAGACTAAGAAAAGGAAACAAGAAAAAAGGTGGAGGGGCGTGGTCAATGAGGTAGAACCACTAATTTGGTAATAGGGCGGGTCAAAAGACCGCTGCTCGTCCGGACAGTCGCTATGTGTACGTATCCATCACGGCCTGGGTAAATTTCGGTGATTCTGCCGCTTCTCCATTCAGTCGGAGGAAGCAAGTCGTCTCGTATGAGCACAAAATCACCTAACTTGATGTTTGTTTGAGGCGATTTCCAATTGTGTCTTTTTTGAAACTCTTTTAAGTATTCTTCTTTCCAGCGTCGGCTGAATTGGTGATAAAGAACCTTGAGTTTTTCCCATCTGTTGATAAGCGATAAATTTTGGTTATCAGGTTCTGAGATTCCCAGAAGTGGAGCGCGTCCTGGGTTAACAACACTGAAAGTGCGTGTACGTGTTTTTGCCATTGTGAAGATTTATTCAAATTTAAATAAATCGTTAATCTTTCATATGAACTGTTATAATTGGCTGATTATCTAAATACCTTTGCCGTCTAAAACACGAGAAAACGTCGGACTTTGTTCACAAGCTGCCATAATTGGAAGTGTATCGTAAATATTGCACTATAGCAAATTGTTATTGTTTTAATTTTGTTTTGCTTTTTCGTGCGTCGTTTGACTCCTAATGAGTTGAGTTGCATTTTAGTCACACAATATAACAGTTTTCTCTCTTGAAGTAATTATATCCTTGCATACTTCTTGGCGAATTCGTTATACCTTTTATATCTTCATTAATTGCTGCATATTGTTTGGCTTTTACTTTAAAATGTACTGCTCATTAAATCCGTGCATTGCCAAGCGCAAGGAAGAGCTCGATCGCTTTGTGTGTTGCTGGATGTGTGGCGATTCCTACCATGGAAAATGCACTGGACTGCTTGGTAGAAAACTTGATGCGCTTAATGATGATAAAGGCCTTCAATGGTTATGTTAAAAATGCAGGCCGACAAACATAAGTTTGAATAAACTTGTCAGTGAGACTAAGAAGGGGTTTGAAGTTATTGGAAAAGACCTAAAAGCCCTAAGTGAGAAATTTCTACACTATGAAAGCTTATTCAAGGATTTTAAGTTGCCTGATGAAAATGAGAAGACAGTGCAAGTCAGATCAATAGGAGTAAATACAATTTCTCCACTAGCTACAGCTGTAAAGCCGTCAACATCACTCGCCGCAGGTGCGAGAAACCCTTTACGTCTTGAGAGCAGTAACAACATCGGCGATAATTCGAATTCGATTTCTGCTGGTGTGATTGCTGCATCCACAACTCTAAAACTGGCTGACATTAGTGTGCTTTGAAGTTGTTCCAAAGCTGCTTGTGCTAGGTTGAGATCATGACTGCCTGACAAAATGTCGTCAAAATAAGTCTCATTCTTAAGAATAGCGGCTGTTAAAGGGTTAAGGGATTCTTCGTCTTTTGCTAATTGTGTTAGCGTTCGAATTGCCAAGAAAGGTGCGCAGTTCACACCAAATGTGACTGTTTTTAATTGAAAATCTTCAATTAAATCATCAGGGTGCGCTCCGAAAACAAATCTTTGATAAGGTCGATCTTCGGGGTGTATGTATATTTTTCTGTACATTTGTAGTGTATCCTTCGCGTAGAAGAATTAATATTTTTATTTTATAGTTTTTATTTCTTTATATCCTAAAGGTTTTTATTTTGTTATGCCCCGCTATTGCTGAGCGGCAGGACTCACAAATCTATTTGGCGGCTAGCGCCCAATATCTCTATATTTATACGGCGGAGATACGCCAATTATTGAGAATGGAAAAGCAAAAGGTTTCGCTTGTAAATCCAATCTGAAGTTCCAACTGAACTTCAAGCTTTATTTATATCAAAAATATGTTAAGTAAGCATAAATAAATTACAATTGAAAAATATAGAATCTTATGAATTAGCTTGTGAGGTATGCTGACAAAACACTTTCCCACGATTCGACGACGCTGCCTGCACAATATGTTGCTCGTGCAATGAGTGCAGCTTGCAAAGAATTGGGTCATATGAAACCATTTATGTCGTGAATGAAGTGGAAAAATGAGTTTGTGCGTTCGTGTGTATAACAGGTTGGCTGATAAGTCCCCGGTGTGACACATAGATGGCGTCGCTAGTATTAAATGCATATTATTTTTATTTAGTGGCAATCTTCAAATGATTCGTGTCAAAATTTGACGTCTGTGAGTCAATTAGTTTGTGAGATAGAGCGTCTTTTGTGCAACAATTTTTGTTATTGTGAAAAAAATGGAAAAAAAGGAATTTCGTTTTTTGATAAAATACTGTTTTCTGAAGGGAAAAAATACAGTAGAAGCAAAAACTTGGCTTGATAATGAGTTTCCGGACTCTGCCCCAGGAAAATCAACAATAATTGATTGGTATGCAAAATTCAAGCGTGGTGAAATGAGCACGGAGGACGGTGAACGCAGTGGACGCCCGAAAGAGGTGGTTACCGACGAAAACATCAAAAAAATTCACAAAATGATTTTGAATGACCGTAAAATGAAGTCGATCGAGATAGCAGAGGCCTTAAAGATATCAAAGGAACGTGTTGGTCATATCATTCATCAATATTTGGATATGAAAAAGCTCTGTGCAAAATATGTGCCGCGCGAGCTCACATTTGACCAAAAAACAACAACGTGTTGATGATTCTGAGCGGTGTTTGCAGCTGTTAACTCGCAATACACCCGAGTTTTTGTGACGATATGTGACAATGGATGAAACATGGCTCTATCACTACACTCCTGAGTCCAATCGACAGTCGGCTGAGTGAACAGCGATCGGTGAACCGTCTCCGAAGCGTGGAAAGATTCAAAAGTCCGCTGGCAAAGTAATGGCCTCTGTTTTTTGGGATGGGCATGGAATAATTTTTATCGATTATCTTGGGAAGGGAAAAACCATCAACAGTGACTATTATATGTCGTTATTGGAGCGTTTGAAGGTCGAAATCGCGGCAAAACAGCCCCATATGAAGAAGTAAAAAGTGTTGTTCCACCAAGACAACGCACTGTGCCACAAGTCATTGAGCACGATGGCAAAAATTCATGAATTAGGCTTCGAATTGCTTCCCCACCCACCGTATTCTCTAGATCTGGCCCCAGCGACTTTTTCTTGTTCTCAGACCTCAAACGGATGCTCGCAGGGAAAAAATTTGGCTGCAATGAAGAGGTGATCCCGAAACTGAGGCCTATTTTGAGGCAAAACCGAAGGAGTACCACCAAAATGGTATCAAAAAACTGGAAGGTCGTTATAATCGTTGTATCGCTCTTGAAGGGAACTATGTTGAATAATTAAACGAATTTTGACAAAAAAATGTGATTTTCTTTGTTAGACCGGGGACTTATCAGCCAACCTGTTACATACTACACCCTCACCCTCTAGAGAAAAAAAAATTGTTGTTTTTTTTTTTTTTTTTTTTTTTTGTATATACATACGAAGTAGAAAATTATTTGTGTTAAGCATCTTAGAATATAGTATTGCCTTAAAATCTACATTTCGCCTTAAAAGTTTAATTATCGTGTAAAAATTTACTTATCGCATGCTTCTAACTAATGCTTAATATATAGTATCTATATTTTGTGTATTTTATTACTCACATTGTTTTAAATTGTTGTTATGCACTAGTTTTCTTTTATTCTTATACAATATTACTGAATTAACACCTTGTCGTTCTAATATCTTAAAAGGACCTTCATAAGGACTGTCTAATTTCTTACCTGCATAATTTCTTAAGAAAACTAGGCTACCTATCTTAAATTCAATAGGATTTGAAATCTTGTCATAACATTCTTTATTTTTAATTTTTGAGTTAATCAAATACTTTCTTGCATTCTCATGTGCGTTTTGTAATCTCACTTTGAGCTCATTTTGAAAACGATCAAAATTGTAAATAGGTTCGTTACTGTAAATTTTTGTTGGCAAGCTTGGTAATCTTCCAAATATTAATTCAAAGGGGGTGTATTTTGTGCTCGTATGTGGAGTGGTATTATAAGAGAATGTATAGTAAGGTATATTCTTATCCCATTCTGCGTCTTCAGTGCAACATAAAAGATATTCGTTGAAAACTCTATGATTTCTTTCTATTCCACCTAAAGATTCGTGGTGATAGGGTGTTGAGGTTTTTTGTTCAATGTTTAATAAACTACAAATTTCTGAAATAGTTTGATTTACAAATTCTTTTCCCATATCTGTTTTCATTGTTTTTAAATGACCATATTTTAAAATGAATTTTTCTGCTATCGTTTTTGCTACTTCTAATGATTCTTTAGATGTCATAGGGAAAGCTTCGACGTATTTCGTTAAGTCGCATTGTAGAGTTAAAATATATCTGAAATTATTTGATGGGCGTAAGGGTCCTATTGTGTCAATTGATACTACTTCAAAAGGACTAGAAGGGGTTTCAGTGATTATCATCTTCTCTTTAGTATGTACGGTAATTTTATTTTTCTTGCAAATTTCGCAATTTCGTATGAATTTCTTTACCATTTTATTCATACCTTTCCAGACATAGCGTTGTTTCAACTTAGCTATTGTCCTGTTTACACCGGTGTGACCTCCGAGTAAAGATAAATGATTTTCTTTAATGAAACGTAACTGATCAGGTTCGTTATTAATTGATTCGGGGGGTTTGAATAAAATAATTGTTATGGGAGTGCACAATCCCTTATTCATGTGTTTCTGCAGTGTCTCTTCATATAAAATTTTTAATTCTTGTTGACTCATAGATTCAAATACTAGGTCCTTCTTGGAAAGAGCTAGCTTACTTATGCCATTGCTTTGTAGTACTGGAATCAGCTTCTCCAAGACCTGGCTTGTGCAGTATGGTTTATCGCTTGATTCAATCAAAACATTGTTTTTGATTATGGCAAAAGTCTGCAAATTATTAAGCTTTTTGCGTTTATTATTTCCCTGTTTTTGTACAAATTTAAGAATAGGTAAATTTCTTATGTCCGATATAGATATACATTCCCACATGTGCGGATAGCTAATCGTTTCTGTGGGGGTAGGTGTTCTATTTGGACGGGTCACATTTTTAGTTCTGCTTCTAGTTATTGCTGCAATGCATGGAATTTAAGTTTTTAACTCATTTGAGTCCACTGGAATTCTAGAAAGTGCATCAGCATTAGTGTTTAATTTTCCTTGTTTGTAAATAATCTCAAAATCATATTCCATGAGATCCATTCGAATTCTGGTGAGTTTTGAAGAGGGGTTTTTGTGTTTAAACAATGAAACTAATGGTCTATGATCTGTTACTATTTTGAAAGTTTTTCCATAGAGGTAAGGTCTGAAATGATTTATCGCCCAATGAATAGCTAAAAGTTCTTTTTCTATTATTGGTTTATTTAGTTCGTGTGTATTTAAAGATCTACTGGCATATGCAATAGGAAGATCGGATCCTATGGTACCTTGAGAAAGTACTGAACCAAGGGCGTAGTTTGAGGCGTCTGTGGTTAGAATGAATTCTTTTTGAAGATTTGGATATTGTAAGATTGGTGGGTTAATGAGTGAGTTTTTTAATATTTGAAATGATTTTTCGCATTCAGGGCTTCAATTAAAAACTACGTTCTTTTTGAGTAAATTATTCAGGGGGTTTGCCATTTCTGCAAAGTTTTTTACGAATTTTCTATAATAATTGCAAAATGCAACGAATCTTCTTACTTCATTTGAATTTGTAGGTCTTGGAAAGTCTTTCACTACCTTGCATTTTTCTGGGTCAGCGGTTACGCCAAGGTCTGTTATTTTATGACCTAAAAATATTACTTCGTTTTTAAAAAAGTTACATTTTGATGCATTTAACTGTAAATTGTATTTTTGTAATCTTTGGAATACTTGTTGAAGATTTGAATTATGCTCTGATATTGTTTTGCCAAAAACTATAATGTCGTCTATATATATAAAGCATATATTGTCTAAGCCTGAGAGTGCTATTGTCAACATTCTTTGAAAACTGTTTGAAGCTAATTTTAATCCAAATGGAACGGTTTTAAAATGATAATGTCCGTTGTTTGTTGAAAAAGCTGTTAAAAGTCTTGATTGTTTACTGAGCGGAATTTGATGGAATGAATTTGTCATGTCTAATGTGGAGAAATATTTAGCACCTTCTAATTTATCGAGTACATCCTCCAATCTTGAAATGGGAAATTTTTCATCGACTAGTTTTTTATTTAGCTGGCGAAAATCAACTACTAATCGCCATTTTTTTTCTTGTCCTGAGTCTTTTTTTGGTACTATTAGTAAAGGTGAATTGTAGGGGCTAGTAGAATGTTCAATAATGCCTTTGTTTAGCAGTTCTTGAACCTGTTTATTGATTTCATTTAGTTGGCTATGGGGAAGGCGATAATTTTTAATATAAATAGGACTGTAGTCTGTTAGTACTAGCTGTTGTTCATAAAAGTTATTAACTGATAATTCTTCATTGTTTAAATAAAATAGATTTTGAAATTTATTGCAAAGAGCCGTTATTGATTTGCTAGTGGAATAGTCTAAATTTTGTAAATTCAAAAGCGTTTTCAACTTTAACCATCGCAAGTTTAAATCGTTGGTGGACAAATATTTTTGTTTTCTTATATTAGTGAGAAGAACTTCTTTGGGAATTAAATCAAAAATGTGGTCGATGCCTCTATGTGTAAAAGAAAAGGTAAAATTTTCATAGTTAATCTTTGCTCTGAACTTTGCAAAAAAATCTCTTCCTAAAATTCCACTTGACCTTATAGGAAATGAATCATTTACAACACTGAATTTGTGTCTTAAAACACTATCCTCTATATTTATAGGCAAAATACATGTCCCTAAAGTCACAATGTCTTTCTTTGAGATTCCTGAAATTGCACATGAGTCGCTACTGTCAATGCATATATTACACAAATGTTCATATTAAATTAATGATATATCTGCCCCTGTATCTATTAAAAATGAAAGAATGTTATTATTACATTTAATATAAGCATAATTACTGTGATCAAAATTTACAGTGAAATGAAAAATTTTCATATAATTCCCCGAGTGACCTAATCTGCTACCTGTTCGGTATCGGGGGTACTCAAGTTTCCCTGTTGCTCTGTGCCATTTACAAAAAATGCATTATGCCTTACATTATTTTGGCTTTGAGAGTTATTCGAATTTGAATTCGCACGAGCATTGTTGTTGTTGTGCCTTTGATTTTGGAAATTATTGTTGTTGTATTGTGCACTTTACTGATATGCGAGACGATCGCGCGTGCCTTGTCGGTTACCGTTGCAGTTGTTGTTGGTGTAGCGATGTTGAAGCGGTTGTTGTAATTGTTGTTGTTGTTTCCTCTGCGATCGTATTGCTGCTGTCTGTTGTATGTTTTGTTGTTTTGATGACTTGAGTTTTGCGAATGATGTTGTTGTGTCTGTCTGTTGTTATCATGTCTTCTATTACAATTTTGCCTCTGCTGATTACCTTTATGCTGGTTTTTGCCGTTGCGCTGTCTATACATCATGATACGAGCTTCTTCCGTATGATCTGATTCTTGCGCTATTTGGAGAGCCTCATTAAAAGTGGTGAATCTACTTGCTGCAATTGTTTGTGCTATGTTAGCATTTGTTATGCCTCCTTTTAGCACATTAAGGGCTATCACATCATTTGATTTGATTATAGCTGCCTTTTCTGCTGGTGTTTGCAGCGTTGAAATTTGTATTGAATTTAATTCCGAAATTAAACTTTCGATGGTTTCAGCGAATTTAGATATTGGTTTTCGGCCTTGTGTTGCTCTGGATAATTCATCTAATACAGTGTTTGCAGTTTTTCTGGGCTTGAATATTGCCTTTAAATTTTGTATTAGATTTTCTATGCCAGTTGTGCCAAGTAATTCGAGTTTTGTTTTTACTTTATCTGGTATTTTGGTGTTGAAGACTAATGCAAAATAAGTGGGTTTCTTACTATCTGGAATATCTGCGTTAAATAATTTGATTAAGTTGATAAATTTTTGAGCATCTTCTAATCTGCCTGAAAATTCTGGTACGGCCTTAGTGTACTGTATCACGTTGAAGTTTGATTCTGTCATTCTTGTTTCTTTTTTATTTTTCTGGTATAATGATAAAAAGGACGAAACGCACGTTGCAATGACTTTAAATGTTATTAATTTTCTATGGTCTTCCAATTTGCTGTTCAAAATCGTGAGGATAGCAAAATATAATTCTCTTGCTGTTTTTGTGGCTGCTGTTTGAAAATTTTCCTCCGCGTCTTTAATAGCGTCGATCAGCCCGTTGTACAATTTTTCATTTTCTTCCTTTTTACTTATGAGAGTTTTCTTTGTATATTTTCTCGTCGGGGTCTCTTTGAGATTGGACAAGTTATGTTTTAGACACGTAAGTATTTCTTGCGTCAATGCTTCCATATATGATTAGTTGGATCTGACGTCAGTAAGGCATGCCACAGATCTAGCTGCTTTAAGAGCTTCTTGCCTTTTATTCTTTTTGTTTAATCTATAAATTTTAAGGGTTAAATTCAATATGCAAATGATTAGAATTGCCCATAAAATGACTTTGTGTTGATCCAAGACTTCTGAATGATAATTTTGATTGTTGATTATCTGAACCTGCGGGTCTCCCGATTGTGTTGTTGGCTTAGAGTTTGTGGTTCCCATGGTTTTTGGAAATGAAATGTATTTGTATTTCTCAAATGTGGATTTTTGTTTTCTAAGTATTTTCCATGAAGCATATATTTCGGTGAGCGTCTTCAGTCGTCTATGACACAGAGCTATTACAATATATTGGGGAAAATATATACTTTTTTTTTGGGGGTTTTAAATATAGTTTTTTTTTTTTTTTAAACTTTAATGAAAATTTGTGTATGTGATTCTCATCTCAATTTGTCTGAGCGTATAAAAAAAATTCCATGGATTTGTTCACAGCTTTAAAATTGAGTGGAGATAAACAAAATTAATTTATGGAAAGGCTGCTAGTGCTATGGTTAAAATAAAAAAATTTTTTTTTTTTGGAAATTTCTGCTTAGCCAAAGGAATTGTCGGTTTTTTTTTTCAAAGGAAAGGATCAGAAGGATCCAAATTTGGTCGGCAGGATCGCCATGTAGTGTATCCTTCGCGTAGAAGAATTAATATTTTTATTTTATAGTTTTTATTTCTTTATATCCTAAAGGTTTTTATTTTGTTATGCCCCGCTATTGCTGAGCGGCAGGACTCGCAAATCTATTTGGCGGCTAGCGCCCAATATCTCTATATTTATACGGCGGAGATACGCCAATTATTGAGAATGGAAAAGCAAAAGGTTTCGCATCTAAATCCAATCTGAAGTTCCAACTGAACTTCAAGCTTTGTTTATATCAAAAATATGTTAAGTAAGCATAAATGAATTACAATTTAAAAATATAGAATCTTATGAATTAGCTTGTGAGGTATGCTGACAAAACACTTTCCCACGATTCGACGACGCTGCCTGCACAATATGTTGCTCGTGCAATAAGTGCAGCTTGCAAAGAATTTGGTCATATGAAACCATTTATGTCGTGAATGAAGTGGAAAAATGAGTTTGTGCGTTCGTGTGTATACATACTACACATTTTCTCTATGTCTCCGTTGAAGACATATTTATGGGTTCTCCATTTTAAGATAATGGTCACTAGATCCTTTTGTCAAATAGGACCAGTGTGAAATATATCGTTCAGAGATATACCACTTTGGGTGCTCTTAGACGCATTGAAGGCAACTCTAACTTTAGTAGTTGTGCTCTCGGGTTTTAATACTGCATGATGCGGAAAATAAAAAGGAAATTATTTTCCATCTTCTACGAGCTCTGTTCGAGAGCACCGCTCAGCATGGTTAAATATTCTGATAATACTTCAAAATATTTAGTGTGCAGATCGAGTTTTTTATTTAGGGTTTGCTCTATGCGTTCAAACTGTTCAGTTGCAACATAGTGTAAGGGTCGAAGCCCGCACTATGAACAATTTGCCTGATTGGAGAATTGTTACCAATGCCGTTGGGAGTATGACGTTATCTTGGTCTGAAGCGTGCATACTACTAACATCAGGGGTTCTAGGAATATTCTTAGATGAAGAGGGGGTTTCAGGGTTTGATACGGTAGGAACTTCAGTATGAAGAGTCGAAGAAGGTCTCGAATTTTGCTGATTAGGTGCAGCTTGCTGTCTGTGCAGCATCGAATGATGTGGCGTTTTGCAATGCATGCATGTAAATTTGCTCTTGCAATCATTTTTTACATGAGACAGGGCTAAACAGTTTGCGCATATTTTATGTGCTGTTACAAACTTTGTTCTGTCGTGAACAGATATATTTTTGAATGTAGCGCACACTCAAATGAGACGCTGCTCTTTGCGTAGAGGACAGCTCATCTTGGGTTTTTTTTTTTCTTCTGCATGGAAAGATTGTGCTCTTGAATTAGGCTAAGAAGTCGTGTTCGACTGTGTGGGGTCTTGCTATCGGGTTGTACCATGTGGATAACGGGTTTGTGGGGGATAAGAGGCAGAAGGTTGCCTATATTTGTTAACCGTTTCAACAATTTGAGCTCTGGAAATTAGGAAAGTTTCCATTTATTTCCAAGAGGGTAAGTTTTTATGAGATGTTAAAGATTGTTCCCATAATGAAATGGTGAATTTCGGTAGTTCCATTGCACATAAATGAACTATGAAAGGGTCCCAATTATCCACACTGATTCCTTGTGACGTCAGTGTAGCAAGGCAGTCACTGATAATGACCTGAATTTTTTGAATTGCTTCACAACTTTCGGTAGTTGCTGAAGGCAAATTCAATAAAAGATTCAATTGATTTGAAGAACACGCTTATTATCATAGCGAACACGAAGAGCTTCCCAAGCTGAAACAAAATTTTCTGCACTGAGTGGGTAATGTTGGATAATTTTTCCTGCATTACCTTTTGTCTTTTGCCTTAAGTAAAATAATTTTTGCAAGGGGTTAAGGCGAGGGTTTTCAATGTAAATTGCCGTGAAAAGGTCTCTAAATGCTGGCCAAGTTTCGTAGGAGCCTTCAAAGGCCTCCGTGTCACAAGGATGTAGAGTCATGCTAGTGTGTAATGGGGCGTGGTCAAGGCAAAGAGATGTTTCTTTTACTGTACAATGAGTGCCAACTTTCGCAGCAGCACTAAAAGTCTGCAACATCTCGCTTATTTTTGCCTTACATGAGTGAAATGCTTCGGTGCATTTATCAAATTTTACACTGGCTAATTTTTTAAATTTGTCATTTCTGGCTTCTTCATTAGAGATCATAGCGTCCTCGGAGGTGGTAACCAGTATGTTCCATCTACGGTCTTAATCTGATTTTTTAGACTCTAAAACGCTTTGGGTCATGTCTTCTAATGGGGTTTGCTCAAGTTTTGAGCAAAATTTCACTAGGTCATCGGACCAAAAAATTAATATCGAAGCCATTGCAATTTTTGTAGAAGTTGCGGCCACGGTTTTGCTTTGAGCCATTTTCACGAAAAAATGAAGGGCTTTTGTTTCTCAACAAATTAAAATCGAAAGCAAGGAAAAAAAATAAAGGAAAAATAAGAAAAAAAAAATTTTTTTTCTCACAAAAAAAATTCATTTTCTCACGTTAGTGTATTTAATTAGATTCGTTACAAATTAAATAATTGCAAAAAATAAGCTGAAAACAGAGATTTTATGTATAATATTAAAATTCGCAATATATAATAAAAATGTCGCAAGCCAATCCGCCTATTGCCTACTGTAGGGTGCACTGTACTAATGCAAACGACAGTGCTTTGCCTATGCACAATTTTCGATTTGCAACAAATGCAAAGGTAGAAAAAACAACTGAAATTAAATTTGAGGTATACCAAATGGTATAAGCGTTATAACGTATGAAGCCGCAGTGAAGAGCGGAAAAAACGGCTTTGAGCTGTACTTGAATAATTACAAGTTAACAGAGCCTGCCCCTATGTGCAGGTATGCAAATATATGTATGTGCCGTTTGCACTGTGCAACACCGTTTTATTTTCCTTTCTTGTTATATATACAGACTAGCTGGCACCAAGGCTCGCTCCGCGAGCCTTCGCGCCAGCTTCGTATGACCTGCGCTCGTTTCCTCTCCCACTACAGGTTGATATTGGGCAAAAGTAGTAAATGTGGTAAAGTAGTATGTTTTTAAATACTCTAGGTTTTTATTCATTCTTTGTGTGAAATTTTTACTTAAACTACTATCGACCAATAATTCCTCCTCTCCCACGGAAACGTGGCATTGTTTTATGTACTTAACTGTGAATATAATAGACTTAATATTCACTGAAATGCGCTTACTCCCGATTTAAATAAAAATAAATTTTTTTTATGATTTGAAAGTTTGTTACATTAAAATTTTAAATAGCTTGGTGAATTCGTATTTTTTTCCCAAGCCTACTTTGCTGCTTTTTCATTTTAAATAACCTAGATACCGACTGCAGCGGTAAAATTATTCCCCTATCTAATTTGGGGAATAGCTGTTATCCATCTATCCATCTAACTATCCATCTATCCACCGCACAAAAAGTAAACAAACGGCTACTTTGACAGCGTGCCATCGGAAGACGATCTTCAAATTTTCCGTTCAAAATTGTAGCTTGAAGAACATTGCCCATTATTTTTGTTGTGACTAATCGTGTACCGTTGCATAGCTTAGGTGCATTTAAATTCCGAAGCAAAATGATAGGTGAACCAGTGTTAATCGTAAGTTATGTGGTGGCATTCCTGGTAAATCCAGCGAATTCAAAAATTCAACAGGATAGTTTACTGCTTCGTCAGGATTGGTAACAGCGTCGATTGATTTGAACAATATCTCATTGCCGGGCAATGACTGTTGTATTTTAAAGTTAATAGCGTCAACATCGATATTTTTTGCAGCTAAAATAGCTCGTTCACGAAGCTACGCATGATTAAGATAATTAGCTTTTAAATATGGAAATATGTTTTCAATCAAAGCATTTTTCGCATTTACCATGTTGCAGAAATTTCCTGGCAATTTGATGCATCGTGTGTCCCCATGCAATGGTATTGTTCCATTTCCAATGTTTAGCAATTGCTCGGAGAATGATAGTTCCAATGGATCGTTTTGCAGTTGAACACGTATATTTGTGTTAAAACATAATGTACTGACATTTCGCCATAGATGTGATTGTTTTGTACACGCGTTGATTTCATCCGCATATGTAGCGCGGGGAATAACGGGCAATGTCTGTCTAAAATCACAGGACAGCAGCAGTACAGCACCACCGAAAAGCCTGCTTTGCTGCCCTTTCATTTTAAATAACCTAGATACCGGCTGCAGTGCAATCTCGGTAAAATTAATCCCCCATCTAATTTAGGGAATAGGTGTTATCTATCTATCCATCTCTCTATTCATCTATCCATCTATCTATCCTTCTATCATCAATCTTTCAACCAATCAATCTGTCAATCAATCAATATTTCAATACATCTATCCATCAATCTATCAATCTGACATTCTATCAATCTGTCAATCTATCGATATTTCAATATATTTATCCATAAATCTATCAATCTGTCAATCTGTCAATCTGTCAATTTATCAATTTTTCAATCTATCAACCTGTTGTGATTATTAGGGGAATGTATCAGTCTGGCTCCTCCAGACTAATACACAGACCTAAGTATCCCTTTTAAATAATACTCCGGACACAGATAATTCATTTAAGTCCTTTTATGAATTTACTTATTATTTTAATTACAATTTTTGGATCCTACTCTAGCTCCTAATTGACTCGAAGGGCTCCCCTAATTCCCTGTCTAACACTTAAGTCTACGCTCCGTTGTCGCGGCGCTTGGGTGAGTACGTGCATCGGAGTTGAGACTTTGAATACTGAATCAAGAGTCCCCTTGTCGATGTTGATTCTTCCCTTTTATAAGGAGAAAGTGCTTAGGCTGCACTTTCTCGCCAAATCTGGAACACTTCCGCAAATGACGAACTGCTGCTGTGCAATCGCCTATTGCTCAATTTCGCTTTTCTCCATAACTTCGTGTAATAGCTGGTGCTGACGTAGTCGTTGTTCTCATTACCGCTGACCTACTTCTGCGTTCCAGTTCTAGTTCTGCTTTGGTGACGATATTGTGTCATTGTCTTCGATCGTTGCATTTCTTTTGTTTGCTTCTGTCTGTTATTCGCTGTTCTTGCAAAAACGATTGGCTGTTTGATTCACGCTAGGTCGTACAGTGAGTGCACGAATGTTGTAACTCACAACAAACCTATCAATATGTCAATCTATCAATCTATCAATCTTTCAATCTATCAATCTATCGATCTATCAATCTTTGAATCTATCAATCTGTCAATCATTTAATCTATCAATTTCTCAATCTATCAATCTTTCAATATATTTATCCATCAATCTATCATTCTGTCAATCTGTTAATTTATCAATCTTTCAATCTATCAACCTACCAATCTGTCAATCTTTCAATCTATCAATCTTTTAATATATCAATCAATCAATCTATCAATCTGTCAATCAATCAATCTATCAATCTTTCTATCTATCAATTCTTACAACTCACAAAAATGCTGATATCTCACGACACACGCACCAATGTCGCACGCGCACCAATGTCGCAAACGCACCAATGTCGCATATAGCTTAAAACATTCAGGCAGACTTCACCTTTCAAACAAAAAAAACTGCATGCAAATCGGTTCAGCCAGTGCCGAGAAAGTTCAACACAAACACATTTCGCAACATTATTTTATATATATAGATATAACACTTGGCGCGCTTTTTAACGTGAGTTCACTGAACTCCAACCCTGTATATATATAAAATGTTTTATATATAAAATCGCGTTTCCGTTTTTTCCGACCGTGTTCTATATATATAATGTATGTTGTTGTGATATTATCGTTTTACTTGTTTTGTATTATTGCATATCTGGCAACACCTCAAAGAATGTCATGTAGAATGAAATTTTTTTTTGCTTACTCCCAACTCACTCTCTTCCGTTTATGATCGCTGACGGATGTACACGCGTTTTTCTAAATCTTCTTACGAACAAATAAAAGTAACATTTAGCTGAATACGAATATAAAGCTTAATTCGTTTCATTTGTACTTCTATAATCAATGTGTTTTTAACTGGCTAGAACGGGTTAGTCTATTCGCGTTTTTCGGAAGATATACTTCTAAGTATCTTCGCGATTTCTTAAAAGGTTATGGGCCCAGACCCTAACCTCAAATTCTAGCAACGAGCACATTTTTTTTATGGAAACTAATAGAAGGAGAAAAAATAACTCTTCAGAGGTCGAAGGAGAAGAAGAAGAAGCCCTAGTAACCCTTTTTGCTGATTCTGCAATTGAAACTTTTATAGAAAGTAACTCCGAGATTCCAGCTGAGCTACAAAATAGTGTTTTAACAAGCATGGGCGAATCAAAAATCTACCACATTCATCGTTTCAACGGGCAGAATTACCAGCTATGGAGTCGTCAAATGGAAATTCATATGGCGGAAAATGGTTTGAAATCAATCATTCTTGGGATAGATCAAAGACCAGCAACAGAAAATTCGCATTGGACCAAGAAAGACGCAAAAGCTCAGGCATTTATTATGAGGAGTTTGGAATTAGAACAACTTAAATATCTCACCGAATGCACCACGGCAGCGCAAATGTGGTCAAAGTTGAGGGCAGTGTATGCTGAGAAGAGCGAGCAGTCAGCGCAAATTTTACTTGAAAAGTTCATGACTATTAAGATGACAGAAAGTGAACAAGTCGTCGATTTCATTGCTAATATTACGTCACTAGTGCAAAGGCTTAAAGACATGGAGCTAGAACAAAAGGAGCCCATAGTCATAGCGAAAATTTTAAGCAGCTTGCCACTTAAATATGATCACGTCCGTACTGCATGGTATGCAGTACCGAGAGAAAAGCAACACATCGAGCGATTGACTGAACACCTTGTAAACTAAGAAAGCCTGATGAATGCACGCACTCCTACCGAAAACAACAGCAACAATAACACCACGAGCGCTGTTTACTCTGTAAGCAAAAGTAAAGGCAAAAGCTATATCAATAACGGCACGAATCAAAAGCGAAAAGGAAAATGCAATTATTGTCAAAAAGAAGGTCATTGGGCAAGAGAATGTCGCAAACGCCAAAGAGAACAACAAAGCAACAATGCCAAAAAGAGCGAATCGAGTTCTCAATCAGCACAAAGTGAAACAAACGTCAACATATGTCAAAAGGAGCACGCCGCTGACTCATTTTTATTTAATTAAAATTCATGTTCAACGACAAATAAATTTGAAAATATTTTCTACGCAGACTCCGGTGCGACTGATCACTTATCATTTCAGAGGGAGTTATTTATGAATTTCGAAACTTCGATTGCTGAAACTATGCACGTGAAAGTTGGCGACGGCAGACACCTGAAAGTAAAAGGAAAAGGCGATATTCAGGTACGGTGTAATACGAATGTGATTCATACAATTAAAGACGTTTTGCTAGTTCCAGAACTAGACAAAAACTTTATATCCATCTCAAGAGCAACTGAGAGAGCCTTAAGGGTCATATTTGAACCTGGTGGCGAGTACGTATACTTTATGCATAGCAGCAACGTTTTGGCAGAAGGTAGAAATGAAAACAGGCTGTATAGCATGCACATGAAGCCGTCGTTGACGTCAGCAGTCAACGTTTTAACATCTGAATGCGCAATGCTTTGGCATGTGCGACTTGGTCACGTCAATTTTCAATCGCTTCGAGAGATGTATGTGCGGAAAACTGTAAATGATTTGGATATAATAGAAATACCGAAACAACAACCATTTTGCGAAGGCTGCGCCTACGGGAAGCAACATAGAACGCCATTTCCGAAATCTGGTGCCAAGAGAGCAGAGGTACCAGGAGAAACCTTTCGCATGGATTTATGCGGAAAGATGATTACGCAAGCACTTGGTGGCGCAAACTATTTTTTCTTGTTAAAGGACGACTATTCACGCTATCGCTTTGTTTATTTCCTTAAAAACAAAACTGACGTTTAAATCAAGCTAATGGAATTTCTAGCAGATGTTCAAGCAGACGGACATAAAATCAAACGCTTGCGATCAGATGGCGGCCTAGAATTTTGCAACGAGGAAGTTAAGAGACTGTTGCTGAGACATGGAATTAAGCACGAGGTAACGACGCCAAGAGCGCCTGAACAAAACGGATTCATAGAACGACAAAATAGAACCGTCGTTGAAAGTGCAAAAGCGATGTTACATAACAGGAGATTGCCTTTGTTTTTATGGGCCGATGCAACACATACTGTTGTTTATATTAACAACAGAACAGCTTCGGACGTTATCGGCGGATGTACTCCATACGAAAAATGGTTTGACAAGAAACCGTCAGTTGCACATCTTAGAATTTTTGGCTGCGATGCATATACACATATTCCAAAAGAACAGCGTAGCAAATGGGATAAAACTCTTTTAAGGGCATTTTAGTCGGCTACAACGAGAAAAGTAAAGCACTCAGGGTGTATGATCCTACAAACAAGAGGGTACTTATACGGCGTGACGTTATTTTCAACGAAAATTGTAATACACAGAACGAAGTGCATGAAACAATTGAAAGTCGAAAAACAGCATCTGAAGAAGATACTTCACAGCCACCAAGCTCTCAGGAAATCACTCAATCATCGAGAAACCCATCTATTGCAGTGCCAAGAAGTCCCATTCAAACAAGAAGTGCGGCAAAAATTCAGAAACCAGACCCTGAGAGTGCATCGATTGATGAATTATGTGTAGCATGCATAGAGCCCTCAGGCTTAGAGGAGGCAGTGTCCAGTCCAGTGTCAAGACTGGGACAAGTGGGCTGAGGCTACAACTGAAGAAATCCATTCGCTTATAAAGAACGACACATGGGTATTAGTTCCACGGACAGATGACATGCACGTTATTACAAACCGATGGATTTTTAAAAAGAAGTTTAAAAGCAACGGCGAGGTCGATAAATACAAAGCCAGATTGGTCGCTCGAGGATGTTCTCAAACTTGTGGCATTGATTACGATTAAATTTATTCTCCAGTTGTCAAATTCGATTCCGTTAGAATGATTCTAGCTATCGCTGCAGGATGTGGCATGGAAATCGTTCAATTTGACGTAAAGACAGCTTTTTTGCACGGTTTTCTGGAAGAAAAGATAAACATGGAGCAACCAAAGGGTTTTAATCAAGATGACCGAGTTTGTCTATTGAAGAAAAGTTTGTATGGTTTAAAACAAGCATCACGACAATGGAACAAACGCATTGTACAGTTCCTCATAAATTTTGGATTCAAGCAGTCATGGGCCGATCCATGTTTTTTACGTACAAAGACGATGTTAATATCATATACTTACTACTATATGTTGATGATGGGCTCATATGCAGCAACAATGGGAACGCAATTTGCAAACTTTTACACGATCTGCACATCGAATTTGAAATTACTTATCGCAACGCAGAATTTTTTGTTGGATTACAAATTCAGAAAGATAATCAAAGGAACACATTAAAGATTTTTCAACGGGCTTACACTAACAAAATCTTAGAGCGATTTAATCACCTTGATTGTTCACCAGTATCTACACCAGCTGAAGTCGGACGGCGTTTTTCAAAAGATGATTCACAATCCGTTAACAAAAACATCCCATATCGAGAAGCTATTGGGTCTTTAATGTACTTAATGGTGTGTACAAGGCCTGATATTTCTTACATCATAGGGATGCTGAGCAGATATTTGGAAAAGCCTGCGGACACACACTGGCAAAGAGTGAAGCGGATACTGAGATATCTAAAGGGTACATTAGACTATAGAATACATTTTAATTTGAACTCTAACATAGATCTTTTCAGTTGAAAATGTACTCAGATGCCGACTGGGGTGGCGACATAGACACCAGACGCAGCATTACAGGCTATGCGGCTTTTCTAAATGGTGGCCCAATCGCTTGGTGTTCACGCAAACAAACAATCACTGCTACGTCAACTACTGAAGCAGAATTCATAGCTCTTTGTGCTGCGACTAAAGCATCAAAATGGCTTAGGCAGAGTAATGCTTGAATGCGGACATGAACAGCGTTCACCTACTATTTTGTACACGGACAATCAACGCGCCATAACTTTGATAATGAACCCACAGTCAGCAAAGCGAACAAAGCACATCGATATTCAATACTTTTATACTTGCGACATGCAAAGCAGAGGCGAGATAGCTGTTCAATATCTGAAGACGAGTGAGCAGTTGGCTGATATTTTCACAAAAGCGTTATGCAGAGAAAAATTCAAACTCTTAACTCAACCTTTTGTCAACTCGTAAATTGAATATAACTTAAGAAAACGAGAGGGAGTGTTGTGATATTATCGTTTTACTTGTTTTGTATTATCGCATATCTGGCAACACCTCAAATAATGTCATGTAGAATGAAATTTTTTTGCTTACTCCCAACTCACTCTCTTCCGTTTATGATCGCTGACCGATGTACACGCGTTTTTCTAATTCTTCTTACGAACAAATAAAAGTAACATTTAGTTGAATACGAATATTAGGCTTAATTCGTTTCATTTATACTTCTATAATCAATGTGTTTTTAACTGGCTAGAACGGGTAAGTCTATTCGCGTTTTTCGGAAGATATACTTCTAAGTATCTTCACGATTTCTTAAAATATATGTGTAAATCAAATTTTCCGTTATACTCAAAGTGTTCTCTTTTAAAATTTGCAAAAAATTCAGCAAATTCACTTTTAGGAATGGTATATATATATATACCCAGTCCACTTTCGTGGACTGAATTACCGGATGTTTCTAACTGAACAGAGAGACGAACGGAAACTTTGAAATGATGTGAAAAAATTGGCGTTATTTGGACGTATGTGTGTATATGTATATATATTTATATGTATTATAAAATACCGGTTTAAGATTGCTAGTATAAATTTGAGGTACAGTACCTTGGAATAATGGGTATACTACCACAGCGATGGGCTTTTCAAAAAAAAATTTGTTCTCTTCTCTCGGATGTAAGGACCTGCAACTCAGCAGCAGCAGCAACAACAGCAACCGACCTCCACTCCAGGCGAACTTCCTTAGCAGTGCCGTAGCAATTCTGTTTTGCGTGAGGGGGAAAAATTATTTTTCCAATTTGCGTGGGGGGGAAAAATTATTTTTTCAATTTTATTCATGGGCAAAAACAAAAATGCGTGGGGGGCAAAGCCCCCTCTTGCCCCTATGGTTGCTACGGCACTGGTCCTTGGGGTGACCTTGGTTGTTTTTTTTTTTTATATCGCGCTCCGGTTTTTCTCCAAAACACAGGTTTTTTTTTTCAAAGGCGGATTTTTCTTTCACAGACGGGGCTTTTCTCTAAACAAAAACAGAATTTTTTTCTCAAAAAACATAATTTTTTTTTATTCTTGTTTTTTTCCGTAGAAGGGGTTTTTCCACACAACAGTTTTTTTTCGAAGAAAAGGGTTTTTTCACAAAACTGTTTTTTTTTTTTTTTTTTTTTTTTTTTTGTTAGTTTTAGTTCAAGTTTGGCCTCTAAGGACCATGTCAAAATCTTCGAGGAGTTAGGCAAAAAGTTCAAAAAACAATAAATGCTCGAGATTGAAAAAAAAACCCGTGGGCGGAGGTAAGCGTTCTGTTTTATCGGACGGTTTATTAGCGAATGCTCCTCTTTCGCTTTTTTAAGGGTTTTATCAGTAAACGTACAATGAGTGCTTTATAGAGAGAGGCTTTAAAGAGATTTACAATGCAATGAGTTTATACAAAGCAAGATGAGTTTATACAAATGCAAGAGAGTTTATACAAAGCAAGATGAGTTAATACAATGGCAAGAGAGTTTTTGCAATTTTAAAAAACATACTTAAGATGGATGTGGGTTGCCAACAGTTTGTTAATAAATAATTTTTTAATAGTCTTTTACTATGTGGTAATGCGGGGAATAGCTGAGTCGGATTTGAGGGTGGGCTCCTAATTGAAATAGGGGCGGCAAATTATTTTTCTTGCATAATCTCGCTAAAGTCGTTGAGCTGCAAATGTTTCCAGTCATTGTTTGTTAATAACAAATTTTTAATAGTCTTTTACTATGTAGTAATGCGGGGAATAGCTAAGTCTGATTTGAGGGTGGGCTCCCAATTGAAATAGGGACGCCAAAGTTATTTTTCTTGCAGAATCTCGCTAAAGTCGTTGAGCTACAAATGCTTTAAGTCATAATTTGTTAACGAATTTTTTAATAGTCTTTTACTTTGTTGAAATGCGGGGAATAGCAGCTCAATTAAGTTGGAAGCAGAAAGTGTGGAAATTTTAGTTAGGTAATTGTATAATTATAGGCAAATTATGGGCTAATTAAGGCCCGATAAAAAATTTTTTTGGGCTGTACTAATTTGCGTTAAATTTAAAATTTTATGTTGAGCTTCTAGCTCTTAACCCAATACAGACCGGAATTTTTTCTTTTTTTTTCAAGTTTCGTGTTTATTATGCTTTTCGGACAAAAGTTCAATAGCAAATGTCCAAGTGAAGTCAATGTTAGGAGCTGTTTCCACTACAGACGCATTTAGCCTTTTTCAGCATTTTTAAAAAATGCTCAAAAATGCGGCTTTGAATTACATGTAATTGTTGTTGTTCTTAAAACAGCATTTTTCAGCATCTTGAGAAAATGCGATAAAAATGCTAAAAACCGTCTAGTTTTCATTGATATTTTCTAAATAAATAAATAAATTTTTAACATTTCAAAGCCTACTTCAAAGAATTCAAATATTTTTCCAAACAAAAATTCAAATTTTCACAAAATGCTAAATGCGAAACGCAGTGGAAACGGCTCTAGCATCTTTAAAGATGCAAATGCTAAATGCGGTGTAGTGGAAATAGCCCCTTAGACGCGCCAAACATTTCCCTACAAAATAAAACTATCGAATGTGTGTCAATGTGAATTTGTTCATGTATGAGTGAGGATTGCCCGAAAAACTGAAACATGACAAAGTGATGCCATATGGCATCAATGTACTATAATGGGTTAATCAAGACAGCAGTACATATATTTAAAGATATTGAATGTAAAACGATTTATATCAATAGTTTTGTGCTTGTAACGTGCTTACTACTTATGCAACCCAACATCCACTAAAATGCAATTTCATCGAATAATAATCATAATTGGTTTTGGAACATCTTAACTTCGAAAACCAGTTTTCGAAAAAGCTCTTTATGAAGTTTGTGTCCGAGGTAGCCGATGGTTGATGGAAGAGATAAATAGGTATTTCTCTATCATATTGGCATGCAGTGCTGCCAACTCAGGCTTTTTCCCCATTTTTGGGGGAAAATATTTCAATTCGTTTTTTTGGGGTGAGAAATTCTTAGGGTTTTTTTTTAGGGGAAAAATAATTGATGAATCCAAATTTTTTGTCACTAATACCACATAATAAGTTTTCGCTTGCCTTTCATTCGAAACTCGCTGGTTGCTTATGCTGGTCACTCGCGCTATGCCAATTGAAGCGATTGGTATAAAGTATGTTGCCCACACACGACACACCGATTCGTTAAACGTCATTTAGCTCTAGTCGTCGTGCGGTCAACATGTCAGCTAAAATTCCTCCAGAAAGGCTTAACTAACATTTGCCATTTCTTCCGTCGATGGTTACGCGACAACGATTACAGAAAAATGAAAAAACAAACCAAAACCGGTTTGAGAACATACGAATTGAGAGAATGCATACACCGCGCCACTTACGCGTCAACAAATCGCTGGGTTATAATAAATTTTAAATACTTTCGATCGGTGCACAAACCACCCCACACACGCTAAACTTTTTGTCAACATGGACAAATCGCTTCGATCGGTGTAGCGTGAGTGGCCAGCATTAAACAGCTTTCACATAAACCGAATTCTTTCCGACGATACTCGGTACATGAAAAATCTGATTTGTATCGATTCTCTTCTCACATCTCTACTAACGCCAATACAATGGAAATGTTGTACGCATATATTTTGAATAAGTATTCCCGAAAATACACACAAAGGTGGGAAAGGGATCATGATTTTAAAGTTTTGTTATATTATAAGTTTTTCCGTTGTTATGATTCTTAAAAAAAAATTTTTTGGGGGATTTAAGTTGGAAATTGCGGGATTTTGGGGGTTTTTAATTTTGATTTGGGGGGAAAAAAATTTATGAGTTGGCATCACTGCTGGCATGGACTTCCGAACAGTGCTGTCGTTTTCGTATCTGATAAAGTAGCAAAATGGTGTTTAAATAATAGTTTTCATATAATAAAAGGAGTATATTAAAAAACAGGAGTTTTTAAGCAATAGAAGAAAACAAACTAGTTAGGGGTTACCGTTAAAAAAACCTCGAAAATTCGTAAGCCAAGAAGGCTACAAAATGAAAGATTGTAATTTTGTATGAAAAAATTTACGCTTTTTCGCTTTTTAAATCTTTTCACTTTTAATAAATATCCTAGTTGCTTATAGTTATGCTGACCATCATATCTGTTTTTAGCTGAGGTGTTCTTTTTTTTAAGCTCTTGTTCTGCGTGTTGTTTTTTAGTGGAAAATAGCGAAAATGTTCAAAAAAATTTAAAGGTCCGTTCTATGACAACCTCGTAAAAGATTTAAATAAACCAAGCTGAAGACTAAAAAAAAAAATATTTTTGTTCTGTTTTTCAATTTCAATTTATCGTCACCGTACTTATAGTATATATACAGGCTTGCCAGATAGTTAATTTGCACCGCACAAAAAAGCTGTTATAAAACTTATTTACAACCAAAAAGTTCGAATTTTTTATCCAAAACAGGTTTTTAACGATGCTCGGCTCACGCGCTGCGCGCGCGTGGCGTCAAGACGAATTTTTTTATTGAAGAAACGCTGCGATCTCTTTGCGATTGATATTTTCCTAGAGCCTTTAATAAGCCGTTAATTCCTGTGCTAAATAAATTGCTGTAATTTTGTGCAAACCATTTTTTCGAGCATGCTCTGCCAGCTTAACCAGCAACATAATGACACTGTTTTCTGCATATAAGAAATGTTGCAAAAAATGCTCCTAAAACTTTGTATTTGAGAATGAAAAAGAAAATTATTTCGTTTTCTATATAATCATTAAATTTGCTTTACGTTATTTATTCATAATTATGTAAATAAAACGTAAATGTATTTTTACACCTTTAATGCAACAATTGGTTAAGTAAAAATAGACAGATGGCAAAGCCGACGCTTTGATAATAATCAGCAAGAGCGTCCGGAAGAAATTGACTGGAGTCTCAAGCATTTAACAATACTGATAAATCACATTTGTCGAGAGGGGGTCAAATATGACGGAAGAATTCATTCTTGTGACCATCGCAAAATGTAAGCATATCTAAAAAAGCACAACTCGCTTGTACTTAGGGGTAAGAGAGTGACCCATTTGATTCCCTCTTCGTGCGCCGGATAAACTGATATAATGCAATTAAGTATGGCCAACCTTTTGAAGTAACTTTTCCCCCGGTGACTCAAAAATCCCTTTTACCCTTTTTCTTTAGAAAGTGGCTGTCCAATAAACAATTTTTGAATATTAGTTTTATGTTTTTATGTTTTAGATCTCCATACCACATAAGTTTATTCCCCTTTTTGTGGAAAATCAGGACTCCCAAGAGGAAGTATCTTTTTTATATCCGATATTTTTGACTTTGAGTAGCCCCATATCCGCACAATTTTAACTGATTTTGTTGTTTTATATTTTAAAAGAAAGTTGAGTTTTTCCCCAGCTTTTCCCCCATACAAATCACTTTCCAGATTTCAAGGCCCATGAGCGACCTCTAAAAATTATCAATCCCGATAAAACTTCATATATATTATTTGTAGACCCATTTCAACATTTTAAGGTTATGGCAGCTGGAAAAATCGGACTTTTCCAAATAAGGGCCACCCTTATGTATATATAACGAAACCTAAGGATCAATCAATATAAATTGATATTTTTACAAAACTTAAAAGTACTATTTTTTTTAAACTCTTAAGTGAAATTTTGTTTCATTTAACCTTACATTCGCTTATTTGAAACAATATTGTTACCTTCCAAATACTCTGTTATATGAAATCTTCACTGAATTGCAACAAACATTGAATAATTTTGTTGTTGCGATTAAGCGAGAAGTACTGGATAGTGTAAACTAGTGATGTTGCGAATATTCGCATTCGCATTCGTATTCGCGAATATTCACATATTTCTGGACATTCGTATTCGCATTCGCATTCGCAAAATTTTGTGCGAATATTTGGCGAATATTAACGTCCGAAAAATATACAAATCCTATGGATGTTATAGTTTTCTTTTATGTAGATTGACTTGATATGTATATTGATTTGTAGATTTCAAAACAATATTTAAAAGTTATTCAAAACAGGCTTGGAGAACAAATTTAAATTCATTTTCGTTACGAAAACAGATTGATTAAATAACTTATTTTTCTGAATCATTGGGCAGCACTCTAACAAAAAATATGTGGGGCTTACACGGCACTTCAGTTCTCAATAACAAATCATAGATAAGTAGCGCTTAATTTAAAACTGAACATTCGCATTCGCATTCGTATTCGTATTCGCGAATAGCGGCGACAGATATTCGCATTTGCATTCGCATTCGCGAATGTTTAAAAAACCACATTCGTAACATCACTAGTGTAAACTAAAAGCGACCTAGAGCAAGATGGGCATCGGGTCGGTGACAGTGCTGTCGCACACTGGGGTATTTGACATCGATTTTGGCGATTAATTAAAAAAATGAAGTGTAAGGTATGCTTAAGTGTTTCGTACCTAGCGAAAGAGAATAAAATGCTACATAATAAACTGAAAGAAAGAGTGGAAATCAATTTACCGTTTACTTGGAATTCTCTTTCAAAGTTACAAAATTTTGCATTTTTGTATGTGCATCGGAAGAAACGCGGCTTTTATTTGCATTTCAAGCGCTTAATTTTTATACTCCAACTAAAAAAAAGGTTAAAGTGATAATGGAGCCCTCTTGTTCAGGTATTTTAACAACATAAAATTGATTCTGAATTTTAAAAAAAAGTTTATTAATTTTTTTTTTTAATTTTTGTTGTTGCGTATACAAAAAATACTTAGTTTTTCATATATATGTATTCATATAGTTGTGAGTTCCGTGGAGTTCGGCAAATTTGTTATTATTTTTAAAAAGATGAAATATTAGTGTTCCTATTCTGTAAAAAAAAAGATGTGGCTAGACTGCGCACTTTCGAAATATATCAGTTTTTCTGCATTTCGTTAAAGCTGAAATAAGACAAAATTTTTAAGGAGAAAATGGAATATAGTAAATAGAATAATTAATAAAACTGAAAAAAAAAAATTTAGCTGGTGCGTTTTTATGTTTATGTTTTGATCATTGTTTTTGTACCCTACATTTTGGCAGGCGGAATTTTACGTGTAACAATTAGTTGTAACTGACAGTATGTTGTTTTAAGATTTCCCCGTTTATCATTGAAAATGTGGCTTGTGCATTGTGTATCGTCTTTACATACATAGCAAAGGTGATGTGTATTTAATTATCTCGGTAGAAAAAGAAAAAAGAACGATTCAATTTTAAGTTCAACCCTTACTTCCTCTATTTTAGGCACGAATGAAAATTTAATTTTTCTTACTCGATCAAGCCTTTACGAAGCAATGAAAAACTCCGGGTTAAGTAAACTCTCTGAGAAAGCTAGTTTCTTAAAAGATCAAATAAAGGAACGCATTAAGCCTATGGAAAAAGATATGAAAAACTTCGATACTGTAATGAAAAAGTTTATTTATGACTTCAAAACTCGTTGGAATAAGTCATCTAGACATGAGGAACGTTTTCTTAGTGCGAACCAAAGCTGGTTAAATTTTTCAATAGCTTTTCCCGGTTCGGTTGATATAGCAAAAAACAAACGTGGTCGGAAAGAAGCTTCATTTGAAGAATGCTGCGAAAAAAACAAAACAAAAAAGAACTAAAACCTTAAGAAATAATACGTCCTTTCAAGAGTTAGCCTTTGCAACTCAAATGAGCTTGAGAGCTGCTGGGAAGATAGATGCATCAAAGGTAGTAAAAAATATAGGAACTACACCATCTGTAGCAAAGAAATATCGTCAGAGTTTTTCAACGTTCAAACAAACAACCAAAATGTCAAAAGAAGAAGCTTTGTCCATATTAGTTGAAGCCAAATTATCACGATATCAATACAATATCATCAAGCAAGCCGATCCAGAAAAATTTCCTTGTTACAGTGAGGTCCAAAAAGCCAAAAAAGATTGCTATCCAAATAAAGAGTCTATCGAAATATGTGAAACTTCAGCCCGAGTTAGCTTGCAAGGTCTTCTAAATCATACAGCCGAGCGTTTAATTTTGTTGCAAAAGAATGTTTTGAACACTTTTCATGGCGAAGACATGGACAATTTTTGTCTACATACGAAGTGGGGCTTTGATGGAAGCTCTGGCCATAACCCATATAAGCAAGCTTTTCTAAATACACAAGCAAGCGATTCATCAGTTTTTAAACATCCATTGTTCCAATAAGAATTACTTGTGGAAATAAAATAATTTGGCAGAACCCTCGAACTTCATCAACCAGATTCTGCAGACCCTTGAAAATAGAATTCATCAAGGAGTCTTCAAGTGTATCGAAAAATGAGAAAGATAGGGTTGAAAATGAAATTAAAAATCTTTTATGTACGACTGTGAGCTTTGGAGATAAAATTATTAAAATAAAGCACAATTTACTTTTGACCATGATTGATGGAAAAGTTTGCAACGCGCTTACTGAAACAACGTCCACACAAAAATGCTACTTATGCGGTGCTACTTCAAAAGCTTTCAATGACATTGACAATATGCTTAATCGATTTGTGAAAGCCGAAAACCTACAATTTGGACTTTCCATATTGCATGGATGGATTCGATTTTTTGAATGTTTGCTCCATCTTTCCTATAAACTTCCAATAAAAAAGTGGCAAGCTCGATCAGAAAATGACAAATTGCAAGTTGCTGGAAATAAAGCTCGAATTCAAAAAAAATTTAGGGAAAGAATGGGGTTGATTGTTGACCAACCGAAACCAGGGTTTGGAAACTCAAATGATGGCAATACAGCCCGGAGATTTTTTAAAAAACCTGAGGTCTCAGCATCGATCACAAAAATTGACCTTACTTTAATAAAACGTATGCACACAATTTTAATAGTTCTGTCTAGTGGATACCAAATCGAAGTCGAAAAGTTTCGAAAATTTTCAATTGATACTGCAAGATATTTTGTAAAGTGTTACCCGTGGTATAACATGCCCCCAACTCTTCACAAATACTTTATTCACGGGCCGGAAATAATCTCGCAATTCTTGATACCAATCGGGCAATTATCAGAAGAAGCCCAGGAAGCTCGAAACAAAGACTTCAAAAGTTTCAGAGAACATTTTTCCAGAAAAATGAGCAGAATTGAGTCAAATCAAGACATATTTAACAGATTTTTAATAAGTTCAGATCCATATATTTCAAGTATAAGAAAACTTCCACAAAGAAAAGTACAAAATATGCCGAAGGAATCATTAGATTTGCTCAAAACAGAAATTGATAATAAGCTTCCACAGAGTGTCGATAAAGATTTTTCAGAGGAAGAAGAAGAAGAAGAAGAAGGAGGAGGAGAGAAGAAGAAGTAAGAAGAAGAAGAAGATAGAAGAGAAGAAGAAGAAGAAGAAGAAGAAGAAGAAGAAGAAGAAGAAATTTTTTAAGAGCTTCGTTTTTTAAAAAACCAAGTTTATTTTCTATCAAAATAAAGAAACACCGAAAAAAACTCAATTTAATTCAAAAGAGTTTATGCATTTTTATTGTAAATGAATTGACCTCCATTTTTATACTATTTGGCCCTTTTTTCATGATATTAGGTCCAATTTATTTTATAAAAATAATTCCGTAAGTCAGAATTGTCGCAATACAATTTCCCACCAAGAATTTAGATAATTGAGTCCAGGGGGCGTGGCAGTTGGCGGATATTGTTCATTTTCGGTCCTAAGCATATACTCACTTGTGACAGCATGTGTGCCAAATTTTGGGCCCGTAGCTCATCCCGTTTAATTGATCTCCAAATTTGTATCAAATACCCCACTGTGTGTCGTTTTCAATTTTCGTTTAGTAGTATAGTTTGCTTTTTTTAGTAGTACTTTGGGACATTTTGTAGTACTTTTAGGAAATCAAATAAAATGGGTTGGAAATGTAATATTTAACGAATGCACTTCTCTTAAAAACTATTTCCTGGATGGAACATTGTACTACTGTATCCGAGTAAATTTTACGAAATTAAAAAAAAAAAGAATATTGTATAGCTGTCATTTTTCATTTTTGAGAAAAAATTTTTGACGGATACTTGTAAACTACTATACAGATCTGCATTTTTAGAGAAATGTAGTAATATTTCAATTTTAGTAGTATAGTAGTAAGGGTGATGAAATTGTAGTAAAATACTACAATTGTAGTATTTCCGACAGCACTGGTCGGTGAAAACACAGTCATCAAATCAGATATAAATTATTTGGTGAATCTAAGATCGCGGCTTTTCGACCAACACTGCAGTATAGATCGCAGTTCTAATAAATATTTAATTGTTCAAAAAAGTATTATGTCAATAAAGGCGTATTATTTACACTATTCTACGAAAATAAAAAACTTTGCCACCTTGGCTTTTCATGATCATTTCTTTAGTAAAATTTTCTGCTGGATCTGTATATGTAGTCAGATAATTTTAGAAATAGAACGGTTTTCGAGATAAAGGATGTATTCGTTCTTTTGAGTTTTGAAAAAAAAAGTATGGTGGATAAATTCCGTATATCTTCCTAAAAGATCATTTGAAGATGTCAAAGGAAGAAGCCAATTGTTGGATCAAAAGGTATTCTAGCCATCGTTGATAGGAAATTTCATTATCCTTAATTCTGTTACTACGTTTATGCGTCAGCTATACGCAAATAAAAATAATTCGCAAATAGTTAACTCACTGTTTATACGGCAGTTCAAATACGCAAATAGCGAAACTTTTCAGTGCTGCCCGACTAAAAAATACAATTGCGTGGCAACATATTCATTTGTCGGAAGCCTATGTTTTGCATGGGTTAGTTATACCATATCGTAGAAAATAGGAAAATCGTCAAAAATAAGTGGCAGCACCTTGAGCTTTATTTGCAAATAGCTTCGTTATTCAAGACTTATTTTCGCGACTTGCTTATTTGCAAATAAGAATTCAACTCAGCGTTTATGTGGGGAAATTTGCTGTTTGCTATATTTTTATTTGCAAATAAGGCATACGCATAAACGTAGTATGTAGCTATACACTTCAAATCGGTTTAGTATGACCGGAGATACTTGGAATTTACCAACCATACTATTTTTCAAAACTCATAAAACGGAAAACAGCCTATATATCGACAACTGTTTACTTTAAAAATTATCTCTTTGCATATTTGTTTTCAGCAGACATTTTTTGTAAGAAATGATCATCAGATGGTACAGATCAGATTTTTCGTAAACTGGTGTTATAATCAACATTCGATACTCGATACTCTTTACGTAAAACATTTTTCGGCATAAAATATTTTAGGGATGGTGGCCTATGATGTCTACTAGTTTATGCCAATGCGCTGTCACACGATCCTTCCTCATGACCTTCAAAAAGTGTCTTGGAACTTGTTCGCCAAAATCACGCACCAAAAAAAAAAATATAAATAAACAAATAAAAATTGGTAATATTTCTTTATCTTTGCAGATATAACGGCTGCAGCTGGTATTGGAGTTGACGATTTACGTCGTCTGTGTATTTTACGCTTAAGTTTTGTCAAAGGCTGGGGACCTGATTATCCGAGACAATCTATTAAAGAAACACCATGTTGGATTGAAGTGCATTTGCACCGTGCGCTGCAGCTCTTGGATGAAGTTTTACATGCCATGCCCATCGATGGCCCGCGCGCAATTGCTTAGCAGCGGGATATAAATTTAAATTCGAGGTGATCAAAGAGCGCGTTTCGGTTTGTCATAATTTGAGATTCTTTATCGTTTCCAAAAAAAAAAAAAGGTACCAACCATATGACAAAACGAAATCGTTTTTGAGTGTCCTTAATGTAGCAAAAAGTATGCTGATACATAAAAATTTATTAAATTTAGGGATCTTTAAGTTTTCTGAGTTTATTTGAAGGCCTTCTTGTTTTTCAAATAAGTTTTTGTTTGTTTTGGTTTTCAAAGGTTTGAGGAATTCATTTGGCTTTGCAGATCAAAACAACTCACTTTCCAGTCGAACGTATATGAAAAAACAGAAAATAATCTCAAAATCAGTTAAAAAGCTAGTTTTTAAATTTTATACAAATGGGATCCTCTCATAATAAGAACATTAAAGAATGGGCAGAAAAAAAGCAAAAAATATTTTGTTTTGGAGTTCAAAAGATTAAAATTCATTTAACCACTTTAAATTAAATTTTGAACACTCAAGTGTGATTCGACGTGCACAGAGCAAAAAATGTCGCACAAAAGCAAGGAGATTGGAGCTGGGATCTCAATATTTGCACTATGCGCCGATTGCTGTCGCAACAAACGAACTGATACAGCTAACGCAATTTTTTTTTGACAAGTAATAGGATAATAAAAGCCCCAACAGTGATTATTTACGATTACAGTTTAATCGAACTAAACCCGCCGATTACCTTGCGACAAAGGTTGTCCGTGTGCGAAAATCTAAACTAGTCGAAAGGTACGCGCCACCAGTGATTCTAAAGCCCAGCCTTAATGCCACGAAAAACGGAAAAGAGATTCTTCAATTGGAGAGCACTCGGCTCTCCAGCCGCCGACGAATCTTTAAATTTCATTTCAGATTCCGGACTCAATTAATGTACCAGCTTTCAAACTAATTGCAATTCACTTTAAGTTTTCATTGTGATAAAAGAGAATAATAAAGAAAATACTGAACTAGGTAAGTTTTTAAATTGAAAGCTTCGCGTTTTTCTTAGTTATTTAAGATGCATTGTCTCATTGAAATAGTTTGCGGAAAAGTGCTTAAATTTGCCAAATTTGGTTGATTTGGCTATCGAAAAACACTGATAAAGTATTTTTAAGGCGCCCTTGAAACTTAAAAAACATTTTTATAACCGACACACTCTGAATTGACAAGGACGTAGCGCGAGAAAGAGTGCTTTGGTAGTGCTTATATTGGCCACATTGAACAATTGTGACACATAAAAAAAAAAAAATTTTATGGGGGGACAGTGCAAGTTAAGGGGGTCTTCTCATTGAGCAACTTTTTTTTCGACTTGTTTTTTTTTTTGCATTTATTTATAGCTTGGGTAGTTGTGAATATGCCCCTAAAAGGATTTTTTGAAATTCGAAATAGTTTAGAGGATATAGCCTTCTTTGTCGAGCAAGATCTGCGCTAAAACGAGTAATTTTTGCGTTGCTTCAAATTTAAGCGCGTTTATCTCGAAACCACGTTTTTCGAACTGGCGGCCATGATATCTCCAGTTCAACTGAACCGATTTTCATGAAACAAAGTGGAATCGACGCAGAATTGTCACCATTCTCGGGTGAACCTCGACCATAATTTTAAAAAAATTTGTACTATTTTTTTCACACTAAACTACAAAAAAAAAGCCCGAAATTGAAATTTTTTTTTGAATGGCTGCCATTTTGTCAAAAAAAAATCACAAAATGAAGCTTGAGGTTCACCCGAGAATTACATCTATACTGATTATAACCCCGTTTTTTTTTTCCATTTCGGACGCTCCGGAGACCCGGAACCGTGGCCGCCGTGACGGCACCTTTTTTTTCACCACCAACTTTGAAGTTTCATTACTTTTTGAACAGCCCACGTATCGAGGCAAAAAAAAATTTTTTATTTACTTTGAACCTTTTGTAATACAATAAATAAAAAAAGTTTTCAATTATTCTTTGCGTTTTCAAATAAGAATTTTTTTTAAAAGGGTCAAAAAAACGGGTTTTGAATGAGAAGACCCCCTTAAGAGAGTTTTGGACCAAAAACCCAAAAAATCCGAAACAAATTTAATGACGTCCGATTTCGATGAAAATTTTTTTATAGAACTATTGAAAAATTCTAAGAATATCAGCACTAAATTGTTTCCAAAAAATTCATTTCAACTAGTCTACCGGTCCAAACCGGTCGAAAAAAGAGCAATCTAAGCTTATAAATAACAAGTCCACATAAATAACAAAAAGCTTTTAATTAAAAAATATTTTAAGGAGAAGAAGAAGAAGAAGAAGAAGAAGAAGAAGGAGAAGAAGAAGAAGAAGAAGAAGAAGAAGAAGAAGAAGAAGAAATTTTTTAAGAGCTTCGTTTTTTAAAAAACCAAGTTTATTTTCTATCAAAATAAAGAAACACCGAAAAAAACTCAATTTAATTCAAAAGAGTTTATGCATTTTTATTGTAAATGAATTGACCTCCATTTTTATACTATTTGGCCCTTTTTTCATGATATTAGGTCCAATTTATTTTATAAAAATAATTCCGTAAGTCAGAATTGTCGCAATACAATTTCCCACCAAGAATTTAGATAATTGAGTCCAGGGGGCGTGGCAGTTGGCGGATATTGTTCATTTTCGGTCCTAAGCATATACTCACTTGTGACAGCATGTGTGCCAAATTTTGGGCCCGTAGCTCATCCCGTTTAATTGATCTCCAAAATTTGTATCAAATACCCCACTGTGTGTCGTTTTCAATTTTCGTTTAGTAGTATAGTTTGCTTTTTTTAGTAGTACTTTGGGACATTTTGTAGTACTTTTAGGAAATCAAATAAAATGGGTTGGAAATGTAATATTTAACGAATGCACTTCTCTTAAAAACTATTTCCTGGATGGAACATTGTACTACTGTATCCGAGTAAATTTTACGAAATTAAAAAAAAAAAGAATATTGTATAGCTGTCATTTTTCATTTTTGAGAAAAAATTTTTGACGGATACTTGTAAACTACTATACAGATCTGCATTTTTAGAGAAATGTAGTAATATTTCAATTTTAGTAGTATAGTAGTAAGGGTGATGAAATTGTAGTAAAATACTACAATTGTAGTATTTCCGACAGCACTGGTCGGTGAAAACACAGTCATCAAATCAGATATAAATTATTTGGTGAATCTAAGATCGCGGCTTTTCGACCAACACTGCAGTATAGATCGCAGTTCTAATAAATATTTAATTGTTCAAAAAAGTATTATGTCAATAAAGGCGTATTATTTACACTATTCTACGAAAATAAAAAACTTTGCCACCTTGGCTTTTCATGATCATTTCTTTAGTAAAATTTTCTGCTGGATCTGTATATGTAGTCAGATAATTTTGAAATAGAACGGTTTTCGAGATAAAGGATGTATTCGTTCTTTTGAGTTTTGAAAAAAAAAGTATGGTGGATAAATTCCGTATATCTTCCTAAAAGATCATTTGAAGATGTCAAAGGAAGAAGCCAATTGTTGGATCAAAAGGTATTCTAGCCATCGTTGATAGGAAATTTCATTATCCTTAATTCTGTAGCTATACACTTCAAATCGGTTTAGTATGACCGGAGATACTTGGAATTTACCAACCATACTATTTTTCAAAACTCATAAAACGGAAAACAGCCTATATATCGACAACTGTTTACTTTAAAAATTATCTCTTTGCATATTTGTTTTCAGCAGACATTTTTTGTAAGAAATGATCATCAGATGGTACAGATCAGATTTTTCGTAAACTGGTGTTATAATCAACATTCGATACTCGATACTCTTTACGTAAAACATTTTTCGGCATAAAATATTTTAGGGATGGTAGCCTATGATGTCTACTAGTTTATGCCAATGCGCTTTCACACGATCCTTCCTCATGACCTTCAAAAAGTGTCTTGGAACTTGTTCGCCAAAATCACGCACCAAAAAAAAAAAATATAAATAAACAAATAAAAATTGGTAATATTTCTTTATCTTTGCAGATATAACGGCTGCAGCTGGTATTGGAGTTGACGATTTACGTCGTCTGTGTATTTTACGCTTAAGTTTTGTCAAAGGCTGGGGACCTGATTATCCGAGACAATCTATTAAAGAAACACCATGTTGGATTGAAGTGCATTTGCACCGTGCGCTGCAGCTCTTGGATGAAGTTTTACATGCCATGCCCATCGATGGCCCGCGCGCAATTGCTTAGCAGCGGGATATAAATTTAAATTCGAGGTGATCAAAGAGCGCGTTTCGGTTTGTCATAATTTGAGATTCTTTATCGTTTCCAAAAAACAAAAAAAGGTACCAACCATATGACAAAACGAAATCGTTTTTGAGTGTCCTTAATGTAGCAAAAAGTATGCTGATACATAAAAATTTATTAAATTTAGGGATCTTTAAGTTTTCTGAGTTTATTTGAAGGCCTTCTTGTTTTTCAAATAAGTTTTTGTTTGTTTTGGTTTTCAAAGGTTTGAGGAATTCATTTGGCTTTGCAGATCAAAACAACTCACTTTCCAGTCGAACGTATATGAAAAAACAGAAAATAATCTCAAAATCAGTTAAAAAGCTAGTTTTTAAATTTTATACAAATGGGATCCTCTCATAATAAGAACATTAAAGAATGGGCAGAAAAAAAGCAAAAAATATTTTGTTTTGGAGTTCAAAAGATTAAAATTCATTTAACCACTTTAAATTAAATTTTGAACACTCAAGTGTGATTCGACGTGCACAGAGCAAAAAATGTCGCACAAAAGCAAGGAGATTGGAGCTGGGATCTCAATATTTGCACTATGCGCCGATTGCTGTCGCAACAAACGAACTGATACAGCTAACGCAATTTTTTTTTGACAAGTAATAGGATAATAAAAGCCCCAACAGTGATTATTTACGATTACAGTTTAATCGAACTAAACCCGCCGATTACCTTGCGACAAAGGTTGTCCGTGTGCGAAAATCTAAACTAGTCGAAAGGTACGCGCCACCAGTGATTCTAAAGCCCAGCCTTAATGCCACGAAAAACGGAAAAGAGATTCTTCAATTGGAGAGCACTCGGCTCTCCAGCCGCCGACGAATCTTTAAATTTCATTTCAGATTCCGGACTCAATTAATGTACCAGCTTTCAAACTAATTGCAATTCACTTTAAGTTTTCATTGTGATAAAAGAGAATAATAAAGAAAATACTGAACTAGGTAAGTTTTTAAATTGAAAGCTTCGCGTTTTTCTTAGTTATTTAAGATGCATTGTCTCATTGAAATAGTTTGCGGAAAAGTGCTTAAATTTGCCAAATTTGGTTGATTTGGCTATCGAAAAACACTGATAAAGTATTTTTAAGGCGCCCTTGAAACTTAAAAAACATTTTTATAACCGACACACTCTGAATTGACAAGGACGTAGCGCGAGAAAGAGTGCTTTGGTAGTGCTTATATTGGCCACATTGAACAATTGTGACACATAAAAAAAAAAAAATTTTATGGGGGGACAGTGCAAGTTAAGGGGGTCTTCTCATTGAGCAACTTTTTTTTCGACTTGTTTTTTTTTTTGCATTTATTTATAGCTTGGGTAGTTGTGAATATGCCCCTAAAAGGATTTTTTGAAATTCGAAATAGTTTAGAGGATATAGCCTTCTTTGTCGAGCAAGATCTGCGCTAAAACGAGTAATTTTTGCGTTGCTTCAAATTTAAGCGCGTTTATCTCGAAACCACGTTTTTCGAACTGGCGGCCATGATATCTCCAGTTCAACTGAACCGATTTTCATGAAACAAAGTGGAATCGACGCAGAATTGTCACCATTCTCGGGTGAACCTCGACCATAATTTTAAAAAAATTTGTACTATTTTTTTCACACTAAACTACAAAAAAAAAGCCCGAAATTGAAATTTTTTTTTGAATGGCTGCCATTTTGTCAAAAAAAAATCACAAAATGAAGCTTGAGGTTCACCCGAGAATTACATCTATACTGATTATAACCCCGTTTTTTTTTTCCATTTCGGACGCTCCGGAGACCCGGAACCGTGGCCGCCGTGACGGCACCTTTTTTTTCACCACCAACTTTGAAGTTTCATTACTTTTTGAACAGCCCACGTATCGAGGCAAAAAAAAATTTTTTATTTACTTTGAACCTTTTGTAATACAATAAATAAAAAAAGTTTTCAATTATTCTTTGCGTTTTCAAATAAGAATTTTTTTTAAAAGGGTCAAAAAAACGGGTTTTGAATGAGAAGACCCCCTTAAGAGAGTTTTGGACCAAAAACCCAAAAAATCCGAAACAAATTTAATGACGTCCGATTTCGATGAAAATTTTTTTATAGAACTATTGAAAAATTCTAAGAATATCAGCACTAAATTGTTTCCAAAAAATTCATTTCAACTAGTCTACCGGTCCAAACCGGTCGAAAAAAGAGCAATCTAAGCTTATAAATAACAAGTCCACATAAATAACAAAAAGCTTTTAATTAAAAAATATTTTAACTTTTCGTGATTTTGCAGGTCTGTGTCGTTCAATGCAAAAATCTATGCTTTCTGTACAAAAACTAAAAGTGCCTTCGTATTTTTCATAGATTTTCACGTAACTCGATAAGAATAATGAGATATTTAAGAAACTTTAAAAACGAAACAGGAAACGCGTGTTCGTACGTTTTATTTGCAATTGACCCACATACATCGAAAATCGAATCTACATATGAAGGGTAGCCGCGAATAACGTTGTAAGCGACAAATTTTTTGAACCTATTTTTCGGACTTTCGCTGTCAATAATACTCTAGCCCTTTGAGCTACCAAAAAAATGTTTTTATTTGGTCAAATCTTGGACATCTCTCAAGAATTCAGAACCAGAAAGAAGCGAAGTGGCCTTGTATGTACTGAATGGCATGGCAAATTTGCAAAAATGTGAGATTTGTCACTTACAACGTTATTCGCGGCTCCGCTTCATATATTGAGTGTTCACGGGGATAAATATGTGTATACACCTGTCAGAGGTAAGGACATTTGTTTATTAACGAAAATTCGTTGTTTGCGTTTAATTTATTACTGATCAGCATAACCGAAAATTTGATATCGCCTTGGAAAGAATTTGGTCTCGCTTGCGAACGCCTTATAGAGCTTTCCACTTTCTTATCCGACTGTTTCCACACCCATAGAACGAGATCATGGCTGGAGGTTCGACGAATGGGGAATCGAATAATAAATGTTCCACCGTCCCATATATCAGGAGTGCTTCACAATGCTTTGTGATTCAAAATTTTCAATTTCAGAATGTATCAAAATCCAATCGAATCACATTAATCCGATGTCAAACCCTAAAGAAATTACGCCAAAAAATCTGTACTGTGCTGTTGAAGAAACAATTAATATAAAAATAAGATAAGACTAAAATTCGGAAACGAATTTTATTAAACAAGAGAAACAAAAAAACCATTGCCAATGCATTTTTTTTAAATATTTCGTTTTGATGACAAAATTGACGACCCGGTTCAAAAGATATTTTTGCCACAACTTCGCGAGAACAAGGAAAATAGCAAATATGGCAAAATGGTCAAACCAGAACTCGAAAGCGAGAAGCAAGAGCTCGAACGTTTGAGCAAGATATTTGGCGGCGACGTGAAAACGGATATCTGGAAACTTCCCGAATTCCAATTTCCTGGGGTCCTTCTCTGTATTGCGATGCGGAAATCAATGCGATGCGTAAGCAAATCGGTACCCTGAATTGCTATCGCATTGGTTTCCGAAAAAAAAAAAAAATTAAAACGAGACATGGTTTTTCGTATCTGAAAATGAAATTCGAAATGTCAAATAATGTCATTTTGATAGAGAAGACTTGTGGTTTTCTTTACCAAATGCAGCTAGTCAAGGTGTTCAAACAAGGAACACGCACTTTATCGCATGCTTCGTGTTAATTTTGGCCAAATACGAATGGTAAAAATTGAAGATTGTTTGTTAACATATATTATGCATGTTACAGGAAAACAGGATGGCGTCAATACGGGTACTGCTATTTTGTAGCATTGTCTCTGAGAGCGGAGATGACGTATTACCTACAAGACACATAAGCATTTTTGTTGTTTTACATGCTATTCAATGATTTGTTATGTTTTAATACGAATATAACTGTTATTTTAAATTTTTTATTTTCAACTTTTGCATTAATATGTAAAAAAAATGTTGTAAGAAAATTACCAAATCTTGGTTTTAAAAAAATAATAACTTTTTAATTATAATTTCTCTTGCAAGGAATCATTTTTTTGAGGCTTAAAACAATTTTCTTTGTTTTGCCGAGGCGATCACGTCGTAACCTTGAGAAATATCAATGCCAACAGCTTTTGTTTTGTTTGAACCCAGAAATTTGAATATTTCTTTAACCACTTCTCTATAAATAAATATAAAATTCAGTTATCTTAATTTGCAAATAAAATCAAAATTCGCATCAAAAGATTAAAAGTCGGTTTAATATACAAAACAAAAACAATTCTCTTTTTTGCAGGTGGTACGTATATTATATTGGCCACATTATTTAAATTTAGGGGGGGACAGTGGAAGTTAAGAGAGTTTTGGACCAAAAACCCGAAAAATCGGAAACAAAATTCCTATTTAGATGAAAAATTTTATATACAATTATGGAGAAATTCTAAGCGTTTTAGCATAAACATTTTTCCATAAAACGTATTTCAACTAGTCTACCGGTCCAAACCGGTTCAAAATTAGAGCAATCTAAGCTTATATAAAACAAGTCCACAAACATAACAAAAAGCTCTTAATCAAAAAATATTTAAATTTGTCGTGATTTTGCAGGTCAGTGACGTTCAATGCAAAAATCTATGCTTTCTGTACAAAAACTAAAAGTGCCTTCGTATTTTTCACAGATTTTCACGTAACCTGATTTTTATAATGAGATATTTTAAGAAACTTTAAAAAAGAAACAGGAAACGCGTTAATGTAGGTTTTATTTACAATGGAGAATGTCAAGTCCATTGTACAAGGTACTAAAAAGTAGTTTAACAACACTAGGAAAAAAGACAATAAAGAAGAGCAAGCCCGTTGACACGACTCTTGAAACTTTTGTGAGGGTCCCCCCTCACAGGCGATCCTACAAGTTTTTTTTAAAAATTATTTCTTCATTAGAATTTGGTTTTTGTTTTATCTTAATGGAAGAATTAAAGTTTGTTTTGAAGTTCTAAGTACCATTTAAGAACAGCTATGAAAATTGAATTTATTAGACGTAAGCCGTAAGTAGTAAGTGAAATAACAACCTGAAAATCATAGTATTTAATACTAATTAAACTTAGTAGGATAAGAATGGGAAATTCGTTCCAACGGCCGCAGGGCAGTAAGTGAAGTCGAACAACAATTTGCCCCGTGTAAAACGGAATCGACATGACAGAGTGTGAAAGCAGGGCAACTGAAGGCATAAGTGTGTGAATGAAAAGCAGTGTTACCAGATCAGTGGATTTCCCACTAAATTTGGTGGAATTTAGACTTCCCGGTGGACATTTTAGTGGAACAAAATGTTTAGTGGAAAGTCTTGGTGGATTATTTTTGTTTTGGTGGATTGTTTAGTAGATTGTCCGGCGAAGCTCTTTTTCATCTGGTCGATTTTTTTTTTTTAAATTTGAAAAACTCGCAGACAGAAAACAGTTTTTATAGACATACTATATAACTACTTATTAATGTATTAACTCGGAGTCGAAGACATTAAAATATGTACAAAAGTAATCTAAAGGATTGGGGAAAACGATTGCAGTAAGTGCAAAAATAACCGAAATTTTCCTATGAGTATAAATGTATACGTATGTATGTGTATGTTTTCGCAGAGTTTTCACGAAATTCAAAGAAAAAAGTAGAAACATATATTTCATAAGTACATAATAAACCAATCGTTAAAATACATTGTTTTCTGAACAAAATTATCGCATCAAAAACATGTACCAATTATCCTTTTCATTAAAATTTCGAATAAAATATTCGGATATTTTTTTGCACAAGAAAAAGTTGTAATCTCAACCTTTTTTCAATTAAGTATGTGAATTAATCTCAATCGAATTTTACAGTTGAACTTCGTCGGGTAACGATAATCGATCCATTATTGAATACAAATAGAAAAAATATGCTATTTATTGATTTAGTGGAAAAAATGTCATTTCTGGTAAAATCTAGTGGAATTTTGAGTGTCTTCAGTGGAAACACGCTCAAACCATCTGGCAACACTGATGAAAAGTTATCGATAGTGTGATCGAAGAGATTTGCTTCTCTAAGAACGGTTGGGTTGCAAGAAAACGCAGGGCAGCTCGTAGAGTTCGCAAACTATCGATAGTCGGCACTATCAATAGTGAGCGATAGTTTCGTTGCCTAACATCGATACTATCGATAGTTTCGAGAGTACATATGTTCTTATGTTAAACGACTTTTACACTATTCGCCCTGAGTTAGAGGCTGTTTCCACTATAATAGCATCTAGCATCTTTCAGCATTTTGGCAAGATGCGGAACGATGCGGTGTGAATTTACATGCAATTGTTGTTGTATCCTGAACCGCATCTTCTGCGCATCTTTAAAAGATGCGCAGAAAATGCGATTTTTTCCGATTATCTATCGATTTTACCTGCACATGTCTAGTGAAACATATGTTAATGACCAGCATTTCAGGAATTGTCAGCAGCAAAATTGGCGGGAAACCAAGAAAAAATGTAACGTTATTATAAGATATACATATAACAGGTTGGCTGATAAGTCACCGGTCTGACACATAGATGGCGTCGCTAGTATTAAATGCATATTATTTTTATATAGTGGCAACTTTCAAATAATTCGTGTCAAAATTTGACGTCTGTAAGTCAATTAGTTTGTGAGATAGAGCGTCTTTTGTGAAGCAACTTTTGTTATTGTGAAAAAAATGGAAAAAAAGGAATTTCGTGTTTTGATAAAATACTGTTTTCTGAAGGGAAAAAATACAGTGGAAGCAAAAACTTGGCATGATAATGAGTTTCCGGACTCTGCCCCAGGAAAATCAACAATAATTGATTGGTATGCAAAATTCAAGCGTGGTGAAATGAGCTCGGAGGACGGTGAACGCAGTGGACGCCCGAAAGAGGTGGTTACCGACGAAAACATCAAAAAAATTCACAAAATGATTTTGAATGACCGCAAAATGAAGTTGATCGAGATAGCAGAGGCCTTAAAGATATCAAAAGAACGTGTTGGTCATATCATTCATCAATATTTGGATATGAAAAAGCTCTGTGCCAAATGGGTGCCGCGCGAGCTCACATTTGACCAAAAACAACAACGTGTTGATGATTCTGAGCGGTGTTTGCAGCTGTTAACTCGCAATACACCCGAGTTTTTGCGTCGATATGTGACAATGGATGAAACATGGCTCTATCACTACACTCCTGAGTCCAATCGACAGTCGGCTGAGTGGGCAGCGATCGGTGAACCGTCTCCGAAGCGTGGAAGGACTCAAAAGTCCGCTGGCAAAGTAATGGCCTCTGTTTTTTTGGGATGGGCATGGATTAATTTTTATCGATTATCTTGAGAAGGGAAAAACCATCAACAGTGACTATTATATGTCGTTATTGGAGCGTTTGAAGGTCGAAATCGCGGCAAAACGGCCCCATATGAAGAAGTAAAAAGTGTTGTTCCACCAAGACAACGCACCGTGCCACAAGTCATTGAGCACGATGGCAAAAATTCATGAATTAGGCTTCGAATTGCTTCCCCACCCACCGTATTCTCTAGATCTGGCCCCAGCGACTTTTTCTTGTTCTCAGACCTCAAAAGGATGCTCGCAGGGAAAAAATTTGGCTGCAATGGAGAGGTGACCGCCGAAACTGAGGCCTGTTTTGAGGCAAAACCGAAGGAGTACTACCAAAATGGTATCAAAAAATTGGAAGGTCGTTATAATCGTTGTATCGCTCTTGAAGGGAACTATGTTGAATAATAAAAACGAATTTTGACAAACAAAATTTGTTTTTCTTTGTTAGACCGGGGACTTATCAGCCAACCTGTTATGTACATTATTATGAGCAAAATTTAATTTGTAGTTACTACTGATTTTTTAAATAACTTTGTTCTATATCAGGCGCGGCAACTATGGGGGGCCAAGGCACTTTTTCTCCCTCCAAAAATTTTATTGGAGGGGACATGCCCCCCCAATATTTCGGCAACTGAAAAAAATATTTGAAAAATTTGTAAAGATATTCTAGAATATCACACTTTTATTCTGCAATCCCCATAATTCATCTGAGATTAATCATCTTTCATATTTCTAATTTACTATAATTTTGAAGTTCCGGTTACTCGAATTTACATGCCTGTGCCACCCTACTTTTCACATTCGTGCAGAATTCTCCGAACATTGGTTCCAACCTAATCCAACCAAAATATGTGTCAAAGCTTGTCTATAAGTATCGATATCTTTCCCATTCCGAGAAAGGTTAGAACTTTATTCCAATTGCAGTAGATATGCTGCACTTTTTCAAAATTTGACATCTACTAAACACTGCGTATTGTTCCCTGCATAAAATTTTTTTTTCGCCCCCCCAATAATTTTGGAACTTGCCTCCCCTGTGCAATATAATAGTTAAAATATTCGTCCGAATAGTGGTCGAATATTCGTGGCATCACTAGTAAAAATATCAATTGTAAACAAAAATCAGCTGATTTGAAAGATGCAAGATGCGAAATGCCAAATGGAAACACCAATCTCAAAAAATCGCATCTTGAAGATGCGAAAGCAAGATGCAGCTATAGTGGAAACGGCCTCTTAATTGCACTCCTATCTATGGATATACTAAGGTGTGTTAAGTGCCACAATCCTTTTTTGGTATCGAAAAACTGAAGTGCTTATTGTGAGGTGCTTTTAGGTGCAATTAACGGAATGGGGAGAAATTTTAAGGTGCTCTTCCCCTTTTGTCTGAAAAAGGGGCTTAATGTACTGCCCAGCTATAGGACCTGGTTTGGGCTGTATTTCGTATTTACCGTAGTAATATTTAAATCAAACTTATTTCGTTCTAAGGTGCTTTTAGGTGCTTTAAGGAAAACAGCCATTTCAGAATATTTTGTAAGAAATTTGAATTTTTATGAATTTTTAAAAGAAATTTTTGAGTAATCGCCTTGTTTGACTGGGGAACATGTTGCGTCAACATGCTGCAGATGTTGCGTTAGCATGCTGCAAAGCAGTTCTTAGCTTGGGAGGCAGTTGAACCAAAGAGTATTAATAAATATAAGAGCCGCCAACGTACTCTATGGCGAATGCCATTTTTCACTCATTCCCGATGCTGGCCTCCGCATTACGATAACACTATGCTTTGAAAACTGAAACGCTAAAGCATGAAATCGGGGAAAGAAAGACACTCTTAATGTAGGAATTGATAGAAAGGATCAAAACAAAAACGAAAATCTTACTTCTCGCTTTTACGCATTGAGAAACGGTTTTCATTCATAGTTTTTCGGCAGTTGCGCGATTGTTCTGTTATTCTTTCGATTACGTGCCGCGCTTATGCGCATATATGAGTTTGTGTGTGCGCCAATCTACATACGTACTTTTTTTTGGCCTTTGCAATTTTCGGCGCTGAAAAATTCAAATTGATATATTAAATACTCTTTGGACACTCGAAACTTAAGAATTCATTCCCAGCCAGAAATTTTCTCATAAATGACCAATTCATTAATCTTTTTACCAAGAATATCATGGGGAAAATTTGAGTACTTCTCAATTGCAATGGCAATGTCAGCGAGAGGTAATATTGTTCATCGCAACTCCAACGGCATTGTCATCGATAAAGATATCGATACGACGGAGTAGATCTACTCCACTGTCGATGACTAATTCGTGACTTGTACTCTGATGACGGCCAAGCCGTTTGTGTGTAAATTTCATTAGAAAGTTGGTGTATAATCAGGAGCAGTCACGGCTCTATGTCATGCTGAAATCATTGATTCACCGGGACATTTCCGGCTGGGTTAATGGATCAAGAAAAAATCGAAAATCTGACTTCTCGCCTTTACGCATTGAGCACCGGTTTTCATTCCCTATAGTTTTTCGGCAGTTCAGCGCAGTGCTGTTATTCTTTCGATTGCGTGCCTTACTTATGCGCATATATGAGTTTGTGTGTGCGCCAATGTACATACGTACGTTTGTATTTGGCAGTTGTGTGCCTTTGCAAATTTCGGCCGCTGAAAAATTCAAAAATCGTTTTTCGAGTCGGTCTCTTATGTTGTTTTCCTGTTTCTACGTGACCAATGCAAAGTCACTACCGTATGGTTCTGTAGGGTGACTTGCGCGGCGCTAAATGCTAAAAAGTCAAAGCCTGGTCGCTTCGATTACCTTTTGTAACATTATGTGCTAGTTTTTTTTTTAGTTTTAATTCGACCCTTGTTATATTTTAATTTTAATTACTTAAATAATTTTTCGGGCTTAGGGTCCAAGCGTGGCTCTGGGATAGCGTAGGGGATGCGTGCTATGCTCTTGATCCCAGGCTCCGAGTTTCGATTCCCGGCACGGGCGAAACGGAGTGTAATGTTCCAAGCCTAGCACTGGTTTTTCAAAAATCGCATGTTAGGGGCACACTACATACAAAGACATACACTCACACAAACACAAGAAAGCCTCCTTGGTATCACAATGGGCCGATTAACGGCCTAAGTGGCAGCCACTTCAACCTACCTACCTACCTAGGGTCCAAGCATTTCTATTACGAAATGTTAATTTTTAGCAATCGAAAAAAATATTTTTTCTGATGTTTTTCTGATGCTAATGTAATTTTACTTTTGATATTAAAAATTATATAATCTACAACGTCTTCTAAAATCTCTTTTAAATTTATCCTCTGCTGAAATTGGTATTTTCAGCTGTAAAAATACTCCCTTTAGGTGGGGCTAAATTTAAAATGAATTTTACAAGACTTTTTGATTTGCCCTTATATTGAAATTTGTTCAATAAATTTAAGGATTTTTGTGAATATTACCAAAATATTAAATTTAAATGTAAGAGAAAAAATTGTTGAAGTCAATAGCAAAATTAAAATTTTCAAAAAACTTTTTTTATGGGTCTTCAACGGACAACGTATTTGCACCATCGAATGTACACAAGCTGAATCATTCCTTTTTAAATACATATAAGGAATCTTATGCTCATCAATATAGAATTTCTTTTCCCCTCCATCGTCCTTCTGCGAACGATTTTTGCTCATTTCAATCAATCCTACTATAAACAAATTTCAAAAGAATGATACAGTGTGCAAATATCGATTCTCTTCCTTTCAGTTCATGAAAAAATTTTCATGAACTACAAATTATGAATATAAAATTCAGCAAAATAGCTTTCCTAATGTCTAGAAACAAATTGATAACATTTCAATTTTTATTTTACTATAAAAGTTATTCGTCCGAATAGTGGTCGAATATTCGTGGCATCACTAGTAAAAATATCAATTGTAAACAAAAATCAGCTGATTTGAAAGATGCAAGATGCGAAATGCCAAATGGAAACACCAATCTCAAAAAATCGCATCTTGAAGATGCGAAAGCAAGATGCAGCTATAGTGGAAACGGCCTCTTAATTGCACTCCTATTATGGATATACTAAGGTGTTTAAGTGCCACAATCCTTTTTTGGTATCGAAAAACTGAAGTGCTTATTGTGAGGTGCTTTTAGGTGCAATTAACGGAATGGGGAGAAATTTTAAGGTGCTCTTCCCTTTTCTCTGAAAAAGGGGCTTAATGTAGCCCAGCTATAGGACCTGGTTTGGGCTGTATTTCGTATTTACCGTAGTAATATTTAAATCAAACTTATTTCGTTCTAAGGTGCTTTTAGGTGCTTTAAGGAAAACCGCCATTTCAGAATATTTTGTAAGAAATTTGAATTTTTATGAATTTTTAAAAGAAATTTTTGAGTAATCGCCTTGTTTGACTGGGGAACATGTTGCGTCAACATGCTGCAGATGTTGCGTTAGCATGCTGCAAAGCAGTTCTTAGCTTGGGAGGCAGTTGAACCAAAGAGTATTAATAAATATAAGAGCCGCCAACGTACTCTATGGCGAATGCCATTTTTCACTCATTCCCGATGCTGGCCTCCGCATTACGATGCACTATGCTTTGAAAACTGAAACGCTAAAGCATGAAATCGGGGAAAGAAAGTCACTCTTAATGTAGGAATTGATAGAAAGGATCAAAACAAAAACGAAAATCTTACTTCTCGCTTTTACGCATTGAGAAACGGTTTTCATTCATAGTTTTTCGGCAGTCGCGCGATTGTTCTGTTATTCTTTCGATTACGTGCCGAGCTTATGCGTATATATGAGTTTGTGTGTGCGCCAATCTACATACGTACTTTTTTTGGCCTTGGCAATTTTCGGCGCTGAAAAATTCAAATTGATATATTAAATACTCTTTGGACACTCGAAACTTAAGAATTCATTCCCAGCCAGAAATTTTCTCATAAATGACCAATTCATTAATCTTTTTACCAAGAATATCATGGGGAAAATTTGAGTACTTCTCAATTGCAATGGCAATGTCAGCGAGAGGTAATATTGTTCATCGCAACTCCAACGGCATTGTCATCGATAAAGATATCGATACGACGTAGTAGATCTACTCCACTGTCGATGACTAATTCGTGACTTGTACTCTGATGACGGCCAAGCCGTTTGTGTGTAAATTTCATTAGAAAGTTGGTGTATAATCAGGAGCAGTCACGGCTCTATGTCATGCTGAAATCATTGATTCACCGGGACATTTCCGGCTGGGTTAATGGATCAAGAAAAAATCGAAAATCTGACTTCTCGCCTTTACGCATTGATAACCGGTTTTCATTCCTTAGGTCTGTTCCCGTACTGCACGAAACTGCCCAAAACTACCCAACTTTGCCCAATTTTCATACAGTTTTCAAAAAATTGGGCAGTTTGGGCAAGTTCCGTGCACTACGGGAACAGACCTCTTATAGTTTTTCGGCAGTTCAGCGCAGTGCTGTTATTCTTTCGATTGCGTGCCTTACTTATGCGCATATATGAGTTTGTGTGTGCGCCAATGTACATACGTACGTTTGTATTTGGCAGTTGTGCGCCTTTGCAAATTTCGGCCGCTGAAAAATTCAAAAATCGTTTTTCGAGTCGGTCTCTTATGTTGTTTTCCTGTTTCTACGTGACCAATGCAAAGTCACTACCGTATGGTTCTGTAGGGTGACTTGCGCGGCGCTAAATGCGAAAAAGTCGAAGCCTGCTCGCTTTGATTACCTTTTGTAACATTATGTGCTAGTTTTTTTTAGTTTTAATTCCACCCTTTTTATATTTTCATTTTAATTACTTAAATAATTTTTCGGGCTTTGGTTGAACCATCCAGTATTAATATATAAAGAGCCGCCAATGTACTCTTCGGCTCTCTTAGCATTTTGAAAATGCTGGCCTCCTTATTACGATACACTTTGTCCTATGCTCGTTTCGATCTCACATCACAAAGCGAATGCTGATTGAAAACAAAAATGCGCAACGCGAGTGCGAGAAACGGAGTGTAAATGGATATCCAAGCCTAGCACTGGTTTTTCAAAAATCGCATGTTAGGGGCACACTACATACAAAGACATACACTCACACAAACACAAGAAAGCCTCCTTGGTATCACAATGCCGATTAACGCCTAAGTGCAGCCACTTCAACCTACCTACCTACCTAGGGTCCAAGCATTTCTATTACGAAATGTTAATTTTTAGCAATCGAAAAAAATATTTTTTCTGATGTTTTTCTGATGCTAATGTAATTTTACTTTTGATATAAAATTATATAATCTACAACGTCTTCTAAAATCTCTTTTAAATTTATCCTCTGCTGAAATTGGTATTTTCAGCTGTAAAAATACTCCCTTTAGGTGGGGCTAAATTTAAAATGAATTTTACAAGACTTTTTGATTTGCCCTTATATTGAAATTTGTTCAATAAATTTAAGGATTTTTGTGAATATTACCAAAATATTAAATTTAAATGTAAGAGAAAAAATTGTTGAAGTCAATAGCAAAATTAAAATTCAAAAAACTTTTTTTATGGGTCTTCAACGGACAACGTATTTGCACCATCGAATGTACACAAGCTGAATCATTCCTTTTTAAATACATATAAGGAATCTTATGCTCATCAATATAGAATTTCTTTTCCCCTCCATCGTCCTTCTGCGAACGATTTTTGCTCATTTCAATCAATCCTACTATAAACAAATTTCAAAAGAATGATACAGTGTGCAAATATCGATTCTCTCCTTTCAGTTCATGAAAAAATTTTCATGAACTACAAATTATGAATATAAAATTCAGCAAAATAGCTTTCCTAATGTCTAGAAACAAATTGATAACATTTCAATTTTTATTTTACTATAAAAGTTATATCAATATTAAGTAAAATAGAACTTGTCTGAAGAAAGATTTGAAATAGTCAAATATTGCACACTGTATTCGGCTAATTTTTCTTCGTATGGTCAAGCAGCCTTTGCATGCGCACAAGCATAAAAAAATTTCCATCCCCTTTTTCTCTGCGCATAAGCAAACGCACAATTCATTTATTAAATATCCATTTACGCACGTTTCCTCGCACTCGCGTTGCGCATTTTTGTTTTCAATCAGCATTCGCTTTGTGATGTGAGACGAAACGGCATAGGGACAAAGTGTATCGTAATAAGGAGGCCAGCATTTTCAAAATGCTAAAAGAGCCGATAGAGTACATTGGCGGCTCTTTATTTATTAATACTCTTTGGTTGAACCATCCAGTATTAATATATAAAGAGCCGCCAATGTACTCTATCGGCTCTCTTAGCATTTTGAAAATGCTGGCCTCCTTATTACGATACACTTTGTCCCTATGCCGTTTCGTCTCACATCACAAAGCGAATGCTGATTGAAAACAAAAATGCGCAACGCGAGTGCGAGAAACGTGCGTAAATGGATATTTAATAAATGAATTGTGCGTTTGCTTATGCGCAGAGAAAAAGGGGATGGAAATTTTTTTATGCTTGTGCGCATGCAAAGGCTGCTTGACGATACGAAGAAAAAATAGCCGAACACAGTGTGCAATATATGAATATTTCAAATCTTTCTTCAGACAAGTTCTATTTTACTTAATATTGATATAACTTTTATAGTAAAATAAAAATTGAAATGTTATCAATTTGTTTCTAGACATTAAGAAAGCTATTTTGTTGAATTTTATATTCATAATTTATAGTTCATGAAAATTTTTTCATAAACTGAAAGGAAGAGAATCGATATTTGCACACTGTATCAATTCTTTTGAAATTTTTTTTAGTAGCATTGATTGAAATGAGCAAAATGCGTGCGGAGAAGGACGGTGGAAGGGAAAAGAAGTTCCATATGTATGAGCATAAGAATGCTTCTATGTATTTAAAATGGAATGATTCAGCTTGTTTACATTCGATGATGCAAATACGTTGTCCGATGAAGACCCATAAAAAAGTTTTTTGAAAATTTCATTTTTGCTATTGACTTCAACAATTTTTTCTCTTACATTTAATTTTAATATTTTGGTAATATTCACAAAAATCCTTAAATTTATTGAACAAATTTCAATATAAAGGCAAATCAAAAAGTCTTGTAAAATTCATTTTTAATTTAGCCCCACCTAAAGGGAGTATTTTCACAGCTGAAAATATCAATTTCAGCAGAAGATAAATTTAAAAGAGATTTTAGAAGACGTTGTAGATTATATAATTTTTAATATTAAAAGTAAAATTACATTAGCATCAGAAAAACATCAGAAAAAATATTTTTTTCGATTGCTAAAAATTAACATTTCGTAATAGAAATGATTGGACCCTAAGCCCGAAAAAATATTTAAGTAATTAAAATGAAAATATAAAAAGGGTGGAATTAAAACTAAAAAAAACTAGCACATAATGTTACAAAAGGTAATCAAAGCGAGCAGGCTTCGACTTTTTCGCATTTAGCGCCGCGCAAGTCACCCTACAGAACCATACGGTAGTGACTTTGCATTGGTCACGTAGAAACAGGAAAACAACATAAGCGACCGACTCGAAAAACGATTTTTGAATTTCTCAGCGGCCGAAATTTGCAAAGGCACACAACGGCCAAATACAAGCGTACGTATGTACATTGGCGCGCACACAAAGTCATACATGCGCAATCGAACGAATAAGAGCACAGCGCTGAACTGCCGAAAAACTATAAGGAATGAAAACCGGTTCTCAATGCGTAAAAGCGAGAAGTAAGATTTTCGTTTTTGTTTTGATCCTTTCTATCAATTCCTACATTTCTAGTGTCTTTCTTTCCTCGATTTCATGCTTTGTGAGCGTTTCAGTTTTAAAAGCATAGTGTATCGTAATGCGGAGGCCAGCATCGGGAATGAGTGCAAAATAGCATTCGCCATAGAGTACGTAGGCGACTCTTTATATATTAAATACTCTTTGGTTGAACTGAAAGAGTATATGTTGCAATCTAGTAAACATTCTTACAATACGTGTGTTAGCCGAATGGTTAAGTGAGCAGTCCTTTAATGCCAATTTGCATTTTGAAGATGGGATCGAATCCTCGACAAGCCAAATTCGAATTATTTTTTTTTTATTATTAAATATTAAGGGGTCTAACGTTTAATTAATTTTAATAGATATATTATATTATGAAATGAGTATTTATAATAGAATTCTTGTTTAATTAATATATATAATCGCTGGTATCTGGCAAATAACGCTCTGAGAGCATACAAATATGATGTTCGTGAAGCTGCTACCCCACACCATATAATACCAACTAAATTTGGATGCCAGAATTAGTGTGTGCTTCTTTTGTACCAAGTTAAAAACTGTTTGCTCCTTTACTTTGGGCGGAAAATCGGTATCCTTCAACAAGACTTGAACCCATGTGCAAGAGTCAATGATAGCGATAATAGAACACGCGGCCCCGCTAACAGAGTGATCGATTTAACAGAGGCAGATCTGGAGCTGTAAAAGGGAATGTTACAAAGTTTTGAGAGAAAAATGCCCTTGCCTTACGTCTTCAAGATTTATTCGAGGCGATGATTCAATTGTACATACATATGAGTTCTATTGTATGTATGTATGTTTATAAGGTGAGGGATTGTTTGTATCATATAGAACTATAGCTGCAACTTCGGCCAAATTTTGGCGCGTTGTGGCATGATTTGGTGAAAAAGTTCAACTGTGGTGAACCACGCCATAAGCCGAGTATTGTGGTGAACCACGTAATAGTAAGTGTGGTGTACCACGTAATAGCTTTTGACCGAAGTTGCAGCCAGCGATGCCAGATGCCGGGATTTTCCCCCTTTTGCGGGATTTTTCGACGTGAAAGGGACGACGGGGAAAATTGACTTTAAAATGGGGAAAACCCCTACAAGTCGGCTATTTATATTTTTTTTTTTATCAAAAAGTACGTATTTTTTCGATTTTTTGTGTGCGATATTAAACTTAAATTAATTTGTTCAGAATAGGTTTTTTGTTAATTTAAAAAATAAGACTAGTACTACTAATGAAAAAATTTATCTAAAAAAATGATGTTAGTTAAAATTATAAACAGTTGTAAATTTAAATCGTAAATCTTTTTAAAAAATGTGAAAAAAAAATTTCAATAAAAATAGACTCCCTGAGGAAGACTACAAAGCTACTTTGTTGAAACGCGTAGGAGGAAAAAGGGGTCGAGATTTTGAATTGCCTCAAATTTTCCGACCAAAAAACCCGCACCTATAACACACAAACTTAGGAAAATTGGTCAAAGGAAGAGTAACGAAAAGACAAATTATATATAATATTCAACAAAAATAAACATATGAGTCGTTCAGTGGATAAAGGGAATGAGTCCATTTTTCGAGTTTTTAAGATTTAGCGTGGATACAGTTTCTTTTATGACTTTTATGACCTTTTTAAAAATTTTAAAAGAAGCCCTGATAATTAATTTTGCTGTTTCAATTTTGAGTTTTCTTGTAACAACTAGTTTTAAAAGTCAACTTCAACTGTTCTGTCGTTTTTCTGCATTTAAAATTTTTGGACTCATTCCCATTATACACTGAGCGACTCATATGTAAGATAAACCACAAATTTACGCTAGTTATTGCAAATCGGGAAAAAAACGGGGAAAATATAAAATAAAAAGGGGAAAAACATTGTGCTCGGATCAAAAAAAACGGGAATTTGCCCCACAAAAACCTGGCAACGCTGGTTGCAGCTATAGTTCTATATGGTTTGTATGAAAGCGTGTGCATGCTTTATGTGAAATAGTCAAATGCACCAAAATTCTACGTACTGCTTGTTGGAATCAACACCCACGAGGAAATGACATGAATGAGGGCATGCAATATGCCTTACATTGAAATTTTGACGACACACGATCCTTCAAATACGCATTTGACTAAAGCGTCATAGCAAAATGTCAAATTCATTTTGATATTTCGATAGATTGATACATCAAACGAATATCGTGCCAGCGCACAGCAGGGAACTTGCGGAAAAATTCACTTTTTCGACTAATGCTATTCAAAAACCTTCGGTTATATGTATAAAAAAAAAACACCGTTGTAATTCAATACTAAACATTTTATTTCCACATGTGAACCCCCTATCCCCCTTTTTAGGAGGATTCCATATAAAATTACCCTTTTTATAAAATTGAGTGTATGCGTCAAAAATCTGCGCGTTGCGCAAATATTGGATCTATAGTTTTTTATGGTACCAAGTACAACTAAAGAACTTTTTTCGCATGCGGTGAGCTCTCGAAAACTCGGAAGACTGAACTATGGATGTCGTTTCAACATCATTCCAACAATAATATCGATCATATATTACTATATATGTCACTCTCATAGATTTTGAGCGGGACATTTCGCGCCGGTTAGAAAGAGATGTTACTCGGCAGGCAAAAAAAGAGCGAGAGAGAAATACTTTTGGTGAGTACCTAAGTGAAAAATGCTCATTTTGGTGGGTACCCAAGACCGTGGTGGGTACCCAAGAGCGTGTTGAAAAGAGCCAAAATAGAAACGGCTCCTGAGTGACATATATAGTTATATATGATACCGATGTTATACTTCGAGGCATAGATATGTTTGTACTTCATGTTTGATTCTATGACGCTATTTACACAGTGGAACATTTTGATAGAAAAACATTTTGATTGTGAGAAGGAGACACACGGGAAAGAGAGAGAGAAAAGCATACCACTACAGTGCTGCCAAACTGATACAATTGTATCAAAAGTGATACTTTTTTTTCCAAATGATACGGATATACTTTTTTTCTGAATTTGATACTTTTTTTGTTTTGAGGGCTATAATGAAAAAATTTTCAATCAATGGAAAATACTTGCATTTGACAAAAATGTAAAGATTATCGATAACATTGAGGAATTTTGGGGCAACGTTTCAAATATGAAAAACACAAATCTAAAACAAACACATTGCTTTGTTGTTGCAAAGAAACTAAAAAGGCGAAAAATTTCATATTATTTGACAGTTTAGTTTCAGATTTGTTTTTCTTGTTGTAATATTGATATCAGCTTGTTAAATACACCTTTATTAGAACTAAACGAAAAACTACACCAAGTGCCTACACCTTGAATTGAAGTATGTATGTACATTAGAGTGGCCGCTCAATGTATGGGGAAAATTTTTTGTTCGAAAATTCAACGTCCCCCAGTCTCAAAATGTTGAAATTTCTCTAAAAATGATATATATGAAGTTTTATCGGGATTGATTAAGTTTTAGAGGTCGCTCATGGGCCTTGAAATCTGGAAAGTGATTTGTATGGGGAAAAACCTGCGTTGCGCTAGTTTCATCAAAATTTTATATGCAAGACATGTTTTTTCGATCCGGGAATGAATGCCACTTTATAGACAACAGACTCACCTTTCTTTTAAGATATAATCATCAGTTTACATTGTGCGGATCTGGGGCTACTCAAAGTCGAAAATATCGGAGATAAAAAAGATACTTCCTCTTGGGAGTCCTTATTTTCCACAAAAAGAAGTGTACTAATATTTGGTATGCAGATCTGAAAAATATATGAAATAAACTTTTCAACGAGCCCAGTACGGATATTGGATAGCTTTTTGATATGTTTTATTAACGTCAAATTACTACCATTTTTTATAAATTCAATTTTGGGTTGCTTCTTTCAGCAGACTGCAAAGTGAACATGCCCTAAAATATTAAAATTTCGACTCAAGTGCTAAAGACGTAAATTAAGGACAAATTTTTTGAGACTATAATCATTAAATTTGGTTGAAGTTATCTATTCAAAAAACTTGTAAATAAAACGTAAATGTACTTTAACTACCTTTAATGCAACAAATGTTTAAGTATGCATAAAATAGACAGATGGCAACGCCGACGCTTTTATATTAATCAGCAGGAGCGCCCACAAGAAATTGACTGGGGTCTCAATCATTTAACTATGCTGATAAATCGTACATTACACAATGTTTTCAATCACATTTGTCGAGAGGGGGTCAAATATGACGGAAGAATTCATTCTTGTGACCATCGCAAAATGTAAGCATATCTAAAAAAGCACAACTCGCTTGTACTTAGGGATAAGAGAGTGACCCATGCAATTTCCTCTTCGGACGCCGGATTAACCGATATGTTGCAATTAAGTGTGGCCAACCTTTTGAGGTAGTTTTTCCCTCGGTGACTCAAAAATCCCTTTTAATCTTTTTCTTTAGAAAGTGGCTGTCCAATAAATAATATTTGAATATTCGTTTTATGTTTATATGGGGGACATGACATAAGGCACAAATGACGTCACAAAAAAAAATAACATAAGGCCCAAAAAATTTCCATATAAAATTGGGTTTTATGGCATATGACATTAGGCCCAAAAATTTGGGTTTTATGTCATAAAAATATTTGGGTCTTATGTCCTTATGCCATAAGGCCCAAAAAAGAAAAATGACACAAGGCCCAAAATAAAAAATGTCATATGACATCAAACCCAAATTTTTGGGCCTTATGTCATTTTTGGAAATTTTAGTTTTAAGAGGCAGTGTGGGTTCATTGATTTTATTAGTTTGGATTGGAGATGGGCACGCGGACTACCCGGAAAAAAGGGGTTGAAACTCTTGGTCAGGGCAAAAGTTGGGGGAAAACTAAATCCTGATGCACGAAAAGCTGTAAAAGTCAATCAATCGGTCAATCGGCGGTCAAAGTTACACAAAAACTCGAATTTAAAAAAAACGCGTGCAGAAAGCGGGGGTACGAAGCGGAGTGAAGCGAGCGAGCAGGGGACGAAGCCCCCTCATCACAATAGCGTAAAACATTAAGTCTGTGTCTTACATTAAAATTTCTAAAGTTTTTGAGTATTTTCTATTTTATACCCGACAGACATCGTCAATTACCAATCGAGATAGACCATATTAAATTTATATAGAAAATATTAGCGTCACCAGGAGATTTAGACACAGAAATGCGGTAAGACCGCATTTGCGAAATATCGGCGGTCAAAGTAAAAACTCGATTTAAAAAAATTATGTCATATGACATAAGTCCCAAAAATTTAAAAAAAATTAAAATTGAGTTTTATGTCAAATGACATAAGGCACAATTTCGCCATGAATTTTTGGGTCTTGTGTCATTTTTTTTTTTTTTTTGGGACTTAGTCATATTTTTTTTTGGGCCTTTTGGCATATGGACATAAGACCTAAATATTTTTATGACATAAAACCCAAATTTTTCAGCCTTGCCATGTCGCCGTTTTTATGTTTCATACTTAAGTAGGGATTCAACAATCCTTATGCTTGCTTACATTTGGGAAGAGGTTTTGAACATATCATTACGTATAGTGCGGGAGCTAGCACGTGTTTTACCCTCCTCATAAGCGCCACATTCCAAATGTATCTTAAAAGACGGGGTTTTACTCGTACATCACAAAAATCGTTTGCTGCCACCTCAGAGAGGTGGCATAAGGGGCGAAAATCGACCCCCAATGGGTGAAAAAATGGCCAAAAAAGCGCGATCTGCGCCGCGGTTGAAATTTTGCTGAGTGGTAGATAAATGGCTAACTAAAAAATTTAAAATATATTTAAATATAAAAAAAGTAAAGTACAGTTTTTGGGGCATGTGTTTACAAGACAGGGCTACAAAGGCGGACAAAGATGTGGTCAATGCCATATGCCAACTCAAAACACCAACTTGCATTTAAGACCGGATCTTTACGCCTTCTTATACGTAAAGATGCGGCATAGAAATGGGAGCATGAATATTCAGAAGCACTCGACAACTGTGAGGGGTGAGAGGAAAAAAATATAAATAGATTAATTTTGTCTAAGATTCCTTTTGCAATTTAAAATCAATAAATCGGTTTCTACAAATTCGTAACAATAACTCTGCCTTCAGTGCTTCTAAAACGCACCTTGCAATTTTTTTCTCATTTAAATAAACTTTGTCAAAAAAGTTCTAACCAACTGATAGCAAACTCACCACCAAAATGAATTATGCCAAGCCGCCCTTTGTGTTCCCTTGCGGCTTCACTTAAGAAAAGCTACTCGCTCAATTCACCAGCGACCACAGGGCTGTGAAGTTTAGTGTTTCAAAACGAAAAAAGATTTTTTCTTAATTAGGAACATCCTAGTTAGCTAAATTTAAGCGAACAAAAACGACTTCCGATCTTCTTGTACCCACAGGGAAACGGATGTCCACGTGGAGAAACCCACATCCAACTCTCTGAGTGGCATCCTTTGCATATGGCAGGAAATACACTGTTCTATTGACCAGCACAGAAAAATCCATTCTTTCTATGGCAAAATTTGTCTGATATTACCAGTTCGCTCATAACGAGGTTTTGCACATTCGTTGCACGTGCATTGGCTATCGTTGTTATCGCTGTTTCGCTGATCTGTTAAGCCTAGCATATTGCAAACTCTCTAAGAAATCGTGGCTTAAACGATTTCTGTTTTCATTTGTGCATTTGGAAGGGAAAGTAAAAAAAGAGGACAGAGAAGGAAGAAACAGAAAGGTACGAAAAAGAAATAAAAATGTCAAACAAAAATTGAAAATGCAATTTTCAAATAAGTTTAGACAATCAAGAGAGAGAGAGAGAAAAAAAAGGAAGCGAGCGAAATGAAAATATATCAAAATTTTAATGTCAAGGCTAAATCGGCTTTATTTTTTTTTTTGTGATTTTGAACGCTTTTGAAGATCACAGCTTATCCGTTCATTTTGATTTAAGTATTGAATTCGTTCTTTATTTCTTTTCGACCTGAAGTGGAACATATACAAATTGCGTGCTAATTTCGAATAAGTCTCCAATTAAGCATGATGCTTCAGATTTTTTCTGATTCTTGGTTTGAGCGAGGGTTCTATTTATTCCTTTTTTTTTTGCAAATTACCTCCGAATAAGTATATATTTTTTGTCAAGTGGATTCTGATTAACAACAACTGCAACAAAAATCAAATTAATTTTTTTTTGCGCAAATTATTCTTTTGTTGTAAATTTTGATTTTCCTGTTTTCGTTGTGTTCGAAAACACAACATAAAGTGGTTTTTTGTTTAAAACGACAAAAGTCAGTAGAGAAACGGTTTTGATTGCATAATGCTCGAGTTCTTTTCTATTCAGACTTCAACTTAGCTTTATTCATTAAAGAAAATTAAGCTAAGATAGTAGTGGTATTCAAGCAGGCTTCAATTTGAGTTGGTTTTGCCCGCCGTTTTCCGTCAGTATATTCTCTTCCTTTTTCCTTCATTTCCTTATCCCTATCGTGCACTTCTTCATCTTTTTCCAGTGGTCGGTGAATGTCTGGTAGTTTGTCGCGAATGTTTCGGCCGAACATCATTTCTGCCGGTGTTTTAAGTATTGTCGTGTGCGGCGTTGACCGATACATCAGCAAGTAATCGTTCAAGTCCTCGATCCAATCCTTACCGGTGCTCTGGCTGATTCTTAACCTTTGAGAATCGACCGATTCTGACGTTCCACTTCACCATTCTGTTGCGGCCAATACGGTGTAGTGCTTATCAGTTTTATGTTGTTGGTGTTGCAAAATGTCCGAATCTCATCACAATTGAATTGTGGGCCATTGTCAGCGGTAATCGTTAGCGGCAGGCCAAATCGTGCAAATGTGATACGCAATCTTTTGATTGTTTCGGAAGCATCGATCTTTTTCATAATTTCGATTTCAATAAACCGGCTGAAATAGTCTACAATAACCAAAAGGTTATGACCAGATGGTAACGGTCCCAAACAGTCGATTGCCAAATGTTGCCAAGCCTCTGACGGTAGTTCTTTTCTTTTTAGTGTTTCTGGTGCCGATGGTGCTGATACTAGTAAGCATCCGTAACACTTTTTAATAAAATCTTCTGCTTCTTGATCGATATTCGGCCACCACACTTTCGTTCGTAGTCTGCGATTCATTACCGTAACACCTGGATGCCCTTCATTAGCCAGTTCAATCGTTTTCATTCGCAATGCACTCGGCATAACGATACGGTTACCACGCAATAGTATTTCTCCAGCGAAACAAAGTTCAAAACCGAACAACTTGAACGGTCTGGTTATCTCCTTACTCCAATCATTATTATAAATGGCCTCCTTTACCGCCTGAATTAAATCCTATTTTATTAAATGTTCTTCGATCTCTCGTGTTTTTATTGCTACTGGTGCTGATGTCGTCACTACCCAATTTACATAATGTTCCGCATGCTCATCGAAAGTGGCCTGTTCCGGTTCTTGGACTACCAATCTGGATAACGGCTCAGCAATATTGCTTTTCCCTGGCTTATAAATTATATTATACACTCATGTCCACGGAATTGGCCGAGGTAACTTTTTTCAGTGTAGTGACGCTATTAAGGCGAAATAAGGAAAAGTAAAAATGAGGAAAGAAAGAACAAAAAAAAGCACACATTTTATGCTGAAAACAACAACAATTGCTTTTGCACAGATTCCGTTATGTGCTTTTGTTTGTTTTTTGAGGTGTCCATGGAATTGGCCGAGTTCAAAGTTTAATAAGAAAAACGTAAATTTTATTGCAAGAAAATAACAAACGAAAAAGTTTTTTTAGCTTAATAGGTAGTAGCTCCTCCCTTTTTTGCGATCAATTCGAAAATGCGATTTGGCATGCTGTCCATCAAGGATTTTAGAGTGGTTTCTTCGAGGGACTCCCAAGCCTCCAATATTGATATTTTCAGCTCTGCAACGGTATCGTATTGTTTGTTATTGTTATAAATTCTGCGAACAAGCAGTCCCCACACATTTTTAATAGGGTTCATATCAGGAGAGCAGGCTGGCCAGTCAATAGTTTCCACATTATTGGAGCGCAGCCAAGTTTTGGTCGCCTTGCTCGAATGAACCGATGCATTGTCCTGCTGAAAAATATATTTTTCGGTCGGATTTTTTCTCAGAAATGGCAACAAGTTCAATTGGAGCACACCAATGTACTCTTCAGAGTTCATACGGCAGCTCGGGAAGGCAAGCTCCAGTGTGCCTTCAGAAGAAAATGCGCCCCACACCATCAATGAGCCACCACCAAAGTTTCTCTTTGTAAGATAACGTGGTTCTTTAAGCAAATCTCTCCAGTAGTGGGCAAAACCATCAGGCCCATCTAAATTAAATTTTTTTGCCTACTATTGGAGAGATTTGCGTAAAGAACCACGTTATCTTACAAAGAGAAACTTTGGTGGTGGCTCATTGATGGTGTGGGGCGCATTTTCTTCTGAAGGCACACTGGAGCTTGCCTTCCCGAGCTGCCGTATGAACTCTGAAGAGTACATTGGTGTGCTCCAATTGAACTTGTTGCCATTTCTGAGAAAAAATCCGACCGAAAAATATATTTTTCAGCAGGACAATGCATCGGTTCATTCGAGCAAGGCGACCAAAACTTGGCTGCGCTCCAATAATGTGGAAACTATTGACTGGCCAGCCTGCTCTCCTGATATGAACCCTATTGAAAATGTGTGGGGACTGCTTGTTCGCAGAATTTATAACAATAACAAACAATACGATACCGTTGCAGAGCTGAAAATGTCAATATTGGAGGCTTGGGAGTCCCTCGAAGAAACCACTCTAAAATCCTTGATGGACAGCATGCCAAATCGCATTTTCGAATTGATCGCAAAAAAGGGAGGAGCTACTACCTATTAAGCTAAAAAAACTTTTTCGTTTGTTATTTTCTTGCAATAAAATTTACGTTTTTCTTATTAAACTTTGAACTCGGCCAATTCCATGGACACCTCAAAAAACAAACAAAAGCACATAACGGAATCTGTGCAAAAGCAATTGTTGTTGTTTTCAGCATAAAATGTGTGCCTTTTTTTGTTCTTTCTTTCCTCATTTTTACTTTTCCTTATTTCGCCTTAATAGCGTCACTACACTGAAAAAAGTTACCTCGGCCAATTCCGTGGACATGAGTGTATTTGAACGACTGCGATAGCAAAACCCATCGTTCAATTCGTGCGCAAGGCTTCGATATGGGTCCAAAGATTACTTCTAACGGTTTATGGTCAGTTATCAAATCAAATTCACGGCCATACAAATAAAAATTGAACTTCTACACCGCCCATACTAAAGCTAATGCCTCCTTTTCTGTTTGCGCGTATCGTTTTTCTACGTCAGATAAACTTTTGCTGGCATATGAAATGAATCTGGGGCCGTCTCCATTTGTTTGGAACAATATGGCGCCAAGTACGACTAGACTAGCGTCTGCAATTAATTGTGTTCTATCCCTGACGTCGTAATAGCCAAGTATCCTATCTGTAGACATTGAGTCCTTCAATTTCATGAAGGCTTTTTGCTGTAAAGGGCCCCGTACAAAAGCAATACTTTTTTTTGTCATAATATGTGTCCCAAGAATTGCAACTCAGTCACACCATATATTCACTTATCGTTATTTAATTCCACGTTGTATTCCCTTAACGATTTTAACACCTTGCCTACTCGTTCATCGTGCTCAGCTTGGTTACTTCCGTACACAAAAATATCATCAATAAAATTCAAGCACCCGTCACAACCGCTTAATACTTGCTCCATGATCTTTTGAAACCATTCGGGTGCACATGATATTCCGAACATCAGTCAAGTTATAAATGTTGTTATTTCTCGGGACTCTCTAATATTTCAACCTGTAATAAGAAAGAGTTATATTATGATTATAAATATCTTAATTTTTCTCACAGCATTAAAGCAAACCATTTAGTTTCTAGTTTGTTGCTACATTTAAGCAAAATCGGTTCGAATTCAATCAAAACCAAAAAGATTTTACTGCTTTCAAGCAAAACAGTCTCAATTCAAATTTTAAATAAACCAAAAAAAACATCATTGTTGTACTGCATTTAAGCAAAATCAGTTCGAATTCAACATTTAACCAAAAAAAAAAAAAAACAATTTTGTACTGCATTTAAGCAAAATCGATTGATTTCAATTTCCAATCTAGAGGAATTTAATCTCATCACATAGCAAAATAAATTCGAATTTAATCTAAGAAGAAAAAAAAACTTTTTTTTTTTTTTTTACAGCATTTAATTAAATTAATTTAATATAATATAGAGTTGTATAAGATTTCCTACAATTCGAAGAAGAAGTGTTTCGCAGAAACCATATGACATGTTCTGGTGGAATAAAAGTTCTTTTATAAATGGTATGTTCCTAAAGCTATTTACTACTTTATCTTCAAATATGATTGGTATATTAATAAAACTTGATATTGAATTTTCTACACAAAAATATTTTACCTCCACAATGGACATTAAAGTACTTTTCATTTCCTATGGCTATACTGCAATTTGAAAAGGTAATAAGGGCGTTGTTCTCTACATTGAGGTTTCCTGTATTGCACGTTTGATGTATGTTTAAATAGGGTATTTGACAACATTAAAATATTGTAATGAGCCATGGTTGTCTTGTAGGTTAAGGGTCAATAAGCATTTTTTGCTGTATTTGACACCATTTTCAAAGTTGTTATATGATGATATTATTCGAAATATAAGAGAAAAGCCTACTCGATTCTTTTTTCTATTTTAGTGGCAAGGGATGTCACATATTTAACAAAACTAAAAAGAATCGTTTTTAGCGCAGCAATAAAAATGTGAATTTAAATCAATGGTGTTCACGCCATACATCATTTGATGGCGCTCATTTCACACGTATTGCTTACGCTCTTTGTTCAGTCGGTAGCAAAAGGCCGACGAAACAACATCGCGCGCATCCGTACAGCTTTTTCGTTTCTCTGCATTGAGAAATTTTTTCTCCGAAAAGCGTACGTGAAAATGGAATGCAAAGAGTTGTTTATGATTTCAAATGTTTTTGATATCATGCTTTGTCTTTTGTGTGGGAAGTCTTTTCAAAAACAATATGAATGCAATTTGAAAAGACATTATGATTCTTTTCATTCTGAATTTATTGAATTTCAGGGCGTTGAAAGGGAAAACCTTTTTAAAGAAAAAAAGAAATGTGTTTTAGAAAAAACCAAGGCTTGGATTTTAAAAATGGAAGATGATTTAGGGACTGAAAATGAAAAAAAAAAAAAAATACAATTGACAAGAAATTGCAAAGGTGTTATAGATATTGAAAAATGTATTGAAAACAACATTTGGCATTACAATTCAAATTTTTAATTCACAAATTTATAACGCTTGCATAATCTAGTCTTAGTATTTTGAATTATTTTTATTTTTCACGAAGTTATAAAATCTCCTTATTTTACCATGTAGACGGAATTCGTGCTAAAATTTTTCTTAGTGCATTGAATCTTTTCTCACTCACACAGTCTCACGGCCAATTTTGCACATTACTGATTTAAATACCATTTTTTATGGTTAATACGAAAGATATTGAGAAAATATTTTAATTGCCTTATTTTGGGGCCATAAGAGTTTGAATGAGACACTTTCCCAAAAGTAGTCAAATACCCTATTGTACGAATTTTTTACTACTAAGGTCCCTTCGTCAACATATTGTACCAATGTTTTGTTATTCAAAATGAAATTGCAAGTGTTTTGGACAGTACAATGTCGACAAAGTTTGAGTTCTCTTAAGATTGCGTTCTCTTAGTATATAAAAGTTGCGCCATTTATTGATGTTCTTATTTCATCTTCGGCCACGATTTGGAAGACTTCTTGATTAGGGATAGGCGTGACTAAACTGATTTCAGATGTGAGCAGAGTTTTTGGAACCTTTATCACTATTTAAAATTGAGTTGTGTGCGTGCGCTAATATTCCGACCCGCATGTATTTAATTTGAAGAAATCAATTGCGAATTTTTCTATTTCGTCTGTGGTTAGGGTGCTGGGATACAAAAGTCCATTTTTAGCTGCTGCAATACTATCTTGTATAAGGTAAATTTTGTTTTCAATACTTTAAGATTTATACATTTGCTCGTCGAACAATAACTGCTTCAACATTATGATATTTTTTCTGTCTTTCTTAATCCAATATTCTCTATCTTGGTCTTTTGCCTTTTTTAAAATCCCTAGGGTCTCATGTAAATGGTTATTTATTATTATTTGTTTGTTAAGGCCCTCTATTGCAATATGGTTTTTTCCATCCATAACCCCGAATAACCATTTAGTGGCCGTGCCCACTGCGTTTATTAATCCCCTTTTCGTGCGCTTCTGTTCGAATGGCGTGATCGACTTAAGCTTTACCTGAAAGGTTTTTATTTCAATTATTAATAAATTTTTTTTTTTTACTTCCGCTGCTTTAATATATATTTCTTTTGAGTTTAATTTACTTGCGATTTCGTTCGGGTGAATTATATGTAAGATGGTAAGAGAATACGCGACAATATTCGTATTACTTAGTTGTATTTAAATAAAGCCCTTTTTATTGTTAATTGGAGTGGTCACCAAATCTCCCGTGACTGTGGTTATCAGTGCTAGCCAAAAGGTGGATATTTTGCATATAAAAACATGAAATTCTGGTCAATTCTAACATTCGATAAAATGATTTCAATACTACTGGGTCTTCTTTTGATAAGTATTAAAAAATCCTTTTTGGTTCTTTATATACATATAATAGTTCTTCTCTCTTATCTTTTTGTTTCTTCTTTTTTCAGATTTATGACAAACTATTGACTGGGGCCTCGCTCATTAATAACATTTAAGGGTGGCCCAAGCTTTAGCCTTTCATTTGCAAAAGGCACGTTTGGCAGAGGTGCCACTCATTTTTCCGGCTTGGGTGACTCTGCCGAATTTGGGCCATGCGGTGCTACGCTAACCATTTGGTTAGGCATCCCATGATCGATTATTACTTTGGAAATAATATTGGACCTTTATATTGGATCTTTTGGTATCCTGGAGTTATCCCCATTTGGGCCAGTTATTTCCAGATATCCCTCCGGGAGAATTATAGAAGTCGGCTGGGGTTGAAAAGCGACGCCAGGTATGCTCATTGTCTAGAGAAACTCCGCAAGCGTGCCGTTGATACCACGGAGTCCCCTAGTTGACGCTCTCGAACATGGGCTGCCTTATCAATTCTGCTTTTATCTCCCGCTAGTTTGCACCAGGTCCGAAAGCGAACTTCACAAATTCGCGCCTGATACCGTGATATGGCTCTTAAACTTTTTGGTATTTTTCAATTTTAGATTTTTGTGGTGGCAGGAAAATAGAATTTTGATTGAGTATATGAATAAGTTTTGCCTTTTCTTCATATACTTCTTCTTTTTTGTGTAGAAAGGGAAAACTTATAATTTTTCAGCTTTTCGTTTGTTATACAGCGACAAAAATGTAAATTTTATTCACGATCGTTAATGTTTTCCCGGTAATAAACCGACAATCCTCTAAATGAAAATTTGTAGTGTTGGATGCAATTGACTGCATGAGCTCGCTCTAAACGATTTTCATTTATTATTTTTTGAAAATTGTATGTCAGACCTGCTTTTTGGGTTTCAATGGCTGTGTCCAGCGTAACCACTGTACCGGTTCGGCCGACGCCTGCGCTACAATGTATGACCATTTTTTAATATTTGTTTTTCTACTTTGAGATCTTTTGTTGTTCTTTTTCATGCTACCAGAGTTTTAGTAGAGCATATGTATGCATATGGGTGCCGTTATCGGGCCAACTTGTATATTGCCAATGATTGATGATTCTTGATTGTTTTGTTTTCAGATTTTTCAATTCTATTTTGGATTAAACACTATTTATTTTCACAATTATGTTGAAAGTTTAAATATTGAAAGTTTCTGTTTTAGTTATGTCATTTGTTTTCTTTCCCCAATATTGGTGATATATGAATATTTTTCTGTTCATTTTCGAAAACTTTCGTTAGCAGGGTTAAATTAAAACAGTTTTGTTCCCAAAGCATTCACCAAAAATCGTTTAGTGGACCCTGTGTTGCAATGTATTCTTTTTTCCTATAAAAACCATGAACATAATTGGCATGAATGTAGTCTTGCTTATGAGTGTTATATAATTTCACCCTACTGTGATCAAGACAGGGAACATTTGAAAATCTGTTTTCCGTTTTGTTTTTGAGGAAATTTTTTATGTTTTCTTGATTCACCTGTTGTCGGAGAGTGAAATATTCCTAGGTAACATTTTCATCGATTGAAATTATTCTGGAATGATTTAATTTTTCCCCTGGTATTGTTACCTGTTCTACGATATAATTTTTCTCCTTTTTACTATGGTCTAATTTTAACAAATTTTTTTGGTAAGTTTTCATTTGCTGGGGAAGGGATGGAAATTATTTCAAATGGTCCCTCTCAAATGGATGATATTTTGATTTTTTAGCTATACTTTATCTCCTATATTGAAGTTTCTTTCTTTTGAATTTTTATTATAATATATCTTTGACTTTTCTTTTGCAGATTTTTGATTTTTCTATCAACTTCATAGCTTCTTTGAATTCGGTACTTTAAAATTTTTCTTTAATCGTCGGGATTATACGAACGATCGGGTTTATGTTTTAATTTAATTTAAATGCCGAAATCGAAGCCGAAAGGTGTTCTAAGGACTGTCCCAGAAATAACTGTCCTTTTGTTTTTGGCTATTTATAAAAAAGTGTTAACCCTATAGCAACATATTTGGTACCTAAATAAAGTATAAATATTGCAGATTAAAAAAAAAAACATACAAAAAGATCGCTAAGGAAGTTGGCGTGTGCGCAAAAACTGTCGGTAGGACCATAAAACGATACAGACAGCTTACCCCTTTATCAAAAACACCAGGATCAGGGAGAAAAAGTGGTCCAGCGAACCAAGTGGTGCCCCAGAACGTTAAGCGGCTGTTTACTCAGAATCCAGGCACTTCGGTTCGTGATATGGCAGCAAAAGCGGGAACATCGAAGTCAAGTGTTCAACGGATTAAAAAATTTTACAGCCCAAGGAGCTATAAAGTACACAAAGTACCTGATAGGTCAGAAAAAAAGGACGCCGAAGCCAAGAGGAGGGCTCGAAAACTGTATCGCGATTACCTGCCCAAATTTGATTGCGTGATCATGGACGATGAAACGTATTGCAAAGCGGATTTCAAACAGTTACCTGGACACGGATATTATATTGCGGTTAGAACGGGTTGAGCATCCTCTAAATTTACCACCGAAAAACATACCAAATTTCCAAAGAAATACATGCTGTGGCAGGCCATTTGCAAATGTGGCCTTCGAAGTAAGGAATTTGTGACGAATCGCACAATCAACACCGAAATTTACATCAGAGAGTGGCTGCCTTTTATACGTCAACACCAGGGTTCAGTACTATTTTGGCCTGACCTAGCAACATCTCATTATGCCCAGAGAACGATGGATTGGTACTCAGCCAATAACATCACTGTGGTACCAAGAGAAGCAAATCCTCCGAATTGCCCCGAACTTCGTCCAATCGAAAAATATTGGGGCTTTAATGAAAAGGAACCTTAAGAAGACCAAACAAGCTGCGAAGAACATCGAAATATTTCGACATAAATGGCGTCGGGCATACACTAAGGTGAACGAAAGGTCGGTAAAAACCTAATGGAGGACCTTAATAAAAAAGTGTATAATTATTTTTAATTTTATTTTTTTCAGTGTAATAAAAAATTTTATTTATTTTGTAATATTCACTTAATAACAAACTGAAAGAATTTTTAAAAAAACATCATTGGTTTTTTTGCAATAAAAAAAAAAAAACAAAAGGCAAGTTATTTCTGGGACAGTCTCTATGTAACAACCATTCATCCCAATTCGTGACATCTTAATTGGAGAAATTCCAAAAAAGGCCGGTGACTTCTTTCAAGAGCACCATATGCTTGTGGATGGTATGGTGAAGCTTGCGATTTTTTAATGCCAAGAAGTGTGCAAACTTCTTTAAAAAAAACGGAAGTGAAATTTGTACCATTGCACATTGGGGAAAAAGTCCGATTTTCTGGCATTAACCTTATTTATAAAGTATAAAAATAAAAGGTGGCAACAATATTTTCATAGTTTAGAAACTCCGACTATAGTAAAATAGTGGTTTTTATTTCCCTTATGCGATTAACCGTTAGTTTTATCAGCTGATGAAGTCCAAGTTTGTTTTTATTAAATTTTGTCTGTCGAAAGCACTGAGTTTTTGTTCCAATTCAAATAAGCATAAAAAGTAAAGACGTTTGTCTAAAAAAAAAACAAGGCAATGGAAATTCAAGCTTATGGTATATATTTTTGACGTGCATATAAATATGTAAGAAAAATTTATTTTAGCTAGACAAAAAATAGGGTTTTCCGATAGAAGTTAAAACATGGGGTGGAAAAAAAATTTCTCAGGTTTGAAAAGCTAGAACTTTTTTCCAAGAGATATCAAGAGAAAGAGATAGGTACAGTGATGTAGAGCAGGAAATTCTATATAAAGAAAATTTAAAATGATTTGCGGAAGTTTGCGGAAGTTCATTGTTTGTCATGTTTCTTTTAGGCACCTCACATTGGGGGTTTTTTCCATTTTTTGTGGCATAAACTTATAACTTTTTTATTTAAGCAGCTAGAAATCTGAAATTTTCACTATGGATAGTTAGTTTGATTACCTTTGTTAATTTCTAGAATGGGCTTGATCGGATCATTTTTTCGGGTACCTCCAGTACTAGGGTCTGTTCCTAGATAACAAATTGCAGTAAAATCTTGAATTTTTGAGATATTTGTATTAATTTTATATATGAGCTGACTTCGGGGCCCCAAATGTCATTTTAAAATTTTAAAAAAGGGGCGTGGCCCAAGAGCTGTGTTGGAAAAATAACACCTACACCCACAATTGCTAAAAGAATTGAACGAGAGTCGGATTATGAGTTTCCACCGTGCTCATAAGCGCCCTCTGGATAAAATTTTTTGGTGGGCGTGGTCTATGGTCCACTTATACAAAAAATAGTTTTTATGTAATAATTTACAAACTTCATCTTATGAAAAATCTAAAAGCAAAACATGTTTAATTTGTATATATAGTCTGTTTATTCCTCATTATTTAATTCAAAACTATCGATAGAGGGAAAAACTATTTTTTGTATAAGTGGACCATAGACCACGCCCACCAAAAAATCCAGAGGGCGCTTATGAGCACGGTGGAAACTCATAAACCGACTCTCGTTCAATTCTTTTAGCAATTGTGGGTGTAGGTGTTATTTTTCCAACACAGCTCTTGGGCCACGCCCCTTTTTTTAAAATTTTAAAATGACATTTGGGGCCTCAAAGTCAGCTCATATATCAAATTTCATGCAAATATCTCAAAAATTCAAGATTTTACTGCAATTTGTTATCTAGGAACAGACCCTAGTACTGGAGGTACCCGAAAAAATTATCCGATCAAGCCCATTCTAGAAATTAACAAAGGTAATCAAACTAACTATCCATAGTGAAAATTTCAGATTTCTAGCTGCTTAAATAAAAAAGTTATAAGTTTATGCCACAAAAAATGGAAAAAACCCCAATGTGCATTGTCTGTTATTAATACTTAAGAGATATTAAATTTGGTACTTATTTCATTCAAAAAGGCTCTAGCAACATTTGATGCCTCTGCATCTGGTATGGCTACGCAAAGTAAATATTAAGAAAAATAGACAAAATGTAAATTTATATTTATTCTCTCTTGATGAGAGCGGAAGCGGACCAACTATATCCATGAATACTTTGTCAAACAATCTATGGCGAGTATTGATTATAGCCATAGGAAATATTTCTATGCGCGAAGTTTTATTCTTTTGGCAAAGTTGGCATGAGTCTCTGTAATAGTTTTTTGTGCTTCTGCATTCCTTCCCATTTAAATTGTTTTTGTTTAACTCAAAAGCATGTTTTCAAAAACCCTTTATGGCCTCCTATTGGACTGTCATGAAAAATTTTTAATAATATTTTGTATATCTATTGGATCCGTTAGCACAACTGCCGTATCTTCGTTATAATTATCATTCGGGCTTAAACTTGTTGACGTATCGAATTCTTCTGGTTTTGTTTTTGAAATTGATCTGGTTACTTTTGCTATTGGTGTCTCTGAACTTGGGAGTCTACTTAGTGCATCTGCATTAAGGTTATTTTTTCCGGGTTTGTAAAGGAATTGAAATTCGTATTCTAAAAGTTTCAATCGAAAACAGCCTAATCGGGTATCCTGGTCTTTTAAGTTCGCTATGCCTTTAAGTGGTTTATGGTCGATATACATTTTGAAATGTCTGCCTAACAGGTATGTTCTAAAATTTTTAACTGCCCAAGCTATTGCCAAAAATTCTTTTTTATTGTGGAATATCGGTATTCAGTGGCATTAAGTGCCCTCCTGGCATAGAATATTGGCAGATCCTGCCCTGGCTCACCTTGCGACAATACTGCACCTTATGCTTCGTTGCTTGCGTCTGTTGTAAGAATAAATAGCTTTTCAAAATCAGGATATTGTAGTATTGTAGGGATTGTAACTGCCTCTTTCAATTTATCCATTCCGTCTTGGCAATCCTTATTCCAAGTGAACATCTCTTCTTTTCGTAAAAATTTTGTTAATGGTAAGGATATTTTGGCTGCCTCGGGTATAAACTTTCTATAATAATTAATTAATCCGAGATATGACTGCAGTTCTTTAATATTTTTTGGTTGTTTAATATTTCTTACTTATTCTACTGTTGCTGGATAAGGTAAACTCCTGATTCTGAACATTTGTGCCCTAAGTAAACTACTTCTCTCTTAAGGAATTAAACTTTTTCTATTTGGAGTTTCCAATTATTTTCCCTTAAAACATCAAAAACATTTTTTAGCCGGTAAATCAATAACATTTTAAACTTCAGTCTCCAGCTTAAACTACTCGAAATTAGAAAATAAGTTTCTCAGTTGTCGTTTAGAGAAAATATTTGGTTTAAACTTTCAAAAATTTAAACGAACAAAATAGGTCGTTTAATCTAAAGATTATATAAAAAATCAATTTATTTCGATATAAATGTCAGAAAATTTTCATAGATATGATTTCTGACGAAGAAGACGAAAGCGAGGAGGAACTTTGCGGTCTTATTTTACTTCCAATAAGACAAATTTGGAAAGGTTGGTGAGATGAAAAGCTGAAATATTGCAGCTTCGTTTCTGCTCAGCTATTTTCAGTTTTCATTTTTAGAAACACAACAAGAATTCCAGTGGTGCGCCTGGTGGTTCTCTCTTAAATGCTCCTTAAATTCCCTAGATTCGCGATGTTTCCCTGAAATAGTAAAATATTTGCAATGAACAAACAAAAAAACCAAATTTAGAAAGAAGAACAGCAGTTTGAATGATTCCCTACACCAACCACAACAAACTTCACACTTCATGTTATATGTTTATACACTCGTTTAAATTGGTTCCCCCCTAAGAGCCAATAAAACCTTAGTCGCCGTTCATATTAGGCGACAAATCGCTGAAGAGGAATTCTGTAGATGGCGAGGGTGGCACGGGGAAGAGATAGAAGCTAGTAAAATTCCCTACATGGGTAAAGCGGAGGAATTTTTTTCTTTATATATTCCTTTCATAGTTTCTTTAGCCTACTTTGAAAAAAAGCAGACACTATCTCGATCACTATTCACTCTTACGTTGGCAACACTTCGCTGCGTTCGGGTGTGTTTTTTAAGCGTTCAAATTCAAAGTTTGAAATTCAAATTTACAAATAATCGATTAGACAGAAAACCTACGCGCTAGGTCGTATTTTCCTCGCGAGTGGCTGAGTGTTGTTATCCAGCCAGTTATCTACTTGTGGCCAGTGATCTGAAGAGCTGAAATAAGAAATTTCCTTAAAGATAAGTATTTCACATTCCAATCCATTCCTAATTGTTACAAAAACACTTTTATAGAAAGAAAGCTGCTTGCCGCAGCTGACACAGCTGTCAGCTGATGCCAATTGGCCATTCACTAAAAAGCTCTTCGAAAAGCTCTCTTAAAAGCTCTAGTAGCGTCGACACAAACAATGGAGTGGTAGTTGTCGAAGATGATAATGATCAAGTTCCAAAAGCTTTACAACTACCCAGCAAGCAATTTCTTCAAGAAACCGAAACTTCTGTCCAGTCCGAATCGATCAGCCAGTTTGCAATTCTGAGAAGCCGGTTGCAAATGCAACGCTCCAACTCCACCAGTGCAATAAATCTAAATTGAACAGAGAAAAACATCTCAAGTAAATTAAATCAAGCTGAGCCGACAACATTTCCTATTTCTACCGCTACAATAACGAAAAACGCAATGAGCTCTGGTAATGTAGCTGTTGATGCGGTTATTAAGTCGAACATAATGGTAAAAAAAACAAAGCGAACAGCAAGCGGTACACATTGGCATGCATCGCTATGTCAATATAACTAAAATAAAAAGAAGCCCAACTACAAACAATGCCAATAGGGCTAAACTTAATAAAACGGAAACCGTATCCACTCCGCCTAGTACTCTATCGGGTAACCGCTTTGCTCTTTTATTGGAAAATCTAAATGATATATCATCTAAAAATTAGCCAAGTAAAGAATTAAAACCGCCTCCAATTTATTTGCGGGAGCGTAGCTCCAATGCACTAGTTGCCAGTTAAGCAAGCCTCGTGAACAATAGCAACTTCCATGTTGTTCCTTTAACTAAAGGAAACATTCACGAAACTAAAATCCAAACTGATTTTGAGGATAGCTACCGTAAAGCTCTTAATCAATTTGAGAAGGGAAAGAATTTCTATATATACCAGCTTACAAGTAGCAAAGGTATTTCAGTTGTGATTAAAGGTATGGACGGAGACGTTGATCAAACGATACAAAAAATGCTCTCGGCCAACAGGGCAGTCACGCTAGAGCAGTAATAAATATAATAAACAAAGAAAAAATACCGGAGCCAATGTTTAGAGTTGACCTTCTTCCAGAAAACTTAAAGCTTATAAAATTAAAGCCATCCTTTTTATAATTTTATGTACTTATTGCATCGTATAATTACCGTGGAAGAGCCTCACAATCGAAATGGGCCAGTTCAATGCAATAATTGCCAAAAGTTTGATCATACCAAAACTTACTGCACTCTGCGAACAGTGTGTGTAATATGTGGTTACCTTCATCACAGTTCCGTGTGTAGTAAAAAATCGCAAAACGAAAATCTAGCAACTGCCAAGGTAATCATACTGCAAATTGCCGAGGATGTATAATTTACAAAAATCTTAAACAGCGTCTTGATATCCGAAAGCAAATGTCTCGAAATCCAGTTAAAAAAACATTTGTTTCTTTAACCGCGCCATCCTCGAACAGCTAGTACTCCAGGTGTTTCCTATGCAAATGCTTTGAAGACAGGCATTCCGTCAAATCAGTTCACACTTTCCAACTCAAATAGCAATCTTGAGTTAATGATATCAACTCTTACTGAAAGTATTTCTAACTTTATGCAGGCAATGCAAAAATCCATCGACACAGTTGTGGAAATGCAGACTAAGTTAATGACAGCTCTCCTTTCAAAAATATGAGCAGATTAAAACTGTGTGCATGGAATTCAAACGGCTTAAGCCGGCATAAGCTAGAAATCCAAAATTTTTGAATTCGTGAATCCATTGATGTATTGCTTCTCTCAGATACTCACTTAACTAATAAATGCTTCTTCGGAATCCCTGAGTATGTATTTTAAAAAACCAATCATCCAGATGGTAAAGCACACGATAGTACAGGCATTCTTATCCGTAAGAGAATTAGGCACTTCTTAATGGAATCGTATGCAACTACTTTTATCCAAGCAACAACAAAAAGTATTTGGGCTAATGGCAAAAGCATGTCAGTTTCGGCGGTATACTGCCCACCGCGGCACACTATTTCAGAAAAAATTTATATAGATTTCTTCAAAACCCTCGGTGGTAAATTTATCGCAGATAGACGAAAGCGAGGAGGAACTTTGCGGTCTTATTTTACTTCCAATAAGACAAATTTGGAAAGGTTGGTGAGATGAAAAGCTGAAATATTGCAGCTTCGTTTCTGCTCAGCTATTTTCAATTTTCATTTTTAGAAACACAACAAGAAATCCAGTGGTGCGCCTGGTGGTTCTCTCTTAAATGCTCCTTAAATTCCCTAGATTCGCGATGTTTCCCTGAAATAGTAAAATATTTGCAATGAACAAACAAAAAAACCAAATTTAGAAAGAAGAACAGCAGTTTGAATGATTCCCTACACCAACCACAACAAACTTCACACTTCATGTTATATGTTTATACACTCGTTTAAATTGGTTCCCCCCTAAGAGCCAATAAAACCTTAGTCGCCGTTCATATTAGGCGACAAATCGCTGAAGAGGAATTCTGTAGATGGCGAGGGTGGCACGGGGAAGAGAAAGAAGCTAGTAAAATTCCCTACATGGGTAAAGCGGAGGAATTTTTTTCTTTATATAACAGGTTGGCTGATAAGTCCCCGGTCTGACACATAGATGGCATCGCTAGTTGTTTTTATTAAATGCAATTAATTATTTAAATATATAGAAACTGGCAGATTTCCTTCAAATGATTCGTGTCACATAATTTGACGTCTGTAAGTCAATGAGTTTGTGAAGATAGAGTCGTCATCTTCTGTGTAAGAAACAGCTTTTGTTAAAAATTGCTGAAAAACAATGGCATAAAAAAGTGAATTTCGTAAGTTTTGATAAAAATGACTGTTTTCTAAAGGAGAAATCAAATTACAATGCCGAAGCAATTTAAAACAATTGTGCTCATGATACATTGAATTTACCGTAAGACTCATGCCCCAGGAAAAATCAACAATAAAATTAGAATTGGTATGCAAAATTCATTAGCGTGGATAGAAATGATCACGGAGGACGTGTGGTATACGACAAGTAAAAAAAGGACGCCCGAAATGAGGTGGTATACACAAAAAAGACGCAAAAACATCAAAAGAAATTAAACGAACACACCAATGGACTTTTTTTTGAACAAGACCGTAAAAATGCAAGTTAGATAAACGCCATTTTGGGATAGCCAGAGTGCCTTAAAGATATACAAAGGAACGTTGTTGGTCATTAATAAGAACATTCATCCAAACTGATTTTGAGGATATGCTACCGTAAAGCTCTTAATGCAATTTGAGATAGGTAAAGAATCTATATAACAGCTTACAAGTAGCAAAGGTATTTCAGTTGTGATTAAAGGTTGGACGGAGACGTTGATCAAACGATACAAAGAATGCTCTCGGCCATCAGGGCATTCACGCTAGAGCAGTAATAAATATAATAAACAAAGAAAAACCGAGCCAATGTTTAGAGTTGACCTTCTCAGAAAACTAAAGCTTATAATTAGCCATCCTTTAAATTTTATGTACTTATTGCATCGTATAATACCGTGAAGAGCCTCACAATCGAAATGGCCAGTTCAATGCAATAATTGCCAAAGTTTGCTCATATCAAAACTTACTGCACTCTGCGAACAGTGTGTGTAATATGTGGTTACCTTCATCGACAGTTCCGTGCTGTAGTAAAAAACGCAAAACGAAAATCTAGCGACTGCCAAGTGTAATCATACGTGCAAATTGCCGAAGCGATGTGATAATTTACAAATCTTAAACAGCGTCTTGATATCCGAAAGCAAATGGTCTCGAATCAGTTAAAAAAATTGTTTTACGCCTCCTGATTTCGTTTTCGAAGTTGATGGGCATGCGAAACATATTTCATAATAATCTGATTAATCATTTGAAGATTAATTGGGAAAAAAACCATCAACAGTTGGAACTAATTAATATGTCGCTTTAAATTGGAGCGTTTGAAAGGTCGAAATCGCGGCAAAACGGCCCCATATAGAACAATTTTGAATGGAAACAAGTGTGTGTTCCACCATAGACAACAAGCACTCGTGACCACAAGTCATTTAAAAACAGAACGATGGAACAAAAAGTTCTATCGAAATTAGGCTTCGAATTGACTTCCACCTTTACCACACACAAAAGTATTGGCTCGCAAAGATCTTGGCGCCCCACGCGACTTTTTCAAAAAAATTGTTCTCAGACCTCAAAACCGGGAATGCATCGCAGGGAATAAATGTAACCTTGGCTCCGCTTAATGAAGAGGTGTATGGCATGAACAACGAAACTTGTTCCCAGGAACCTATTTTGCAGGCCAAAATCCGATAGGAGGCACTACCAAAATGGTATCAAAAATTGGAAGGTCGTTATAAATACGTTGTATCGCTCTTGAATCGGGAATCTATGTTGAATAACTAAAAACTGAATTCTTGACAATAAAAATGTGTTTTTCTTTGTTAGACCGGGGACTTATCAGCCAACCTGTTACACACCAATTACAAAATCGAAAGTAAAGGGCAAATTGATGATGCCTTACTTCTATGTTGACATCAGCAGCAGAGAATTCTACGCCTAAGTACAGTAAATGGAAAAGGTGTCCTTTACAATTGCTGAAATAGAAAATATGGTGGGCTGTAAAAGAAGGTGCAGGAGGGACTGGCAACAAACCTAATCACCAGCAGCTAAGTGTAGATTAAAAGATGCTGAAAATAAGCTCAAAGCAGCCCCTTCGAGGGAGAAACGATTTGAAAAACATAGATTTGTGCAAAACCTTACTCCGAAAGGCAAAAACCAAAAATGGCAATCCATATGTGGGGCGAAGACTCCGGTCAAAATTGAATTCCCTCTTAGAGTTCGTAACTGTGGGTGGGCGCGCAGCGACGAAGAGAAGGCTTACGTGTTTGCTTTGCACCTTAGTAAGGTATTTCAACCAAATCTAAGTAGTGATGTTTACCCTGTTACACAAAGTTCTGAAAACACTCAACAATTGCACGTCAAAATAACTCCCAGTCAAATCATTGACGTCATTAAGAATAAATTAGTCTGCAAAAAAGCTGCAGGGTTTGATTTGATTACTCCGAAAATTTTAAAAATCTTACCTTTTATTGGAGTGGTGTTTATAACAAACTTTTTAAATGCAATAATAAAGTATGTCCATTTTCCACATGACTGGAAAATATCGGTCATAACTATGGTACGGAAATCAGGTAAAGATCCTTCTCAAGCCTCATCCTACAGGCCGATTAGTCTTCTTCCTTGTCTCTCGAAACTATTTGAAAAACTACTTATTCCGACATTGTCGTCATTCTTACTAGAACAAAACATTTTTCCCTCTCATCAGTTTGGATTTAGGGAACAACACGGTACAATCGAGCAAGTTAAGAATCGCATACGAAAAAAGAGAATACTGCTCTGCGGTTATTTTTAGATATTCAACAAGCATTTGACAAAGTTTGGCATGATGGGCTGAAATTTAAAATCAGGCATTTACTGCCTAAAAATGTTCATGCAGTCATAAATTCTTGTCTGAATAATAGAAAATTCCAAATAAAACAAAATTCATTTATATCAAAAGACTTTGTAATTAATGCCGGAGTTCCGCAAGGGCGCGTTGCCGGTCCTTTTTGTTATACCTTTTGTTTAGAGCTGACATTCTTATTCGTAACTAAATTTTTACATCGACGTTTTCTGATGACACAGCATTTCTAAGTAGACACAAAAACGTGGTGATGGCAACCAACCAGCTCCAAGCGCATTTAAATAATATCCAAAACTGGTTATCCCGTTGGCGTATTAAAGTGAACGAACAAAAATCCCGTCACATTATATTCACACTTAATAAAGGCGTCTCTCCTGACGCATTCCTAAATAACATTCGAATCCTTCAAGTTAAAGAAATAAAATACCTCGGAGTTCATTTAGATAAAAGGCTGACCTGGCGCAAGCATATCGAAGCGAAGCGGACTCAGATGAAACATAAAGCAATAAGCTTTGACTGGCTAATTAATAGTCGTTCCCCCTAAGACTTGATTATTAAATCCTTTTACAGGACCTGACTTTTATAAGTATTTTTGAAAAAAGTCTTAGGGCCGGTAAATCAGTTACAGTTTAAACTTCAGTTTCCAGTTTAAAATACTCGAAATTAAAAAACATGTTTCTCAGTTGTCGTTTAGAGAAAATATTTGGTTTAGACTTTCAAAAATTTAAACGAACAAAATAGGTCGTTTAATCTAAAGATTAGAAAAAAAAATCATTTTTTTTCGATATAACTGTTAGAAAATTTTCATTAATATGATTTCTGACGAAGAAGACGAAAGCAAGGAGGAACTTTACGGTCTTATTTTACCTGTAATAAGACAAATTTGGTAAAGTTGGTAAGATGAAAAGATGAATCATTGCAGCTTCATTTCTGCTAAGGACTGCGGCAGAAAAAATGTTCTCCTCAGAAAAACCCCATATCTCCAAAACCAAACATGCAATAAAAAAAATGATAAATGTTTTAAAAGCAGGGTTCGTATTTGAACACACATGTTCAGATCATGTTTAAAATCAAAATGTACGTGTTCACAGTAAAATGCTCTTTGCTAATGAGCAAAATATTCTGATAAAACACATGACATATAATGCACATGAGTATGTTTCGAAAGTCTTATACATTGAACATGTTCGATCGAGAAGTGTTCAGTTCACACAGAAAATTTTCATGTTCATAAAAGATTATATTTTGAACACAGTGTTCTTTACATTTTCAATGTTCAGATGTTTTCATGTTCAATTAATGTTCATGTTCAGCTCAAACAGAGAGTATTCTTTACTGAATAAAAAAATTTATTAAAAAATGTTTATTAAAAATTAATGGAGATAAACTGCACAATGTTTTACAGAAAGTAATGTGTCAAAAGCCAATAACTTAAAGTTTGCTTAAAGCCATGTTAAGCAAATTTAAGCCTTCTCTACCATTCCCGCTCCCTCACTCTGTCCATCACCTTCTACCGCACCATCTCAATCAGTCCCTCCCTCAATACTAGAAGAGAGTTTTCGCTAGCGTAATAAAAACAAGTAACAAGCTCGGATATCTAGTTATACCTAATCTGTTTCTCGATTTAGCTTCTCAAACTCGACATTATTATTAAGCACAATATTTTCGCGAATGGTGGTCATGGTCGAATTTTAACCGTAAGAGAGTATTAATCTAGCTGCGAAATACACAATTCAAAATAGTGAAAATCAGATTTTTGCGAATTTCACGAATGGCGGTCATGGTAAAATTTTTTTATTGGCCTCCTTCAACACGTCAAACAATTTCTTTCCGTCCATTTTTGTAAAATGAATTTATGGAAAACAATTTTGAAAAACTTTGAACACGTCTGAACGCAAAAAGTTTTTATAAAAAACGCAAAGCATACATAATGTTCAATTTTCAAAATGTTGTGTTTGAGCTGAACATGAACATGAATTGAACATGGAAACATCTGAACATTGAACACGTAAAGAACACTGTGTTCAAAATAGAATCTTTTATGAACATGAAAATTTTCTGTGTCAACTGAACACTTCTCAATCGAACATGTTCAATGTATAAGATTTTCGAAACATACTCATGTGCATTATATGTCATGTGTTTCATCGGAATACTTTGCTCATGAGCAAATAGTGAAATGATCGAACAAGAGCAGCACATGTATGTTCAAATACTAACCCTGTTCAAAAGCTGCATTTGATTTCTGTTAAATCTGTATTGAAGGATAAAACAATTTATTTATTTTGTACAAATTCTTCCAATTTCTCCGGTATTGCTGCCATTAGAGCCTACTTATGGTTTTTTTTCGATTTCATGCATTTTTACTCGAATTATAGTGCTTTAATCAGGGGAACTTTCTGCCGCAGTCCTTATGCCATTTTCAGTTTTTTTTTTTTCTAGAAATACGACAAGAATCCCAGTGTTGCCTGGTGGTTCTCTCTAAAATATTCCTTAAATCCCCTAGATTCGTGATGTTCCCCCCAAAAAGTACAAAATTCGCAATTAACAAACAAAAAAAACTTAATTTAGAAAGAATAACAGCAATTTGACAGATTCGTTATACCAAACACAATAAACTTCGCACTTCATGTTATATGTTTATACACGCGTTAAAAATTGGTTCCCCCTAAAGTCTCCCCAAAGAGCCAAAAAAACTTAGTCGCCCTTTATATTAGGGGACAAATCACCGGAGAGAAACTCTGTAGACGGCGAGGGAGGCACGGGAAAGAAAGGAAAGCTTTCATACCACATCCCCAAATGTCCCTCACCATAAAAACGACTTTATTGCCGGTGATTTGTCGACGCTAGGGGAATCCCCTTCATAGGTAACACGGATGAATTCTTTCTCTATAGATTCCTTTCTTAGTTTCCTTAGCCTACTTTGAAAAAAAAAGCAGTCACTGTCTCGAAAAAAAAAGTATATTTTTGAAAAATATTGGAAAATCAAAACTAAATATTTCCCATTATCTTTGATCTGTAGTTTTATTTATTATTATGCTTTTTTATTATTATGCTCTGAAAAACATTTTCATTTTAAACTTTAGATCAAATTTTCGTTTAAGTTAAAAAAAAAACTGCAGTTTCAACTGTAACTGATTTACCGGCGCTTAACATAATAATTATTTAGTGACTAAAATAATTAAAATATTTCACCATAATTATCGAAAATTTAAAAATTTAAATATAACTTTTATGAATGAGAAAAAATTTTAATAATTGCAAAATAAGTTTTTTTTTGAGAAATATTTTTTACGTCTTTTCAAAACTTTTATAAAGGGAAATTTTTTTTCTAGTTGCCTTAGAACTTTAATGTTTGAAGAAAAATAGTTTACGTCGTCAGCAAATTAGATAAGGTAATTATTATGCCCTATTATAACCGCCAATCGACTTCCATTCTATTACCCACTTACGACGAATCGACGTCGTACAGACGTAATGATGCCCTATTTAGGTTAGTTCAACGAAATATTCTGACCTAAAATAGGTAAGAAATTTCGACCAATTTTGCTGGTTGGGATATGGATGCATTTTCATCCAAACCAAACATATGTGCAAAGTTTCAGATCAATCGGAAGTCGGGAACTGAGTCAAATTTAAGTTGTAGGATTCCTTTACAAAGTTTGTTAGTTTATTACAAGTGAACCGAATAAAAATTTAGCAATAAAAATTTTCAAAGACGTAAAAACTTCTCAAGAAAAGTAAAAGTTATTAAGAAACGTAAAAACCAAAAAAGGAAAGAAAAAGTTATGAAAAGACTTATTAATTTTTTGAATTTGTAAAAGTTACACAAAGATTTTAAAAAATTTTCTTTGAAATAAAGGCAACTTTTTAAAAATCTAAAAATTTCAATAGTTATTATTTCGGGTCCCTGTCCTGTTATATAATCAAGTTATAAAACCGATATGGACGTACGGTTTAAAATTCTCCGGAAACGCAAGTGCTTCAACTATAGATATTCTGCAAAGAGCTCAGTCCAAAATCCTGAGATCTATTACACGAGCTCCATGGTTCATTAAAAATAAACACATCCAAAGAGATCGAAAGGTAGAGACGGTTAAATGAGAATTTATGAAGATCAAGCAAAAATATCGCCAAATTGCGATCTCATATAAATCTCCTCGCTAGAGAACTCGCAACAACATCTTCTCTTTCGCGATAAAAAAGAAAGGACCGACTATCCAATTCGATCTTTAGAATTCAATTAACTGAAACATAGTGCATTCCACTGCACGACCGCGGTTCCTGATTGCGCCTGTGCTTACTTGCACTTCGGTAAGATAATACTCAAGCATTCCATTGCAGGAACAGGATTCCTAACTTCGTTTGTGCTTCTTTGCACTACGCTTGTGCTTCCTTGCACTTCGGTAAAATAATACTCAAGCATTCCATTTCGCGAACGCGATTCCTAACTACGTTTGTGCTTCCTTGCACTTATCGGTAAAATAATACTCAAAGCATTCCATTGCACGAACGCGATTCGTAACTACGTTTGTGCTTCCTTGCACTTTTTGGTAAAATAATATTCAAACATTCCATTGCATGAACGCGATTCCTTTATACGTTTGTGCTTCTTTGCACTTTTCCGGTAAAATAATTTGTACAACCTCCAAGTCTATTGAGACTCAAGAGGCCATTTCACGGTCTATTCTTTGATCGAATTATTTACACGTGTCGGTGAAAAGTATGTGCACACGGACTTTAGTTTTCAGTAGCACGTTTGAAGGGTTTGTTTAGGGATTTGACAGTGAATTGGCCGTTTTACGCCCAGGTTTCCTTATCTGAGGCTCACATAAAAATAGAAATTACATTTATATGCGTATTAATAATAATAATGCTGCAAATCATGTATTTAATTCGAACCTAGATTTAAGAATTTCCTACTTATTGTAAAATGTCATGTAAAATGAGTTATTATATCACAATAAATTTAAAGTTAAAAAAAAACTGTCTCGAAAAAAAAATATTTCTTAAAAATATTGGGAAACTTAGCATATCCCATTATACCTAATCTGTAGTTTAGTAAAACTTCAAATTAAGATGCTCTGAAAAACACTTTCATTTTAAACTTAAGATCAAATGTTCGTTTAAGTTTAAGAAAACTTCATTTTAAACCGTATCTCATTTACCGCCCCTTAATCAAATATCGTGTTTCTCTAAAGGGTCTTGCCGACTGCGGCCCAATGAAAAGGCTTTTAAGGTTTTGTTGATATTTGAATAGATACTACCCTAACACACTGTAGGAACCGATTTTTAGGTTTCTATTTCTCAGTGTCCTTCAAATATCCTTACAAAACCCTTTTTATTAAGCCCTTTTTCAAAAATTTATATCTCAAAAACGAAGTAAGATAAAAAGATGAAACCAATGGCTACTGATAGCTTATAAAACGGAAAATTAAAAAATTTTTTTTTTAAATTTTACACTGAGAAAAAAACTTTCACAAAAGAGAAAATAAAAATTAAAAATTTTTTTAAGTGTATCCCCGTTTTTGCGCCACTTTCTCGCTTCTTCTAAGAAATACCTCTGAGTATGACCTCTAACTAAAAAAATTTAATCAAAATCAAAAGGTAGTTTTAGGAGATATTAATAATAACGTAATCCCATATAGACTCTCTCAGTACTGGTATGCTGCACTAGTATAAAGTAGTAAAGAGTATAGAACAACAAGAGATGTCAATTTATATATTTTGAAATTCACCCAGACCAGCAGCGAGAGGAAGCTAACTCAAACCTTCAAACACGCTTTTTTTGTGTTCGATCTGGTCGAGCACACGAAAATCGCGTTTGACGCAACCTTTGGTTCGTTTTGGCTTTATCAATAAACGGGACTTATAAATCGGTATGCATGCATATATATTTAGGAGGTTGTGTGTATGTCTAGCGTTTTCAAAGCAGTAGAGTCAAGAAAATTTCTATTTTCTGATTCTCGTTCGGTTTCGTATATGCGTGATGAGTGTAGCAAACGAGCTGAAGTGCTTTATACGATGTCGTGCTTCTCTTCGAGTAGCGCACATTTTTTACATTTTTTTATATGGGTAAAACTTGAAATTTGTTTACGTCTATCCGAGCTCTATGCGCCTTAAGCATAAAACGATATATCGGTAATGAGTTTTGTTCTTTAAAGATAAAATTTTATGTTTTTATAATAAAATATCTTTAGTTTAATTTTTCGAATATTTTAATAAAATTGAATGTATTTTTTTGTCTAAAAACCGTTTAGCGCCAAATATTTAATCACGTTCAATTTGGTTTTAATCGTCATGAAAATATACAATATATGTATCTTAAAACCACTTCTTTAAAGTGGCTGAAATGAACTCACGTCGTTGTCATGCATATCATGCTCACACTCTACGCACAAACATGCTTCGGTTTGTTTTGAAAAATAAGTGTGCGTAGCTTAACTTGTAAGTTGGTAGCAAGTGCCACCTCACCTGTTATTTTGATTTTATAAAAAATAAATTTTGCGTAAAAGTCATTTTTTGAACTTTCAGGATACTTAGACTTGTTTTTTAAACACAATTGCGTCATTGAGCTATTCAATGCATATTGAGTAATGTCCTCCAGATCCATAGCAAGAATTAAAATATTAAAATTTTACTTCCTCTTTTGTAGAAATACTACACGTTTTTTTTCGAGCTTAAGGTCAAGGTTTTGGTTTTTATTTAAATTTGAAAACGTCCAATATTTCGCTTTTCGTCGAAAAGCATCTTCAGGGACTATTAACTAATCACCAAATATTATTTACATGTACAAAAAATTAAACAATTATTTCTTATGACAAAAAAACTTTTTTAAATTATCTGTTGAACTGTGTGAACCAAGTGAAGAGTTTTTTAAAGTATGCCAAAAACATTTTGAAGTTTTTCAAAAGGAATTCGACGAAAACTGTTGGAGAATAGGTATACTAAAATTAATAAAGGAAAAATGCGTAGCCGAAACCAAAGATTGATTTGCAGAAAATAATGCTTGCTTAGAGCACCGACTAACCATATTAGAAGTGCTGCTTAAAGTATTGATACGAAAGCATTGTCACTGGCTTATGCAAAAAAAAAAAGATTTAGGAAAAAATAAAACTCTCTTCACGAGCCTGCTACGAAAAAAATTCGCATACTGAAAAGTAAATACAACCGAACATTTGTGAAATAAGGCAAGAGTGCCACCAGCCCCACAAAGAAATAGTGAGCGCAATTCTGTGGGGTGAATGGTTGAAGAGCTGAAGGGGGTAGGGTTTTTAACGTAGGCACTGTCATAAGAATGGTCAGTGAAACGTGCATGCGGCTGAACTTGGAGAAGTCGTATCTTTTGAAGATTCCCAACCTCCATGCGATCGAGCAAAACAAAAAAAAAAAAAAAATAAAGAACCTTGTAAGGACCTTTTAAATATTCTACCACATACTGCCTAAGCCAACAAAATCAACACTCAGCTAATTTTGTTATAAGCCTACATCCTGAACTCCTAGACCTAAACAAATTTCTCGTTTTACCCATATAAAAAATTGTAAAAAATGTGCGCTACTCGAAGCGAAGCACGACATCGTATAAAGCACTTCGGCTCGTTTGCTACACTCATCACGCATATACGAAACCGAACGAGAATCAGATCATAGAAATTTTCTTGACTTTACTGCTTTGAAAACTCTAGACATACACACAACCTCCTAAATATATATGCATGCATACCGATTTATAAGTCCCGTTTATTGACAAAGCCAAAACGAACCAAAGGTTGCGTCAAACGCGATTTTCGTGTGCTCGACCAGATCGAACACAAAAAAAGCGTGTTTGAAGAAGGTTTGAATTAGCTTCCTCTCGCTGCTGGTCTGGGTGAATTTCAAAATATATAAATTGACATCTCTTGTTGTTCTATACTCTTTGACGTGCGCATGCAGAGGCATCACTTATACAGCATGTTGGACGTTATTCAAATATTCATTTTTGCGCGGGCTCATTTATATTTTGTAGAGTATATGGCTCACAATTAATTATTAATCGGATTGAGATTTATTTACAAAACAACGCAATAGCAACGGCTGCCCTAAGCAGATTAATGGAAAATATTGGTGGACCTTCTCAAAACAAACGCAAGCTTTTGATGGCAGTTGTCAACTCCATACTTCTGTACGGATGCGAAATATGGGCAGACACCTTAAAAGCAGAGTACCGACGAAAAATATACGCCAGAGTTCAACGGACCGCAGCACTTAGAGTAGAGTCTGCATACCGGACGGTATCCGAGGCTGCCGTACTTGTCATTAGTGGAGTCCTCCCCATTGATCTTCTCACTCAAGAGAGGAGAACGAACTGGAAAGCGACGGGGGAGCAGAGCACAAACAGCATAAGGAACACTAGAGCGGAAACCATGCAGCACTGGCAAGAACGTTGGCAAACGGAAACACGGAGTAGATGGACGGCAAGACTGATTCCAAATTTAAATACATGGGTGGAAACGAAATTTGGTGAGGTAGACTTTTATCTTACGCAAATGTTAACCGTCCAGTACTTCTGACAGTACTTAGACCGTATGCACAAAGCGGCACAACCTTTATGTATATTTGGAGACACGGCAGAAGATGATAGCGAAGACACATTCTTCGCTTGCCAAAAATGGCAAAATAAGAGGCGCACAGTAGAATAAGAAGTTGGAATAATAAATACTGAAAACATTGTAGAAAAGATGCTTCGAAGCGAAAATCACTGGAACATAATATTCCGATTTGTATAGGATGTTCTAAGAAAACAGGAAAGACTCTTAGATGCAGAGCCATGACGGCAGAGACATAAAAAAAAAAAAAAAAAACGGAGGCCTGGACCCAAGTTAAAAAACGAGACGATGGCACAGACAGCCCATGAAAAAGAAGGACCCTCCCCGAAGTAATGCGAAAGCGGTCCCGGGGATAAATACAGTCCTAAAGATAACAGGTTGTGTTTTAGTCAGTAGACCACATTTTATTTTACAAGCTGTGGGAGTCCGACACACCGGTTTAGTGACGACTTAACTGACGGTGCATAACGCGTTTCACAACCTTATCCGAAAAAAAGAACAGAGATTATTATAATTATTATTATTATTATTATTATTATTATTATTATTATTATTATTATTATTATTATTATTATTATTTTTATTATTATTATTATTATTTTTCTCCTTAATGGGTTAGTATAATACATTTTGGTAGCCTAAGCTAAATACAAAATGTATAATTCACTACTTCACTAATTAATATTTAAGAATTTTCTTGTAATATGACAGGAATCAATTACGACGCTCTTCTGCATGATGTCAATAACACTTTGTTTTAGTCCGAGTTTTCTTATATGCGATGACAAACTCTTTGGGATCACTCCTTCGGCGCTTATTATGATCGGGATTATTTCAATATCTTTTAGCTTCCAATTTATTTTGGTTTCTACGGCCAGCTCTGCGTATCTATTGCACTTTTCGTTATACGTTCGTATCATATTGTTCGTTGATGGAACTGCAATATCTATTAAATATCCTTTTCGATTTCTTATGTCGTAAATAGTTATATCGGGCCTATTATGCAGTCGGGTATGGTCCGTATAAATCGTTCGATCATAATATATTTTTGCCTCATTGTTTTCCAGTACTACTTGGGGTATGTATCTATAGTAAGGTACGTCTTCCCCGCTGAATCCATATTTTTTACATATGCTCTTATGTAATATTTTAGCCACATTGTTGTGTCGTCGCATATATTCTGTCTGGACCAGGCATGTACATCCTGAAAGGATATGCTCTATTGTTTCAGATCGTTCGCCGCATCTTCGACATTTATCATCAGTTACTGAGGCATCCGCAATTATATGTTTACAATAATTTCTTGTTGGGATAACCTGGTCCTGGATCGCAATCATAAGTCCTTCGGTCTCGGCAAATATATTCCCATTCATTAGCCATTTGTTTGACATAATCTTATCAACATTTTCAGCATTAATGGATCTATAAAATCTTCCGTGTAGTGGTTTGATTGCCCATGTTCGTTCCCTCGTTTCCCGGCTATCCGCTTTCCTTTGGAATTCACCAATCAGGTTTAATGGAGTTAGATTTTTGTCCGCTTCCATTATTACTCTTGTGAGTATATCGGTCTGTGCCTTTTCTCGGAAATATTCTCTTAAAGAAGATACTTGGTTATCATGTAGCGTTTGGAGATCAAGCAGCCCCTTTCTCCTTCCTTCCTTGACATTGTCATCCGTTCACAGCATGATTTCGGATGATGAAACTTATACTCCGTAAGCATTGTTCTTATTTTTCGTTGTAATGATTGTATGTCTGTTGTTGACCACTTAACAACGCCAAAGCTATACGTTAAAATTGGTATAGCAAACGTGTTTATAGCTTTTATTAAAAATTTTCCGGTAAGATTTGCCTTCGCTATTTTATGAATTCGACTTTTAAACTCATAAATCAGTTTATCTTTTACTTTCTTTTGGTCAATTCTTTTATTTTGTGCCATTCCGAGGTATGTGTATAGTTCTTCTTCTTCCATATCCTTAATTGCTGGTTCTGTTTCATCATAGTTTTCCATTCTCTTTATTTTTCCTCCCACGACACTGATCTTCTTGCATTTGTTGAGACCAAATTTCATTCCGATATCTTTGCTGAATTTGTCAACAACTTTTATTAGTTGGTCCAGTGTATCTCGATTTGAAGCAAATATTTTTAAGTCATCCATGTACATTAGATGATTTAATCTTTGTTCGTTATTTTTATTATTATTATTATTATTATTATTATTATTATTATTATTATTATTATTATTATTATTATTATTATTATTATTATTATTATTATTATTTTTATTATTATTATTGTTATTGATCCTCCTTTAAGGGTTAAATAGTGCATTTTGGAAGCCTAAGCTAAATACAAAATACACGGTATATTGAACATTTCTCTATTGACTCTAATTAAGGTTTAAAAATTTTCGGGTTGTATGACAGGAATCAATGATAACACTTTTTTGAATCGTTGCTATAGTGTGGATGGGTAGACCCATTCTATAAATATTTTCCACCAGGGATTTTGGGATGACACCTTCAGCGCTTACAATAACTGGTATAACAGTAACATTGTTAAGGTTCCAGTTCCTTTTGGTCTCCACAGCCAGTTCTGCATATCTGCTGCTCTTCTCATTGTATGCCCGGTTCAAAATTTTTGTTAAATGAACAGCTACGTCAATAAATAAGCATTTCCGGGTTTTTTTTTCCACTATTGTTATATCCGGCGTATTATGCAGTCTCGTATGATCAGAATAGATTGTTCTATCATAGTAGATTTTTACTTCTTCGTTTTCGCACACTGCAGCTGGCTTATATTTGTAGTACGGAGTATGATCCCCATACAGTAGATTATATTTGTGACACATCCGTTTGTGCACTATATTAACTACATTATTGTGCCGTTTTGTGAAGTCTGTGCTCGCCAGGCATGTGCATCCTCCAAGAATATGGTCTATTGTTTCTTGTGGCGCCCCACATCTACGACAAGTTTCGTTAGTTATTGAGGTATCCGCCATTACATGTTTGCAGTAGTTTCTAGTTGGGATGACTTGATCCTGAATCGCAATCATAACCCCTCCGTTTCAGCAAATATATCTCCATTCGTCAGCCATTTGTGCGACCAAAATTTATCGACATTATCGGCATTGATAGATCTATAGTACTTTCCATGGATTGGTTTAATTGCCCAGGCTTGTTCCTTTTGCTCGCGATCTTGTGCTTTTCTTTCGAACATATCATTCAAATTCAATGGGGTCAAGTTCCTATCCGCTTCTTTTCATATTCGGTACAACTCATCATTTCCGGCTTTCGCTAGGAAATATTCCCTAAGTGAACAGATCTGATTTTCATGTGGTGCTTGTAAATCAATTATCCCTCTCCCGCCATCTTTCCTCGGTAAGGTCATCCGCTCGCAACATGATTTCGGATGGTGTAGTTTATATTCCGTAAGCATGGTTCTTATTTTTCTTTGTATTGTTTGCATATCTGTAGCTGTCCATTTTATAACTCCACAGCTGTATGTGAGTACTGGAATGGCAAATGTGTTTATCGCTTTTACCAAAAACCTACCCCTTAGGTTTGACTTCGCTATCTTATGAATTCGTCCTTTAAATTCATTGAATAGTTTTTCTTTGACGTATTTGTAAGCTACCCTTTTGCTTTGTGCAACACCGAGGTATTTGTAGAGTTCATTTTCATCCATGTCTTTAATAGTCGACTGTTCTGTTTCGTAGTTCTCAAGATTTCTTATTTTACCGTGTTCGATGCTTATTTTCTTACACTTATCCATTCCAAATTTCATGCCTATATCGTCACTAAATCTTGTCACAATATCAACTAACTGATCCAACTTTCTCCTTGTTGCTGCATACAGCTTCAGATCATCCATAAATAAGAGATGACTGACTTCTTTCTCGCCGGTAATTCCTTTAACTTTGAACCCATACTTTTCACTTTTGATAAGTTGACTTAGGGGGTTGAGGGCCAAACAGAACCATAGTCCTGACAGACAATCTCCTTGAAATATTCCACGCTTGATATATATTTCACCTGTTTCAACAACTCCATTTTCGGTATACATTTTTATTTTAGTTCGCCATTCTTCCTTGTCGCACCCTCTTCAAGTCGATTCTCACCTCCATGTGGTGACCCTGGATAGCCATCAGCCTCCCTTGGCTGATGGTGAACCAACGAGAACGGCGGCCTAGCGGCAGGATGCTCTAGGTGGTGTGGACACGGAACTTCTCCCGGACAACGGTTTTGATCACCGTTACTAGCCACGACACGTTGGGAGTCCCCGGAAGCGTTACTAGTTTTTTCCACTAGGAACGAGAAATGGGTGATGTGAGCATAGCTCTGCCGAAGACGAACGTCGTAGCACGTAGCAGGAACCAGCCGCTTCGGACCCTGGTGAGGAAGTGCGTATTGGATGCAGGGGTAGTAGTCTGCATTGCTCCGGGCGAGCGCCAATCCGTCCAAGTTTACCGGGATTGGCAAAGCATAGGTCGGGCCTTAGGGAACTGGGGTAGGGGCACCGTCCCCGAGGGTAAACCCGTTCCTGACTATTGCGGCCCGCCCCCCTACGCACGATGCGCTGGAAAAATACACGGATATGGAACAACAACTGGAAAACAACAACAAAACAACACAAGAAGAAGCCGTAAATCCTTTTGAGAGACGAGGGTTGGTGCAAAGGTCTCCTATACCTGCATCTCTGGCAACGATCGCCACAGAGGAAATGCTGATTAACGCATCTGCAAGAAGGTCAAGGCAACAAGCACATAAAAAGAAGAAACCGCAGACACCACAGATCGAAGGATGACAGCTGCTTACCGAAATATCCACAACAGATACAGAGGAGAACATACAGAGGGGGAAAAGCTCGCCGAGACAGAAGTTCGTTGCAAAAATGCGAAAGGAAGAAGAAAACGCATTTAAAAACTGCAGGCAAGTTCTAAGAAGGATGAAGGCCGCAATAACAAAGCAGCAAAATATAAGCCTGACAGTGAAAGAAGGAGCCTCTGAGTTGGATGACTTTTTCAGCGTCATGGAAACTTGCAGAGATAACTGGAAAAAGCTGGAGAAGGAAAAAGGAACCCTGGCTCAAAAATCAGACAGAATACCCAAAAGCCCAGCGGACGGGCTCAGTTATGCCGAGGTTCTGAGAAATCTGCGCACGAATGCCCAAGTTGATGACAGCATGAATATAAAAGGAATTAGGAAAACAAGAACAGGAGCACTACTCATGGAATTTAGGAAAGGAGAGCAAATCAGTCCAGAATTATGCGACAAGCTGAGGGATAAGCTTCAAGACACAGCCACAGTAGCCGATCTAATCCCAAAGACAAAAATAGTAATACGAGATCTCGACTCGCTTACTACAAAAACAGAAGTGGAAATGGCACTGAAAAAAATCATTCCAAGTTTAAGCAAGGACACAAAGGTAACAATAAGTAAGCCTAATTATAGAGAGCAAGTCCGAGCGTACGTCAGCCTTCAGGAGAAGGAGGCACAAATTATTCTAGATGCAGACTACATAAAGGTAGGATTCATAATCGGAAAAGCGGCTAGAATAGAAGAGCATAAGAAATGCTACCGATGCTTCGGTATCGGTCACATGCAGTTCGATTGCAAGGGACCAAACAGAAAGGAGAAAATCTTGTGCTTCCGGTGTGGCGAAACAGAGCACAAACTGAAAGAGTGTAAGAACCCACAAAAATGCTGGGCCTGTATTGACGCAAACGAAGAATATTTTAACCACATCGCTGGATCCAGAAGATGCGCCGTGATCAGGAAGATGACATTAAAATCAAAATGAGATTCCTGCAAGCAAATATGCACCGCAGAAAAACAGCAGACGCGCTCCTGCCACAGATAGCTCGCGAAAAAAACGCAGACGTGGTAATCATCAGTGAGCAGTACAGACAGATAAAAGGAGGCGTGTGGATCGAGGACCAATCCCGAACGGCAGCTATATGGATACCATCACCCATATCTTTCCCAATTATCAGCAGAGGATACAAAAATGGCTTTGTGTGGGTCAAAGGAATTTATTTTACAATAATCTCCTGCTACCTGACCCCAAATGGTACCATAGAAATATTTGAAGAGAAACTAGATGCAATAGAAGACACCATACTAGAAATTGGTAGCCCCATTTTAATAGCGGGAGACTTCAACGCCATGGCAGTGAAGTGGGGAACATCGAAGACAAACACGAAAGGCAGGCGCATACTAAATATGGCCGCTAGGTTGGGCCTCACTATCGCCAATAACGGAATAGCACATACCTTCAGAAGACCAGGTTGTAACCCTACTACACCAGACATAACAATGGTGACGGACAGGTTAGCCGGGCGCCTACGAGAATGGAGGGTATTGGAGGACTACACTGCCAGCGACCACCAATACATTGAGTTCGAAATGGAAAGCACAACCAGACCAAATACAGGCCAAACTACTGGTGGAACACGAAAATGGAAGATACTTCAGCACTCGACAGGGAAATGCGAAGTATCGAGGTAACGCCAAGTGCAAGAACTCTGACTCATCAAACCATGCGAGCGATAACGAACGCCTGTAACTCAGCGATGCCAAAAGTCACAAAAAATTGCAGAAGAGCCCCGGTCTATTGGTGGACAAACGAAATTGCAGAAAAAAGGAGATCGTGCCTACAAAACCGACGACGACTAACGAGAGCTAGGAGGCGAGTACCAACCGAAACGAAAGCACAAAACTACAAAGCGGCAAGGAAAGAACTGCAGCAAGCTATTTCCCAGAGCAAGAGGGACAAATGGGAAGAGCTTCGAAATGCAATAAATGTAAACCCGTGCGGGACGGGGTACAAGATCGTTGCCGGAAGATTTGGGGTAAAAATGGCTCCCCCCGCTCTAAATGCACAACAGTTGGAAACGATAGTGGATACATTCTTCCCGACACATGAGCCAATCCCTGCACGGCTGGGAAATACTGAAGGATACGAAACACCTCCGTTTACCATGGAAGAACTTCGTGTCGCCGCAAGCAGGCTAAAAAATAGAAAAGCCCCTGGACCCGACGGGATCCCTTCTGAAGTACTGAAAATTGTGGCCAGAAAACACCCTGACTTACTCCTCGACATGTTGAACGCATGCCTGTCGGAAGGGGTCTTTCCGCAAGCTTGGAAAAAACAGCAATTGCTGCTTATTTACAAAGGCAAGGGAAACCCAGAAAGACTAGAAGCACACCGTCCAATATGTTTGCTTAATACGGCCGGAAAGATGTTAGAACGACTAATAAAGCAAAGAGTGCAATCAGCAATAAATTCTGCAGGCGGGCTTTCATCTCGACAGCATGGCTGTACAGCAGGGAAATCGACTCTAGGTGCAATTCAGGGTGTCATGCAAAGTGTGGAAACGGCACAAAGTGGAAACCGCTACTCCCGTCGTATTGTAGTGATGGTGACACTAGACGTCAGAAATGCATTCAATAGCGTAAGATGGGCGGATATAATCAACGCCGCCGAGAACAGATTTCGATTCCCCGTATACCTGATGACAATTCTCCAAAGCTATTTGAGTGACCGAGAGCTCACGTACGACACATGCGATGGCCCAAAAAGGAAAAAATTACATCAGGGGCGGCACAAGGGTCCATTCTGGGGCCCGATTTATGGAACATGAATTACGACGAAATTCTGGAACTAAGTATGCCAGACGGAGCACGCCTCGTGGCTTTTGCCGACGATATAGCAGCGGTCATAACAGCACGAAATACAGCGGAGGCCCAAAGAAAGCTCAGCGTTGTCATGTTACGAACCCAATCATGGTTATTCATCCGGGGACTCAAATTAGACACGGAAAAAACAAAGCTTCTCTTTCTCACACAACGGCAAATGCCGTTAGAGATAGAAATGATCGTCTGCGATAGAGAGATAAAGACTAAAACCGATATCAAATACCTTGGGGTACGGTTAGACTCCAAACTCACATTTTGGGCCCAACTGCAGTACGCGGCGACGAAGGCGGGAAGAGCCACGGCTGCTCTAAGCAGACTTATGGCAAACGTCGGCGGACCAACACAGAGCAAGCGAAAACTCATAATGGCAGCAGTAAACTCCATTCTACTCTACGGATGCGAGATTTGGTCGGACGCGCTTAAGGTAAAGAGACGGCGGGAACTGTTAGCGTCAGTACAGAGAACGGCAGCGCTCAGGGTAGCATCAGCCTACCGGACAGTTTCAGGAGACGCAGTGCTGGTCATAAGCGGTAATGTGCCGATAGATCTCTTGGCTCGGGCTCAAAAATAACGGTGGAAAAGCAAACAAACAGACAATCCCGTGCGGTCAAATGACATTAATAGTGAAACCATACAGCTATGGCAAGAGCGATGGCAGACCACATCTCGTGGAAAGTGGACGGCTAAACTTATACCAGACCTTAGGGAATGGACAAGTAGAAGACATGGGGAGGTTAACTATTACCTGACCCAGATGCTATCTGGCCATGGATACTTCCAAAAGTATCTACATAGAATGGGAAAGACGCCAGCTCCTTGCTGCATATTCGGAGACGCTGAAGAAGACGACGCAAAACACACTATATTCGAGTGGGCAAAATGGCAAAACGAAAGAAGAGTACTGTTTTCTGAAGTAGGGGAATGCAGGGTCGAAAACATCGTGGCCAAAATGCTACAGAGCAAGCACAACTGGTGCAATATTTCGCAGTTTGTGGTAAAGATCCTGAGGAAGAAAAAACAATTCCTAGACCACCATCACAACTAAAATGAGAGCTATATGGCGTAAATAAGCGGAAGCCTGGACGCGGGCGATATGAAAACAGAATGAGGCAAAGAAAGTCAGAGATGAGGGTCCCCCCGAAGTAATAACAAGAAAAGTTCCGGGGAGGAAAAAAGAAACCCTTAAGAGGTATGGTGTTTTAGCCGGTAGGAGTCCGGCACACCGGTCAGGCGACGACCTGGCCGATGGTGCATGATGCATTTCACACGCCTCATCCGCAAAAAAAAAAAAATTATTATTATTATTATTATTATTATTATTATTATTATTATTATTATTATTATTATTATTATTATTATTATTATTATTATTATTATTATTATTATTATTATTATTATTATTATTATTTTTATTATTATTATTATAATTATTATTATAATTATTATTATTATTATTATTATTATTATTATAGAATTTCACACAGTCTGTTGACTGGTATTAACGCATTCCGAGCTTATTGCTAAAGGAGTTGCGCTCTGTTGCGGAGTAGTCCTGGTTCTACCCCGTTGCTGGTTCTTCGTCTTTATCCTATCACCTCTCTTACGATATTTGCCGTTTTAATAAGTACCGCTTTCTGCATTTCGCCGATTGTTCGCTCATGTAGGCCCATCTCTTTTATTGCATTTGTTGTTGTCGTTGGTATGGTGCCTGTTGAACTGATTATTATCGGTAGTATTCGTACTGATTTCAGCTTTCTTGTATTTTTTAGATATTGGGCTAGTTGTTGGTATTTATTGATTTTAGTTATATATGTTTCTCTGATGTTGTTGTCTAAAGGTACGGCAAAGTCTATGATTTGGGCGGTACTGTGTATTTGGTCTATTACTATCATATCCGGTCTGTTGGGGCCTATGGCGTCGGTGGTTGAGTTTGTTAAAATTGATCTGTCCCAGTATACTGTGTATTGTGTTGTGGTTACTATTGGTTTTGGGTGGAATTGGAAGTAACGTGTTGTACTTTCCGGGTTCTTCAATTGTTTTATTACGTCGATGTATAGGATTTTTCCCATGTTGTCGTGTCTTTCCTTATACTTTGTAGGTGCCATTATTGTGCATCCATTTAGGTTCAGCGTTGTTTTCCAGGACGTCATTAGCACTTTAATGCAGTTAGTGTATGTTGGGTTGATCTTGTAGGTTTTCAATGTTTCGATTAGCCATGAATGAGGTACTGAGTCGAAGGCCTTTTGATAATCGATAAATGCGGCGTATACGTTTTTCCTATTCCTTATTGCCTGCTTTGTGATCGTACTATCTATTACCAATTGGTCTTTACATCCTTTTGTACCTCTGCGGCATTCTTTCTGCTCCTCGGCTATAATTTTATTGTTTTCGCAGTGTTGGTTGATTGATATGCTTAAACAGGACGTGAAAAGTTTGTAGGCTGTGTTGAGACATGTTATGGGGCGGTATTGGGAAGCGCTTGTAGGTGCGTAGATTTTTGGTTTTAGGTACGTGGTTCCCATGCACATCTCCTGAGGGATTCTGTTTGGATTACTTAAGAAACTGTTGTAGACATGGAGAAGAGAGTTGTGAATCGAAGTTAGATGTTTAAGGTAGAAGTTGTGTATTTTATCGCGTCCAGGGTGTTTCCAGTTGTGAAGTCTTTTTATTGCTATTTTGAAAGTTTCTTCTTGGATCATGTTTTCTGTCATTTCTGTTATGGATGATGCTTGGCTATTGATTGTTTCTTTCCAGACAGTATTATTGTTGTGGCTTACCTCATCACTCCAGATGGATTTCCAGAATTCTTCTATTTCGCTTATGTGTACGTTGCTATTGTCTTGCTGGGTTATCTTTGGTTGTGGTGCTATGTTGTTATAAAATCGTTTCTCGTTCTTGTGGAACATTTTGTTATGTGTGGCTCTTTCGTATGTTTTAAGGTATCTGCGGAGTTTATCGCTGTATCTCAATTCAATTCAATTCAATTTATTCACAATTCTTCAAATTAAATGTACAATGTGTGGATATGTATTCATGAAATAGTTTAAAGAAAGAAACTAAGAATTAAAAATAATTTTAATTAACTAAATATTATAAAATAACAACTAAAGAGAAGAAATTGGTAGTGACATTTTTAGCATCAAGTGCTGTGTCAAATGTCACAAGTATTTGATTTAAAGAAGTGAATCAAGCGGAAGTAAGACAGGTTAATAGTAGGGAGATGAGAAAAGTAAGACTAAAAAGAGAGAGAAGGAGGAAGAGCCGTGGCACGGTTAATAGTAAGCTGGTGGAAACTGCATTATGACAGAAAAATGAAATGGAAAGTAATGAAAAACAAAACAACAGAAGCCAATCGTGCAGGATTATATCTGCGATATATATGAATCAAGATAATTATAAACGGAATAGCAGTTCTATGCTTTGGTAATTTACACTTTGGAGCCACTTTTTAAGGTGTTTCAAAAACCTATATGAAAAATGTAAAGCTTTGATTGAATGTGGTAAGCTATTAAAAAGTCTGCAGGAAGTGATTGAGAAGTTACTACGGTAACTGCTGGTACGAAAAGTAGGAACTGGTAAATTAAGAACGTGACGTAAATTGTAAGATGAAACGGAGAACGAATAGTATTGAAGCTTTCTCTTGAAAAGTATTTTGAGAACTTGAAAGCAGTACAAATGACGCACAGGAAGAATATTCATCCGCTTGAAAAGCTCAAGAGAAGAACTTCGACGATTAGCATTGCACATTTTTCTGATTACGCATTTCTGCAAAATAAGCAATGGTTGAATTTTGTTCGCATATGCTCCTCCCCAACAAGAAATACCATAGGCTAATTTTGAATGAAATAAACCAAAATAGAACATTTTAAGGATATTTGTAGAACAAAATTTTGCTAAATGATAAAATTTCCTGAGGAAAGAACGAAAGTAATTTTTTAAGTTTATTGTATGCTGTTTCCAATTTAGATTTTTATCAATTAAAACACCCAGATATTTATAATGGTCCACCACTTCAATTGCAAAACAATCAGGATTACAGTTAACTCTAGCATTAAAATTGCAAGACGCGCACTGGGCGAGCGGAAATTTTTCACAGCATGGGTGGTGATAAACAACCTCCATGTCAGGAGCGGGCCGTGTAGATAGACTTACATACATAAGTTTAGTTTTGTTGCTTATCAGGAGCTTATGTTTGGCAAACCAGAGCCTCAGAATGTGCAAGTCGTAATTTAATTCAGAAAGAAGCTCTACATGCGAAGATGTCTTATAAGAAAAACCCAAATCATCAGCAAAAGCGGTGACATGCCCTCTGAAGTCTTGCAGGAAAATCGAGTTTATATAAATTAAAAACAAGATTGGCCCAAGTACCGAGCCCTGCGGGACACCCAGATTTAAGATTGAAGGAGCGCTTAACGACGTGCCAATTTTCACTCGTTGATGACGGCTAAGTAGGTAAGAGGCGAACCAATCATGCATAAAACCCCTAAATCCCATTTTATGAAGTTTGGCTAGAAGGATGTTGTGATCCACCATATCAAAGGCTTTGGTAATATCCACAAACAGACAAGCACACAGATATTTGTCATCCAGTCCCTTATGGAGGTAAGAGCTGAATTCCAAAAGTGCGTCTTCTGTTGATAGGGAGGATCTAAAACCAAATTGCTTTGGGCTAAGAAAATTTATTTTATGAAGAAATTCAAGAATACGGCGTTTTACAGCTTTTTCAAAGATTTTGGAAATTACTGGAAGAAGCGAAATTGGTCTATAATTTTCTTTAATATTTCTATCACCTTTTTTAAAAAGGGGAATCACAACGGCTTGTTTTAATTCATTTGGAAAGCATCCCAATCTAACACTTAGATTAAATAAATGAGCTAAAATATCGGATACATTAAAGGCTATCGCTTTCAGCACTTTATTTGAGACGTTGTCGAAACCGCACGATGAGGAATTATCGATGGATTTAATAATTTTAACGACTTCAAAAGCATTGATGTCATCGAAAAAAAAACTTCTGATCGAAATCGGATCATCGATGTAGTGATCATCGAGTCGAAAAATGATATTTGAGTAGGATGGGGACTGTATACTCGAAAAATAGTCATTGAATTCATTTGCAACAGCAGCATCATCAGAACAAATCCTATTATTGACTTTCAAACTGATTGGAACTTTTGTATGATCATGTATGTTTGTAATGTCATTTACCAAAGACCATTGTTTTTTAGAATCATTGCCGCATCTCGCGAATTGGTCATGATAAAACTGCTCGCGAATAGTGAAAATATCTTGCTTTATGGCATAAACTAAGTTTCTATAGCGATGCTTGAGCTGAACGTTATTAGGATGTTTAGAACATTTGCGACCTAATTTGTTTTTTAGGTTAATTTTTCTTATCAAAGCATCATTTATCCAAGGTTTGTATCTAGTCAAGTTTTGCTTGGCAGTATCGAGGATTTGATGTAGTGTACGGTTTGGAGCTTCAAATTGTGTGTGTATCCGGTATTTTTTACGTATTTTATTAATTTTGTTTCGATTTCTTTTATTTGTTTCGTCGGTTGTTTTTATGTAGCTGGTGAGTATGCCTATATCTCTTCGAAGGTCGTCGATCTTTTTTTGAATTCGGGTTTGCCAAGCTGGTTTTTTACTCCAGTTTCTTTTGTTGTTTTTGTTATTTGAGGGTCTTTGTGTGTTGTTGGTTCTATTTGTTTGTATATTGGTTGATTCTGCGTGTTCTTTTGAGGTGTTCTGGGTTTTATGTTTCTGGTAGATACTGTTTACTTTTTCTACTGTGTATGCACTGCAATAAAGTAGGTCTATTATTTGGTTGTAATTGATGCACGTTGTTATTTCTTCGGGAAGGATTATATTATTAACTATTGATAGTATACGGTGTGTTACTGTGTTTGGCTTGACTATTGGGATGTGAGGTCTAGGATCCTGGTTCATGCCGGTGTATTCTATTTTGGTGGTGTAGAAGGTATTCTTGATGAGTTCTATGCTTATTTGGGATTGTGAGTCTATTGGATCGTCTGTAGCTGGGGTATCTGCGATAGTTTGATTATTCTGTGCAACGTTATCGTTGTTGTTGATTGGGTTCGGCTGATTTTGTGGTGTTTGTGAGCTATTGGAGTTGTTGTTAGTAGTACGGATGTATTCCCTGTTGATTCGGTGTTGTGGTTCTTGGGTTATTGCGTTGGTATGGTGCTCGTTGCTTGGTATGTGTTGTTGTGTGTTTATATCCCTAGTAGACGTGTTTTGTTGTGCAGGACTATTGTTGTTCGGGTTGCTGGTTACATCGCGTCTGATCTGCTCCCTTAGTTGTTCGGGGATCAAGGTTGTTTCTGGTGATTGCAGAGCGTCTGTCGGCTAGATTTTGTACTGTGACTTGCGTAAGATGTGGGTTTTCTTGTAGGAAAAATGAGTGCATTAGCTGCCGGTAACCTGTCGGTTGGAGGCGCGTTGCCTGGTAGTAGGCTTTTAAGACGCTCACGTTCATATCGTGTGTCCATTTGATTCTGCGCCGTTGCAGCCCTGCATTAGTGGATCCCATCTTGAAAAGGTGGGACAGCACTATGTGCAGGCGGACTTTGAGATGTTTCTGTCCTTTGTTCGATTGTGGTTGCGGGTATGTCCGCATGCTGGTCGAGCTGGTTGTTCCCGCGTCGCTCTCGACCTACGCGACGCTCGTCCGAGGCTAGGTTTCTTCGTGTTGGAACCTTAGTTTGCTCGCCATAAGGGTGATTGGCCCTTTCTGGCGGTTGACTAGTTACCGCGGGGTCGTCGCTCCCCGTCATTTCACTTTCGTGGAGTGTCTTGCGGTTGTTGTTGGGGTTTTGAGGAGGTCTCTTCTGTTGCCTCCCTGTTTCCTGGGACGCGGGGTTGTTATTCCGCCATCCAGGGTCCCCGTACTAGGGTATGCGGGGTCGTAAAGCCCGTCAATTATTATTATTATTATTATTATTATTATTATTATTATTATTATTATTATTATTATTATTATTATTATTATTATTATGGGGTCATGGGAGTGGGCGCACAAGGTAACGCTCCTGATTGCTTACAACTTGGTGTGGGCCAGGGCAATCCTTGTCGCACCCACTTCAAGTCGATTCTCACCTCCAAGCGGTGGCCCTGGATAGCCGGAAGCCAAACCTGGCCAAGGGTGAACTAACGAGAACGGCGACCTAGATTACTTCTAGGATGTTGACGACTGGACTGGGTACACGGACATCGACTTCGCTTTATTTCTCGAAAACAATTGCAACGGAAACCTGGCCGCAGGTATAAACGGCTATGGGTAGACTCCCCAGAAAATAAAATCAAAATGAACGAGGAACAAGGTGGTGAACTTACGGTGCAGAGGACGGATAACTCAGTACCGGCGGGACAAGGGAGTGAGCAAGCAGGCTCCCACCCGTCGTCATCCAGCGACTGCAGTGGCAGGAGAGCGGAATCCTTGGCTCTTCTGTCATCTAATGCTACAAGGAATGAAACCAACAACCGCTTTCGCGGTAGAGAACAGAAATAGTGGAGACAGCGCAAATGATGCGAGGACCATTGAAAGCTCGAGTTTACAGCATGCAAAGGAAAAAAGGTCAAACAAGACCGATCTTATGTCTACAAGCGAAGAGGCAATGGAACGGTTGAATTCCACACACCTAGGAGTGAGAGTAAAGCAGGAAGTCCAGAGCTTAACTCGCCTCGACAAGATCTTATCAACAAGATTAGGGCACTGGAGGAAGAGTGCCTGGTAAACTGCCGGAAAGTGCTCCGAAAAATGAAAGCGGGCATGACAAGGCAAAAAAACATAAATATGGATGTCAAAGATGGGGCATCCGAGCTCAGCGAGTTGTTTGATGTTTTGGAAAGCTACCGACGAACGTGGAAATCAGCGGAAGCTGAAAAGGTCAGCGAAGGGGAATGCATGAAGAGCAGAAGTGTTAAAACAACTCACACCCAGACCGACAATAAAACCTGCAGCCCACCTTCAAGAAGCCTGCAAAAAAATCTTCTTAGAAGAATAGAGAAACAGAAAGCAAGGCAAGAAAATTCTCCTAGTACACCAAACGGAGATGTCGCCCAAACAGCAAAACGCCCAGCAACTAGCCCTGTTGCACCAGAATCAGGCAAAAAGACAAGAGAAACAGGACCTGGCCAATGGCAGGTTGTCAGCAGCAAGAACAAACGCCAAAGAGGAGCTCTCACGAAAACAACTCCAAGCGCGAACCCTAAACCAGCTCGTCAAGCGGACGGAAATATATTTAGGCGCAGACCGCCAAGGAGAAAACCACAGGCCGCACAGTGATTTGTCTCATACACATAAATCAAAATTTTTGTAGTGTTGGAACATAACGAATTTGGTACCGTTTGAAAGGAAATTCTTCAATGAAGAAAACCCCAAAATATTTTAAAAAAATGTTAATACATATGGACGCTACATCTCTTCAAAGTCAGTGCATTTTTTCGAATTTTTAGCTACCAAATCTGCGATTTTGAGCAGGCAAAGAAAAAAATTATATTAAATACATTTATGAAGTTATTGGCGTAATTTTTTTTTAATTTATTGGACGTTATGAGCTTAATAATACATTTTTGTAATCTTTTAAAAAAAAATAATAATTGTTTTTTTATAGCAGTTTAAATACTTGTAAAATTTAAGACTTATACTAAAAATCATCGATTTTTAGTAGACGAAATCTAAAATACATCTAAAACCTTCTCTCTAATTTTTACACTCTTTTTAGTTCAGTTCATTCACTTTAAGAATATGTATTTTTCTCGTCCCCGTTGATCCCCGCAGAAGAGATACGCGCATTTTAAAATAGGCCTAAAATCGATTTTTAGCTTACCGTATGTGTAGGCAGTGATGATATGTATGCATGCAATGGAAATATGTATGCTTACTATACATATATATATATATATTAATAGATTATACATATATATATATATATTTCTAATTTGTGTTTGCAATATTCTTTCCCTGCAGGAAATCTGTCATCATATTGTCCAATGTCGGTACTTTGTCAATTGCTTACCGCCACTACTAGTGCAATGACACGCCAATGCTAACTGTCAATCGTGCTTTGCATTACAGCGGGGATAGTTCGTCACTAGTGCTGGTGACATTATCAATAGAAAATTAGTATATATTCACTATTGACATTTCCTGCAGGGTTGTTATTATATTCTTTCGTTTTACTAGACGCTGTTTAAAAGCTAAGACATTTCGATAAAAAAAAGGTTTTCGCTATGGGCAAGAAATGCACAGTGAAGAGAGAAAACACAACTGCTCTATCTTCCGCTTGCGTCCCCCCATCTCAAACAAAATGTTTTTTGATTGAAATGTCTTATAGTGTAAATCCTGTCTTATCCCTTTTCTTTAAATATTTGCACTTTATTTTTGTTTATTGTTCGTAATAAACAATTGAAAAAGTGAATTGTTAAAAGCCGTGAAAAAGTTTTTTGATTATTAAAATTAAAAATGTCAATTGTTATAAGCAATAACGACTTATTTATGATGTGGTTAAGTGCTGGTCCCAACAATAAAGAGGAATTTCTTTTTAGCCATGTAGAAAATCAATTTGGTGCAGAATTATGCACGAAAGAAAACATTAAAAACAAATTGAAATATTTTTGCTTGAGCGTTAAGAGTAAATGGGTTCAGTGCTCATATACCAAAGCCAACTTTGAAGCAAAATATTCAGATTGGTTGCAACAAGCAGCATTTGAGTTTTAAAATTCATATGAGGTATGAAAAAGTTAAACATTTTAGGATTCTGTGTTCTTATATTTATATATACATATATAAATTTATAAAAGGAACCAAGTACTTCCCGCGGTAGACCCCAGAAGCCATTTTCGTTACTGTCGGAACGGACAAAAAAAAAAACGTTTAGCTGATATTTTGAAGGAATACACTGAAGAAGAATTGGAATTTGCGTTAAAATGTATAAAAAAAAGAAGAAGTGGGGAGCACTGCACTTGCATGTCGTTGGAGGGTGCTTTAAGTTTATTTTGCGAACTAGATCTTTCGGCAGAAAAGTACGTTATTTTACGAAAAGCTATGAATGGATTGCATGAGAATTGCATTCCTAGTTTGTACTCACTCCAACGTTTCAAAAAGAATATTGTACCAAGCGTAACATCATCGGAAAATAGTGCGGAAGTCAAACTTAAGCCCCTAATGGAACGTACAGCGAAAAGTGTCATGGACCTATGCAAAGATATACCTGAAAAGGTTTCATTAATTTGTAAGTGGGGTATGGATGGCAGTTCTGGTCACAGCAGGTACAAGCAGAAATTTTCATCGGAAGAGTTAACTGATGAGTACATGTTTCTGATTGCTGTCGTTCCAATTAAGTAAATTCGATTAATTTAAATTTTTATAGTAAATACAAATTCAATGATTTTCAGATTAGTCAATTCCGCATCTCACGAGGATATTTGGGTAAATGAAAAATGTTCCTCTACGTTTTCATGTAGACCCGTAAAAATTATTATGGCGAAACAAGACAAAAATTTAATCAAATGCGAAAATGACCTTATGGAAGAGCAAATAAGGAACTTAGAGAGCGACATTATTGAATTTAATGGTAAATTGGTAGAAGTATCATATGTTATGCACTGCACAATGATAGATGGTGCAGTTGCCAATATTCTGACGGAAACATGTTCTTCAAGCAGATGCTTCATATGTAAGGCGACACCTACCGAAATGAACAAACCATTAACCTTTAAAGCTGAAAACCCTAGCCATTATAAGTTTGGCCTATCAACACTCCACTGTTGGATTCGCTTTATGGAATGCTTGTTGCACATATCGTATAGATTACCATTTAAAAAATGGCAAGTGCGACCGGAAAATAAAACTATATTTGGTGCAAATAAAAAGCAAATTCAACATGCATTCCGGGAGCGAATGGGGCTGCTCATTGACTATGTGAAACAGGGATATGGAACGACAAATGATGGTAACACTGCGCGAACCTTTTTTCTTTATTTCGAAGAATCAGCCGATATAACAGGTCTTAATAAAGACCTTGTTTATAACTTTGCTCTAGTGCTCAGAATCTTATCGTGTGGTAGCAAAATTAAAATCGAAGAATTTAACCAACTCCTAACAGATACAAGGAACTTATATTTAGAGCTGTACAATTGGTACTACATGCCAAGCTCAGTTCATAAAGTCTTATTTCATGGATGTGATGTCACAAAATACTTCGACATGCCAATAGGTATGACTTAGAGTCCTTTGCATTGATTATTTAACATTAACACAAAATATTTTACAGGTTTATTGTCTGAAGAAGCTTTAGAAGCTACTCATAAAACCATTCGACATACTAGATTGCACCATACTCGCAAAGTATCAAGGGAAAGTTCAAATATGGATCTAATAACGCATTTGCTTCTTTCTTCAGATCCAAAACTAGTGAGCATGAGGAAAAATAAATACAATAAACAATATTGTGTGGAGGATCCGTATGTTCAAAATTACATTTTGAACGAAGAAGATTGTAACAAAAATTATGAAGATAATTAAAATAAAAACTTACTCTTTTTTCGTTCTAAAAGAACTATTTCAAATCTATAAAAACACATAGGTGTCTTCATGCAATCGATGTTCCATAGGACTTGGTGAGCGCAAAAGTGGACTCATTTAAAAAATTGTATCTTAAAACCGAAACCATTTCTTTAAGTGAAAAGATCAGTTTTAAAAAGAAGAAATTTGGCGTAAAAAATATGAATTAATAAATGGCAATATTTGTTGATTATTTTGTATTTACAATGCTTTGAAAAGGCGCAAAATTTGGAACAAAAACCCGATTTTTGAGAAAAATATAAGGTGTACATTTAATTAAATTAAATTTTTGGAATCAGCAACCTTAAATTAACATACATGCTAAATTTCACAAAACGGAGTACTCCTTCTATTTATTACCAACTTTTGTATGGGCTCAAATCACTGTGGGCCGTGCTGATCAAGCCAAATAGTGAAACCACATACGCGGACATTATCAAAGGTATCCGTGGAAGCATAAGAGTGGAAGAAGCCGATATACCAATTCGTTCGACACGGAAAACGAAAAACGGCGATGTCCTCATAGAATTATCAAAAGGCGGAAACAGTGAGCAGCTATGTGGAGCAATAAAGAAGACATTAGGAGACAGGGCAACCGTGTTAAGTCTCCGACAAAAATGTGTCCTGGAAATAAGAGACTTGGACAGCTTGACAACACCAGAAGAAGTTGTCGACGCGGTCAAAAAAGCAGTTGAAACAAATGCAGAAGAAATCACTGCGCGCGTGACAAACGCAAATGCAAGGGAGCAATGCCGTGCTTTCGTTACAGCATCTATCGACACCGCAAATGCCATATGCAAGATGCAACGGATAAAAGTTGGATATATGCGATGCCGATGTAGAATGGTGCGACATGAAGCTGCTAAACGCTGCTTCAGATGCTTCTCCATGGGTCACTTGAGAACTGAATGCAAGGGTCCTGATCGAACAAATGCCTGCATGAGATGTGGAGAAGAGGGACACAAAATGCGTTACTGCAAAAACTCTCCAAGCTGTTGCCTCTGCAAAGAACAAAAGCTGGAACCTGCAAGCCACACTGCAGGATCGAGGGCATGCATGGCAGTTAGGGAAAAAAGAACAACATGATGTTAAAAATACTACAAGCAAATCTCCATAGAAGTCGGACGGCAGATGCGCTTCTTTCGCAACTCGTCGTTGAAAAAAAAATAGATCTTGTCGTAATAAGCGAACAATACATATGTAAACCAAACGGAATTTGGATAGAAGACGATACGAAAACTGCGGCGATTTGGATACCAAGTAACAGCAGGTTATCTGTCTTGAGATACAGCAAAGGGAACTGCTATGTCTGCGTCTTTATCGGAGACGTGGTAGTTATCAGCTGCTATCTTACCCCAAGCGATCGCATTGAGGCATATCAAGAGAAGCTCAACAAAATTGAGGATCAAGTGCGTGACTTTAAAGGAAACTTCATTATTGCTGGTGACTTTAATGCGAGAGCGCCCGAGTGGGGATCTCGAAATGCTGACTCACGAGGACGAAGGGTCATGGACTTGGTAGGCAGACTAGGGCTTGTTGTAATGAATACCCCTGAGGCCACAACCTATAGACGACCCGGCTGCAAAGAAACTATGCCAGATCTAACTCTCGCAAGCGAAGACACTGCAGGTAGAATATTGTAGAATATATCTTGGAAAGTACTCGAAGATTTCACAGCAAGTGACCACTAGTACATGACGTACACAGTAATTCCTAGAAACGAAAGTGTACAAGAGGCAGCTGAACACCGTCCCAAAAATTGGAATCCAAAGCGGCTGGACGAAGAGCGGTTTCTCTCAGAGTTTGACATGAGAATATCAGGCTTAGAAGAATCTACTGATGCCAGAGAAATAGTTCGACAAACTATGTACGCCCTTGAAAAAGCTTGCAGCGCCTCCATGCCCAGGTGCAGAAACCGAATTCGGAAAGCCGTTTACTGGTGGAACGAAGAAATTGCAAACGCCAGAAAGATATGCGTACAAAATAGACGCATATACACCAGCGCACACCGGCGAGGTGCTGCAGTAGAGGAGTTTGAAGCATTCAAGATCTCAAAGAGAGAACTTAAAATTAGTATCGCTCGAAGTAAGAAACAAAAGTGGATGGAACTCTGTATGGACGTAAACAATGACCCCTGGGGTATGGGATATAAGCTCGTCATGAAAAAGCTAGGATCAAGAACAGCATCTAAGAACATGAACCTGGAAGCAATGGAAAAAATTGTGGCGGATCTCTTTCCCTCACACCCGGTAAGACCTGAAGACACAAACATCAGGCCAACAGACGCTGTAACTTTCACCGAAGGTGAGCTCAAGGCCGCAGCACGAAGTCTTAAAAACAACAAAGCGCCTGGTCCAGACGGCATACCAGCTGAAGTACTGAAGAGCATCACAGGGCACAGATCACACGCCCTTCTTAAGATGTTCAACACCTGTCTCATGCAGGGAGTTTTTCCGGAGGTGTGGAAAAGGCAACGATTGGTACTCATTGAGAAGGCAAAACTCAACACATCTACTCAAACGTCTTATAGGCCGCTCTGCATGCTCGACACAACAGGAAAACTGTACGAGAAGTTAATAAAATTTCGATTGTTAGAATCGATTTCTCTCGCAGGAGATCTAAGCGAGAGACAGTTTGGATTCCGAAAAGGAAAATCCACAATTGACGCAATGCGTAAAGTGATAGATGCAACTGAAACAGTGCAACTAAGGAACCATTACTACAGACCCGTCATCCTTATGGTCACTCTCGACGTCAAAAATGCGTTTAATACAGCGCGCTGGGATAAAATCCTATCAGCCCTTGAAAACACTTTCCGAGTTCCAGAATACTTGAGTAGGGTTATTCGCAGCTACTTACGGGACCGTGTTCTTGTGTACGAGACCCAGAGTGGCACAAGGGAAACTGCGATAACTTCTGGCGCAGCTCAGGGGTCAATTCTCGGCTCGGACCTTTGGAACGCCATGTACGACGGTATCTTGCGGATAGAAATGCCAGACGACACCTTCTTGGTTGGTTATGCGGACGACGTGGCTGCAGTAATAACGGCCAGAGATACAACGGAAGCGCAACGTAGACTTACCCAAGTCATGATAAGAACACAACACTGGCTAAGCATGCAGGGCTTACAGCTCGCGACAGAAAAGACCGAACTCCTGCTCATTACCAGAAGACATATTCCGCTAGAGATAGAAATGAGAGTGTGCGACAAGCTGGTAAAAACAAAGAGGTCATTAAAATATCTAGGAATAAAGCTGGATTCAAAACTCACTTTCGGAGAACAAATTCGATATGCTTCAGAGAGGGCTTCAAAGGCCGCAACAGCTCTTAGCCGGCTAACGGCAAACGTGGGCGGACCTACCTCTTCTAAACACAAACTCCTTGCGGAAGTCCATCCTTCTATACGGATGCGAAATCTGGGCTGATGCGCTAAGTGCCAATATACGCAATCGCCCTATGGTGGCGGTCCAACGCACGCTAGCACTGCGCATAACAAGTGCCTACCGCACAGTGTCAATTGCGGCAGCATTGGTAATCTCTGGAATCACACCAATAGACTTGATGGCAATAGAGCGCAAAAAACGGTACGAACTCAAGGTATCAAACGAGCTCAACGAACACGCACAACATGAGCTAAGTGGCCGCACTATAGCAGCCTGGCAGCAAAGATGGCAAAACGAGGGTAGCGGCAGGTGGACGGCACGCCTCATACCACACATTTGGCCCTGGGTGGAAAGGCAACATGGAGAGGTAAACTTCTACCTGACGCAAATGCTAACAGGCCATGGATACTTTAGGCGCTACCTCCATAGAATGGGAAAATGTTTCAATTCCCACTGCATATATGGCGATTCAGAAGACGACGACGTCGAACACACTTTCTTTCAGTGTCGGAGATGGCAATCGCGAAGAGAAGAACTGTTTAGGACGACAGGTACATTGACGGCCGAAAATATTATCGTAAAAATGATAGAATCCGACTCATACTGGTCGCTGATTTCGAAATTCGCCGAAGATACTTTAAGATCGAAGAAAAGAGACTTAGACCACGCTATGGATCAAGAACCGAGTATTAGCTAGAACACAGTTTGTTTTAGGCAGGGAGACCCCATGGCACGGGTCACGGGCTTGACGGACCCGCCTTTCCCGAGTCGCGGTGCTAGCCGACTGCCCCAGTCGAATCATACAGACTGGTAAATAAACGCATGAAGCGGGACCCGGCCGCGGGTTATTTGTAGGGAGCGTCACCTATGACGAAATTTGGGCCCTGCCCCGAAGTATTCCCACAGCGTTTCCAGGGCAGGAACCCCAACGAGAAGAGAGGGGGACGTTTTTTTAGTGGAATCACCACACACCCAGCAAAGACGTATTTCTGGCAGTCCGAAAGGATTTTTGACCTCCTCGCCGCATTAAAAAAAAAAAAAAATTATTCTTATTATTATTATTATTATTATTATTATTATTATTATTATTATTATTATTATTATTATTATTATTATTATTATTATTATTATTATTATTATTATTATTATTATTATTATTATTATTATTATTATTATTATTATTATTATTATTGTTGAGTTGAGGGGCAAGGAAAACAAGAAGACGTACCTGGTATTCCGCTGCTGATCCTGGGGGATGCCGAGTAGGTCGATTAATAGATCGGCGATTACGCGACGCGGATTATATTGGAGGGTTTTGTGATTTTAAATTATGCGCCTTCCTGGCGGTGATGTAATAAATGGATAATAGAGGAAAAAAATAAATAAAACAATTTTGCCTTCTTCGCGATTTAGGTTTTTTACACTTCACTTGAGTTCACTTTAGTGCACTAGATATTTGGTTTTTTTTGTTTTCAATTCAATATAAATTTGGGGGTTTTTTCCCTCTTTTTTTTTGTTTATTTGATCTTTTATCTAATTTAAATTTTCTTTTCGGTTTTTTTTTTGTGTTTTCTTAATTCAATTTTAATTTGGGGATCGGTGTTGCGCGGACGAGTGGTATCAGCGAACTTATTTTTGCGAAGGGTGATGGTGCGCGCACGAACGTTTGTTACGAGATCACTTCTTCGATTGGCCTCGGTTGAAGGGCCAGAAGTCGCTCGAACTCGAACTTCGAAGTCGCACAAAAAAGAAGAAGGAGTTGATTAAATTGCCGTTCTTTAAAGCCCCGGCTTCAAAGTGGCTACGGCGAAAAACCAACAATTATTATTATTATTATTTTATTTTATTATTATTATTATTATTATTATTATTATTATTATTATTATTATTATTATTATAATTATTATTATTATTATTATAATTATTATTATTATTATAATTATCATGGGGTTAATGGGAATGACAGGCGCAAGGCAACGCTCCTGACTGCCTTTAACATGGCAAAGGCCAGAGCAATCCTTGTTGCCTTCACTCCAAGTCGACTCTCACCTCCACGCGGTAACCCTGGAAAGCCTTCAGTCAATCCTGACTGAAGGTAAACAGACGAGAGCGGCGGCCTGGAGCAATCTAGGTGGAAACGAATCGGACCGCATATGGACTATGATCTGGATCACAATTAGGAATCGACGTTTTTGGGCCGGTGGATGCCGCATTCTGGTACCTGAATACGCAAGAGTGACATCTTGTGGAAATGGCTGCTGGGTTAATGTAGCGTCTGCCTCCGTCCCGTTAAAATCCGGCAGATCTTCAAGTACGTTCAATGTTACGTCGCCATTAATTTGGCCGTACAGGCGCTAGTTGAGCACTCTCCTAGCTCGAACCGTCCGGCTCTGAACTCAGTCTCCCATAAGGAACTGAGTCAACCTTCTGAGGACCTCACTCTTGGAAAGGCACCCTCGGGGACACAAAGGTTACTGTACACACTAACGGAGATAGCGGCTTGAAGTTGGGACCCAACAGAATGGACACAACACTGAAAAACAAATCAACAAAACAAGGAGAAAGAAATGGAAGTGAAGGAGATATTGTGGTGGACTTCGCCATGGAAGCGGCAAGTCCTTTCGCTAGGAGCAGTAGATTGGCCCGATCGCCAGTCAAAAGTGGACAACCTCTGGCCCAGAGGCCAAGCTCGGTGCTTCTGGCTGAGAAAATGGCAGTGGTAGAAAATTAAACGCCGTCGGCTGCGGCAACTCAAAGTGAACGCCACGGAATAGAGACGGAATACGCAGCAGCGACGCCGCAGATGCCTTCGAGGAGCGAAGAGAGCTGCACAATCTCGGTAGACTTACACGCTGCGCCAACGCATTCTTCGCCTCGGACGGAGTTTATCCGGAAGATGCGGAAAGAAGAGGAAGCAGGGCTGCAAGTAATGAGGAGAATCCTGCGCCAAATGAAAGCCGGAATAAGGGTACAGAGAAACATCAAAAAAGATGTGCAGCTAGGGGTCATGGAGCTCGAAGAAATCCTCGACCAGGTAGAGATGTACCGCAAGAACTGGATTAAGGCCGAGAAAGCCAAGCACGACAGTGAAGTTGAACAACGGAGACTCGCAGCGACCGCCCAAGCGGAGGCTGCTACGCCGACGACATCGACAATGCCCCCAATTACGCGAAAGAAGCGGCTCCTACCCAGCCCTTCGGACGCGGAGACCCCAAATGGCAAAAAGATCTGCGACAAAGTAGATGGCTGGCAGGAAGTAAGGCACAAAAAGCAAAGAACGAGATCCCGCAGAAACAGCGTGCGTGAAGCAGAAGACGCTGAGCAGAAATCTGCTCCCAGAACCAAGCAAAAAGAGGCGAAAGCGCCGCGGCCTAAGCCTGCTAAGGCCAGAGGCCCAAAAAGCGAAGCTGTTCTCATAAAACCGGCAGACGGCAAAACTTATGCGGAAATTTTGAAGAGCCTTCGCTCGAACTTGAGAAGGGGGAAAAAAATTAGCCCTGAGTTCTGCGCAAAAATAAAAAGCACTCTACAAGATACAGCAGAAGTATCTGGACTAAAGCCGTCTACCACGGTGGAAATACGCGACCTCGATGCGCTCACGACAGCTGAGGAGGTCGTGGAAGCCGTCAAGAAACTCATACCAGATGAGCTAGAACAGCCAAAAGTTACGGTCACTAAACCGAACAATCAGGAGATGGTCCGTGCGTACGTAACGCTACCGACTGCCGTAGCAGAAAAGCTCTTAGGGGAAAATTCGATATCCATAGGCTGGATCAAGGCGAAGATGCGAGCTCAAAATTCTCTACCAAAGCGCTGTTACAGGTGCTTTGATATGGGGCACATACAAGGCCACTGTAAGGGCCCAGATCGGAGGAATCTTTGTATTCGATGCGGCGAGGCCGGCCACAAACAGAAGGAATGTAAAAATCAGCCCAAGTGCTGCGTTTGCTCTGACGCGGGTCTCAAATCTGTTGGCCACATCCCTGCCTCTGGCAAATGTGCATCGAGTAAAACACGCCTAAAATGAGAATTGTACAAGCCAACATGCACAGGAGTAGGACAGCGGACTCCCTCTTACCACAATTGGTTCAAGAGCAGGATGCGGATGCTGTCATGATAAATGAGCAGTACCGTGCAAGAGACGATGGTACTTTTGTAGCAGACAGTACTGGAACGGCAGCCACGCACAAGCGATTTTTCTATCTAAGCAAGTGGTACCGGAAATGGCTTTGTATGGGCGCGCAGCCACCGCTACACGCTAGTGAGCTGCTACCTCACTCCTAGCGATTCCATTGGCGAGTTTCAGTCGAAGTTGAATGATATCGAAGACCATGCGCTGCAGTTGGGTGGTGACCTCATTATAGCTGGCGACTTTAACTCGAAGGCCGTAGAATGGGGCATGACGACTACGAATTCAAGAGGAAGGCGAGTTTTAGATATGGCTGCCAGACTTGGGCTTGTTATTGCTAACACGGGGAGTGTGCCCACTTTTCAAAGACCGGGATGCGAAAGTAGAATTCCAGACATTACACTGGTGTCCGAAAGGATAGCCGACAAGGTAAGAAATTGGAACGTGTTAGAAGATTATACAGCCAGCGACCATCAATACATCAGCTTTAACGTTGAGTTACGGGCCAGACTGAGCCAAAACTTCAGCAGAAAATCGACACGCAGATGGGCTGTAAGAAAGCTAAACCCTGAGGTTTTCCTACAAGTGTTCGCTGAAAAGACCACAAGAAGCACAGAAGAAACGGGGGCTAGAAACTTGGTAAAACGCACCATGAGAAACATATCACAGGCTTGTGACACTGCGATGCCTAGAGTCACACAGAATCCTAGAAGGAAGCCTGTCTACTGGTGGACAGAAGAAATTTCCGAACTTCGAAGAGCCTGCCTCCGCGCGCGAAGGAACATGACAAGGGCTAGAGCTCGAGGCGATGGTCTGACGGAAATAGAGGCGCTCAAAGCCACCAGAAGATCCCTGAAACTTGCTATTGACTACAGCAAGAGGAGGAAATGGGAAGAGCTACGCAACGACGTAAACAATGACCCTTGGGGACTTGGCTACAAGATCGTAACGCGAAAGCTTGGTGCCTTCTCTCCGCCTCAGGAGCTCGAGGAGAATGTAATGGACAACATTGTCAATTCACTCTTTCCGGACCACGAGGTGCGGAGTGACCCGCAGACGCCTGTCGTTGGCACACCACCGCTTTTCACGCAAGATGAGCTCAGAACGGCTGCACGTTCCCTAAAGAACAACAAGGCGCCCGGACCAGACGGCATACCATCAGAGGTGCTTAAACTAATAGCAGATGCATATCCCCAAACCCTTCTGGATATGTTTAATTCTTGCTTGGTTGAAGGTATTTTCCCAGAAATGTGGAAGAAGCAGCAGCTGACGCTGATCAGCAAGGGCAGAGGCGACCCCGACACCCCCAGCGCATATCGCCCGCTGTGCATGCTCGACACAACGGGAAAATTGCTGGAGCGAATGATTAAGCCGCGTCTATCAACAGCCATTAACGGCGCTGGAGGACGGTCTAGTAGACAGCATGGCTTCCGACCTGGGAAATCCTTCGCTGGTGCTATCGAGGATATCATGGCATCCGTGAAAGCTGCACAACAGGGAAATGCTTTTTCAAGGCGAGCGGTGCTGCTGGCGGCTTTGGATGTCAGAAGTGCATTTAACAGCCTACAATGGACAGACGTTATAAATTCACTCGAGACACGTTTCAACGTACCACCGTATCTGCTGCGAATGATCCGAAGCTATCTTCGTGACCGGGAGTTGCTCTACCAAACAAGCACCGGCCTGAAACGGAAAACCGTCACCTCCGGGGCGGCACAAGGCTCAGTCCTTGGCCCAGATTTGTGGAATGTAAGCTACGACAGCATTTTCGCTATCGAAATGCCGGAAGAGACGCATCTGGTTGGTTTTGCCGATGACGTAGCTGCTGTCATTACAGCGCGAGACATGCGTGCGGCGCTGCTCAAGTTGAACCAGGTAATGAGGCGCACGATTGAGTGGATGGAGTCACATGGTCTGAAACTGGCAACCGAGAAGACCGAACTCATAATTCTCACGAAGAAGCACATACCGCTGGAAATCGAGCTTCGAGTTTGCGACTCGGTCCTTAAGACGCGAAGGGCGATGAAATACCTTGGTGTTTGGCTTGACCCAAGGATGACATTCTGGGCTCAGATAAACTACGCGGTTGAAAAGGCATCGAAGACTACAGCGTCGCTTAGCAGGCTGATGGCAAATGTTGGGGGCCCGAGAGAGAGCAGGCGGAGGCTATTAATGACAGTAGTAAACGCAGTTCTGCTTTACGGCTCTGAATTATGGGCAAGCGCTTTAGAAGTGAAGCAGAAAAGCAAAGCTCTTGCAGCGGTCCAGAGAACAGCGGCTCTCAGAGTAGCATCAGCTTACCGTACAGTTTCGGCGGCAGCGGTGCTGGTAATAAGCAGTTCGATCCCCATAGACCTTATGGCAATGGAGAGAAAACGTGTTTGGCAAAACCACCAAGACGACCGCAACCGCGGACGCGAAAGCGCCAGAGAGCACACAATGGAGCAATGGCAAAATCGATGGACAAACGATGTTAGTGGCAGATGGACCGCTAGGCTCATCCCCGACCTAAACACATGGGTAAATAGAGCGTTCGGGGAGGTTAACTACTACTTCACCAGTTTTTGTCTGGCCACGGTTACTTTTGCGAGTATCTGTACCGGATGGGGATTCGCGAACAGCAGTCATGCATTTTTGGCGATGCAAACGTGGACGATGTAGAACATACGTTTTTTGAATGTACAGAGTGGTCAGCAGCGCGCAACATGCTGGAGACACGAATTGACGGCTTATGGACACCAGAAAACGCTGTGCCATTGATGTTAAAAAGCGAGGAAAATTGGTCCGCAGTGGCAAGGTACGTAGAGATTGTTCTACGTAATAAAAAGAGGCGCCTGGACACAGGCACAACGACAGCGACATAAGATGTGATTTATCACATCTTTCAGACAGGATGTGCGTGGCCCGAAGTAATATCTTATGGTGGTTCCGGGCCATGCACTATATCCTGGAAAAGGGGAAGGTTTTAGCAGGTCAGCGAGTCCGAGATCCGCTCGGATCGCGAACCCTGCACTACTCATAGAGAGCTGTCTCTATGAGTGTGTGAAGACATTTCCTCACCCCAGCCTCGAAAAAAAAAAAAATTATAATTATCATCATCATTATTATTATTATTATTATTATTACCATTATTATTATTATTATTTTTATTATATATTTTTTTTTATTTATTTACTTTTGTTTCAAAATTATTCAGACGAGTTTGTTATTTATTTTGTTTGCAATACTTTATATTTTTTCATTGGTCTTATTTTATTTTATTCATCCCTTATATAAAAAAAATTATAAAAGACACAAAGGAAAATTTCGTTTTAGTTCATTTAATTTTTCGACTCCCCTTTTCATATTTTCATAGGGATTTTTCCTGGTGTGTCTGCCATATCTGAGGCAACTACACGCCCACCCCTATTTCTCTATCTACTTGTTGGTAACCCACTTTGCATTTTTAAGCTTGTGAAAGGAGTTTCCGGTGTCATAGCTGTTAAATTGCGATCACGAAAAGGAACCAATTATGTTAAACTTTAAAAAATAATGTAATGATTATATAATCCTTATGTGCGAAATTCGTCATAACTAATTGATTACTAATACAAAAAGTATTATCATGATTATTTGGGATTCTTAAAAATATTTAGAAATATTTCAAAATAATCAATAAAGTAATCCGACTACTTTTGATGATTATTTTGGATTATTTTTATAGTTTTGCCTAAACATGAAGAAATATAAAGAATTTTAACTAACAAGCGAGCTGTGCTATGTACCATGTAGTGTTAAATCTAACAGTTTTTTTTTTTGGCGTAATTTAGTGTGCTGAACTCAAATATTCCAACTGTTTTTTAAGATTAGCTCTAGATTCGGAGAGACCCCCGAGGGGGTCCAAATAGCAAGAAACAGATGAAAAGATGAAGGAAAGAGAAAGATAATGTACAAAAACGGGAGAGAACTTTACCAAATGCCTAACTGTCCATACTGTTCATTCACAACCCGTAATATTCACTAAAGTTACCATTCATTATTCCTTGCACACTGTTCGCACACTGTCCCATTGTGTGCATTGGTGCGGCACACAGCCCATGAGCATGCGGATGCTCCGATTTGACTTTGGCGTGCCCCCCTATCCCAGATAGCTATCGTGATTATCACGCACATAGCACAGCGTGATTTTCACGCGTGAGCGCGAAAATGAAGAATAAAACCTATCACATTGTCGGGGGTCTCATGCATGTCCCTTAAAACGCAGCGAAAAAACTGTCACGTGAGAATGTCACGCGCGCTTTTGAAAACGAAGCGAAAAAGCTGGTACGTCAACAGCTGTCAGATGTTTCATAGTGCCATCGATAGTTTGCCAGCTCTAGTGCACGATCAGATGTGTCGAGACTGGTCGAGACCTACTTGTGTTTTGCGCAATTAAATCAAAATTATATCGTGATTATTTAATAATTGTATTTCGTGATATGGAATAGAGCTGGAAATCTAATCAACACAAAAACACAAACCTGAGTATATACATAAATTGTAATGAATTTGTATTATTGTTTTCCTATAAACCATTTCTTACCTTCAATGTCTTGTCAATTTTTTCACTAGAAAAAAAAAGAATGAGTTACCAAAATTTACATATATGTCCAAAAGCTCGAGATTTCAATAATATAAATATTAATGTTCAAATTTGATTGCAAACAAGCACGTAGCTGACATGCTAAGTGTATGAAATTTTGAAGTCACGCGTGATCTAATCCTGGCACGCGTGACAGCATTTAAGCACGCATCGTGTAATCATTTGGCTAAGAAAATCAGGCGTGAATGCAAATAAGCAGCGTGAGTGACATGGCATATGTCTGACATTTCGCAGTCATGAGTTCTCATTCTGGCACGCGTGACGGCGATTAAGCAGAAGTTCAATCATTTGGCTATCTGGGTATGCCGTATATTGCGTAAGACATTAAATTCTAGTCTGTCAGTAATTACTCGTCAGTAAGAAAACCCCCATATTTTTTCCGTCGAAAGACGCCAAATATAGTTTTGTGACTTATCACATGATTTTAAACCTTTGAAAAAATAGTTTTTTACTTTCATTTATACATATGTCATATTTAAAAAAGTTTTTCTTTTATTAAAGATTTCATAGCAAAACTTTTTGCAGCTCATTGTTACAGAAAAGGAGAAAATGAAGCAAACAATTACATATATCAAATTTGACTACATATGCGCCCTGTTTCCTACTGGGGTATCTGCTGCTTTCAAAAAAAGCAAAAGAAAAGAATGAAAACAAAAAACCGCGTTTGCAAAGCTTTTCCTTTTTTGTCTACTGATGCGAACTTATGTAAAAAATTAACCTTTATGGCAAAAAATCTACTTCTTGGCAAACCTGCTCCGAATTAAGGAAATAAGGAAAGGGAAAGAAATATAAATACTTATTTATTAGTTCGTAATCCGTACCTGTCGCTTTATTCCAGGATTTTTAAAATTTCTTTTGGAGGCACCTCTTTTTCTCTAGATTTAGTGACAACACTAAGTGATCTTATGCTTTTCCATCACCTAACCTGTCCTTTAATACTCTTCTGGTACCTACCTGTTGACAACAACAGTTTCCTTAGAAGCTTTCCTTTGTTTAAAGCGCTAACAATCCACCACTTCTATTTATTATTGTGTGATTTTCATTAGTTTCTATGTAAGTTTTGCTTTTCCTTTTCTTATTTCCTTTCATTTTATATTATCCTTTTTTTTCGAGTTGTTTCTTCTTTTAAATAAGTAAAAAAGGATTTTTCTAGGTTAATAAGAAAATGCAACGCCGCCTTTTTCCCACTATTTTTTCTTCTCATTCTCTTGCTCAGATTTTGAAATATCCAAAACAGAGAGCGAGAGAGAGGGAGAGAGAGAGAGATAGAGTCCAAAAAGTATACAAATATAAACAATCGACGGAATAACACAAGTGATTCCTTATAAAACAATATTTTAATTAAGAAATGGAGGACCTTAAGGTCCAGGTGTCTAACATTTGGAGGATTTCTTTTTTGTTACAATTCCGCATTTTTTCAGTTGAATTGAATATTATTATAAAAAAATTTTTAAAATTAAATATACTTTTATTAAAAAAAATTATGCAAAATGCTATAATTGCCGTCTCCTTATAGATCGGCGTATGATCCTTTTTGTGTATCTGTGGCTTCCCTTTTTTGTGTCACTTTGCCATTCCCCAATACCGAAATCACAATTTGGTATCGGATGCCATTAACCACTTTTAGACCTCGCAAGCGCTTCCCCAGTTGGCACTGGGCTTGCATTTTCCATATAATTGCACCAAGTATTTTTGGAGTTCCCTCGTCATCTTCATAACTCTCAATGTATTCTTTTTGAAAATATGTAGTTTTGGGCTCCTGAACACCTTCTAGTTAAGCGGCCGTTTGACCTAGTCGAGAGGCATCTCAGGAAGTTGATGGCAAAATTGTGGTGTCAATTAGCCCGATCTGTTTCTGCTCGTTGGTCTTTCTTGATTCCAGAATCACGCGCTTTGTTTTTGGATTAAGCCTCTCATACAGATCCGCCTGTATCAATTTATAACGAGATTGCAATTCGTTGAGCAGGGTCGTCGATTGTTTCAAGGTTTGTTTTGTGGCCCCAAACGGTCTGGGGGGTTGCGGCATCATGAATGGAATTTTTAAATTTTGCCGATTTTTCGATAGGTGCTATCTTAAAACCAGTGTTGGGCATTTTACACCAATTTGTAATTGTCTACGTGTCGACGTAGACAATCACGTAAACAATGTAGACAATGGTGTTGACAATGTAGACAATGTAAACAATGTAAACAATATAGAAATTAGTGTTGACAATATGTGTCTTTAAAATATGTACCTCTATTGAAAAAAAGAGAATACGAACAGATATTTTCCTGCGTTTTTAAGAACATTACCAGCAAAATTTCAAACGTACTGCTGTTTCTTCCCAATTATTTTGCATTTCGCTTCGTTCAGCTAGAATTCTTCGGATTTTAATTGAAATTCGTATCAATAGCTGCTACTTAAATTTACAATACGTTTTGGGAATTACGAAGCAGTCAACACTATCAGCAGTTCGGCTCTCGGTGTTTGTTTTGAACTATTGCGAATTTTTTAAATGGTTTTTTCTAAATTGTCTACATTGTCTACATTGTTGACATTGTTTACGTAGAAAAATTGAATTGTTTACCTACATTGTCTACATGTAGAAAATCGTGTAGACAATGTATATGTAGACAATTCGCCCAACACTGCTTAAAACACTGTGGAGACTTCTTTATTTTGAACGGTCCTTGAAATATCCTTAAAACCCCTTTTTTAATAAGCCTTATTTCAAAATTCTATATCTTAAAAACTAATTAAGATAAGATGAAACAAACGTTGGCTGATTGCTTATATAACAGGAAATCAAAAAAAAATTTTTTTAGTTTTTACACTGAGAAAAGTTTTCCCACAGAATTAAAGACAATTTTAACAATTTTTTTCAGTGTACTCCCAGTTTAACGCCACTCTAAAAATTTTTTAAATAAATACCTCCAAGTATTTTCTTTCATTAAAAAAAAAATTTCATTCAAATTAAATAGCGCATTAGTGAAAATTACAAGTGCACATAGATGCTCTAGTACTAATATCCAGTACAAATGTACGAAAATGATACAAAACACATTACTCATACGGCATGTTTTTAAAAATTTAATATCTCCAAAAATAATTAAGATAAAAAGATGAAACAAACAGTGACTTATTTTGAATAAAACAAAATTTTTTTTCAGTGATTTACTGTTATATAAGCAATCGGCCAACGTTTGTTTCATCTTCTTATGTTAATTAGTTTTTGAGATATACATTTTTGAAAAAAAGCTCATACAAAAAGGATTTTCAAGGATATTTCAAGGACCGTTCAAAATAAAAATCTAAAATGCAGTCTCCACAGTGTTTGTAGATGGCACCCATCGAAAAATCAACAAAAATTAAAAATTCCTTTCATGATGCCGCATGCCTTTGCTTAACCCGCCAAAACCTTTTGCTTTCATGACTTTGGCTGAAAATATATGATTCGAAGTATGTTTGTGGTGGTCATTTCATGGTTTCAGTGGATTTGTCTTGTCTGTGTCAAAGCATGTTTTGTGTGTCTACCCGAAAGGATACTAAATGATTTTTGTTTTCTTTTTATTTATAAGGTGTTTTATTTAAATTGTTTATTTATTAACTTTTGTAATTAATTTTTTTTTTTATATGATGAAACATTTTAACTTTATTTCATTTTGAATACACTAGTTTACAAAATTAAAGACTTTCGCGATAGCAGAGACGAAATGACAGTTTTTAGACTAATTTGGGGTCGCTGAACACGAAAATGGCATCAGTTTTTTTTTCCAAAGAATAGTTTTTGAGATAAGCGCAAAAAACGTGTTTTTTGGTTACTTTATGAGATTTTACCTAAGAACTCAAAAACTTCCCGCCTAAACAACATAAAATTTTATCGGTCTAAGCCAAAAAAAAACTCTCCCCTTTGCAACGATATATCATGTGTTATAATCGGTGTCTGAGTTTTTAAGCCATAGACATTTGAACTTGTAAAAGTTTGAATGTTAAGGTTTTTTTTAATTTGCAAAAGTTCATTTTAACTTTTAAGTACTAACAAAATGTTTGAAATTTTTTTTTGGTAACTAAAACTGATACACAGATATTTAGGGTATCTTAATACTAAATATCTCCAAAAACAGTTGAAAAGTATAGAAGTTAGAAGAGATTTTCCAAATTTCCTTAAAAAAAAATTAGTGCATTTATGTTATATATAAAATTGATTATTTCCTTCAGAAACATTGAAATAGGCCCGTTCGTTTTTAGTTTGCCGACGTCTATAGGTCAAAAACTGAGACACCGATTGTAATAAATGATATATTTGTGCAAAGGGGAGAGTTTTTGCTTTAGACTGATAAAATTTTATGTTATTTAGGCGGACAGTTTTTGAGTTCTTTGGTAAAATCTAATAAAGTAATCAAAAAACACCTTTTTTGCGTATATCTTAAAAACTATTCTTTGGAAAAATTAACGAATGCCTTTTTCGTGATCAGCGACCCCAATTTAGTCTTAAAACCATATTTTTGTCTCTGCTATTTTTTTTTTTTTGTAAACTAGTCTTATGGCCACGTCACACAAACGTCACAAAACGAATTTCTTATCTAGAAGCAGCAGTTGGTGTTGCTGTTCCCAGGCCACAACACCCTCTCTGACACTCATTTCTCCACTAATACCCATTTTCTGTCCCATGATCAGGATTAAACCAATTGTCGCCATGTAAGAGCTTTCATACCCTGCGACAATCTCACACCTTTCTAGAAATTACAGTGGATGATCGTCAGCTGTTAGCTGTTACAGTCAATGTTTTACCTCTCTGACAGACTGATTTCATTTCAGAAGTTAGAAACTTCGGTGATGATACGTTTGCGCGCCGAAAAGGACTATACTTCGTTCAGAAAATCAATTTTACCGTGAAATATACATTCACCCGCCGACTCAAAATGCTCTTCTTCTAGAGCTTCTAAATTGCTGTGAAATATTCTTCAGCCACCGAATCACACTGATGTTACTCCAAAGGATCCAAGTTCCGGTGAAATATATATTGGCACGCCACGAACCATCTTCCCTCGCCTTCCTCCACCCAATGACCATCATTCTACTAAATTATATCATGCTTATTTCTCCTCCAAGCAATATATATATAGTAATGAAATATACGCATCTGATGCTTATCATACAAAATATAATACTACTGCGCTCGAGATGTGGTTAAATCAAAATAGGTTGTGTTTGACTGTTTTTTCATAAGCAGTTCGTTTACAGTAAATTTACAAGTCATGTCAATGTATGCCTAACCGATTTATGTTAAACAACATTTAAGGGACGCTTAAGACCGAATGAAAAACGCTTTCAATCATGCGAAAATTGTTCCTTCAGTTAAGCTTTATTCTTTGGACCAACCATTCCTCCACTTTTAATTGTTGTGATATCTAAAACGCCTGTAGCATTTTCAACAATTTGACTTTATTTTAATTTAAAATAATTTCATAAGCCACTTTTGTTTCGGATTCCAGGTTTTTGATCAGTTTGGATTGCGAAAACATTATTTTCTCATAAAACTTTTTGTTTAAAAATAGCTCAGTACAGCAGTATTAAATTTAGTCATGTCTTTAACTTCCTACAGGTATGTTAATTAAATTGCAGGTTTCTTTAATTATTAATGGTGGGTATAAATCTCCCACAAGTACCTCTCTTTATGTTGTCATTTTGGCCAATCACTTGTATGTTGCGTATTAGCGTACCAGGCCAAATTGTTTTCGGGAACCTTTTTTTGAGCAGCCTGTTTTTTTTAAGCTTGATTGGCTTCCCGCTTGTAGAAATACGCGAAATTGCTGAGAGGTATGTCTGTTTGGATAAAAGGCATAAATCAATGAAATTAAGAACTGATTTCATTAGGATTCTATGTGAGCTTAATAGCCTTACAGAACATAGGTTGTTGTAATTGTTATAAAGTTTTTTTTCTTATATGGGCATCCGTTCCCACGCCATCACACTTTGATTGCTATCCTTATCAGAACTGAAACTCAAACCCATCTTACACACCACATTTAAAACTACCACAACACTTTCAATTTACAAAGAAATCAAGATCGAAAACATTGGAAGATGTGGTCGCGAACGAACAAAACTAGGAGGAGCGGAAATGCCCATATGCACTGATTAAAATTTTGTTTATTTAAATTATTATATTACTTCATATTGATTTTATTAATTTTTGATAACTTTTACTACCAAGCGGAGCATATTCAAGGCCCATGCAGTTTCAAAAATACGCTTTATTTTGTTTATTTGAGAAAAAAGCTCCTGGTGAAACTATTTGATATTCTTTTTAAGTTGTCCTAAAACAAATACATAAAACAATTAATTCTATTTTTGACTCATGACATGCAATAAACGGTTTTGATATTACTTTTTTAGTATTAATTTTGCTCAATACGAAATTGGTTTCCCTCCTTGATAAATAACTGCTTTTCACGTTGCTTCTCCTTGTCTGTATTGCTTTCCTGACAGAGTTCACGCCCATCGCGACGATACTGGTCATTTCTAAAAGTTTGCCGACTTCCGCATTTACTTGCTTCAACGTCGTAATTTGTCTCTTGATGTTTCGCTGAATGCTGAGAGCCAAGATTTTTATTGACTTCGTATTTTCGATAATCACTTGAGTTATAAAAATGATTGGTGGAGTCTCGATTGCGAAAGCTTCCCCCTCTATTATTTCCAGCTTTATAATAACCGGAATGGTTTTGAACACTGCGCAATTCCTTTTCTTCGCTTTGTCGGTTAGAATAGGTAGTTAAAACTGTTTTCGCGCTGTTTATTTCTTCCCTTTGTCGCACTTCGTAGTGACTAAAATCGTCAAAAAGTGATGTCGTGTGGTTATATAAATGCATTATTTGCATCATTTCCTTGCCCTGCGTGCTTGGGACCTCTTGAGTGTCACGTGATTTTGTGACTGATTTGTTTTCATTATTCTCAAGAATAATATGCCTCAGGTTCGAATTAGGCACATCCTTCACATAAATCCATTTTACTCTAAACTTGCCTTTCCACTTATCTTGTGACCATACGCTTGCGGTAGAGCTGTAGTCTACAGCTGTCATCATTTGCGCCACACCGCAAAAGTGTCCAGATCCATTGACGGAAAAAAAGAGTAAGACATTACCTCCTGCTTTAACACGTTCTTTAAAAGCAGCATCTAGACGTTTGTTCCCGTTTTCCGTGGAGCACCATATTTCATATTTAATGCTGCGATGTATATCATCTTCCGAGTACGATTTGATGACAAAAAATCTGTATTGGTAAAAAACGCCCAATTAAACTATTAGCCGAACGAACGAATTAAATAAAATGTCACCTTGCATATGAAGCTTTTTCCAAATCGATCTCGCGTGGATTGTAGTTGTTCTTATACCTCAAATTATCTGAAAATTAAAAAAAAAATACAGAAAAAATTAATAAAATTTATAAAAAATTTTCACTAAAGGCTGTGTGTCGCATACAGCTGAAACTGAAAACTGAAACTGAATTCCATACAACAGCGACTGAAACAAGTCAGTCACAGTTTTTTTCAGTCGCTGTTGTATGGAATTCAGTTTCAGTTTTCAGTTTCAGCTGTATGCGACACCCAGCCTTAAAGGATACTAACTATCGGGCTGTGAAAACTATGCTAAAATTTAAACGATTCTTCAAAAACTTCCAATGTGCTAACATATACTGAAAGAATCACATTCAATTTCTTAATAATTTGAAAGCACTAAGATTTTATTCAGGGACCGTAAATGACAATTAACACGGTGGGCATGAACCCGTGTATACAGTAATGTATGCAAACAAACCGAAATCGGTTTGCTTTGGAAAAAGTAAAACATACTATTTTAGTTCACCTATGTCACGAAGCTGACGTGGTCGAAGTGGGTAAGACGTTGGTTAAGATTCCTATTAATGAATTCGAAGCTCGGATAGAAATCTATCGCGTCAGGTTGCCATATTCATTTTCGGCAAATCAGAAAAAAGATTTTTTTTCTGTTGACCAAAATTTACATTTCTTAATAGACATGTGTTGCCAAACACGCCTTGACTCTCTTCTAAACGTATGCCAAGAACAACAAGCGTCAGCACATCGACCGAGCATGATATTAGATACACAACAATAACAAAAACAAGTTTCATGCCCGGCGGCCAACGAGCAACGATCAACACGGCAGAAAGACAGACATTAAGAAAGAACAATAAAAGGCAACGACACCAGCAACGCGGAAGTGTAATTGAGCACTTATATCTGGGTCAATTATTCTTTGGCAACATCATAGCGGATAAGCAATCACGACAGGAAGAAAGTGCAACACATCGATGTGGTTTTGCGCACCGTCTAAGCGTACGTACTTACTCGAAGCCAAGATGCTTAGATCAATAGTTCTAGAAAAGGGAAGTTTCAAGTAAATGCTAAGAGCTAGGATTCACATATATTAGGTGTAGTAAAAAGAAATCCATTATTTTTGCATTAAATTGAGGGCTTTATTTAAGATAGTTAGAATGACCCGATTTAGGTCAAATACGCGCCGTTTTGTTCGATAACTTGTTGCCATTTTAAAGGTAATATCATTATGCCTCTATCATAGAAGCCCTCGTTCCTATTAGCAAAAAATTGAGACAGTCGATTTTCAGAAGCCTCTCCAGAAGCGATTGTTTCACCAGCAAAATTGTTCGCCATGGACAGGAACAGATGGTAATCACTTGGTGCCAGGTCCGAACTATAAGGTGGATGCAGAAGAACCTCCCAACCAAACTCCCGGAGCTTCTGGCGAGTCACTATCGATGTGTGTGGCCTGGCGTTGTCCTGATGGAACACAATTCCTCTCCTATTGGCCAAAGCTGGCCGCTTATGGGCGATTGCTTCCTTCAGACGGTCCAATTGTTGACAGTAGAGTTCCGAGTTAAGAGTTTTGCCGTATGGGAGCAGCTCATAGTAGATAATTCCCTGCCAATCCCACCAAACACACAGCAAAACCTTCCTGGCCATCAATCCTGGCTTGGCCACCGTTTCCGCCGGTTCACCGTGTTTCGACCACGACCGTTTTCGCTTGACGTTGTCGTAAGTGACCCACTTTTCATCACCAGTCACCAACCGCTTCAGAAATAGGTCGATTTTGTTGAGGTTCAGCAGCGATTCGCAGATGGAAATTCGGTCTATGAGGTTTTTTTGCGTTAACTCGTGTGGCACCCATACATCGAGCTTCTTTGTGTATCCAGCCTTATTCAAATGGTTCCAAACGGTTTTTTGTGCAATCTTTAGCTCTTTTGCAATCGAAACAGTGCTAACATGACGGTCGGACTCGATAATTTCCATGATTTTATGGACATTTTCGACAATTGGCTTTCCAGTGCGTGGTGCATCCTTGACATCGAAGTTACCGGAACGGAATCGACGAAACCAAAATTGTGCATGATTGGCTGTTACAGTATCAGGTCCATAAACGCTATTCACATTTTCAGCCGCCTGGCTTGCGTTTTCTCCCTTATCGAAGAAAAACTGTAAAATGTAGCGAATTTTCTCTTTGCTGATGTCCATCTTTGACAAGCTCTCAAACAAAACTGAATCAATCAATCAAAAAAGTGTCAAAAAAGCTTTTTTAGTAGGAACTGTCATCTTTCTAATGCCCCCTAGCGGAACACGATCGGACTTATACAACGCGAGATGCAGATAAATAACGCCATCTATTGGAAAAATAATGGATTTCTTTTTACTACACCTAATATTTCTGTGTAGACGTAAGGATATCTATTTTTTAAATAAAAGGATTGTTAATTAACAATTTTGTCTTATATTTAAAAGGAGTATAGGATTGTATGACGTCCCTACCCAAGTGCCACGGCGTCATTCCTTTTAATCCCCATATCCCAACATTAATTGGTGCATCCGGTGTAACATAAGACCGATTTTCGGTTGGATGCGAATCGGAAATAAGTATTTTCAAAGAGTTGTCCCTAATCGTTGGTGCGACGTAATATTGAGCATAAGAGTCAAGTTGAGACGAACCTGTTTTGGTTTAGGTCAGAATCGGTGAAATAAGAACCGCACTAGCAAAGCTCAAAGCTCCGTTGATCGAACAAGCACACACGATTTTGGTGTTTTTATAGAAGAAAACATTATCAAGTAACGTTTTAAAGCGTACTCTGAGGGCGCTTCTTCGAAAGAAGATTTCTTATTTGAAAGTCATACCAACAAAAGCCGAACAACCAATTCGTGGCAGGATTGTATGGTAAAACACTTGTAGAAATTTTCAAAGCAGAAGACTATGTGAATAAATAAAATTCCAAGGTTGCAGTCCCAAAAAAAAAAAACACAAATTAAAGGAATAAACAAAAAGCAACGGTAGCAGTCTCCAAATAAAAAATAAAAAAAGTAAGAGAAGCAGAGTTAACGAGAAAGACGGAGAGAATACTGGAAGAAGCGGATTGATGAAACTGGTGAGTGCATTAATGTACATTTTTTACCTTGAGCCCTTTTTGGTAGGAATTATTGCGCTAAAAAAAGTTATTTTGCTTTAAAGAAAAATAATTATTAAAGAAAAACTAAAATTATTCGAAAATGATTCTGACGCGATTCTAAGAGAAACATGGAAGCTTGAATAAAGAAATTTCACAGTATATAAAAGATCACACAGCGTTAAGGCAATTTTAAAAAATTGGAGAAACGACATATCTAAGCAGCGAAGTCAAAAATACAGTAAGCGCATCATAAAAAGCCCCAGCCTATTACAATCAGGTCAAAGTATACAAACAATTTGTATCAATATGAGGCACCAAATTCAAATAGATGAAGTGATGGATAAGGTAAATCATGTGATGCCATGTTTTATAGAAAAGATTTGTACAGATATGACCGGAAAAGTTTTAAAATTCATTACAGGCTTAGAACTTGTTAAAAAAGCCTTAAGTATCGCGGAAGTCAAGAGTGTTTTACTTTGCATTAAACAAAGACTGGTAGGAAAAAATTTAATCATAGCTAATCAAATTAAATTCGGTCGTATTGACGAGTTAGGAAATTTCATTAGAAAAGAATGTTTACGAAATAAAACTTTTGAAATTATAAGCACTGATTAGTTCTTTCTTTCTTAATGAGAAGAATTGATCACAAACTCGGAAAAATTTAGAAGCTGTATTAGCACTTAGCGAGTATAGGAATTTAGCGATAAAGATATTTATTTTGGGAATAAGAGATCCGTTTATAAGAAATCGCTTAGAGCTATTAACAAAATAGTTAATAATTGATTCAATAAAAGTAGCAGAAGAATCAGAAGAACTTAATGAATGCGGTAATAAGTTGTCAACTCAAGTTTCAGAAAAATATATTCGCTGCTCTTATTGCAACATTGACGGTCACACAAGAGACGATTGTCCATTAAAAAAGAATACACCATACTGTCATGTTTGCGGGCAGTATGGGCATGACGCCAGCACTGCTTGTAGGAGAAGCAGCACATAGCAAGTGAATTATCATAAAATATAACATGCACTTAGTGCGGAGAAGCAGGTCATTTGGAAATTGAATATTTTAGCCGGCTTAGAAATCTATTTTGCAATATATGTCAAACGAAAGCGTACGAAAGTAAAAAATTTTGCAAACGAAGGCAAGATAACTATAACAAGCAAGAAATTGAGCTCCTGAATAGGGCACCGTTAAGAAGAGACGTAATTCAAAACAGGACAGAAAATTTGAATTACAACCAGTCGTACCATAATCAATTTTCACCACATAGTGGGTCGAATAGTCTTATAACTTATTTCCCTGTTATCAGTTTGGGCATAGGCAAAGAGATTAAATTAAATGATATGCACTAGGGGAGCTTGACTTATCAAACATTTTGTTAGACGATGCAGTTGAAGAGAAAAATAATAAAAAAGTTGAAAAAAAAATAGAGAAAATAATAACTTTTACTTAAAAAAGAGAGAAAAAAGGTTTTATTAAGAGATAGCGTATACTATTTTAATAACGACGGAAGCGTAACGTTTTAGAATAATGAAAATATTAATAAAAATATATTGCGTATTAAGAAAAGTGTATTTTCGCACTGTCGAGCTGCTAGGACACAGGGAGCAAAGCGCTCAGGCGGAGTCGAGCACCTATCACACCTATGTTCCTAGATACAGGGTACCAAGCGCTCAGACAGTGTCGACCGTAAAAAAGTCCCTATAGTATCCTTTTGTTAAAATGAATAAGCAAAGGATTAAAGTTTATCCCTTATTTTTATTGAACAATACTTTGTCTAGCACAAAATAACACTTTATGATTTACTCTGTAGTCGCTGTAGCCGCTGGACGGGTACGCACGTTATAAATGAGACATCAAAACTAGTCTGCTCGTCCAGTGGACGATGCTCCATTTTTATAGGGAAATAGTGCTGATCCTGCATTTCCCATGATCCGTGATATCCGTTTATTTTCCCTAATTCCTCCTTGCAAAGCTTTCAATGCAGTAGTGCTTACATCGCTTTTGTTGTCCCGTTGTTGTTGTTTTATCACAATTCTACTCATTGATACTTATGCTGTCGTCGTTCTCGCCCTAGATCCATTTTGAGCACGTACAATCCTCTGCACCTAGCTTTTTCAATTGCTGCATCACTTTATGATTTGCATGCTCGTGCCTTCCCTCATGTCATTTGCCCGTCTGTGTCCATCGTCATCGTCGTTCGAAAACCTCTCAGCTTTCGTTCACTTGTTAATTTGTGTTGAATATTGTCGTCGCCCAAACGTCGGTTTCATGTTTCAATCACTTGCCTTCTTGCTTTGGTGTTCGCGGCTGAGGTATTTTGCATAGCGGTTGTAGTTATGCATTCATTCATGAAGGAAGAGCTGGGATAGGGAATGTTTGGGCGATTGTGACTCACAACGTCCCTCCCTTCTTTGGAGCAAATCGCTACCTTAGCGATGTTCAGAATCTAAAGGCTGGAATAGTCTGTTGGTATTGTGTCAGTTATGTTGTTCACCGCAACTGCTGTTGTTGTTGGTCTAAAATTTCTTCTAAGTTTTTCGTTTTGCTGTTTATTACAAGACGAAATAATGTGTTGAAACGATGTTGCTGCTGTTGCTTTGGCGGCAAGCCGTTGTTGTTTGATGTACATATCTATATTTTTTTTTTCTTTCCTAGTGCAAGTGATTCGGCATTGATATTGAAAACACAGATGAACAGCGTTAGAAAGTTTTAGCTGCTTTATGTTGTTGGGCTAAAAATTTTGTTTCGGGAGGCAATTCTGACTCCCTACTCTCCCCTTCTTGGTGTTGATGTACGTTTTTGTTGATAGTGTTCATTTTGTAGACATTTAAATCCAGGGCAGATTTGATGTTATCGTGTGGTAGACTTATTGCTTGATGATGTGTTGGAGTGGTGGCCACGACGCTTACAATTTATTTCAATTACATAGTCAATATTTTCTCTTAAAAAAACTTTTATTTGGTTTGGCTTAGTTTAAAAAACTCTTATTACTATTTAAGTTCTCAATTTTATTCATTGTAGAAAAATTATGTTTCTTTGTCTTATATAAAAAAACTGAAATTTATTAATTCTGTTGCGATGTGGTTATTAAAATTGTTCTTTTCTGTTTTATTAATTTATTTATTCATTTTGTCTTAAAAGTCTACCCTTGACAACTAAATTAAAAATTAATTCAAAATTGAAACTAATAAACTTTTCCTCACATAAAAAAAATTTTGTTTTATTTCAAAACTTCATTCTTTTATTTATTTTTTTTTCTTTTGAAATTTCTATCATTCATCACGAATCAGATAACACTTACAGTGTCTTTAGTTTCCTTCATTCAGCATGAACATATAACTTTCTTTTTCTATACTTTTCCACGTCTATTTAAAAAAAAAAACCTTTAATTTTGTATTTTAGTTGTTACAATTGGTTCGATTTCTTATTGAATGAAGTTTATAATGTTATAAAACTGATTTTAGGTTTAAATAATTTCGTTTTTTTTTAATATATGTAGGTAAAATTTTTTTCTTTAATTGTTTCTTTTTTTAAATATATTTTTAAGTTGTATATATATTTTTATGTGACGTCATTTGATCTATTTTTTTTTTCTAATTTCAAATTTTTACGATTTTTTTTCGTCTCTTTTGTTTCAATAAGTAAATGGTTCTATCTAACCGTCTAAAAATATTTATGTTTTCAAGGTCTTGTTTTTGAATAACAGTAGTTTCGATTTGTTTTTTTTTTATTTTTTATTTTTATTTTTACGAGTATACAAAATATTTTCTAAATATCCGTATATACTTGTTTATATTTACCAATTTATTTTGCTTTTCTTACTTTGCCGGGTCGCTATCGGTCTTAAGGTTGGACTTCTTGGTTTGCCCTTAAACATAATATAAATACAAGTTATGTGCCCTGAATCCTTACTGCCAGCTTTTGGATTGAGTTTACTACATAAAATGCAGAGGTTTACCCATGGTGTCGGAGAAAACCGTTGTTCATAAAACTTTGAAATGCGTTCAACATCGATTTTTCATTTGCAACAAGAATTTCCCTTCATTACATATGTCTGATGAAGCAGAAAAATACTGTTAAAAAGTTTTTGAAATGTATTTAAATTAAATTTTTATTATACTCATATATATATCTATATATTTATTTTTATTTTCATTCCTCTTTAAGATATCGTATCAAGTGATATTAAAAAAAAACTATTTTTGCCCGTACCTTCTCATTTAATTTAAAAACAGTTGGATCTCGGTTTGGGGACACAATTTAGAATTTTCAATCTGAACTATGGCACGTTATTATTATGAGCGAATACCTTGTCTAGATATTTATAATAAATTAGATAGTTTATTTTCATTTGCAGGAATTTCAGTTTTAATTTCCTTTGCCAGAGAAAAATTTTCGTTGGAAATCTCTTATTAAGTGCTTTTAATTTATACAACAACATTTTTATAGCGTTCTGCATTTCTTTTTGACTTTTTAAATAAAATTTCAAATCTTCAATTTCTGATTCTCCATTAATGCTTCCTTTTTCAACTGATACCTTGTCATTAGGATTTTCAAGTCTATTTGATTGGTTGCCTTTAAAACAAGATTCGAATTCTTCTTAAGTAACTGTAACTTCAATTTTTCCAATCCTAAAAAAATTATTCTCGATCTCTTCCTCGAGTTTATACTTAGATTCATCCAATTTTAGCTTCAAAACAACCTTGTCGCTAGACGCAAATCCCTTTTTATCTATGATATCTTCATTTTGCATTTAAGTATCTTCCAACACTATTTTTTCGTCAATAATCTTAGTCGATTTTTTAAAATCAAATTTCGGGTAATTTCCTTTTTATTTACTCCTATCTCTTCTGAAAATTTTTTGGCACAAATTGCTACTACTCTTACTTCCCTATCATGGATCGGGACTCGCTTTGTAGTACAAACCCGGTTGCTTTAAGTGGAACTGACAAGTGGCAGTGAAGCGATTTTCCTTCTGGAAAAATGTAGATATTTTATTAAGGTTTAATTTTTCAACTGATACCTTCTCATGGGGATTTCTATCTCTATCTGGTGGGCTTCCTTTCAAAGTATCTTCAACTTCTTCTTTATTACCATTAGTACCATCTCTTCTTGTACTACAAAAATTATCCTCGACTCCTTGTCGCATTCAACTTCTTTATTACTATTTTGACCACAAAAAATATTCTCGACCTCCTCGTCGAACTCATACTCCAATTCATTAGACATTTTATTCACAACATCCCCACCGCTAGATAGTCCCTTCATATCTTTAATTCCTTCTTTCTGAATTTCCTTATTGTCGAACACTAATTTCTCGCAAATCAGTGCCACTTTCGCTTCCCTCGATTTGATCGTAACTGCCTCTGCAATACAAATCTTACCGATGTTGGGAACGACGAGTTGAAGTGACTCTGATTGAGCAAGCCCTGAATGCATAATCTCTACATTTTTCTCAATATCCATATTTTTTACAAATCTGCTTTTTTCCTGAATTAGTTCCTCTTTTCAACACATCTGACTTAATCAAATCTTTACTAGACCCAGTGTCCACTAACAGAGCTACCTCCTTGTCCATAGCTAGTCCACTAAGACATACTATAAACGCGTCGTCTGACACTGAACTTGCACACTGCGCATTAATCGTTTGGGGGCTACTTCTAATCAGGTTCCTACAGGGTTCTTTAAATTGGCTCTTGAACCATTTGCTTATTTTAATGTTCAAATAAAATATATTATTCTTTAAAATTGCGAATATATGTAACACATAAGATAAAAATAAAACAGAAAACTGGTTCTCATCTTCGTTTTTACTTTTTGCAATTTCAGCAGTTTTTTCACTTAGTGTTTCTACTTTTTGGGAATGAAAATAAGTTATTAACTGTGTCTTTTCATCTAATTTTGAAGGTTCTAAAATTTTTGAAGTTCCAATTTCTCTGTTCATAACTGGTATATCACTTTTGTAAAAGTGAACCACGACATTGTCGTTCAAATGAGTCCTTTGTTTTTTATTTTTCAATAAACATTATTTTTTACTGTCTATTTTTTCAGTTTAACCCTTTGACGACCGTAAGTGAACGACTGGGAATTTTATAAAAATTCTTTCGGAATTGGTTTCTAAAGTCCTTTATATCTATACAAAAGGGGGACATGACATAAGGCACAAATGACATAAGTCACAAAAAAAAAATGACATTAGGCCCAAAAAAATTCCATACAAAGTTGGGTTTTATGGCATATGACATAAGGCCCAAAAATTTGGGTTTTATGTCATAAAAATATTTGGGTCTTGTTTCATTATGCCATAAGGCCCAAAAAAGAAAAATGACACAAGGCCCAAAATATTAAATGATGAAATTGTGCCTTATGTCATATGACATAAAACCCAAATTTTTGGGCCTTATGTCATTTTTGGAAATTTTAGTTTTAAGAGGCAGTGTGGGTTCATTGATTTTATTAATCTGGATTGGAGATGGGGACGCGGACTACGCGGAAAAAAGGGGTTGAAGCCCTTGGTCAGGGCAAAAGTTGGGGAAAAACTAGATCTTTATGCACGAAAAGCTGTTAAGGTCAATCAATGGGTCAATCGGCGGTCAAAATTACACAAAAAGTTGAATTTAAAAAACGCGTGCAGAAAGCGGGGGTGCGAAGCGGAGCGAAGCGAGCGAGCAGGGGGCGAAGCCCCCTCATCACAATAGCGTAAAACATTAAGTCTGTGTCCTACATTAAAATTTCTAAAGTTTTTGAGTATTTTCTATTTTATACCCGACAGACGTCGTCAAGTACCAATCGAGATAGACCATATTAAATTTATATAGAAAAGATTAGCGTCACCAGGAAATTTAGACGCAAAATTGCGGAAAGACCGCATTTGCGAAATATCGGCGGTCAAAGTTACACAAAAACTCGAATTTAATATTTTGGGCCTTGTGTCATTTTTTTTTTTTGGGCCTTATGTCATATGACATAAGTCCCAAAAATTTTTAAAAATTAAAATTGGGTTTTATGTCATATGACATAAGGCACAATTTCGTCATGAAATTTTTGGGTCTTGTGTCATTTTTTTTTTTGGGACTTATGTCATTTTTTTTTTTTGGGCTTTATGTCATAAAATTTTGGGTTTTATATTTTGGGCCTTATGTCATTTTTTTTTTGTGACTTATGTCATTTGTGCCTTATGTCATGTCGCCATACAAAAGTACTTTCAAAAATAATTTTCCCAACAGGAAGTCATTGAAAAAGTATGGCACATATTTATATGTCCCAATGGTCGTTAAGGAAAATTTCAGTTTCAGTTCAGTTTCAGTATGAACTTTTCCTATTTTCCAATTTATGTTCATTTTCTACACATTTTTTATATTTAAGTGCGTTCGGTATGTCTTGCAACATGTCGTCCAACATATCGCGTCGTGTAGAGCCAGCAACGCGTGTAAACGAGCATATGATAGCCATGTGATCATAGTATTGTTTACTTGTTGCCAATCGGTTCGCGTGTTTTAAATATTAGTTATGTGCAAGTACACTACATTTAAGTTTTTGGACCGAGATTGATAACTGGAAATATTTAGCTCTAAATGGTTAAGTGACGACGTTTTGCTCTAACAGAAGATGAAATAGTTCAAATAGCTAATGCTTCTGACAGCAATGATGACGAAAATGAATTCGTCCTTGATGAAGAAGATGTAGCGTTTCTCGAAACTGATTTCCAGACCTTAGAAACGGGTGCTATCATTGCGATTGAAGACGCAATAGTGCCCAATGAACCAAATGTTGAGATTCCAAATGCAGTAAATGGAAAATGTAGCAAGAAGAATTTTGTTTGGAGATCAACACGCCAAAACTATACATCGGCAAAATATAAGGAAGTGGAATACGAGTACGGAAAAGTCTTGATATGGGAAGCAACCTCACTCGAATCTGTTCCCAGTGTTTTAAAAATCTTCACCAGCGTTTGTAATTTTGAAAAGCTTCTTTCGCTAATAATCGAGCAAACTTATATATACTGCGAGCAGAAAGAAGTTGTATTTTCGATTAATAAGCTGGAGTTGAAACCATTTTTCGGGATCATATTAGGTATGACATTGCACCAACTACCGGAAACTCGATTGTATTGGTCCACATCACCTATCTACAATACTCCATTTATTTCCAACGTTATGAAACGCGCACGATTTGAAGAAATTCGCGGTCTTTTACATTTTGCGAACAACGCCGAGTGTTGTGTCGTCCAGGGAGCACGTCCAAGTAGATTAACGCAAGGAATTGCTCGAAACCATTTAATGTTTAATATAGCATTTATTTATTTATTTTAAAACATAAACATTAAATCCTTAGGCTAACTAACTTAACTGAGCTATTCCCTAGCTAACACGGAGATCAACACTTCAACGTCCTGGCTCGTGAGTAGGTGCGTTAAAGTTGAGATATACTGAATACTTCGGTTCACGGTTCTGATCGTAGTCCTCCTCCAGTGCACAAATCTCAGTTTAAATAAAGAGATATTGCTGTTCTAGCAATATCGGTTGTGGCGACACTCTTCTGGGTCATCTCGATTGTTGTTGTTGCATGTTCCCCATATCACAGGCCGATAAGGTCAGCTTACTCATTGTTGTTGCGTGCTGCTGTTGCTTAATACCTCTAGCGTCAGCTTTATTCCAGTCTTCGCCTGCTACGTGTTGTTGTTGTTATTATTATTGGAGCAGGACAGTATTTAAGACGATAAACTTCTTGTGCATAGCTTATGCGACATAATTGCTGACTAGCTGTTTCGGCCATTTCGTCCAGCGTTAATGTTTTATTGATTCTGAACGCCGGTGTTTTCGTTGTTGTACTTTATCGCATATTGAAATAAGGTATAACAACTGTTTGTGCGATTGTGACACACAACATTCCTCCCCTCCTTCCACAAAGTCACGCAAAGCATCGTGACTTTTCATCAAGTCATATCTTGTTGTGACCTTCGTGTGGTGAAACGACTTTTCGAGTTAAGGTGCTTGCTGCATGGCTGCGTTTAAATTTAGTTAATTCCGCCGTTGTTTGTAGATCCGGCAATGTCATCGGTTATGCTATAGTAGCTGAAATTGGTGTGGTTGACGTGCTGCTTCTTGATTATACCATAGTTGTTGTACTGCCTTTTGAAGTGTCTGGTGTTGTATTGCGAGTTTCATTGGTCTCTCGCGCTGTTGTTGTGCTGCCGTGTTGTTGTTTGGTGTGGGATATCCCGCCTTCTGGTCATCCACATCTTTTCGTTTCATGGTGTGTGATCTCCGTGTTGAATAAAAGCCTTAAACTGATATTTCTTAACACTACTATTTAAAAAGTTACTATAACAATCAAAAAATTTAAAAATTTCTTTTATATTTTCATTTGTATTCTTTCTGTATTACATTTTAAACATATATTTCTAACCGTTTTTAGGTTGAAGCAAAATTATATTTTCTAATGATTTTACTTTAAAGCTTCTCGAAATTCTTAGTTTAGACATTCCTGCATATATTATTTTTTATTTTTTTATTTTATTATTTTTTTTTTATATATTAGGGGGCAATTTATACATTTGTTAAATCTATTTCAAAACAATCGTAAGAATTTTTACGTCAAAATCGTTTTTTTGAATCGAGATAATATTTTAAAATTTTTACTCAATTTGATGTAAAACGTCAAAAGTGTAAATGAGCCCTTAGTTTTCATATTTGTGAGCCATGTGTGATTTTATGCTCTGACTCTGAATGAGTTTGGATGAAGCTTGCTATATGTATGTATGCATGATTGTATGGTTTTCACTGCGAATGAAGCTTGCTTTATGCTTGCTTATTAACTTTACTTGATCATTCTACTTTGATCGTGCGACATAAGCTCTTAACATTTGATATATTTACGTCTTAAATTTTAAGCATGTGCATGCATGAACGACCATCCATGCAAATACTTTTCTCATTTAAGGTATAGACAATATGGAAATGCATGTTTTTTTTTTCAATTTGTAATAATAAGAGACCATAATAGACCCCTTCCCCCTCTTAAAAAGTTTAAGGTTTGAAAACTTATATAAAAAAAATTTTGTGGATGGATCTTGATGATATGATGAATGTACATATGGTCAAAGCCACGAGAACTGAAACCAAAGTAAAAAATTTTTTTTTTTAAATATCGTTTAAATTAATTTTTTTTCCGAACGACCTCATCCCATTGCATCGGGAAACGTGAATTTCACACAATTAGAATCATATTAGGATGGGCATACAACATCATTTTTAGGTATTGCTCGTGTTTCGCAACAATGGAAAACATTTCTGGGTCGGAGAAAAAAGTAAATATATTAGATATATTTTAAAATTTTATGCTGTTAGTCTCTATTTCAAAATAATATGGTTGATTTTAACTGAAAACGTAGAGTTAAAAAAAAATGCGTTCGGTGAATGTATTTGATGGCACTGAAATGTAGGTTATTTTCGTGTAACGTGCGACACCAGAATTTAAAAAAAATGTTTTTCGCATAGTTCAAGAAGTTAACAAACTGAATCAAGCAGATTTTTTTTTGAGTATTTTTAGTCTACTTTTTGAATCAATATTGAAATTATTCAAATATAGCAGCTACAATAACCTACAAAGCCAACGAGTATGTGTAACGTGCGACACTTTCATTTTTGGTTATTATTATGAAGCACAAAATATTCGCGAATGATGGTCACGGTCAAATTTAAACCGTAAGAGAGCACTAAGTCTAGCTGCGATATACTCAATTCCAAATAGTGCAACTGAAATTTTTGCGAATTTTGCGAATTGTGGTCATGGTCAAAATTTTACCATAAGTGGCCACTTTATTTGGCGGCTAACTGCACAATCAGAAGAAGCCAAAAATCCGTTTATATACAGATATGAGAATAAGAGAAACAGTGGTTTGTTCTTATGTGTATAATGATGACCATTGTGATAGCGAGTCCAAATTTTTTTCAGCCAAAGCTGTACCCACACCAATAGGCTGGGATGTATAATAAAAAATTGGTGTCTGTAGTCAATTTACGGACGATAGTTTTACGTGATAACGTCATAAAACAATCACTATGTACGTAAATTGGAGCATTAAAGTTCACGTACGCTATTTTTGACGATTTTCGAAAATCTCTTAGAATTAATAATTGTAAAGTTAGCAAATAAGTCTCATTTTGTAATTTGTTTGGCGATTTTTAATATAAGTATAAAATAGAATATAATAATCATACTTCACTTTTTAAATTAAAATTGCATATTAAAGTTTTCAAAATCAATGTCATTCATATATATACTTAACGTGCAAAGTGAAAAATTACAACACATTTTTCGTTTTTCAAATATTTCAGTTGGAATATCCGCTTAATTAACTTTTTTTCCTCTTTATACAGAAATAAAATCGAAAGGTAACGTGCGACACTTTTTTGTGTAACGTGCAACACCGCCTGTTTACGGCCATATAACCAAAATACCAATATATTTTGGAGGAAGTTATTTTTAATTTCATATCTTTGATCCTTCAGCTTGAATAAAATAAATAGGAACACAGATTTTCACCGCTATAATCGCTAAGTTTTCAATAAGTGTGCATCAACCTGAAAAAACACTTCCAAATTTCTGTAACGTGCGACACCACTCTAATCTTCTACAGATCCGAAACGACAACAGATATCCAAAAATTTTGTTCCTAGGAAATGTAGGCCTTCAAAAGCTTTATCGATTGCAAAAAAAAAGTTATGACCTTTACTTAGTTCTTTCCAAAATTTTTACAAAAATATGCGTACGAATGTAACGTGCAACACTTTGGCTTTGACCATATGTATGTTTTTAAATGCACACCGCTTGCAAGGTGGCTTAAATTTCACAAACGGAAAAAACATATCTGTGTGCATTTCTTTTTGTTAAATTTTGATCGCGTAAAAAAAACTTCAGATATATGTAGGTACTTATGTCGTCATCTCTTAAGTATGTGCATGCATATATTTGCCATCCATGCAAATACTTTTGGATCTGTAAATATAAGTGTGCATATACTATTCGATTTACTTATTTTGATATTTTGTTTTTCATCAAGAAGTATGTATGTGCACATTTGCTTTTATAGATATGTGGATGCGTGCATACTAGTGTCCGACCGAAGGTTCGGCTTCGGCTTCGGTAATCGGCATAATCGGCCAATTCTTAATCTTCGGCTTCGGCTGGAAAAAGCCGAATATTTAAGCCGAATATTTTTGCATTTTAATGGAAGTAAAAAGGTCACGATAGATTTTCAATTGCTTCATTGAGACCTTTTACACTAGTGAATTATTGCCGTAAATTTTTGCACAATTGCACAAAATTTTTCAACATTAAACGCATGGCCGAGAAATATTTATCTGCCCCTCCAACAAGCGTGGCCAGCGAACAACTCTTTAGCGCTGAGGTGTTATTTTGTTTTTTGTGCTTGTCAAATGAATAAAGACTGATTTTGTTTCCTTACTGTAAAATGTTTTGCATTCGGCTTCGGCCTTCGGTCTTCGGCCGAAGTCTTCATCGGCTTCGGCTAAAAATCCACCTTCGGTCGGACACTAGTGCATACGCATACATGCAAATATTTCTTGCAAAATTAGTTGGTCGTTTATCGACTTTATTGGAATGCATCAGTTGTGCATCCGAATGCTTCTACTGTATGTTTGAGATACCTCGATGATTAAAATATGTGCATGCATATTACATTCATGCAAATACTTAATAACGTATGTTAACGAATGGAAATCATGGGGATGCATGCAGTTGTGCATCCAAATGCTTCATTTTTTCCTACTCTATGTTTAAAAAGAAATTTTTTTTTTTTACTGATTTTCTTATACTTATGTCTTAATTTCTAAAGTATGTGCATGCATGAACGAGGCATTCATGCAAATACTTTTTAGGTCTGTAAACATATATGTGCATATACTTTTCGAGTCATTTTGATATATCTGTAGGAATACATATACATATATATATATAATTTTTTTTTTAACGAAGTATGTACACATGTGCTTGAAAAATTTATTTAGTCTTAATAAGTGAATTTATGTTTCAAATTTTACCCTTTTAACAGGTTGGCTGATAAGTCCCCGGTCTGACACATAGATGGCGTCGCTAGTATTAAATGCATATTAATTTTTATATAGTGGCAACCTTCAAATGATTCGTGTCAAAATTTGACGTCTGTAATTCAATTAGTTTGTGAGATAGAGCGTCTTTTGTGAAGCAACTTTTGTTATTGTGAAAAAAATGGAAAAAAAAGGAATTTCGTGTTTTGATAAAATACTGTTTTCTGAAGGGAAAAAATACAGTGGAAGCAAAAACTTGGCTGATAATGAGTTTCCGGACTCTGCCCCAGGAAAATCAACAATAATTGATTGGTATGCAAAATTCAAGCGTGGTGAAATGAGCACGGAGGACGGTGAACGCAGTGGACGCCCGAAAGAGGTGGTTACCGACGAAAACATCAAAAAAATTCACAAAATGATTTTGAATGACCGTAAAATGAAGTTGATCGAGATAGCAGAGGCCTTAAAGATATCAAAGGAACGTGTTGGTCATATCATTCATCAATATTTGGATATGAAAAAGCTCTGTGCCAAATGGGTGCCGCGCGAGCTCACATTTGACCAAAAACAACAACGTGTTGATGATTCTGAGCGGTGTTTGCAGCTGTTAACTCGCAATACACCCGAGTTTTTGCGTCGATATGTGACAATGGATGAAACATGGCGCTATCACTACACTCCTGAGTCCAATCGACAGTCGGCTGAGTGGACAGCGATCGGTGAACCGTCTCCGAAGCGTGGAAAGACTCAAAAGTCCGCTGGCAAAGTAATGGCCTCTGTTTTTTGGGATGGGCATGGAATAATTTTTATCGATTATCTTGAGAAGGGAAAAACCATCAACAGTGACTATTATATGTCGTTATTGGAGCGTTTGAAGGTCGAAATCGCGGCAAAACGGCCCCATATGAAAAAGAAAAAAGTGTTGTTCCACCAAGACAACGCACCGTGCCACAAGTCATTGAGAACGATGGCAAAAATTCATGAATTAGGCTTCGAATTGCTTCCCCACCCACCGTATTCTCCAGATCTGGCCCCCAGCGACTTTTTCTTGTTCTCAGACCTCAAAAGGATGCTCGCAGGGAAAAAATTTGGCTGCAATGAAGAGGTGATCGCCGAAACTGAGGCCTATTTTGAGGCAAAACCGAAGGAGTACTACCAAAATGGTATCAAAAAATTGGAAGGTCGTTATAATCGTTGTATCGCTCTTGAAGGGAAATATGTTGAATAATAAAAACGAATTTTGACAAAAAAAATGTGTTTTTCTTTGTTAGACCGGGGACTTATCAGCCAACCTGTTACCTTCGCAATACTATTCCCTTTTCCCCTTTTTTTTTAAAGTTGGAAGACCACTTCTTGCTTAGGTTTGCGATTTTTTCTGACAAGCTGCTCTTGAGAAAATAGTAAAAAAAAAACTTATAGGTTAATGTGCCCTGAGTGCGAACTGTTAAATTTTTATTTTATTTATTCAATACTATATTTGATTTTAAAAAATATGCATTAGCTTGTATGTTGCTTTAGAAAATCTTGTTTAATGTCTTGAAAACCAAAATTATTTGTATCTTTACTTGAAAAAAGCCATTGTTTTTTCGTTTATCATTTATTGAGTGAAGCATTTTAAGGTACACAGAAATTGTGCGCGAAAACTTTGTCTAGAAGAGAAGTAACGATTTTGCTAATGAGAGTTCTTATATTGTGCTGGATGTCATTCCATTCAAAAATTTTGCTGCTGAGAAAATATCTATACCTGTCGTGTTTCCAATTATACGATTGTTCATCTTTACGGACCCTATTTTCGATGCTCCTGTTTCTATCTATTGTCATTTTATCCTCGAGTAGCCCGTTAGAGTTCGGGATTATTTTCTTCTGAGAGGGAGGAATTGTTACAGCGTTTTCTGTACGAATCCAATGCCCTCTTCCTAACAATTGAACCTGGTTTCCGTCAATCCTATCGGTAAAACTATTGCAACTTTTAATTTTTGATATTTTCCTTAAAATTTTTGTCCTCTTGGCGTCCGTTGCCATATCTTCAAACAAATATGTTTCTGCTCCTGAATCAACTGAACGAGATATGTTGTAATCGATAGCCTTGTTGCGGGGTAATTCGATCCACACATTTTCTTTTATTGCATTATTCTCTGCATTAACGTTTCTCTTAAAAATCTTCTGCAATATAATTTCTTTACGCTCTTCTTCGAGTTGATTAAATAATTTCATGCTCGATGTCTTAACAAATAATTTTTTCTGCCTGACTTTTCCCTTGCGCAAAATTTTTCCGTTGGAAAGGTTTTCTTCATCAATTTTCTCCACTCCTATTGCCTTAGCTTTGATCGTCACTGTCTCTGCAGTACAAATACTTTCGCTAACGTTGGTTATCGGAAGTGAGAGTGATGCTACATGTCTAGTTTTTTCATTATTTTTGCTATATGTGAGGTTATTTTTCTGTTCAGTTTTTCCAACAGGGTCATCTATTTGACTCTTGCTATCAGTTTCCTTGAAAAGTATGTCCAGTTCTTCAAAGTGCTTATCGTTGTCAGAAAATTTTCCAAAAATTTCTCGCTTAATAAATTTTGTAGCAATTTTAGTACCAAATAACGGACTTACTGCGTTGTATGACATTAAATCTGATTCGTTCGTTTTGTGAGTTGTCTCAAGATCATTTAATTTTCCAAATGAAATAACTACTTTTTCTCTACTACTACGATTTTTGTGAAAACGATAAAATCTTACGGTTTTGTTTTTAGCAAAGATTATAAATAAATCTACTATAAAAATCCAGAACAATTCAAACACGCTGATTCTATCTTCGTCTTTATTTATACTGTATTCATCATCTTGAAATTCTTGCTGTAATGTATCATTTAATGTTTCTATTCGTTCGGATTGAAAACATGTTATTAAATGTACGCTTTTATCTGATTTGGATGGAAGCATATATTCGTAAGCTTGCTTTTTCTCTTCGTGCGAGTTCCTTCTCTCTCTACATTTCAAAATAGTTTCTTTTATCTTCTCAATATGTTTTACTTTTCTAATTAACTCAAAATTAATTTCATCTTCAACTCCAATATTTCGAAAATCTTTTTTAATTTTCAATAGATTTTCCTTTTTACTTTCTATATTTATTACTCTATTAAATATCCCGGGCCTATCTAAATCTTCGAAGAAGATCTTACCCATGGTTAAATTTTTAAGGGACGGCATTATTGTATTTCTATTAGTTCGAATTCAAATAAGCGTTAATAAGTGGTTTTTCGCTTCGGACTACATTTTGGCTGTGATTGTAAAACCGTTTTTTAAATTTGTTATGCCATTTATTCTCAATATAACTCATGTTTCTAAAATATATGTAAAAAACCGTGCAATTATTATTCTGAGCCTCGGACCTGAATAAACAAGTGAATCTAACCAAAATAGTGGAATTCATTGTTAGCTTGTTAACAGTAAGGACTCTGGTAAAAAAAAAATATTTTATTCAAAAGTTTTTTTTTTTTTAAACTCATCACATCTTTATGCGTGTCTTACGCTCTGTCGATTTTCTGCTTTCCGCCTCCCGATTACTTCTTTGGTCTTCAGCTCTGTCTTTTTATTCTACTTTATTTTACAATTTTCGACTAATCTTGGATTTTTTTATACAACTCTTAATAAGCTGTATTGCTAAGGTTTCCTTTGGAGTTATCAACTCTCCCAGACCCTGTTGTATTTGGTATGACCGCTCTCCAACAGTTGATAACAGTACAACTAAAATAAAGTTAATATAAAAATCATCGGTGTTATTCTGCCCACTTCGCGCCATTTTTACTAAGGTGTCCTTTGGAGTTATCAACTCTCCCGGACCCTGTTGGATTTGGTATCACCGCTCTCCAACAATTTATAGTAACTGGTTCGAAAATAAGTGCAATATTCACCAACTTAAATGCATTATCAGGATTGTCGTTATTTGCAAACCGCACAGATCGTAGTTCGTTCCCGACTAACTTTAGTCGAAAATTATGTTGTGTCGTCCAGGGAGCACGTCCAAGTAGATTACCGCAAGGAATTGCTCGAAACCATTTAATGTTTAATATAGCATTTATTTATTTATTTTAAAACATAAACATGGCTCGTGAGTAGGTGCGTTAAAGTTGAGATCTACTGATTACTTCGGTTCACGGTTCTGATCGTAGTCCTCCTCCAGTGCACGAATCTCAGTTTAAATAAAGAGATATTGCTGTTCTAGCAATATCGGTTGTTGCGACACTCTTCTGGGTCATCTCGATTGTTGTTGTTGCGTGTTCCCAATATCTCAGGCAGATCAGCTCAGCTTACTCATTGTTGTTGCGTGCTGCTGTTGCTTAATTCCTCTAGCGTCAGCTTTATTCCAGTCTTCGCCTGCTACGTGTTGTTGTTGTTATTATTATTGGAGCAGGTCAGTATTTAAGACGATGAACTTCTTGTGAATAGCTTATGCGACATAATTGCTGACTAGCTGTTTCGATCATTTCGTCTTGCCGCTCACTCGCCCGATGCAATCGTCTGATGTTCTTAGTATTTGCGATCATTGGCTTTGATTGTTTACGTCAGCGTTAATGTTTTATTGATTCTGAACGCCGGTGTTTTCGTTGTTGGACTTTATCGCATATCAAAATAAGGTATAAGAACTGTTTGTGCGGTTGTGACACACAACACGAGCAACCAGATCCGAGATCCAGCTTATGACCGATCGTATAAAATTCGACCAGTGATTTGTCACTTAAACCAGTCTTTTAAAAAAGCTATTAACGAAAGCAAAAGTCAATCTATTAATGAGCATATGGTCAAGTTTAAAGGCCACAACGCAATGAAGCAATACATGAAAAATAAGCCCATATCCTGGGGGAATGTAAACACATTACATTTACTCTTAGAAGAGGTATAAGCCCTGCTATTCTCCTTAAAGGAGTCTCCGTCCCCCAAGTAAATAGTGTAATCTACTTAGGAGTCCACTTAGATAATCGATTAACTTGGCGAAAGCACATCGAAGCAAAGAGGACCAATCTGAAATTTAAAGCATCAAAAATTCACTGGCTAATTAACTATCGCTCCCCTCTTAATATGGAGTATAAAGTTCTATTATATAATAGTGTATTAAAGCCAATCTGGTCTTATGGCATTGAGTTGTGGGGAAATGCCTGCGCATCCTCTATAGAAATAATCCAAAGAGCTCAATCGAAAATTCTTAGAATCATTACAGGTGCTCCATGGTACATACGTAATGAAAGCATTCACCGCGATCTGCAAGTCCCACTTATTAAGGACGAAATCGTTCGCCTAAAATCATCCTATCATGAGAAGCTAAGGAATCACTCGAATCAGCTGGTAAGAAGCCTTAACAATACAACACGTCGAACACGGTTAAGAAGAAAGGACCTTCCGTCCGCTTCTATTGTTTTGGAAACATAACACCGATACTCTGTTATCTGCACCTCGTTCGTGCATGTCAGACGTTTCGCCAATTAAGAGATCATACAGATTGAGGCACCTCGCTCGTGCACGCTCAACGCTCAAAGCTCCTAACTACCATCAGAGTAGCCGTTCTAGCCAATCAATTTTACGCACCTTGCTCGTGTGCACCGTACGCTTATCCAACCAAGGATTCACTTAGCTTGACGCACCTCGCTCGTGCATGATCAAGACGCATCCTAGCAACGGACGCGGCTTAACAGTAATAAGTCCTCAGCAGCCCAGTTTCTCAAATAGAGGCCCGTTGGAATCAAAACTATTATATCTCTGTATAAATAGTTAAGTTATATTTAAAAAATAAGATTTGAATAATTACTGTTAGTTTCCACCCAAAGGAAGATCCAGTAAAGAGAAGCAAAGTTTAAATAAAAAAAAAATATAAAAAAATATCCTGGGGATTCAAACTGTGGTGCAGATGCGATTCAAAAACTGATTTTTTGCACAGAGTGGACATTTATACAGGGAAAAGAGAAGAGAGAGAGAGTTTGGGTTGGGCGAATCAGTTGTTTCAAAAATGTCGGAAGGCTTGGAGAACTTAGATATCGAACTTTATTTTGATAATTTTTTCAACAGCCCCCACTTGCAACACAGACTACAAGAAAAAGGAATTCGAGCTTGCGGCACTGTTCGAAAAAATCGGGCACAAATGCCAAAGTTTGAGGACGATAAGAAATTCCAACGTGGAGATTTTAAAAGCTTTGAAGCGGATGGCGTCACGGTGTTGAAGTGGATGGATAATAAGGCCGTTTATTTGACGTCGAACTTTATCAACCCAATCGAGGGTGTGAAAGTAAAGAGACGCCAGGCGGGCTCTGCTACGAAAATTGATGTACAGTGTCCTAAAATGGTCCAAATGTATAACAAAGGAATGGGTGGAGTTGATCTTATGGACCAAAAGAAGGTTTTGTTTAGTTGTTAATAAACATATTTTTAAATTATAACATTATGTTTCAGTCCTACTACGAATATGATAGGAAATCTAAGACGAATTTCTACCTTCGTCTCTTTTTTGATCTTTTTGATTTGTGCGTGCACAACTCCTGTGTTGTATAAAACAAGATCTCAGCCAGCAATGAGAATGAGCTAGCGATCCAGTTGATAAACGGCTACACGTCTCCCCAGATACCTCCTAACATAACTCCAAAGGACGGTCACAAGCGATCGAGGATGAACGAATCCAAAAAATTAAATGGCCACTATCTCACCAAAATCCCTGAAGGAAAACGAAGGCGTTGCATTGTATGTTCGAAACACTCAATAGACAACCGCACGAATTCGATGTGTGCCTTCTGTAAAAAACCATTTTGTTTTCAAACTGACCGTAATTGCTTTGAAATACATCATACATCCTAACCATTTACGTGCATCTTAATTATAATACAACTTTGTATGCTATTTTAAAGACGTTTAAAAATAAGTCCTTCTAAGGGTAAAGAAAAAAGAATAAAACTTTGCATCAAAATAAAATATCTTGTATAAAAACTTACCATCGACGACCATTGGGACACATAGGTCCCATGACAAAATCGCCTCCTACCAAGAGATTAAATTACTTTCGAAAATTTTTCTTTCTTTTTCTAGCTTAACAGTGATTACTTTAATATTCTTTTAAATCTTTTGAATGTTTTTTTTTTTTGGTTATTTGCCGGTTAGATGGTTTAACATATTATTTAAAAATAAAAACAGCTTTTTACTATGAAGTGGTGTAGAACGAATCTTAGAAATTTCATCCCACACATGTGATAAATTTTGAAAAGCCTACACATATCCGCATCAAGTGGTTTCTTATCCATTGGAATCATGTAAAAATTGAAAACGTACCATCTAAAAAAGCTGATGAGACCTATATGTCCCAATGGTCGTCAAAGGTAAGTTTTTATACAAGATATTTTATTTTAAGCTTTTAGAATCTTCTTCTACATCTTCTAAGAGTATTTTTGAAATTTCTAGCTCCTCTAATTTATGTTCTTCCTTGTTATCTACGAATTTTTTTTCTTTTTATTTGAGGAGACCAGATTAGGCATCTTCTAAGAGTATTTTTGAAATTTCTAGCTCCTCTAATTTATGTTCTTCCTTGTTATCTACGAACTTTTTTTCTTTTTATTTGAGGAGACCAGATTAGGCCTATAACATTTAATATTAAATTTGGCGTTCCGGTCTATTGGCCGAGACCGCGCCGCTAGGAGTTTCCCTGGCTAATATCTCATTGCTGTTGCGCATTACACAATCTCGCTGTATGCCCAAATTGAGAGCATTTGTAGCACTGTATATCAATGCGGTTTTTTTCAGGGAAATTTTTTGTGAAACTATTGGATCTACTATGTGGCGAAAGTTGATGGTTGTAGGACTAAGAATTCTCTGCTCTGCTTCTATTAAAGTTTTCATCTCCGCCTTGTTTTCCGTTCTGGTTAAATGGTTCTCTATTTTGCTGCTAAATTCTTTGTACATTATTATTTTCGACCTTATTCCAACAAAAGGGTGTGCTTAAAAGACCATTTATCCTACAAATATTGAAAAAACAAGGTTTTCATTTTATTGAAACATTTTTCTTTTGAATGACCCCACTCTCCGCAATATGAACACATTTATGTATTTGGACTCATAGCCTTATAATTGTTGTTGCAATGTGCGCTGAATTGGTGTCCATATTTGACACAACTGTTGCAAAATGGCGTATTTTTTCTACGGGCACAGATATCCCAAGTATGGCATTCCGAACTGCAGAGAGAACACTTAATCTTTTTTGTTCCTACTGGGGGTGGTTTGTTCATAAAATGGTTAAAGTAGTTCTTTTTGTCATTTTCTGCATGGAGGTCTTCTGACTCCTCTGCTAACTTAATGAGGTCTGCCAGTGATTTATCTTTTGAACCTTCAAGCCTGCTTTGCATATAAGGATGCTTCTGCCTGAAAATGAACTTATTGGTTGCCAGTTTTCTATATTCGCTAAGCGCCGACCATGCCTCTACATTGTTCCATGCTTTTTTAATTACACTTCTGCTTCGTTTAATAAAAATTCCAATCTGCCACCAAATGCTGATGCTCTCTCGTCATTCTGTTGCTCTGAGCTTGCTATTTCTGACCTAATAGTTTCAAGGGTTCGTTTTTTAAAAAATTTTCTTTTTATTAAATCACACAGTTCATCTAAGGTACTTGTTGATCTCTGGCTAACTTACAAGTAGGCCATGCCTGTTAATCTGTTTTTTTATGCCTTTTATAACGTCTATTATGTTAAGGTTGCCCACAACGCTTTAAAGTAACTCTATTCCAGTGACAAATTTATCAACTTCCAAGCTCAACTCTTGATTGTTTGACCCCGAAAAGTATGGTACAAGTCGATTGACGTTTTTCATTAATTCATGCACTTGTGGTAGATTCGACATGGTTATACTTATTGATGGCAAATTTAGATTTGTGGTGTCAAGTAGTTTTCTGTATCAGTAGCTATGTTTGTGTTTGGTGGAAGAACGATATTATCCGTGTTTGTTTTGGTTTTTCTGATTCATGAATTATATTAATCTGTACGACAACCTGTTTTCTCAGGTTTTTGCACTCTTTCGTTACACCCCAAATCGCTTGTTCTAGTGAATGAAATTTCTCCTCAGTGGCTTGTTCTGACTGTATTTTTTACTTGATTGATCAAAAACGTTGCTTCTCGAATTCTTGAAAATTTCCCTAACACTATTTGGTATTTTAACAATTGAGAAATTTCCCTGCTCACATTTGCTTCTGTTACTAGTTCTCTTGCTTCTCTAAAATTTTTTCTGAATCGTACTCGAACTCTTTTAATTTCTCTTTTAGTGATTCTAGTTCTTCGGCCATATGGCTTAATCAATAGATTAATATTTTTTTTTTTTTTTTTTTTTTTTAAACTTTGCGTGACTTTACTGAATCTTTCTTAATTTGTGAAACTAACAGTAAATATTCGAATCTTATATCTAGTACTACACATTTTCTATTTATACAGAGAAAAATATAAATAGTTGCTGGTTCCAACGGGCCTCAATTTAAGAAGCTGGGCTGATGGGAGTTTAGCGCTGTTACACCGCTTACATTGTATCGAGCTTTGTGAATCCTTACGTGTGGCGTGCACGAGCGAGGTGCGCCAGACGTAGTAACGCCTTTTTTGGCTGGAACGGATACGTTATTGCCAGTGATGAGCATTGGTCCTGTATCCTTGGATAGGTAATCATCTGACTTGCACGAGCGAGGTGCATATAAGAGAGCATCGGTCTTAAGCCTCTAAGACGGTAGATGCAGACGGGTCTGACTTGCACGAGCGAGGTGCATATAAGAGTGCATCGGTCTTAAGCCTCTAAGACGGTAGATGCAGACGTATCTGACTTGCACGAGCGAGGTGCATATAAAAGAGCATCGGTCTTAAACCTCTAAGACGGTAGATGCAGACGGAAGGTCCTTTCTTTTTAAACGTGTTCGACTTGTTGTGTTACTGAGGCTTCTTGCCAACTGATTCGAATGATGTCTTATCTTATCGTTGTATGATGATTTTAATCGTATGATTTCATCCTTAATGAGTGGAATTTGTAGGTCACGGTGAATATGTTCATTACGAATATACCATGGGGCACCTGTAATGATTCTGAGAATTTTCGATTGAGCTCTTTGGATTATTTCAATAGAGGAAGCGCAGGCATTTCCCCACAACTAAATGCCATAAGACCAAACTGGCTTTAATACACTATTGTATAAAAGAACTTTATACTCCATGTTCAGAGAAGAGCGATGGTTAATCAACCAGTGAATTTTTGATGCTTTAAGCTTTAGGTTTGTTCTCTTTGCCTCGATGTGCTTTCGCCAAGTTAATCGTTTGTCTAGATGGACTCCTAAATAAACGACACTATCTACTTGACGGGTGGAAACTCCGTTTAGTTGTATAGTTGGGCTTATACCCCTTCTTAGCTTAAATGTAATGTGTTTACATTTACCTTCGTTTACATTAATTCGCCAGGTAGAGAGCCAATTTTCAATTAATTGCATATGTTCTTGTAGGATTCTTGATGCTTCCATGGGATCGCGGTGGCAGCTCAATAATGCTGTGTCGTCAGCAAAAGTTGACATTACAATATTATCTCTAGTGGGGATGTCGGCTGTTAGAAGAAGGTAAAGAGAGGGGCCTAATACACTGCCTTGCGGGACTCCTGCTTTAATTTCAAATTTTTCCGTTATAAATTCATTAACTCTTACTCTAAAGAATCTATTTTGGAGGTATGATATAAGAATTTCGTGAAAATTTTGAGGGAGTAGGGACTTTATTTTAGCAATAAGACCCCCATGCCACACTTTGTCGAAAGCTTGAGCGATATCTAGGAATATTGCAGAACAATATTCTTTTTTTTCGAAGGCGTTACGAATTTCACGAGTGATTCGATTTACCTGTTCAATAGTTCCATGTTTTTTTCTAAAGCCAAATTGATGAGCAGTGATTAAGTTATTCTCGTGGATGTATGGCGTTATTTTTATAAGAAGAGCTTTTTCAAAGAGTTTAGATAAGCAGGGGAGAAGGCTTATTGGGCGATAGGAGCTTGCTGTCGTCATATCTTTGCCGGGCTTCAGTACCATCGTGATAACCGATTCTTTCCACAACTTAGGGAAGTGTGAGAAGCGCATAATAGCATTAAAGAGTTTTGCTATAAACTTAAGAGCAATGTGTGGCAACTCCTTGATCATTTTTGGTGTTATATAGTCCCGACCGGGAGCTTTTTTCTCGCAAAAATTATCCTTAATTATGCTTTTTATATCATTGGCATTAAATGCCACAGGAAAAGTTTGGTTGTTTTCTTCGAAGGGAGGAAGTCTTAGGTCATTAACTGGAGGGTTCGGAAGGAAAACTGAGCACAAGTGTTGAGCAAACACAGAAGCTTTTTCCTCGTCACTTCTTGCCCATCTTCCACTTTGATCTCTTAAAGGAGATTCATGGTCTATGGGAGAGTTTTTTACTTTGAAAGCTCGCCACAGTGATCCTTTTGATGAACAGTTAGGTGAAAGTTTAGAAATGAAATAAGTATTTTTCTTGTCTTGTTCTTTTTGGAGAGCGATTTTAAGTTGCGTCGTAGCTAAGTTGAGTCTGGCTTTACTTTCAGGTGACCTATTTTGTTGCCATTCACGTCTTAATCTACGTTTTTCTCGCAAAAGCCTTTCAATATGACTATTAGTATAATTAAAATTTCTATGGACAATGGCAGGAATTTTCGGGGTGGAATTCTCCGCCGCCGAAGCCAATATTGTATTTAAGGTAACAACCGCTTCATCAATTTGGTTTTCATTGTCTATTGAATATTCTGAGTGAATGTGTGTTGCAACATACTTTTTGTATTTAACCCAATGTGTTTTAGAGGTTGTCAGACTGAAAGGGGGGCACGACATCCTTATGTTTTGTGAAATTTTGAATAGCAAGGGACAGTGATCTGAAGACATTTCGTAGGTCAACGAGGTTGAAATTTGTGAATTATCAATACCTCGTGTGATGGCAAAGTCTATAAGGTCTGGTATTTTGTTATGGTCTGTTGGCCAATACGTAGGTTGTCCTGGTGAAAGAAATCCTAAGGTACCGGATCTATTTATTAGTGTGTTATATAATTGTCTTCCCCTTGGGGAAATTAGGCGTGAGCCCCAATGGGTATGCTTTGCATTATAATCGCCTGCTGCTAAAAATCTATTTCCAAGAGTGTGAAAAAATTCTTTACATTGATTTTCTGTTTTTGTAAATCGTGGAGGGCAATATATAGCAGATAGAACTAAATTTGCACCACTGCTTTCTAAAGAAATTGAAGTTGCTTGAAAGTAAATTTTTGAGAACGGTTCGAGAGGGAAATGTTTAATCCGGTTACGAATCAAAATACCCGTTCCCCCATGGGCTTTCCCATCAGGATGGTTCGTTCTGTAGAATTTATAGCCTGGAATCGAGAAATTATTTTTATCGGTAAGATGAGTTTCAGAAATAAGCATCACGTCTATAGAGTTGTTTGAAAGAAAATGTGTCAATTCCAGCTTACGCTGATTTATACCATTTGCGTTCCAAGAGGATATAATAAGTAAATTCATTTTTGTGCGGTTAAGATTTGGAGCAACTGATTTTGTGCTCTAAGTAACTCTTGGAGTGTGTTCTGCATTTGCAACATGAATTGTGTCATACATTGCGTCAGACTGACCAACATGGTTTCGAGACCAGCGTTCTGGTACTGGGGGACGGAATGGACACTTACGCCTGATTTAGCTACGTTTGCATAGGACATATTATTAGTCACAGGAACGCTAATTTTGTGCGGTTGCGAGGAAATAGGGGTTTGAAATACAATTTGATTTGACATTGTACGACTAGCTTGCTTCTTTTCTAACATACGATTTTTTAATTCTTTATATACCGGACATCCCCTATAGTTTGCAGTGTGATTTCCACCGCAATTGCTGCATTTTTTCACTGTGGATTGGTCTTTGCTTTTGTCGCAGTTCGCGGAGCTATGAAATTCTCCGCAAACAACGCAGACCATACGTAGGGTGCAGTAAGACTTAGTATGCCCATATTCTTGGCAATTATTACATTGGACAGGGCCTGAACGTTTATGAGGTTCTTCTATTACAACTCTACGGTGAAGAAGATATTGTAATCTGTAGATTGGATGAGACTCATTTTTTTTTAGCTTTAAGTTATCAGGACTGAGCTCTACTTTGAACATCGGCTGCGGAGTTTTGTTCCTATTGAAAATATTCATTACATTTCTAATTTTAAAGCCCTTCGACTCTAAGGCTTGTTTGATTTCCAAAGGAGCTACATCAGATTCAATACCTTTAACAATTACGCTAAGGCCTTTGCTACTTTTGCGCTGATACGTATAGTAGCTTTTTTTGTTATCATCAAAGTATTTGGTGACCGTTCTGTATTTATTTTCATTATAAATCTGAATTTTGGTCTCATGAAGATTTCCTCTTGTAAGGGGAACGATGTGGAAAGACTCCTTTCCAATTAGCTGGGTCAAGCTCGTGACCAAATTACTAGAACTACGCTCTCGAAGATAAACTGGTGGCGGTTTTGGTGTTTTTTCTCCAGCTTCCTTCGAGGAATCCGAATTCTCAGCAGTCTCTGTAGTTAGAGCCGCAAATCTATTGCCAGATAGCACGTTTGACGGATTAGCGTCGAATTTAGTTTTATTTATTTTCGCTTTTGCCACATTTGATTTTTGTGGGCTAAGTTTCCTTTTAATTTTAATGTAGCGGTCCATACCTGTCTGCACTGCTGGATCGCGTACGCTATTAACAGGAGCTTTTACACCGCTGTTAGCAGAAGGCGCAACTTCTGTTGTTGAACTTTCTGTTGTTGAAGTTTGAGATGTTAGCGATTGAGAGGGAGAAATATTGTTTAGCGTGCGCGGTAATTCTGGCGCTTTGACTATTAAGTATGCTTTTCTGGCGTTAGAGCCACTAATAGAATGCCTTCTTTCAGGTTGCGATTTTAAGGTATCACGTTGCATGCGTATTGTTTGCACGCTCAGTATAAGCTAAGCTTTAAGTCTGGCCTATGATAAGGCAAAGCTTAAAGCTTTTTATTTCGGTTTGTGAACCAGCTAGAAATATAATTAGAACAACTTTGGTGAAAGAATAAGGTGCAAAGAGAAAATAGATAATGTAAACAAAAAGAGATTAGGGAAAGTCGCTAAGATTATAAATCTTTCTACTTGGAAAAATAACGTCTCACCCAACGTGGCTGCAAATTCTCAGGTCCCTGGGACGGTGGACACGTGTAGAATCTCGCGAGATGGAGACGGAAATATTTCATTTATTTTATTTCGTTTGTTTAGATTTTTTTTTTAATTCCGATCGGACGAGCGCTTAAGATTTCGACTTTTCCGAACAGGGTTGCCAAGTCAACTGATTAATATTTAAGTCCAAAAATATTTCTAACACACAGGCTTCAGCACTATCAAATCGAATAAATTTTTATGCATCCACCGTTTTAATTTTCTTGTTTTCCGAATGCATTTTTGCATTTTCAACTTCTGCTAACAGGTTGGCTGATAAGTCCCCGGTCTGACACATAGATGGCGTCGCTAGTATTAAATGCATATTATTTTTATATAGTGGTAACCTTCAAATGGTTCGTGTCAAAATTTGACGTCTGTTAGTCAATTAGTTTGTGAGATAGAGCGTCTTTTGTGAAGCAACTTTTGTTATTGTGAAAAAAATTGAAAAAAGGAATTTCGTGTTTTGATAAAATACTGTTTTCTAAAGGGAAAAGATACAGTGGAAGCGAAAACTTGGCTTGATAAAGAGTTTCCGGACTCTGCCCCAGGAAAATCAACAATAATTGATTGGTATGCAAAATTCAAGCGTGGTGAAATGAGCACGGAGGACGGTGAACGCAGTGGACGCCCGAAAGAGGTGGTTACCGACGAAAACATCAAAAAAAATTCACAAAATGATTTTGAATGACCGTAAAATGAAGTTGATCGAGATAGCAGAGGCCTTAAAGATATCAAAGGAACGTGTTGGTCATATCATTCATCAATATTTGGATATGAAAAAGCTCTGTGCCAAATGGGTGCCGCGCGAGCTCACATTTGACCAAAAACAACAACGTGTTGATGATTCTGAGCGGTGTTTGCAGCTGTTAACATTCAATACACCCGAGTTTTTGCGTCGATATGTGAAAATGGATGAAACATGGCTCTATCACTACACTCCTGAGTCCAATCGACAGTCGGCTGAGTGGACAGCGATCGGTGAACCGTCTCCGAAGCGTGGAAAGACTCAAAAGTCCGCTAGCAAAGTAATGGCCTCTGTTTTTTGGGATGGGCATGGAATAATTTTTATAGATTATCTTGAGAAGGGAAAAACCATCAACAGTGACTATTATATGTCGTTATTGGAGCGTTTGAAGGTCGAAATCGCGGCAAAACGGCCCCGTATGAAGAAGAAAAAAGGGTTGTTCCACCAAGACAACGCACCGTGCCACAAGTCATTGAGAACGATGGCAAAAATTCATGAATTAGGCTTCGAATTGCTTCCCCACCCACCGTATTCTCCAGATCTGGCCCCCAACGACTTTTTCTTGTTCTCAGACCTCAAAAGGATGCTAGCAGGGAAAAAATTTGGTTGCAATGAAGAGGTGATCGCCGAAACTGAGGCCTATTTTGAGGCAAAACCGAAGGAGTACTACCAAAATGGTATCAAAAATTTGGAAGGTCGTTATAATCGTTGTATCGCTCTTGAAGGGAACTATGTTGAATAATAAAAACGAATTTTGACAAAAAATGTGTTTTTTTTTGTTAGACCGGGGACTTATCAGCCAACCTGTTATTAGGTTATTTCTGCGCTCAACTGCTACCGTAGCGTTTTTATTTAATTAAAATACTTTTTATTTCACTTTTCTTTGGCCACACACAAAGGATTTCTCAAAATTAACAAACAAACAAAAATTTCCGTTGTTATTTATCATGCAATCTTGCCATGCACAGTTCCAATTCAAGGCGATATCTCGCAGTCCTTCATGCATCCACACTTTAAGTGTTCAATTTCTCCTCAGTTGTCCTCAAAGTCCGTTTTGCCGAGATATACCGGCACCTATCGTTCAATAACGACCGCCGCCAGTAAAGGCTTTGCTCCAAAAACTACAAAATGCTATGCGGTTAATGTTCTGCATGTCGGTGATAGCTAGCTACCGTTTAAAACTGACACAGTTCTAACTTAGCAAAACTCGCAGAGTTGATTTGCGATTTTCTTGTAAAAACGTGTTTGGAGAACCTTGTTCGGATCCAACTTAAAATCAGTCGAATACCAGCCGCGCCAATAAATGTTAGTATATAGGGTGCAAAGCGCTCAGACTGAGTCAAGCGTATAATCGCACCTATGTTCGTATTGCCGAGATACAGGGTACCAAGCGCTCAGACGGTGTTGAGCGTATAATAATCCCTTTAGTATCCTTTTATACAAAGGAATAAGCAAAGGATTAAAGTTTATCCCTTATTTTTATTGAACAATCCTTTGTCTAGCAGAAAATTACACTTTGAAATTTACTCTCTAGTTGCCATCGCCGCTGGATGGATACGCACGTTAGAAATGCGACATCAAAACCAGTATGCCCGTCCAGTGGACGATACTCCGTTTTTATAGGGAAATAGTGCTGATCCTGCATTTCCCATGATCCGTGATCTCCGTTTTTTCCCAAATTCCCCAGTTCATAGCTTTCAATGCAGTAGTGCTAACATCGCTTATGTTGTCTCTTTGTTGTTGTTTTATCACAATTCTACTCATTGATACTTATGCTGTCGTCGTTCTCGCCCTAGATCCGTTTTGAGCACGTAAAATCCTCTGCACCTAGGTTCTCCAGTTGCTGCATCACTTTATGATTTGCAAGCTCGTGCCTTTCCTCATGTCATTTGCCCGCCTGTGCCTATCGTCATTGTCGTTCCAAAACCTCTCAGCTTTCGTTCACTTATTTATTTGTGTAGCGGTTGTAGTTATGCATTCATGCATGAAGAGAGAGAGTTGGGAAAGGCAGTGTTTGTGCGGTTGTGGCTCACAGAAGAGCGATTAAGCGCAAGAAACCAGAAAAAACCGAGGAACTGGTGACGAATAAAAATGAAGAATTGTCAGACGAAGAGTTTGTTGTGTTCATAATCAACAAGCGGTTAATGCAGAAATTTCATTGCTGGTAGACACGAGTTTAGTTAGAATAGTATCATTAAAAGACCAATTGAGCAAATATGAATCAGAGAAGAAAAATTTCTTTTTTTTCCAGTAGCAATTTTTTTTTAGTTTCATTTTGAAATGATCTGCCATTGTCTTTATTCAAATTGTATCATATATATATATTTTTTTTTTCTGCTTTACTATTTAAGTTTATTTGCTCTATGTATAATGTTTGTGCCCTCTAATAACTAGTACTACCATAAGAGTTTTCCTCTTTTTGAACTAGGGGTCGTACCCAAAATACAAATACAAAATACAAATTCGGAAGCTCAACGTGTACTAAACGTACAATAACAAAAACTTATTCAAAAGACGGAAAATTAAAATGCACATTCCACGTTTTACAGGAGTGGTCAAAAATTTTAGCAGATGGCTTAGTAGGCCGAAATATATTTCAGAAAAGAGCTGTTGTAAAACTTATCAAGAAAAATATTTTGCTTTCCGATAACGGAAAGTAAATAGCGTGTTTACCATTTATTGGTGCCAAAAGCGACAGGATTTTTAAGAAAGAGACAGTCAGTATCCCAGCTAGAGCCAGTAAGTGGTTAACTTTTTCGCAAATAACTCGATAGGAGAAATAGTTGTCTTTAAAAATGTAGGAGTAGCATTAACAACCGTGTCGGTTGGCAGCCCAGTTGAGACATTCACCCTTTCGCTCGCACCTACGCTTACCTTACATTAATATATCGATTATGTATAAGCTAGACTAGTTTTATCGATAAGCTAGATATAAGCACTTTTGTATAAAGAGATCATAAAATAAAGAACCGTCACCGAGATAGCGCGTACTACAAATTTTAGAAGTGGCATGTGTCCACAGCGCCTAAAGTAAAATTTTTTTCTCTTAAATTTCGATACTCGGTCTTTCATTTTAAAACGTGCGTTTTCTTTTTTAACTGAAAAGTTTTTGAACGCAAAAATTCGTCAATTGTCTATAAAGAAAAATAAAAATGGACTCCAACATCGACATACAAAATTGTTCGGCAGCGCAGCTACGAGCGTGGCTGCAGGCACTTGGCTTGTCCACGGAAGGCGATTTCGAAAGCTTAACGGCCCGCTTGGCTGAAGTTCCACCGGACCAGCGTGGCGAATGCCCGAATTTACGGAACCATGAGGATCCAGATTGAAGCAATGACAGTCCCTTCGAAGGATTTACAGTTTTGGATCACGTGATCGGCAGTGACGGCGACGGACACGAAGTAACGGTCCAACAATGTGAACAACAAGGTGAACAACAGTACAACGAAGCAACACACACGAGTAAAAAGGACGGCGAGTCAAGCGAATTCCAACGAGAAAAAAGAGCGAGCTATATCCCAGTCATTTCCACACAAGGAGCTGCAATTCCACGAATGATAGCAAACGTTAAAGAGCAACATGAGTTTTCCACCACGGGAACACAACTGGAAACTTTGACGCGTAAAGTAGATTTATTACTGCGGGAAAAAAATCTACTAGAAAGGAAAAACCACTTTTTAAAGCAAGCCAATAATCTACCAATTACGTCAGCTCCAAACACAGCGATTGGCAGTGCTGAAAGTGAATTTATCCCGTTCGAAGACTTAAAAACTTTTATTTTTGAATTCGGTGGATCGCAATGTTTCACCATCTGGTTAAATCAACTAAAAAGCGTCCATGCAAGCTACAATTTTAGTGGCAAAAACCTTCGAATAATTCTAATGACGAAACTCAAAGGCAAGGCTCTCGCCTGGTTACAGTCACAACCGAACGCGCTTACAATGACTATTGACAATTTATTACATGAAATGGAAATGATGTTCAACACAAAGAAAAGCAAACTATCTCTCCGCCGAAAATTCGAAGCTCGCAAATGTAAGCACAATGCAGATTTCGCTAGCAACTACAACAACAAAATTTTTCTACCGCGCTCCCTTCAAATAGACGATGAAGAGCTCATCGAATCACTTATAGACGGTATTCCAGACGAACAACTTCGCAACAATGCATACATCCAATGCTACAACAACAAGGCTAAGCTACTGCAAGCGATGTCCAAAATTCAACTGAAAACTCCGAGCTACACCAATAAGCGGCTGTCAACGGTTCCGGCAACATAAACAGAAACGAACAACCAACAAAAAACAACTTTCCGCTGCTTCAGCTGCAACTGCGTTGGACATTACGCATCCGAATGTCGCAAACCAAAACGTGAGCCAGGTTCTTGTTCTGCTTGTGGAAGTTTCGAACACCAAGCAAAGGCTTGCGAGTCAAATAAGAAGAAGGAAAACGATGCCCGTGTAGAGGAGAAATATGTAAGGTACCTTAAGCTAAATATAATCAGTGATAACAGCAATGAAATCTTTACAGAATGCCTCATAGATTCCGGTAGTGACGTCAGCTTGATTAAAAAATCTCTCATTTCAAATACGGCAGAATTAAGTCCGGTTTTGGTTACACAAATTTTTGGCATAAAAAAAAGCAAACTAAATGTATTACGAAATATTATTAGGAAAAAATTTTTTTAACGCAACCCATTCAAGAATTATGAGCGACATTAAGAGTATAGATAAGTTCCTGAACTACTGTTGTATTCAATCCAATCAAATTTATGAAAGTTTTAGTAATCCTATCAAAGTTAGTGCGAATAAGAGAACTAAGTCCAACCAAATTTATGAAAATCTTAGTAATTGTAAAAGAGTAAATGCGAACGAACGCGAGAGTTATTTCAACGATGAAATTAAAAAAACCGGATCATTAGTAAATAATATCGATTCAAATCATTTCGAATTCGAAACTTTAGCAACACATTGCAACGAATTAGTGGATCTTCCAGTTAAATACAAACTCAATGAAAATTTAAACTTCCACGATAGGCAACTATTCGAAAATATTTTTTATGAGCACTATTTGAACCCATTGCGCCCTGGGGAACCAAAAACTAAAACTGAAATGAAACTTGCGGTGCAACATCCACGACCATTTAGCTGCTCATCTCGACGACTATCTTATACAGAGAAAAAGGCATAACAAGAAATTTTAGACGAAAACCTCAAGAAAAATTACATTAGACCAAGCGAATCCGAATTCGTATCAACAATTGTAATGGTACACAAAAAGACTGGCGGTTATAGAATGTGTTGCGATTATAGAAAACTGAATAAGATGACATCTAAAGATAGCTATTCCATTCCACTAATCGACGATTTGTTAGACAAACTTTCGGACAAAACCATTTTTACTAAATTAGACCTCAAAAATGGTTTCCACCATGTTTATGTTCATGAGGACGAAATTAAGTTCACTTCGTTTATTACACCATTAGGACACTTCGAATATTTACGTATGCCCTTTGGTCTCAAAAATGCACCATCAGTATTCCAGAGATTTGTAAACAAAATATTTAGTGACGTGTTAAGAACGAACAAAGTTATTGTTTACCTAGACGACATTATGCTTGCGACAAATTCCTACAAAGAGCATATTTGAATACTTACGGAAGTTGTTTAAATGAATTAGCTTAATGCGATGCACACTAAGCTTTGATGAATTGATAGAGCGGCACTTGAAACCGACTATCAAGCAAATTGATTTAGTTGATTTATTTAGTTAACAATTCAGCACATAAACTGATTGTTCACACGAAGAGCACAATTAAACACTTTGGATGTAGTTAAAGTACTGGTTTATTATTATAAATCAATTTCTTTTATACCTAACTATTGCTGACTAGACATACTTTACAAAATAAATTGCTAAGGAAAAAAGTAGAAAATAAACAAACTGTTAAACTGTTAAATTGACAAATTCAGAAATTAAAAAATACAAATTAGCATTCGTGTTGACTGAAATAAGAAACGCTGCCTTGCTTTACATTTATTGCCGTGAGTTGCGTTCAATGCATTATGTGAACATCATTATGAGGTTTGAGTTACTTAATGCAGTGTCTGAACGTCGTTATGAAGTTTGAGTTATTTTGCGAAACCCATTATGAAGTTTAACTTATTTTGTAACTGAATCATGAATTTGTGAATACCATATGTATGTTAGAGTGTAGCTCTAGCATTCTGCCGGCCTTGAATTTATCAAATTCAAAGTTTATTTTTATTTTCTTTGTACGACAATTCCCGTTTTGTTGACGTATAACAAGGCAGTTTCTCTCTTACATTTATAGACGATTTGTAAAGTGCTGATTGAAGAAAAAACAAACATTTTAAAATCAATGAACCTTAACTTATCATGCTACTTATTACATTGATATTTCCGGATCTACTGAAAATCTTGTTGCCGGTGTTGGTGTAATGTTGCACTCAATTGTTCGGCCTTGTCTGTTTGTCTTAAATGTCCAAGCGAGCCATAAGATGGTACTGATGATTATTTGATGAGCTTGGATAGTGGCCGTATGATGTTTAAGCGTGCAATCATTTTGTATCGTGATAAGACTGGAACCATGCAGTTCGAGCATTTCAGCTGTTCCATTGCATACGGCACTGACTTTTGTTGAATATTTTGATCCAAAAATCCACTGATTTGTGAGTTCTAGTGCAATCCAGATTGTATCGTCTTTGATTTTCTTCCAGATGCAATTTTTATCAGTAACATTTCTTAGCAAATTCAATTCACACAAGTAAGCTTGTGCACCTTGATGATATTTTGGTTGCTTGTCCGAGCACAGGAGTTGATGAGAACCTTGTCTTATAGCCTGGCACGCCTTTAAGTCTTCCCTTGTCATTGCAAAGTAGTGGTCGCGATGTGGTGTAACCGCGAGCAGAGATGTTTCAGTTTGAACAGTAACCATCGTGTCGTTGAATGTTCCAGGAAAGGTTTGAATTGGTGCTAAATCAAAGTAAGTAATAATTTTCCATTCGCCAACGACACGATTGACAGTACCCATACCCTCAAAGTAAATTCCAGGCTTGTTTGGGAATTGCTGCTGGATTATTGAAGATGCTAATAGTACAGGTAACAAGATGACTGCAATGATTGCAATTGATAAGAATGATGGTGATGATGACCTTCTCCGTCGTTTCTGTGGTGCTACGGTTTCCTCTAAATTATTTAATATAATGGGGCCAGTAAATGTATTGGGCGCTTGAATATACCGTTTGATGTTTTAATGTCTGCTACACGAATGCGTCCATCGTTTCCTCCATATATTCTATGAACTCGTCCAATTGGCCATTTCATTATGGGAAGGTTGTCGTCTTTGATAATAACCATGTCGTGTTCCTTTAGGTTTTGAGATTCTGTTTTCCATTTGTAACGATATTGCAGCTCATTTAAGTATTCAAATGACCACCTCTTCCAGAATTCATGTTTAAGTTTTGACACTAGTGTCCATCGCGCCAATAAAGTAATTTTTTCGTCATTTTGATGTGGATCTGGAGTAGCCGTGAGTGGTTCACCGATAAGAAAGTGTCCTGGAGTGAGCACAGACATATCGTTGGGATCCGTTGACATTGAAGTTAGTGGTCTCGAATTTAAAATTGCCTCAATTTCAACTATGACTGTTTCCAGTTCCTCATAAGTGAGCGATGCATTTGACATGCTTCTTGTCAACAGATATTTTGCAGATTTTACTGCGGCTTCCCACAGACCTCCGAAATGGGGTGCCCTGGGAGGAATGAACTTGAACTCAATTCCCTTGTTGCTCCTGCCTCGCATGATTTTCTCTTGTGCATTTTTTTAAAATACAACTTCCTTAAGTTCTTCTAATTGGTTTTTCGCACCCACAAAATTTGTTGCGTTGTCACAGTAAATGACCTTGCAGCGACCACGCCTACAGCTGAACCGATTGAGTGCTCCTAGGAAGGCGTTGGTGGTGAGCTCGGTTACCAATTCAAGGTGGACTGCTTTCGTAGCGAAGCAGCAGAAGACTGCAACATGTGCCTTTGTGGGTTTTTTACCACGGATTTTATTATGAATCAAAATTGGGCCACAGTAATCTACCCCTGTATTCAAAAATGGGCGTGACATTGTAACTCGGTCTGGTGGGAGATTACCCATAATTTGACCCATTAGTTTAGGCTTGGCCTTCGAACATAGTATACAGTTGTGCACCGTGCTGCGTGCCATTATTTTTCCTTTGATTGGCCAAAAGTTTTGTCTCATTGCTGCCAGCAGCGATTGTATTCCACAATGCTTGTTTTCCTCATGTTTATGCTTAAATAGCAATTTGACTATCGAATCGTTGTAGGGTAACAACATAGGATGTTTCGCGTCGTATTGTAGCATTGAAGTCTCCAGACGGCCTCCGACCCTTAGAACACCGTCGGGGTCGATAAAGGGTGTTAAAGTGCTTAACTGTGATGCGTGTGCTACAGATTGATGTTTTTTCAAATCGTTTATTTCTTGTTGGAATTCCGATTGCTGAATGGTCCGAATTATCGTCAACAAGGCATGTCGGATTTCCATTGGTGACAGTGCCAATTGTTCTCGCCTTGGACGAATGAATGGACGTCGAAGATACGCCACCGTATTTAGTAAGAATGAAAACGAATTTTTGTGTTCGATGCGGTATATTAATGGTCCTATATAGTCGTGCTGATGAGTTATTGCCACAACTCGTTGTCGTCTCCTTTCCATATCATTCGGGATGTCAGGAATTTTCGGAATTGGATCTTTCCACCATTCTTTGTTGCCATACAAAAAGAATGGACCTTAAAACCATGCGGAGTCAGGTTTCAACTTATCTGGACCGATTCCCCTCGACAACACATCAGCCGGATTGTCGGTTGATGATACATGATGCCATTGCTCCGCGTTCGTGTGCTGTTGTATTATGCTTATGCGATTTGAGACGAAAGTGTGTAGTGTAGAGGATGGCGATTGGATCCATGATAACGTGATGGTTGAGTCTGACCAAAAAAATGTTGATACGTTTGTGAGTTTTATGTCCATTTGAACTCTATTGGTAAGCTCTGCGCCTAAAACTGCTGCACACAGTTCTAGCCGAGGTATCGTCAGTTTTTTCATCGGAGCGATTCTTGATTTTGCACAAAGTAGCTGAACTGTGATCGTTTTGTCTTTATTAATTGCTCGGATATAAACTGCTGCTCCAAAGGCCTTCTCTGATGCATCAACAAAGGTATGCAATTGGATTTTGAGAGGCGTTTGTCCGCGAAAAACGTGCCTAAAAGTTTTTAAATTATTTAATGCCTGTAAGTCATTGCGAAATCGCTCCCATTGTTGTCCTAACTCCATCGGAAGTTCCTCATCCCAATCCATGTTTCGCTCCCAGAGCTGTTGCATGAATATTTTTGCCTTTACCGTGACTGGTCCAAATAATCCAAGTGGGTCGAATATTCGTGCTAAATCTGATGTTACCGTTCGCTTGGTGATTTTTGATAACGCTGTAATGTTTGCCCGTCCGCATAATTCATCTGTTTTAGGTAACCAAATAAGACCCAACGTTTTTATTGTTTGTGTTGAGGATTGCTCTAGATCCAAACTTATTTCTTGATCTTCTAAGGGTATTTCTGATAGTAACCGATTGTTGTTGGAGCACCATTTTCGTAATTTAAACCCTGCGTCCTTCAAAAGTGATGTTACCTGTCGTTGCATTTCTTGGGCCTTAAAAATATCATTTGTCCCGCTTAAACAATCGTCAACGTAGAAGTCATCATGCATAACTGCAGCCCCAAGAGGATATTGAGCCTTGTGTTGTGTAGCCAAAGTTCCATATGTTACAGTTCTCAACCGGTAGTATTGAAGATCTTCACATTCGTTGTTTCTCCATACGATAAGCTGATATGCGGAGTCATCATCATGCACAAGAATTTGCCGATACATTTTTTCTATATCAGCTGTGAACACGAATCGATGAACGCGAAAACGCAGTAGAATTGAAAGTAATTCACTTTGCACGGTTGGACCTTTTTGGAGGATGTCGTTAAGTGAACGCCCTGTTGTTATTTTTGCAGACGCATCGAAAACGACTCGTAGCTTTGTTGTACTGCTGTCGGGTTTAAGAACACAGTGATGCGGGATGAAGTAATTTGATACTGGAATGTCATCCTTTTGAATTTTCTGCATGTGTCCTAATGCTTCATATTCATTCATGAATTTTCTATACTCCCTTTGAAGGTTCGGATCGAGTTTAAATCTTCGCTCAATTGATAGGAACCGTTTTTCGGCTTGGAATATTGACGTTCCCAATACAGATGGATTGTCACAAAATGGGAGTTTGACTATAAATCTTCCTTCATGGTTTCTTGAAACGGTGTTGACAAAATGTGTTTCACAGAGTTTTTCAGTTGAAGTCATATGCTTTTGTCCGTTATTTAGTTCATCAAGTTTCCAGAACCTTTCTATTAACTCGGACATTTTCTCTTCCTCTTTTGCAAAAATTGCGCAGGTCACGGCTGCTTCACCTTTGATTTCTGTTTTTCCTATCGCAACCCATCCTAGGACTGTGTTTTGGAGTAATGGTAGACATTTTCCCAACGTTCGTTGTTCTGGCTGCAGCAGATGATGATAGTGCTCTGCTCCAATGAGAACATCTATTTTTTCTGATTTGTAGAAATACGGGTCGGCTAACTCTATATCTTCCGGTATATTCCACGTCGATACGTCGAGACTTGTTGAAGGCTGCGCTGAAATAATCTGAGGTATAACAAATGCTTCAAATCTGGTAGTAAAGTTTCCAGCACATGACTGCAGATTAACATTGACTCTTGAAGTTGATTTTCCAGTTTGTTGACCGACTCCTTCAATAAGCAGCTTCGCTTTCGTTGTTGAAAGTGATAATCTATTGATTAATCGTTGTTAGACTAAGTTTACTTGTGATCCCGCATCCAAGACGGCTCGAACTTCACATGCTTGGCCATTGGTTGCTACTATTCTGACCTTTGCAGTTGCCAGTAAAACGTAGTTTTTTAACGCTTTGGTTAACATTACGGCATTGTTAGTTGTTGCTATTACTGATGATGAGTCCGAGTCTCTAGCCATTTGTTGCGTGTGTTGTTGTGTATCTGCTGTGTTAGCGATTGACGTTGAGACTGAAGGATTTTGATCTGGTTGCTTTTGATATTTTGATTTCGAGTCAAAATGCAAGAGAGAGTTGTGTTTTTTTGTGCAATGCTTGCATGAACGAGATGGGCAGGATTGGGCTCTATGACCTGGTTTGAGACAGTTAATGCATAATTTGTTATCTTGAGTCCATTGATAATATTCTTTTGGTTGCATTTCAATGAATTTTTTGCAATAGTATAGTGCATGATCCTTTAAATCGCAAATCTTACAATTTGTCGAAGTTAGCGATGCAGAAGTAGCTTTATTTGATGAATTTTGCTTCTCCTCTTTCTTGCCTTTATCCTTTGAACCTTACGACTCCAGGGCTTGGAATCGTTGTTCAAGAAATTTCAAAAAATGTCTGATCGTTTGTAGTTGCCTTGGATTGGATAAGGATGATTCATATAGAACATGAGTGTGTCGATCCAGCTTTTTTTTTTACTAATATTTGGAGTAGAAGTGGATCCCAATCTGACGTACTTATGTTGACATTATGAAGTGCTGCAAGGCTTTCTTGAATGATGTCATGAAAGTCTTTGATGGATTTCGCATCAGCTCCAAGATTCTGATACTCAAGGATTTGTTGAATTGTTGTTGATGCCAAAACTCGTTTATTGTTGAAACGGTCGCTTAACAGATTCCAAGCTGTTTCATAATTTCCTGCAGTGAGTGATAGGTGCCGAATAAGACGTTCGGCTTCACCCGTTAAATTGGTTTTAAGATACCACATCTTCTGGATTGATGATATGGGTTGCTCTTGTACAACCTTTTGAAACAAATCTGAAAATGTTGGCCATTTTCCGTAGTCTCCGTCGAATTTTGGTATGTTTATTTTTGGGAGAGGGACGTTTGATGAGGCCGATGCTGAATTCTTTTCAACCGTTTTGCTTGTCCCGGTTGCTGAAGCTAAAATTTGCATTATATCTGCTTCTACCTCCATGAATGCACCCATGTCGTAACCGTTATCTTCTGGGTGTTCGCTCATTTCTGATATCGCAAAGTGCAATTCGTGTATTTGATCCCAAAGTTTTTCTTTTGAATTCACACTAGGAGCTGTGGCGTCTTCGGATACAGTTACGTGAATTATGCGTTTTAATGAAGTGATCATAGCAGTTTGTCTTCGTATCAGTCTTGAAAGTTGACTTTCGCTACATTCGGCGGATATAGGTGTGTTTTCCTTAATTTCCGAAGAAGAAAGTTTTTTGATTTCTTTTGAAAACAGCTCTAGATATTGATTTGCAAGGTTTTTAATGATGATGGCATAGTTTTTTGTAAAATATTCTGATGCGTGATGCTTGCTATCCAATTTTTGCAGCCAATTATCATTTTCCACGAATTCCGCAGATAGGTTCTGGAGTTGTGTAATCCGTTTTTGGAAATATGGTAGTGTTTTGCGATCTGCGCCATCTTTCTTAAAATTTTTTACCACTCCCTCTATTTGTTCTCCAAGTGCTTCTTGGATTTGAAGTTTTGTTTTCACACCTGATTCGTCTAATGGATCCATGTTGACTCAGCCTTGTTGCCTTGTTTGTGGGCTGAGTCGGATGCTTCCCAATGATGATCCTGCGTTGCTAGCCGTGCTACGAATATTGAAAAAATTCGTGACGGATTTACTTGATTCGCGCTACGAGAATTTATTCGCGGCGAACTTTTTTTTTTTTTTTTTTTTTTTTTTTTTTTTTTTTTGAAGTCGGGGTCACCAAAAAATGTTTAAATGAATTAGCTTAATGCGATGCACACTAAGCTTTGATGAATTGATAGAGCGGCACTTGAAACCGACTATCAAGCAAACTGATTTAGTTGATTTATTTAGTTAACAATTCAGCACATAAACTGATTGTTCACACGAAGAGCACAATTAAACACTTTGGATGTAGTTAAAGTACTGGTTTATTATTATAAATCAATTTCTTTTATACCTAACTATTGCTGACTAGACATACTTCACAAAATAAATTGCTAAGGAAAAAGGTAGAAAATAAACAAACTGGTAAACTGTTAAATTGACAAATTCAGAAATTAAAAAAATACAAATTCGCATTCGTGTTGACTGAAATAAGAAACGCTGCCTTGCTTTACATTTATTGCCGTGAGTTGAGTTCAATGCATTATGTGAACATCATTATCAGGTTTGAGTTACTTAATGCAGTGTCTGAACGTCGTTATGAAGTTTGAGTTATTTTGCGAAACTCATTATGAAGTTTAAGTTATTTTGTAACTGAATCATGAATTTGTGAATAGCATATGTATGTTAGAGTGTAGCTCTAACAGAAGTTTTAAAAAGACTAGTTGACAATAGATTAGAACTACGATTAGACAAATGCGAATTCCTACCGTCGAAAGTAAAATATTTGGGTTACATAATTACCGCAAAAGGCATTCAAGCAGTTGAAGAAGGACTAAAAGCTATACAAAATATCCCGGTCCCAAATAATCTACATACCGTTCAAAGCTTCTTAGGCCTATGCCAATATTTCAGACGTTTTATACAGAACTTTTCAGTCATCGCCAAACCCCTCTATGACTTAACAAAAAAGAACAAACCATTTAATTTTGGCAAAACAGAACTAGAAACCTTCGAAATATTGAAACAAAAACTGTTAGAAGCTCCAATTTTGTCTCTATATAATCCAAATGACGAAACAGAACTACATTGAGATGCAAGTGCACTGGGTTTCGGAGCTATATTACTCCAAAAAAAAGCCGACAAAAAATTCCACCCGATATTTTATTTCTCAAAAAGAACTTCCGAAAGAGAGTCCAAATACCACAGTTTTGAACTCAAAACCTTAGCTATAATTTATGCCCTCAAACGTTTTAGAATATACTTACAAGGTAAAATTTTTAAGATAGTGTAGTATGTATACACACGAACGCACAAACTCATTTTTCCACTTCATTCACGACATAAATGGTTTCATATGACCAAATTCTTTGCAAGCTGCACTCATTGCATGAGCAACATATTTTGCAGGCAGCGTCGTCGAATCGTGGGAAAGTGTTTTGTCAGCATACCTCACAAGCTAATTCATAAGATTCTATATTTTTCAATTGTAATTCATTTATGCTTACTTAACATATTTTTGATATAAATAAAGCTTGAAGTTCAGTTGGAACTTCAGATTGGATTTACATGCGAAACCCTTTGCTTATCCATTCTCGATTTGGCGCACCTTTCGCCGGATAAATATAAAAAGGTGAATTAAGCGCCAGTCGCTGACTCCTTTGGCGTATCTCCGCCGTATAAATATAGAGATATTGGGCGCTAGCCGCCAAATAGATTTGCGAGTCCTGCCGCTCAGCAATAGCGGGACATAACAAAATAAAAACCTTTAGGATATAAAGAAATAAAAACTATAAAATAAAAATATTAATTCTTCTACGCGAAGGATACACTACATGGCGATCCTGCCGACCAAATTTGGATCCTTCTGATCCTTTCCTTTGAAAAAAAAAAAAAAAAAAAATCGACAATTCCTTTGCCTAAGCAGAAATTTCCAAAAAAAAAAAATTTTTATTTTAACCATAGCACTAGCAGCCTTGCCATAAATTAATTTTGTTTATCTCCACTCAATTTTAAAGCTTTGAACAAATCCATGGAATTTTTTTTATACGCTCAGACAAATTGAGATGAGAATCACATACACAAATTTTCATTAAAGTTTCAAAAAAAAAAAAAAAAAAAAAAAAGACTATTTAAAACCCAAAAAAAAATATATATCTATATATTTTTCCCAATATATTGTAATTGCTCTGTGTCATAGACGACTGAAGACGCTCACCGAAATATATGCTTCATGGAAAATACTTAGAAGACAAAAATCCACATTTGAGAAATACAAATACTTACATTTCATTTCCAAAAACCATGGGAACCACAAACTCTAAGCCAACAACACAATCGGGAGACCCGCAGGTTCAGATAATCAACAATCAAAATTATCATTCAGAAGTCCTGGATCAACACGAAGTCATTTTATGGGCAATTCTAATCATTTGCATATTGAATTTAACCCTTAAAATTTATAGAATAAACAAAAAGAATAAAAGGCAAGAAGCTCTTAAAGCAGCTAGATCTGTGGCATGCCTTACTGACGTCAGATCCAACTAATCATATATGGAAGCATTGACGCAAGAAATACTTGCGCGTCTAAAACATAACTTGTCCAATCTCAAAAAGACCCCGACGAGAAAATACACAAAGAAAACTCTCATAAGTAAAAAGGAAGAAAATGAAAAATTGTACAACGGGCTGATCGACGCTATTAAAGACGCGGAGGAAAATTTTCAAACAGCAGCCACAAAAACAGCAAGAGAATTATATTTTGCTATCCTCACGATTTTGAACAGCAAATTGGAAGACCATAGAAAATTAATAACATTTAAAGTCATTGCAACGTGCGTTTCGTCCTTTTTATCATTATACCAGAAAAATAAAAAAGAAACAAGAATGACAGAATCAAACTTCAACGTGATACAGTACACTAAGGCCATTAGAAGATGCTCAAAAATTTATCAACTTAATCAAATTATTTAACGCAGAAATTCCAGATAGTAAAAACAAAACTCGAATTACTTGGCACAACTGGCATAGAAAATCTAATACAAAATTTAAAGGCAATATTCAAGCCCAGAAAAACTGCAAACACTGTATTAGATGAATTATCCAGAGCAACACAAGGCCGAAAACCAATATCTAAATTCGCTGAAACCATCGAAAGTTTAATTTCGGAATTAAATTCAATACAAATTTCAACGCTGCAAACACCAGCAGAAAAGGCAGCTATAATCAAATCAAATGATGTGATAGCCCTTAATGTGCTAAAACGAGGCATAACAAATGCTAACATAGCACAAACAATTGCAGCAAGTAGAGTCACCACTTTTAATGAGGCTCTCCAAATAGCGCAAGAATCAGATCATACGGAAGAAGCTCGTATCATGATGTATAGACAGCGCAACGGAAAAACCAGCATAAAGGTAATCAGCAGAGGCAAAATTGTAATAGGAGACATGATAACAACAGACAGACACAACAAAATCATTCGACAAACTCAAGTCATCAAAACAACCAAACATACAACAGACAGCAGCAATACGATCGCAGAGGAAACAACAACAACAATTACAACAACCGCTTCAACAATCGCTACAACAACAACAACAACAACAACAACGGTAACCGACAAGGCACCCGCGATCGTCTCGCATATCAGCAAAGTGCACAATACAACAACAACAACAATTTCCAAAATCAAAGGCACAACAACAACAATGCTCGTGCGAATTCAAATTCGAATAACTCTCAAAGCCAAAATAATGTAAGGCATAATGCATTTTTTGTAAATGGCACAGAGCAACAGGGAAACTTGAGTACCCCCGATACCGAACAGGTAGCAGATTAGGTCACTCGGGGAATTATATGAAAATTTTTCATTTCACTGTAAATTTTAATCACAGTAATTATGCTTATATTAAATGTAATAATAACATTCTTTCATTTTTAATAGATACAGGGGCAGATATATCATTAATTTAATATGAACATTTGTGTCATAGATTATTTTACGAAAAATTAAGAGCGGACCTTTTTAAATATAGGTTTTAATGCATTTTTTTTTCATAAATTTTATACATACTTAAACGGTATTTTATTTTAATAAAAATAAGGAACATAAATAATCGCTGATTATAAAGTAATCGTTTGTACCACTTTTATCGCTATTATATATCGTAAGAAAGAGAGAAAGAATTTTTGTCATATTTCCGACGAGTTTTCATTACGAAATTATATTTTAAGAGCGTCCAATTCTGTGATTTAGAGTGGCCAATTTTACATTAAGAGTGGCTAGAGCGGCCAGAGCGGCCGCCTTAAAATAATCCATGATTTGTGTAATATATGCATTGACAGTAGCGACTCATGTGCAATTTCAGGAATCTCAAAGAAAGACATTGTGACTTTAGGGACATGTATTTTGCCTATAAATATAGAGGATAGTGTTTTAAGACACAAATTCAGTGTTGTAGATGATTCATTTCCTATAAGGTCAAGTGGAATTTTAGGAAGAGATTTTTTTGCAAAGTTCAGAGCAAAGATTAACTATGAAAATTTTACCTTTTCTTTTACACATAGAGGCATCGACCACATTTTTGATTTAATTCCCAAAGAAGTTCTTCTCACTAATATAAGGAAACAAAAATATTTGTCCACCAACGATTTAAACTTGCGATGGTTAAAGTTGAAAACGCTTTTGAATTTACAAAATTTAGACTATTCCACTAGCAAATCAATAACGGCTCTTTGCAATAAATTTCAAAATCTATTTTATTTAAACAATGAAGAATTATCAGTTAATAACTTTTATGAACAACAGCTAGTACTAACAGACTACAGTCCTATTTATATTAAAAATTATCGCCTTCCCCATAGCCAACTAAATGAAATCAATAAACAGGTTCAAGAACTGCTAAACAAAGGCATTATTGAACATTCTACTAGCCCCTACAATTCACCTTTACTAATAGTACCAAAAAAAGACTCAGGACTAGAAAAAAAATGGCGATTAGTAGTTGATTTTCGCCAGCTAAATAAAAAAATAGTCGATGACAAATTTCCCATTTCAAGATTGGAGGATGTACTCGATAAATTAGAAGGTGCTAAATATTTCTCCACATTAGACATGACAAGTTCATTCCATCAAATTCCGCTCAGTAAACAATCAAGACCTTTTACAGCTTTTTCAACAAACAACGGACATTATCATTTTAAAACCGTTCCATTTGGATTAAAATTAGCTTCAAACAGTTTTCAAAGAATGTTGACAATAGCACTCTCAGGCTTAGACAATATATGCTTTATTTATATAGACGACATTATAGTTTTTGGCAAAACAATATCAGAGCATAATTCAAATCTTCAACAAGTATTCCAAAGATTACAAAAATACAATTTACAGTTAAATGCATCAAAATGTAACTTTTTTAAAAACGAAGTAATATTTTTAGGTCATAAAATAACAGACCTTGGCGTAACAGCTGACCCAGAAAAATGCAAGGTAGTAAAAGACTTTCCAAGACCTACAAATTCAAATGAAGTAAGAAGATTCGTTGCATTTTGCAATTATTATAGAAAATTCGTAAAAAACTTTGCAGAAATGGCAAACCCCCTGAATAATTTACTCAAAAAGAACGTAGTTTTTAATTGGAGCCCTGAATGCGAAAAATCATTTCAAATATTAAAAAACTCACTCATTAACCCACCAATCTTACAATATCCAAATCTTCAAAAAGAATTCATTCTAACCAGACGCCTCAAACTACGCCCTTGGTTCAGTACTTTCTCAAGGTACCATAGGATCCGATCTTCCTATTGCATATGCCAGTAGATCTTTAAACAAACATGAACTGAATAAACCGATAATAGAAAAAGAACTTTTAGCCATTCATTGGGCAATAAATCATTTTAGACCCTACCTATATGGTAAATTTTTCAAAATAGTAACAGATCATAGACCATTAGTTTCATTGTTTAAACACAAAAACCCCTCTTCAAAACTCACCAGAATTCGAATGGATCTCATGGAATATGATTTTGAAATTATTTATAAACAAGGAAAATTAAACACTAATGCTGATGCACTTTCTAGAATTCCAGTAAATTCTAATGAATTAAAAACTTTGATACCATGCATTGCAGCAATAACTAGAAGTAAAAATAAAAATGTGACCCGTCCAAATAGAACACCTACCCCCACAAAGAGGATTAGCTATCCGCACATGTGGGAATGCATATCTATTTCGGATGTACGAAATTTGCCAATTCTTAAATTTGTGCAAACACAAGGGGAGAATAAATGTACAAAGCGTAAAAATCTGCAGACTTTTGCCATAATTAAAAACAATGTTTTGATTGAATCAAGCGATAAACCATACTGCACAAGCCAGGTCTTGGAGAAGCTGATTCCAGTACTACAAAGCAATGGCATAAGTAAGCTAGCTCTTTCCAAGAAGGACCTAGTATTTGAATCTATGAGTCAACAAGAATTAAAAATTTTATATGAAGAGACACTGCAGAAACACATGAATAAGGGATTGTGCACTCCCATAACAATTATTTTATTCAAACCCCCCGAATCAATTAATAACGAACCTGATCAGTTACGTTTCATTAAAGAAAATCATTTATCTTTACTCGGAGGTCACACCGGTGTAAACAGGACAATAGCTAAGTTGAAACAACGCTATGTCTGGAAAGGTATGAATAAAATGGTAAAGAAATTCATACAAAATTGCGAAATTTGCAAGAAAAATAAAATTACCGTACATACTAAAGAGAAGATGATAATCACTGAAACCCCTTCTAGTCCTTTTGAAGTAGTATCAATTGACACAATAGGACCCTTACGCCCATCAAATAATTTCAGATATATTTTAACTCTACAATGCGACTTAACCAAATACGTCGAAGCTTTCCCTATGACATCTAAAGAATCATTAGAAGTAGCAAAAACGATAGTAGAAAAATTCATTTTAAAATATGGTCATTTAAAAACAATGAAAACAGATATGGGAAAAGAATTTGTAAATCAAACTATTTCAGAAATTTGTAGTTTATTAAACATTGAACAAAAAACCTCAACACCCTATCACCACGAATCTTTAGGTGGAATAGAAAGAAATCATAGAGTTTTCAACGAATATCTTTTATGTTGCACTGAAGACGCAGAATGGGATAAGAATATACCTTACTATACGTTCTCTTATAATACCACTCCACATACGAGCACAAAATACACCCCCTTTGAATTAATATTTGGAAGATTACCAAGCTTGCCAACAAAGATTTACAGTAACGAACCTATTTACAATTTTGATCGTTTTCAAAATGAGCTCAAAGTGAGATTACAAAACGCACATGAGAATGCAAGAAAGTATTTGATTAACTCAAAAATTAAAAATAAAGAATGTTATGACAAGATTTCAAATCCTATTGAATTTAAGATAGGTAGCCTAGTTTTCTTAAGAAATTATGCAGGTAAGAAATTAGACAGTCCTTATGAAGGTCCTTTTAAGATATTAGAACGACAAGGTGTTAATTCAGTAATATTGTATAAGAATAAAAGAAAACTAGTGCATAACAACAATTTAAAACTATGTGAGTAAGAAAATACACAAAATATAGATACTATATATTAAGCATTAGTTAGAAGCATGCGATAAGTAAAATTTTACACGATAATTAAACTTTTAAGGCGAAATTTAGATTTTAAGGCAATACTATATTCTAAGATGCTTAACACAAATAATTTTCTACTTCGTATGTATATACAAAAAAAAAAAAAAACAACAAAAAAACAACAATTTTTTTTTTTCTCTAGAGGGTGAGGGTGTAGTATGTATACACACGAACGCACAAACTCATTTTTCCACTTCATTCACGACATAAATGGTTTCATATGACCAAATTCTTTGCAAGCTGCACTCATTGCATGAGCAACATATTTTGCAGGCAGCGTCGTCGAATCGTGGGAAAGTGTTTTGTCAGCATACCTCACAAGCTAATTCATAAGATTCTATATTTTTCAATTGTAATTCATTTATGCTTACTTAACATATTTTTGATATAAATAAAGCTTGAAGTTCAGTTGGAACTTCAGATTGGATTTACATGCGAAACCCTTTGCTTATCCATTCTCGATTTGGCGCACCTTTCGCCGGATAAATATAAAAAGGTGAATTAAGCGCTAGTCGCTGACTCCTTTGGCGTATCTCCGCCGTATAAATATAGAGATATTGGGCGCTAGCCGCCAAATAGATTTGCGAGTCCTGCCGCTCAGCAATAGCGGGACATAACAAAATAAAAACCTTTAGGATATAAAGAAATAAAAACTATAAAATAAAAATATTAATTCTTCTACGCGAAGGATACACTACAATAGTAACCGACTGCAATCCCTTGACACTGACACTAGGTAAAAAAGATATTAACCCAAGAATCGCTAGGTGGGCCCTAGAACTACAAAACTATACTTACACATTAGAACACCGGTCCAGTAATAGAATGCAGCACGTAGACGCGCTCAGCCGAATCAGTAATGTCATGGTCATAGAATCAACGACATTTGAAGGAAATCTTATAATCTGCCAAAATAAAGACAAAACGTCATGCGAAATCAAAATCCTTTTAGAAAAATCGGAACATAAGCTTTATGGAATGCGAAATGGAGTTGTCTACCATAAAAAGGACGACACAGTACTATTTTACGTTCCCGAAGCGATGGAACAACACCTATTGTACAAATACCACGACGTAATGGGACATATCGGAACAGAAAAAATGATAGAAGTTATATCTTAAAGTTATTGGTTTCCTAACATGAGACAAAGAATAAAAGAACACATTGAAAACTGTTTGCAGTGTATAGCATTTTCCAGTAAAGATGGAAAACAAGAAGGATTCATTCACAGCATTCCAAAACGCAGCCTACCATTCTAAGTAGTGCACATAGACCACTACGGACCGATAGATAAAGGCAGTACAAAAAAGCATATCCTGGTGATAATAGACGCAATGACAAAATTCACAAGACTATATCTAACGAAAACTAAAAATACAAAAGAGGTGATCCACGCACTTCAAGAATTTTTTCGAAGTTACAGCCGTCCAACAGTTCTAGTATCAGACAAAGGGACTTCTTTCACATCGCATGATTTTTAATATTTCATCACCAAAAATAATATTAAACACATAAAAATAGCGACAGGCTCTCCACAAGCTAATGGACTGGTGGAAAGAATTAACCGTATAATTGGCCCAATGATTGCTAAAATACTATCCACCACCAAATCCACGCCTTGGGACAATATTTTGGAATCCGTGGAATTTGCCCTTAAAAATACCTTCCATAAAGCACTTAGCGAACATCCTAGCGTTATTTTGTTCGGAACTAAACAAACAGGCAAAGCCTCAGACATTTTAAAAGAACATCTAGATGAACTGTTAAAAGTCAAAAAACCTAGAAACCTAAAAATGTTAAGATCAAAATCACGAAAAAAACCACTTATTTTACAAAAATATAATGAACGCTATGCGAACAGTAAAAGAAAGAAAGCAAGAATTTACTTAAAAACCTAATAATAGCAATAGCACCCGCTATTATTACCATCACTTCACCAACTCAAAAACTTGAAATTATGAAAAAGTATCAAGATGATCCTATCTTCGAAGGACATCCAGGTACTACACGATTTCTGTCAAAATTAAAACGACAATATTCATGGAAAAACATCTCTTTAGACGTAAAGCCCTATGTCAAAAACTGTGAAAAATGTCAGAAAAATAAAACCGGCAAAAATAATATAGAACAACTGGTTACAACGAGTACGCCAGCAAAAGCTTTCGATGTCGTACAAGTTGAACCAGTGGGACTTCTTCTGAAATCCTTTAATGGCAATGAATATGCACTTACGATAATTTGTGATTTAACTAAATTTCTCATAACCGTATCAATTCCTAGTTAAGCAGCAAACATAGTCGCAAAAGCAATAGTAGAAAGTTGTATCCTAATCCACGGTCCTGTCCAGCAAATATTGACTGACATGGGTACCGAGTATAACAACGAAATTCTCGAAGAAGTCTGTAACCTCTTAACAATTGAACATAAAACGTCCACCCCTTTTCACTATCAAACTTTAGAAGCAATAGAACGATCACACAGAACATTTAATGAATACATTTTGTGAGGAATCATCCTCACAGATGGGCCAAAAGTGACGCGAACGATAACCGGCGTCAAAAAAACCAAGCGATGCGACGATTAAGCCTATTATACGGCCAACAAGCGATGCGACGATTAAGCCTGTTATACGGCCAACAAGCGGTGCGACAACACTATGTATATAGTCTCCTAGTTGTAAGTTCCGAAATTAGTAGTACGTAAGTCAGTGCATTCCCGTTTTGAATATTTGCGTTATTAGCATGTAAGAAAAGTAAATTCGAAATACTAGCTCGTAAGAAAAATACATTCAAAATATTAGCCTGTAAGAAAAGTAAATTATCGTTTGATCGTTTCACGCCGAATTAGCATGTAAGCGAATGAATTACGCACGCATCGAAGGAGTTCTCAACTCACGTCCGTTGACACCCATGTCTGAGGATCCGGAAGACCTGCTCGCATTGACACCCGGTCACTTCCTGAGAGGCACTCCGCTGACAGCGTGGCCGGAGGACTCACAATCAGACCTACCCCTTACGACTCGCTGGCAAAAGGTAAAAATCCTATACCATCGATTAGCACAACGATGGAAAATTGAATATCTATTGAGTCTGCACAAGCGCGAGAAGTGGAAAACTTCGCAGCCAAACCTCAAAGTCAGCGAATTTGTGGTAATCATGGAAGAACAGACACCCCCTTCGAATGGAGGAAGGGCCGGATAACCGCGCTGCATCCCGGAAATGATCATCTTGTGCGTGTTCGACGTCAAAACTAGGTTTGGCATCATGACCCGACCTTTAACTAAGTTATGAGTTTTACCGAACGACCTAACAGAAACATTATGACTAGCCGCCAATGCACTTTTACAACCAACCTTCCCCTTTCTCGTTTTCGTCATATTCATGTGCTTAAAGTTATCCCTCTCATCGTTTCAACCAATCATGCGCGAAGAAGACCTGCGAAGGCGATGTCCACTCTGCCCGCAAAACAATCGGCTGTGCCGCTGCCGCCGTTTTCGACGCCTTTCGGTGGAGGGGAGTTAGAGCTGCAACCGGTTTCACAAGCGCTGCAGGTCGTGCCTAAAAGGGGGCCATCGTCGAGCGTATTGTCCGTCTCGGCAGGCCGCATAGCTCCCTTATCCATGAGGAACCTAAGCCAGAGTTGCCGGATGAACGGGAGGATGATCCATGGCGCCCTTAATCTAAACCGCTGCATCTAGCGTCGGGGAGTCGAGCCACTGCACGGCGACGTCGTTCGCATCAGCGCCTTCGGGCCATACGACGCAGCCAATCGCATGTCCGGAAACGGTCGCCTCCTCCGTCACCTCCAAGCAGTCACCTTGATGCGCGTCGACGCTCCACTGCCAATCTACGCTCGCCATCGCCTCCATCCACACCTCCAAGAGTGACGTTCTGCCCCCGCTCCACCCGGATGCCACTAGGGATGCCACCGCACCACTGCTCCTTGTCGTCGCCATCACGTCGCCGCTCGCCAATGCCATCACGTCGCCGCCAAGTTTCTGAACCACTCGAGCACTCCCTCGCAGTCCAGACCCACCACTGGATGCTCGAGAGACATTTGCGGAGTTTGCACGAAGGCATGGAATCCCGGAAGCTCCCAGCGAACTCTCCCAGCCCTTATCATGGGAAGTGAGGTGGCAAGTCCACGAGTGGTGCGTGGAGTCCCGAGCAGCGTTCCTAGTGGCGTGCCGGGCCCAACGTCTCAACTAAACGAGCCTTAGGTTGCGCAGCGCAAGGCGGGCAGTAAATCCGTTTTTGCCGCTGTCGCTACGCAGCCAGATCCCACCAGCGGCGAAAAAACGGGAAAAAAGAGGGCAGCACTCCGAGCCCAGCTGCCCTTTTTCCCGCAACACCGGCATCACAGGTCGGGAAAAACAGTCATTCCAAACGAACAGTTGAAGGCGCAACACGTCCGCGACACAACAAAAACCGATCCGTAATCGACGTTAAAACGCGCCGCGAGTTAATTCGAAAAGGTCGATATCCAACAAAAGTGAAGTGGAGTGATTCAAAATCACAACAACAGCAGAAACAACACAAACAACACCAACAACAACAACAGCAGAAAAACACCAACAACAACAGCAGCAGAACCAACACCAGTCAAAGGTACGTGCTTTTAATTTCATCTACATTCCAAACAAATATATTAATTACTATGTTATTTCAATTACATTTACAATATTTCCTATTCTTTCTCCTGTTTTACTCGAATAGACTACCCTAATTCCCTGTCTAACACTTATGTCCACTTTCCGCTGTCGTGGCCCTTGGGTGAGTACGTGCACCGCAGTTGAGACTTTGAACACTGGACAATGAGTCTTCTTGTCGACGTTGATGCTTCCCTTTTAAAAGGGGAAAGTGCTTAGGCTGCACTCTCTCGCCAAATCAAGAACACTTCCGCAATGAGGAATTGCTGTTGTGGGATCGACTGTTGCCCAATATCGCTGTTCTCTATAACTTCTTATATCAGCTGGTGCTGACGTAGTCGTCGTTCTCATAATTGCTGACCTACTTCTGCGTTCCAGTTCCAATTCTGTTTTGGTGGCAACATTGCGCCATCGTGTTCGGTCAGTGCATTTATTCTGCTCGCCTTTGACTGTTATTCGCTGAGTATTTCTATTGATCAGTTCACGCTAGGTAACACAGTGAGTACTTGGATGTTGTAACTCACAACATCGCTCCCCCTTTTGAAGAAGTCGCGTTTACCGTGACGTTATTAGCCCTCAGAGCAGTAAGGTGTTGTTCGTGCTCTCAAGCTGATATTTCTAAATTATGTCTTGGTGTTATTTTGCTTGTTTTTTTTTTTCTTTAGGTACTTCTCTCGACTGCATACGCTATTATGGATCGTTGGCTTCAATTTAGAGTACTGTTATTTTTTTCATAGCGCAAACTTCTTGTTGCTACTCCCAACAGCAGCTGATGCAGCAAATATGATTCGACCTTGAAATTTTAAATAAATGCAGCTTGGCAAATATGGATATCTGATGTATGTGCGTAGATTTTAGTTTTTCGTCGACTTTTAGCTCGTGAGTCTATATTGACTCCCAACTCTCCCCCTTTTAACGGAGTCTCGACCATCATGACTGTGGAATGTTTCTGCCGAACTCTTTGCTGTTTTAGTACGTCTAAGATGTATGACATCTTGGTGTCGGAAGTTGTTGTTGGGCCATTGAGACGGTTCCCTTATGATGCTTCTTTGGTTGTTATGTTGATGGGCCATGTTGATGTGTACCAGAGCGGATGCCGAAGGTCTGTCTTAAAACCAAAAAGAGTTTCTTTAATTAATTATACAAAAATTAAGAATACCATTCTTTGCTTAAAACCAAAATTAATTATACAAAATTGTAGCATGAACATTGCTGTTTTGAATATTTATTCTTGTTGATCAATTTCAATTATTTCGAAATTGATTTTTATCTATATATATTATATATATATTTTATTTTTATTTTGCTTTTCTTATCAATTCTTATTTATATAGTAATATATTTGTTCTTCTCAAAATTCTATAAAACCAGAGGCAATTATTACAATTATTATTATTTTTATTTTTTTTGAATAACAAATATAAAATTCTCAAAATAAGACATGCAGTAATACTCTTATTGAATTAATTTTCTTTTTCTTGTTTTTCATGTTTGTTGTTTTTCATGTATACTTACTTATTCAAAAACAATTTTATTTAATGTGTTATGTTTTTTTTATATATGTTTTTTGTTTTGAAAATTTTGGCAACTCTTTGAGCTATTGCATTTTTAGGAGTCTTAAATGTAGCATTTTTATATTCTACAGTCCAAATTCTTTGTGAATCTGCATCCATCCACTGTTGTGTGTAGTATGTTTTGGCAATGCAGCGGAACAGCATATTTCTAATATATAAATTCTTTCAGTGTAAATTCAATTGCATACATTGTTGCAATATTTATTCAATTATTTAATTACCGAACTGACCTCTTTTTGTTCCAAAGAAGTTATTGCCATAATCATAACACTGGCTGGCAACCCTGGTCGAGTAAAGTCGAATAAAGTTCGCGCTCCAGTAAAAAATCGAAATAATAGTAATTAAAGTTCGTATTTAGTGAAACTAAAGTAAAAATTAGGCAGAAGCCAAAAGGAAAGCGGGATACAAGGTTTCGTCGTGAAATCGGTGCCTTTCCATCCAAATAGTAAAGCTAAGTATTGCGACAAACAAACATACAGATATATGTGTTTTGGTTTTATATTTTAATCAAATTACAGACACACACTATACAAAGACAACTGGTCCCTGCAGCTGTTTACAGCTGACAGGTGTTCCAAACTGGTGGTGGAAATACTGGTTTCAATGCCAGTTAATAGATCGCCTCCAAAGCTAAGCGTGGACACAAACCATCAAATATATGGAAATATCAACAATGTTCCGCAACTTCCTAGTAGGGAAATAAACGAAAGTGGTGAAACCTGGACCAGTCTGACAGGCTTCAACCAGGTACAAATCAATTTTCAAGCTTAAAAAGCCATTTCGAAAGGAAAAGGTCGCATTCGGTTAGTGTAATGAATTCATGTGTAATGAAGGAAAATAGCTGCAACAACACTTCCTCGGGTAAAGCCTTAAAATCTCCTGTAGCCAGTACTTCTAGCGCTACTCCCAAACTTTCTTCGCCCAATCAGAGCAAAAATGCAGTTGTTTCTGAAAAAAAACCAAACCAAATTATTCAAAAACAAAATGACCAGCAGGCGGTGCTTATCGGTATGCACCGTTATATTAATATAACGAAAAGAAAAAGAAGCCCTTCCGGGAAAAATGACTCTAGGGGCAAGCTTAACAAAACGGAAGTCCCCGCTTCCCAAAAAACATTAACGGGAAATCGTTTCGCCCCATTGGCTGAAATCTCAAACGAAAATTCAACCGAAAATCAGCCAAAAAAAGAGCTTAAACCGCCTCCAATCTATTTGCGTGAGAGGAGCTCAAACGCGCTTGTTGCCAAATTGGCCACATTATTAGGAAATATCGATTTCCATGTAGTTCCCTTAACAAAGGGTAATATACATGAAACCAAAATCCAAACTACCACTGAGGACAGTTTCCGCAGGGTTGTTAAAGAGTTTGAAGGGGCAAATAAAAATTTTTATACATACCAGCTTAAGAGTAGCAAAGGTATAACAGTTGTGATCAAAGGCATCGAAGCCGAAGTTGACACAAATGATATAAAAAGTGCGCTAGGGGAAAAGGGCTTCCATGCAAGATCGGTCATAAATATATTTAATAAAGCGAAAATCCCTCAGCCCATGTTTAAAGTTGATCTTTTGCCTGACAACTTAAAACTTAAGAAAAACGAAACGCATCCAATATATAACTTGCAATTCCTTTTGCATCGTAAAATAACGGTCGAAGAGCCACACAAGAGAAATGGTCCTATCCAATGTGCCAACTGTCAGGAATTTGGTCACACAAAGTCATATTGCACCCTGCGCCCCGTTTGCGTAATATGCGGCGAGCTTCACCATAGTTCGGTCTGTAACAAAAAAACTCAAAATGATCGCAGATTAATTAAATGTAGTAACTGCCAAGGAAACCATACTGCAAACTACAGAGGTTGCCTAGTTTATCAAGACCTGAAAAAGCGAATTAATATCAAGAAAGAATCAGCTCGCAATCCTTCAAAAAACATTACTGTCTCTGTACCGTTATCCAATCCAAACCTTAATAACAACCCTGCAACTTCAGGTATTTCGTATGCAAATGTTCTAAAATCTGCAATGAATAATAGTTCTCCCTCTAACGCGAATAATAATCTTGAGATTATGATATCGACTCTAACTCAAAGTTTATCACAATTTATGCAAGCAATGCAAAGCTCGCTCGATAGAATTGTGCAAATGCAAACACAATTAATGACCGCACTTTTAGCTAAGATATGAGTGTTCTAAAAATTTGTGCCTGGAATGCGAACGGGTTAACAAAACATAAACTAGAGATTCAGAATTTTTTAAATCAAGAGGAAATTGACGTCATGCTTCTCTCTGAAACTCATTTAACAAATAAAAATTTCTTTTCAATCACCGGGTATAAATTTTATCAAACCAACCACCCAGATGGTAAGGCGCATGGAGGCACGGGTATACTCATTCGTAGAAGAATACAGCATTTCTCTATGGATTCTTATAGTTATGAATTTATTCAGGCAACGTCAATCTGCGTCGTATTGCAAGGAAAAAATATCGTACTTTCGGCAATCTACTGCCCGCCGCGCTTTTGTGTTACGGAAACGCTGTTCTTAGACTTCTTTAAGACTTTGGGTGATAAGTTTCTAGCAGCAGGAGACTATAATGCGAAGCACACTTTCTGGGGCTCCAGAACGTGCAATCCCAAGGGTCAACAATTATACAAGGCAATTATCAATAAAAATAATTCTCTTGACTTTGTATCTCCCAGACAGCCAACTTATTGGCCAACAGATCTCCAAAAAATTCCAGACCTCTTAGATTTCGGTATAACTAAAGGTATTGCAAGAGAGCTAATTTCTGCAAAAACAACTACCGACCTCTCCTCGGATCATTCCCCGGTTTTATTTGCTTTAAATAAATATCCGGTTGACATTGAACGTCCACTCAGCTTAACAAATCCAAGTACAAACTGGCTAAAATACAAAAAATACATAAGTGCGCATATTCATACGAATTATAAAATTGAATGCCATGAGCATATTGACGACGCCGTAACTGTGTTTAATTCGTATCTAGGATCAGCAGCGCAAAATGCGACTCCTCGTTTTGAATATAGCTCAAATAGGACTTTCTCAAATAGGGAAATCGAAAAACTCGTCGCAGAAAAACGAAGGCTCAGACGCGAATGGCAACGGTCCCGGTCTCCGTTGGCCAAAAACAAACTAAAAGAAGTAGAAAAAAAGCTAAGAATAGCTCTAAATAGGGAAAAAGAATCTAAAGCTCACAACTTTGTCGAAAATCTTACGCCTGTAGGCTCAAATCGTAGCTCCTTGTGGTTGGCAAGCCGTTTTCTTAAGACTCCTGTGCAGAGTGAAACACCTGTTCGGTGTCCCAACAGTGGTTGGGCGCGCTCAGACGAAGAGAAGGCTACAGCTTTTGCTTTGCACCTTAATAAAGTATTCCAACCGAATCCGAGTAATTCTGAGTATACTCTTCCGAACGAATCCGAAAATACACGCAGAATTTCCGTCCAAATTAGTTCAAGTGAAATTTCGGGTATCATAAAAAATGAACTTGTGACAAAAAAAGCCCCGGGACATGATCTTGTCACTCCAAAAATGTTAAAAAATATCCCATCTGTAGCAGTACAGTTTTTAACAGTCTTGTTCAATGCAATAATTAAATTCAGTTACTTTCCAAAAGATTGGAAACGATCGGTCATTAAAATGGTGCCTAAGCCAGGAAAGGACCCTACCCAAACATCCTCTTATAGACCAATTAGCCTTCTCCCTTGCCTCTCAAAACTATTCGAAAAGGTTCTTTTAGCTAAATTAACACCTTATTTGCAAGAGCAGAATATAATTCCAAAACATCAATTCGGGTTTAGGAAACAGCACGGTACTATCGAACAGGTAAATCGAATTACCAACGAAATCAGGATTGCCTATGAAAATCGGGAGTATTGCTCTGCAGTATTCATAGATGTGCAGCAAGCATTCGACAAAGTCTGGCACGATGGATTGTTGTGCAAAATCAGAAAACTACTTCCCGTTAATTTTCACGCAATCTTTGAGTCATATTTAAAACATAGAACGTTCCAAGTAAAACATAACTCGTACATTACAAAAAGTTTTGAAATCAATGCAGGAGTACCCCAAGAGAGTGTTGTTGGGCCTTTTCTTTATCTAGTATACACAGCAGATATTCCTTATAACGATCGAATCGTGATTTCAACATTTGCTGATGACACAGCGGTCCTTAGTCGGCACAAGGACATTAGTGTTGCAACTTCTACACTGCAAGATCATCTCAACAAAATACAAAATTGGCTTTCTAAATGGCGTATCAAAATAAATGAGATCAAATGCCAACATATTACTTTCACGCTCAATAGAAAAGCTTCTCCGGACATTTTTCTCAATAACGTACGCATCCCACAATGCGAAGATATCACATATCTCGGTATTCATTTGGACAAAAGATTGACATGGCGTAAGCATATTGAAGCCAAGAGAACCCAAATGAAACTTAAAGCCATAAGCCTGCACTGGTTAATAAATAGCCGTTCTCCTCTAAAACTTGAGTATAAGATCCTCCTGTACAATCAAGTTATAAAACCAATATGGATGTACGGGTTACAATTGTACGGGAATGCAAGCGCTTCGAATATAGAAATCCTGCAAAGAGCGCAGTCCAAAATACTAAGGACTATAACGGGAGCTCCTTGGTTTATCTCAAATGAACGGATTCATAGAGAGTTAAACGTTGAACTGGTCAAAGCTGAGTTCACCAAAATCAAAGAAAAGTATTTTAATAAATTGCGAACTCATGTAAATCCACTTGCGCGTGGACTGTCGAACATATCGAACTCTTCGAGATTAAAAAGGAATGATCGACCAGCGATTTCAAATCATTCTTCTACAGCAGGAGCTTTCCATGCACATCCATCAACTCTGCTTCCCTAGCAGATCGACACGCGTTTCTTGGTGCATTCCATGCACGTCCGTCAAAACAGCTTATCGGTATCTCGGTGGGTGCTCCTAGTACCCAATGCATTTCTCCATGCAATCCACGCCAAAACAGCTCTTTTAGCTTATCGGTATCTCGGTGGGTGCTCCTAGTACCCAATGCATTTCTCCATGCAATCCAACGTCAAAACAGCTCTTTTAGCTTATCGGTATCTTGGTGGGTGCTCCTAGTACCCAATGCATTTCTCCATGCAATCCAACGTCAAAACAGCTCTTTTAGCTTATCGGTATCTCGGTGGGTGCTCCTAGCACCCAATGCATTTCTCCATGCAATCAACGTCAAAACAGCTACGCGCTTCCTGTATGCATATATGCGGTTGTAACAAATCAGCTCTCCTAGCTGATTAAATCGTTTATCCTAGTGGAAAACACCGGAAATATTTCGCGTGCTCCTTCACACATCAGTTAAGCCTAGTTAACGTTACCTGAGGCCCGCTATTGATAAAAACTTGCGACTCATAAACTTTTCGAAATTAAGGAAATGCTTTGTGATCTGTAGTTTTGTTAAACTAGGTGTAAGATTTTGAAACTTATTGCTAGACTCCTACTTTGCAGGAGTGATACAATAAATAATAAAACGTTTAAAAAAAAAAAAAAAAAAAAAAATAATCATAACAATGGGTCAGCAGAAACAATTCACTTTGTTTTGTTTCTTTTCTTTTCCATAGAATCAATGCCATATCTCAAAGCAAAGCCACTTCACTTTATTTCGCTTATTTGCTTTGCGTTCTTTCTTCGCTAAGAATTTCCTAAGCGTTTGGGTTCGGGGCACCAAGAGTTCGAACTCAAATCGCTTACATTGTCGTGGTTTATTTTGTAACCACTCGAATACTTTGTTGCAGCTTGGCTTTGATTTGTTTAAAGCTGAGCATGGTTTCGTACTGCCAATGAGCTGCAATAGCTGCATCGCTTCCTAGTATGTTGAAATAAATGTCGTCACTGTTTACAACATTTCCTTTTCTTTATAGGTCATTAAGTATTTCTAAATATTTCCTAAGTATTACAAATATTCTTAGCATTACATTTGTTTAGATTTAAATGGTATAAAAGCCAGAAATACATAGAATAAAGACACAGTTGAACTTTGAATACAAAACTTGGTGCATCGTCTTTTATTGAAATTTAGAATCTGTGCGCGATCATTAAATGGCGATCCTCGCCAGTTCGTACTAGTTAATCCTGCCATCCTGGCAGTGCGGGCGTTATCCTTGAAGTAAAAAGGACACGCGGAAAATTTTTTTTTAAGTTATTTCGGAAAAAGAAAAATTTTTTTTTTCTCTCAGACAATCTTTAAATAACAGAGACCAAGTGCTACGGAGTCCTTCAGTCCGAAACTGAAGTATGAATTTTTTATTGTGGACAAAAGTTGTTAAAAGTGAAATTTTAAATTTTTTAAAAAAAAAAAAAGTTAAACACCAAAAACTATTCTTGAAAATTTTTTTTAACTAAAATGGGAAAAACCGAAAGTAAGGTGCAAGCACCCGAAAATTCTGGACAAGTAACCAACGACATAATAATTCAAAACAAAGACGACAGTATCACTAATATTTTATACTTTATTGCGGCCGTACTGGCGATAAACATCATTTTTAAAATCTACAAGGTTTGGCATAAGCAACTAAAAAAGAAATACAATCAGATCCAACCAATTTAAAAACCAAAAGAAAAAAAAAAGAAAAAAATTTTTCTTTCAATATGAACTTCCAACAACAATTTTGTGAATTCCAAAAAAAATATAACAAGGCAAATGACGTTATTAAACGAATTAACCCAACAGACGAGATCGAATTTGCAATGATTGCAATTTTTAAAAATGAACTTATCATCAAAACTAAAATACCAAAGGAACAACCGCTGTCAACTGAAGAACTCATAAGCATCTTAACACCATCAGAGCAACTGCACATCAATTTCATCGGCACCAGCAACAACCAGAGGCAGCACTAGCGACGCCCTGGCAACAGACGATGTCTACCAAACCAATACTAGCTAAGTACATTTAAATAACATAATGTTAAAATGTTAAAAAAATTCTAATTTTAAATTTAATTTAAAAATATATTATTCCAAAATTTTTTTTTAAGACAATATTTTTTCACTATTTTGCTTCCAATTATGTAACATAAAGAATAAAAAAAAAAAAAAATAGTAATAAATAAATAATTTTGCTGTTTAGAGAAATGTGAATTTGATACAAAAGAAAGGAAAAGGAATAATTAAAGAAAAGAAGAAAGAAAGAAGAAAAAGAGAAAATAAATCGAATGTAGTGCTATGTCGTGGATAGCTCTGACAAATGAGATAACCGATATCAGAAAACAATTTAACAAAGCATTTAAATGCCTAAATATTGAAAAGCTTCCAAGGAAAGAAACGCTAAATAAACATTTAAATACCCTCATTGAACAGCACAATCGGTTGGTTAATATTTGTGCTACTAATTTCGATTCCCTTCCAAATGAGCATAGGATTTATATAGTAAAACTGTTCAGTAAATTAAAGCAAAGACTAACCCAAATTTTGACTAAAGTAGGCATTGAAAAGAGGCCAACTGATTCATTGGTAGAACGTTTTTTCATTGACCCTGTCGAGCAAGATTCTTCAGACAGTGATACTGACAGTAATGTTTCGTTGCTTTTTCAAAATCTTAGCCTAGAAGACAAAATGACTCAAACAGTGTCCGAGTTTTTGAACAATGCGGCAAAACTCCTGCCCGATTTCGATGGAAAGTCGGAAAATCTGCAGAGTTTTATAGACGCATTGGGATTAGTCCAGCTAATTGCAGGTTCACACGAAGCTGTGGCTGTGACATTGATCAAAACAAAGCTTAAAGGCACAGCTCGAAACATAATTACAAATGAAACAACAATTTCTCAAATTGTTGCTAAGCTCAAGCTTGCTATAAGAGGAGACTCTACAGAGGCCTTATCTGCAAAGCTTTTAAATATAAAGCAACAAAACAAAAATCCTAACACAATCGTTAAGGAAATAGAAGAATTAACCAATCTACTTCAAAATGCATACATATCTGACGGTCTACCTGCTGAGATGGCGAACAAATACGCTACTCAGACGGCAGTAAAATCTATGATTAAAAATTCAAACAACGAAAAGATTAAAATCATAATGCAGGCCGGTCAATTTTCAACCCTGAATGACGCGGTTGCAAAGTTTGTGGGCGCGTCAGAAGACAACAGCAATATTGCTAGCGCATTTTATATGAATAGGTCGTATGGAAGAAATTCCCGCGGCAATAGAGGTCGCGGAGGTTGCAATAATTACGGTAGAAATCATAGAGACGGCAATCCTCGCGGAAGGGGGTATAACAATTACAATAACAATTATAGCCACCGCGGTGGTAATAACAATAACTACCGTGGACGAAATCAATATAGCAATTATCCGCGAACCAATAACACTCCCACTAATAATAACAATAATGGTCAAAACAGGCAATATAACGCTAGACCAGTTGAAAACGATCAGAACAACCAGGGAAACTCGGGGTTTCCCCTGGGCAGCACGGGGGACCATCAATAGAAAACCTAAATATCTACACTTTAAATTTAAATTTTAACAGCTACATTACCTTCCACACTAACTTCACTAATCACCCAATAAAACTTTTAATTGATACGGGAGCGGACATCTCAATTATTAAGAACAATAGCATTTCAAATAACACTTACATATCTCCCAATAATTATTGCAAAATTAAGGGTATAGGAGAAGGAAGTATTGAGTCTATAGGCACGGTTACCGGAAGCTTGAATGGGAGAGACTTTAACCTTCCACACACATTTCAGGTGGTGGGTTCTGGATTTCCAGTTCCTTGCGACGGAATTTTGGGCCTGGACTTCATAACCAAGTATAACTGTATCCTTGATTATTCGCAAAATAATGGTTATTTTAACATTAAATTCAAAAATCAAATAATACCCATAGCAATACAACCCTCAATTTCGAAACACTCAATTTCATTACCGGCAAGAGCTGAAGTTTTTCGCAAATTGGATTCAGAAAATTTAACTGAAAATTTATTTGTCCCAACCCAAGAAGTATCAGAAGGTATATTTATAGCAAATTCATTTCTTTTTAAATCCCATCCCTATATCAGAATAATAAATACAACAAATAGCAACATAATTTTGGAAAATAAATACATAAAAACAGAAAAATTAGATGATTATAATATTATAAATCTCGAAAAAACACACAATAATGACATTAATACGGACAGAAAACAAACTATTTTAAATAAATTGTCCAAAAACTTCCCAAACTTTGTGAATAAAGAATTAACTGCACTTTGTGAGGAATATTGCAACATCTTCGCCTTGGAAACCGATCAGATTTCAACTAACAATTTCTATAAGCAAAAATTGCGTTTAAATGACACTAATCCAGTGTATATAAAAAATTACCGAATTCCTGAAACACAAAAGGCCGAAATAAATAAGCAAGTTGAAAAGTTAAAAAACGATGGTATAGTAGAGCCATCGGTGTCCGAATATAATAGTCCGTTATTACTGGTACCAAAAAAGTCATTACCAGGGGAAAATGCAAAAAAAATGGCGTCTAGTCATTGACTACCGACAAGTCAATAAAAAATTACTTGCAGACAAGTTTCCTCTCCCACGCATAGATGATGTGTTAGACCAATTGGGACGAGCTAAATATTTTTCCTGCTTGGACTTGATGTCCGGTTTTCACCAAATTGAACTTGCAGAAGAGTCAAGAGATATAACTTCATTCTCAACGAATCAAGGCTCATACAGGTTCAGAAGGTTGCCTTTCGGTCTTAAGATAGCGCCAAATTCTTTTCAAAGAATGATGACATTGGCATTCTCAGGATTGAGGCCGGAACAAGCTTTCTTGTACATGGACGATCTCATTGTTATAGGTTGCTCGGAGAGGCACATGTTCCAGAATTTGAGAGATGTTTTTTCAACGTGCAGAAAATTCAACTTGAAGTTGAATCCTGACAAATGTTCATTTTTTACGCAAGAAACTGTCTTTTTGGGCCATAGGTGCACTGATAAGGGAATTCTTCAAGATAACAATAAATATGAGACAATTAAAAATTACCCTACACCCACAGATGCAGATTCAGCACGCAGGTTTATAGCTTTTTGTAATTATTATAGGCGTTTCATTCCAAATTTTGCAGATTATGCCATTCACATCACTAGACTTACGCGAAAAAACACTAAATTCGTGTGGAGTGATGAGTGTGAAAAAGCATTCCAATATTTGAAAAATTCCTTGTTGACACCAAAAATTTTGCAGTATCCCAATTTTCAAAAACCTTTTTGCATAACCACAGACGCCAGCAAATTGGCGTGTGGAGCGGTCCTAAGCCAAGAATACAGTGGAATCCATTTGCCAGTGGCATTTGCTTCTAAATCCTTTACTAAGGGAGAAAGCAATAAGTCGGTCATAGAACAGGAACTAACGGCTATCCACTGGGCAATTAATTATTTCAGACCATATGTTTACGGTAGAAAATTTTTGGTCCGCAGTGACCACAAACCACTCACATATTTGTTTTCTTTAAAAAACCCCTCTTCAAAGCTGAATAGAATAAGACTAGATTTGGAGGAATATGACTTCACGGTTGAATATATTAAAGGCACGGAAAATTGTGGCGCTGATGCACTATCTCGAATAAACATAAATCAATTAAAGGAGATGAATGAAACGTGCACAGTTCTCGCAATGACTAGGGCACAGAAGCGCAAACAAGAAATTGCCGATAACGCGCCAATCACACAAAAAATGCAGGAAGATCAAGAAACACCCAAATGTTATGAAGTATCTAATTACAAACAGGTGAAAAGATTCACAAAATTACAATTTTTACTAACAAGAAATCAAAAAATCGCTCTCAGGCATGATAAAAATACACTTCTTTCGATCGATATATCATCCTACATTATCAATGGGAAAGTAACTCTAAAGGAACTCTTCCCAAGGCTTGAAGAAAAAGCCTGTAATGTTGGGATTGATAAGTTGCAAATAAATGCAAGAGATGATATCTTTAAAATATTATCCATTAATGAATTTAAAAGGCTAGCCAATGAAAATTTGAAAAATTTAGAAATCGCGATAACTGCAGATATAAAGCAGGTATACAATGAAGAAGAAAAGAAGAATTTATTGAAGTTTTATCATGACAATCCGATTCATGGAGGTCATTCTGGAGTCACAAGAACTCTAAAAAAATTAAAAAATTTTTACGTCTGGAAAAATATGACCAGGGATGTTAAACAATTTATTAATAATTGTGGTAAATGCACGCTAAATAAGCCTAAAAACAATACAAAAGAAAAACTAACCCTTACACCCACACCCACGCAAGCTTTTGATACTGTTTTGATTGACACAATTGGACCACTAGCGAAATCAAACGATGGAAATGAATATGCGGTCACCATTGTATGTGATTTGACAAAATATTTGGTTGCAATTCCAATACCAAACAAATCTGCAAAGGAAGTAGCTAAGGCAGTTTTTGAGAAATTTATTTTGCAATTCGGACCCATGAAAAAAGTCATAACAGACATGGGTACTGAGTATAAAAATCAGGTTTTTGCAGAACTCTATAGATTGCTAGGAGTAACTCACGTCACATCAACCGCATACCATCACCAAACGTTAGGTACAGTTGAGAGATCACATAGAACTTTTAATGAATATTTAAGATCTTACATTTCAGTGGATAGATCAGATTGGGATAAATGGTTGAGTTCGTTTACTTATTGTTATAATACCACCCCTTCCACGGTTCATGGCTACTGTCCATATGAGCTTGTTTACGGAAAACTACCCAGTGTCATTGAATGCTTAGAGTCAAATAATGTAGACCCTTTATACAACATAGAAGCATATGAAAAGGAGGTAAAATATAGACTTCAAATGGCACAAAAGAGAGCTAAATCATTCATTGAGAAATATAAGCTTCAGCAAAAAGCTATTCATGATAGAAACGCAAAGCCTCAACCTCTTAAGGTGGGAGACTATGTCGTTTTGGAAGACCCTGCTCGACACAAATTCGATTCAATTTATACAGGTCCATTTAAAATTTCTGAAATGGATGACTTTAACAATTGTGTTCTCGAATTAAACGAGAATAAAACATTAAAAGTCCATAAGAATCGAGTTAAACTTATTAACATATAAAAAAAAAAAAAAAAAAAAATTTTTTTTGCATAGGAAAATTAAAAAAAAAAAAAAAATAATAAAAAAAATTTTTTTTTTCTCTCTTCTTTCTTCTTGAATTAGTACTAAACTATATCTATATTGGCCAATACAATAGATACAAATACAATATAGAATAGGAATGGATCCAATAGAAATTAAAGAATAGGAATAAATTCAATAAAAAGTTAAGAAATGAAATAAATACAATTGAATTTAAGAAATAGTAAATATATCAATAAAAATAAAAATATAAACTTTAAATTTAAAACAGAAACATACTTATTATTATTAATGCAGATGACATTGATTTTGAAGCGAATGATCCTCCAAACAATTGTAGGATCATTCTCCCAAAAAGGGGAGGTGTAGTATGTTTTGGCAATGCAGCGGAACAGCATATTTCTAATATATATATTTTTTCAGTGTAAATTCAATTGCATACATTGTTGCAATATTTATTCAATTATTTAATTACCGAACTGACCTCTTTTTGTTCCAAAGAAGTTTTTGCCATAATCATAACAATGGGTCAGCAGAAACAATTCACTTTGTTTTGTTTCTTTTCTTTTCCATAGAATCAATGCCATAACTCAAAGCAAAGCCACTTCACTTTATTTCGCTTATTTGCTTTGCGTTCTTTCTTCGCTAAGAATTTCCTAAGCGTTTGGGTTCGGGGCACCAAGAGTTCGAACTCAAATCGCTTACATTGTCGTGGTTTATTTTGTAACCACTCGAATACTTTGTTGCAGCTTGGCTTTGATTTGTTTAAAGCTGAGCATGGTTTCGTACTGCCAATGAGCTGCAATAGCTGCATCGCTTCCTAGTATGTTGAAATAAATGTCGTCACTGTTTACAACATTTCCTTTTCTTTATAGGTCATTAAGTATTTCTAAATATTTCCTAAGTATTACAAATATTCTTAGCATTACATTTGTTTAGATTTAAATGGTATAAAAGCCAGAAATACATAGAATAAAGACACAGTTGAACTTTGAATACAAAACTTGGTGCATCGTCTTTTATTGAAATTTAGAATCTGTGCGCGATCATTAAATGTGCTATATTATGTATTATTTTCAAAAATAATTTCCCCTTTACATTTTATGTGCAAATTCTCATTGAAAAATTTTTTTTCCGCTCACCTTAAGACAGAATATCTTTCCTCTCAATTCTATCTTTTTCTCAATTCTCGTATTTCTTCTCTTGGTTCTGTTTAATGATTTCAATATTTTAGTCAAGATTTTTTTTTCCTCTGATATTTCCTTCCATATCTCATAACTGCCCCTAACAATTCTCTGGATAAACTGATTTGCTCCCAACAAAACTTTTTGTTGTCTGGGTTGTACATGTTTCCTGCTTCCATTGACTCAAAAAGTTTTCTAAAAACCTTAGTGTAAACAGCCTGCAATCAATAGTATTATTCTGCTGCGGACAGTTAGGATATACCCAATTTCCTTCCTGAGAAAAGCTTATTTCCTTTGCTATTTTTCTAACCTTTTCGAAAAAACCTCAATGTTTGCACAGATTTCTACCATGCTGTGTGGCTTGTGAGAATCCAATAGATACGTGTAATTTACTTTTGCTACTACTAACATCCAACGAGTACTCTCGCATATTGGCAAAATGAATGTTTTAATTGTGCCCATATCAATGCCTTTTATCAATGGCTTTACTCTGAGTTCGGCTATTGCCTTGTTGGGTGCTTCCCTTGCCGCTTTCATACTTTGATAATCAAGGAACTGAATGCCTGCGCTTCTTACTGAATGGAATAATGCAAGCCCAACATCCAGTTCATAAAAACATCGATATGCACACTGTTTAACCACCGTTTATCTATTGATCTGCTGTAGTCGTCCTGTCTTATAACGGTCGATTTTTTTTCCATTTTTTATGTACTGATTTGTTTTTGGGACATGTCGTTGGTAGTTTTATACTAAGGTTTTTTTGTTGTCTTAAATAAACATATATATATAATATATTTAAAAATATATATATATATATATATATATATATATATATATATATATATATATATATATATATACTTTCTGTTTATTGTCAAGCTTTCTGATTTGTTTTTCCCTTCTGTGGGTTCCGTATCTCCTCAAATTAAGCTAAAAAGATACAAAAATAGTGACGGTAATCTGTCCTGAGTCCCTATTTCCTACTGCTCATACTTTCCACACGATCTAACTGGTCTAATATGATTTAGAAAATTGAATTGTCAAAAGCTTTTACTTATTTTTTAGTTGACTGACTATTTCGCAAAGTTGGGTACCCGATACTTACTTGCTTTTGCTGTCTAGAAAAAGAAATTAAAATATTGAAAACGGAAAGACAAACAAAAAATAAATGAACCGAAATATTAAAAACTCCCTTTGGGTGGTGGAGTTTTGCATTTTTGTCTGAATTTCTGCGGTATGTCTTCGTCACGTAGGGTTGTTCATTTTATTTGTAACTATTGACTTTTGATACACTTTAAGCTTCTGAATTCTTCTCCCGGATAAAAATATTTGTCTTCCATTACTGAATTCGCATTGAATAACTCTTCTTTTACAATCCTTATACTGCAGTTTGTAAAAGTTATAAGGGCGTTATTTTCTATGGTCAAATTTCGTTTGTCACAAGTATATTCCACCTTTGTTTTCCTAGCGTTTTTTTTTTATCAAGAATGTACCTTCGTCAATATATTGAGCAAACGTTTTATTATTAAAAAATAAAATACAGCTATTTTGAATCGTGCAATGTCGGCTTATTTTTAACTTCTTTAAAATTGCGTTATCTTGCTTTAAAAAAATTTTACCGTTTACTCAGGTTACTAACTCATCATCAGCCATAATTTCGAAATATTCATTATTTGTTATTGATGTTATTAGATTTACTTCTGTTTTCACTAACGTCTTGGGTACTTTAATTACTATTATGATAGAGCTCTGGGCATGTGACAATATTGCTACCCGCACAAATTTTAATCTAAAAAAATCGATTCCGAATTTTTCTATTACTTCTGTTGTTACAATGCTTGGGTGTATTAAACCATGTTTTTCAGAAAAATTCTTAGCTGTTTTTATCTCAAATTGTTTGCATCTAAAAATTTCTCCCTCGTTCTTTCCCCAAGACTGGTAACATTTTTTTATCCCTTCTTTTATTCTTGTTAACATTATTATATTGAAACAATTCTGTTCCCATACCATACGCCAAAAATCAATTGTTGTGTTTATTAATGGTCCCTGAGTAGCTATGTATTCTTTTGCATTTTCAACCGCGCTCACGTAGTTGGCATGAATGTAATCAGAGCCGCTTTCATTTGCGTTTATGAATTTTACTCTGCTGTGATCGAGGCATGGTACGTTAGTGTATCTCTTTTTCTCTTAATTAAAAAAAAAATTGTTTATTTTCCCTCTAGGTGACCGTTTTACAACCAACCGATGTTCTCTCTTTAAGCCCTTCTCGCCCAATTCTTTAAAAGATTCTGTGATTTTCTGTGCCGAAATTTTAAGGTCTTTTTTTATTACACAAACTTGTTCTTGCTTTTTCTGACACATTTTTATTAAACTTTTGTGAAAAGTCTATTCTTTACCAATTGTTCTTAAGCGTACATTTGTTGAAGTCGGATTGGAAATAACTTCATAAGGTCCATCCCAAATGTGAGAAAGTTTCTGTTTTTTTTTTGGTTTTTCAACCAAACCTTGTCTCCTATCATAAAGTCTCGTGTTTTTGGATTCTTGTCATAATATTGTGTAGCTTTTTCGTTAGAGTATCACTGATTTTATCGTGCTAGCTCATAAGTTCGTTGAATTTGGTACTTTAAAATTTTACTATAGTCATTTGCATTGTATAACGGAGCAGGTTTCTGTTTTAATTTGACGGGAATTTGGAAATGAAAACCGATTAATATTCTACATGGGGTTTGTTTCGTGGAGGAATTAACTGTGTTATTATGCACGTGCATCGCATGATGAAGCCATTCATCCCAGTTAGTTCTGTCTTCGTTAACGAAATTTCCAAGGGTCTTCTGCCAATAGGCGCTGACTTCTTTCTAATGAGCGAATTGCTTGGGGGTGGTATGGAGAGGTTTGTGAAATTTCGAAATTATTTAGTTTATTCAGTTTCATATGTTCATTAAATAAGACATAAGTCTCCTGCTGCACAATCATTTGCATTAAGTTACAATATAAAAATTTATAATCCCTATTTCTAAGCAACTTAAGCTAGAGTGAATTCTAGAGTTTAATATTATTTATAAGGATTCGCTAGAATTTCGTTGAAAAATGCTCGCGCCACAGTTGATGCCTCAGCATATGGGATTGCCACGCAGTTGAAATATTTAGAAAAGTCGGCTAAAAAGGTTAGGATGTATTTATAATATTTTCTCTTGACGAGATCGGGAGTGGACTAACTATGTCCATGTAAACCTTGTCGAATGGTCGATGGGGTATGTCCGTGATGGTCATAGGCATTTTGTCTATTTTTGTGCTCTAATTTTTTTGGCAGAATTAATTTGTATCTATATATGCTTTAATTTGGCGTTGCATGCCCTCCCATTTATATTGATTGCGTATTCTTAAATACGTCTTAAAAAACCTTTATGACCTGCAATTAAGGTGTCATGAAAAATCTTTAAAACCTTTTGAATTTCACCCTGATCTGAAAGAAAAATAGCCGTGTCGTCTCCTTTAACGTTTTGAACTTTTTCCTTTTGTGTGTTTAATTCTGTTTCCTCTAAAGTTGTTGTTTGTGATCGAGTCACAATGTTTATTTTATTCTTTAAGGGCGTTATTCTGCTTAAAGGGTCTGCATTGAAATTGTTCTTCCCTGGCTTATAACAAATTTCAAAATCATATTCTAAAAGCTTAAACCGGAAACGCCCTAATCTTGTATCCTGGTCCTCCAAATTAACTATTCCTTTTAATGGTTTGTGGTCTGTAAAGACTTTGAAATGTTTTCCTAAAAGATAAGTCCTAAAATTCTTATCTGCCCAAACTATTGCTAAAAATTCGTATTCTATGGTTGAGTAACTTCTTTCGGTGGCACTAAGCGCTCTACTAGCGTAATATATGGGAAGGTCCTGTCCTGGCTCACCTTGAGATAAGACGGCTGCTAGAGCTTCATTACTAGCATCTGTCGCTAAAATGAATGGTTTCTCAAAATGGGGTATTGGAAGATAGGAGGACATGTGACTGCGTTTCTTAATTGTTCCATTGCCTTTTGGAAGTCTATAGTCCATTCAAATTTTAGTTTTTTTCTCAGTTAATTTGTCAGAGGAGTGAGATTTTTGCCGCGTCTGGAATGAAGAGTTTTTGAGAAAAAAATTTTTTTAATTTTTTTCAGTGCATTTCGTAGGTGCACTTGCTATTTCAAGCATATCTCGGGCCCCGATCTACCGATTTTAATATATTTTTTTAAACTATATATAATTAAGCTCCTCACAACTTTTGCAAACAAAGTTTTTGATTTGCATGAGTAGGTTTAGTGCTAGAGAGAATTATACAAGAAAATTGTGTTTTTTTTTCTAAAAAATCAGGGTAAATTTTTCATATAAAAATCCATAAAAAAATATAACTCGAAGTGTTTGGATAAAATCGGGGAAAAATTTACGGAGCTATGATTTTTTTGCCAAAACACTAAAAAATCGATATTTCACAATTTTTGCTTTGTTCACAAAACTTGTCCATATGAGCCGAAACTTTTTTTATGAAGTAAATAGTAAATTTTCATGTAAATAAATGCATAAATGCTACCTGTTTATTGATTTAAAATGAAAGTCGTTTTGTTCTGCCTTTTAGAAAATTGTGGTCGATTTGTTTACCTGTCGGTCTCAATGACCTGCACCAGATAACAAAAGGGTACAGTGCTTTCCCTTAGTGGGAAAATATAAGGTATCATGAATATGTTTTGAGCGTTTACGTCAGTTTTTATACTATGTGTGTTTCTTTACTTGCAATTTTGCCTATTTCATTCAGCGTAGTATAAAATACCCTTATGTGCTTTTCAGACGTACAACGAAATCTCGGGATTTCAGAACAAAATTGAAATCGCCTGGATTTCAAATGTCAAATTTGTTCGAAAATTTTCTGAAATCTCGAGATTTCGTTGTACGTCTGAAAAGCACATTACACACAGTAAAGAAAATTTATGGCAACATATAAAAGTGTAACACTTATGCGTTTAGGTTAGTAGTCTTGAACTAAATTTTGAAGAACTAACATCAATTGAAAATAAAACAAATTTTAATATATAAAAAATTGAGTAAAAGAATTCGTGTATTCATGTGCAAAAACAATCCGGACGATTTTTGCAATGTTTGTGGATTATATATGTTAAAATATAAAGGATTCACGTTTACTGAAGCACTGCTAAAGCACTATTTCCTTTACTTCGGTGTTTTGCCAACTCTCAATGAGCCGTGGACGCCTAAAAGAATATGTAACCTATGTCATAGAAAGTTATCAAAATGGGCTTCTGAAGAACGGTAAGAATTAAAAATTTAATACGCTATAAAAAAAACTAACTATTTGCATTCTAGCTGTCACATGGATTTTGACACGGCTATTTTTGCCTTAGTGTAAGAAGTGGATTTGGAAAAAATTTCAAATGGCAATACGCAAAAGTTGATTCGGTAAAATATCCTCTACCTCATTCAAGGGATGTGCCTTATCCAGAATGCCCTGGCTCAGCACCCAAAATAGAAGGATCATCAGAGAAAATGCTGAGGTCTAGTGGAAGTCAGTTTGAAACAAGTTCAACGGAACGATTACTCTCACAGGCCGAATTAAATGACTGGATTCGTGATTTTGGTTTTTGAAAGGGTAAAGCTGAACTTTTTGAATCTAGAATGAAAGAACGCGGATTTGTGGCTCCAGATGTCAAAACAAGCATTTACAGAAATCGGCACTTGCAATACGGAAAATTCTACGCAAAAGAAGACGATATCTGTTTCTTCAGCAATATTTTAGGCCTATTCGAAGAACTTAATGAAGTCTAGAATCCCGGAGAGTGGCGTTTATTTATCGAAAGCACCAAAGAGAGCTTAAAAGCTGTCCTCCTACACAATGGCAGTCAAAAACCGTCTCTTCCTGTCGCATATGCATCGCATTCTAAAGAAACCTACCAAACAATGAAAACGCTCTTGGATCTTATTGAACATGACAAGCATAAATGGAAAATATGCGCTGGTATCAAGTTAGTGGCAATTCTGTGCGGGCTTCAAGGAGGATATACAAAATATTGAAGACAATACTCAACGCACTGCTCTTGTTGATAAAAATAATATTATATTACCGCCACTGCATATAACATTAGGACTTGCTAAGAACTTTATAAAAAAATTGGCAAAAGATGGAACACAGGAAGCTTTTGCCCGCTTAAAGGCGATCTTTTCCTACCTTTCACACGCAAAACTCAAGGAAGGAGTTCTAAATGGTCCAGAAATACGTAAACTTTTGCAAGACGACGATTTCTCAAGCCTTTTGTCACCAGTCGAAGCAGCAGCGTGGAGCTCATTCAAACTTGTTGTACACAATTTTTTGGGCAACCACAAAAGTCCAGATTACAAGCAAATAGTAAATAACCTACTAAAGAATTATAAGAAAGCCGAAGTACACATGTCGTTGAAGATCCACTTTCTCGACTCACACTTGGATTTTTTTCCTGAAAACGTAGGAGACGTAAGCAATGAGCATGGCGAACGTTTTCATCAGCAATTAAAGGATATTGAAAATCGCTTTAGCGGCCTTTTTGACACGGCAATCATGGGTGATTACGTGTGGTCCCTTGTGCGTGAAAATGATGGTAGTAAATATAAAAGACAAATCGGAAGCAAGCAATTTATTTAAATTGTATAAAAATAATTTTTGAAATAAATGTTTATTTCTTTAACACTTTTGCATTAGAGCTTATTTTACAAATGTTTTACAGGAGTTGTACCAATTTGGTAGTTCATGCTGTCTTGAAGTGGGCTGCATCACAGCGGCCCCGGTGTATCGAAGACCGGTAGTCAAATAATCCCAAATCAAGACTGTTTTTATTTTTTTTTTTAAATTATGTGTGAAAATTTACTGAATTGCACCTTCATAAAAATATTCGGCTCATATGGACAAGTTTTGTGAACAAAGCAAAAATTGTGAAATATCGATTTTTTAGGGCTTTGGCAAAACAAATCATAGCTCCGTTAATTTTCCACCGATTTTAGCCAAACACGGCTTATTTTTTAGAAAAAATACTTAACTATACGTTGAAAATTTGGTTTTGCCACTTCGATTTCTTTTTTTTTTTTTACAGATTTTAATATGAAAAATTTACCCTGATTTTTTAGAAAAAAAAACAAAATTTTCTTGTATAATTGCACCACTATCACTAAAACTACTCATGCCAATAAAAACCTTTGTTTGCAAAAGTTGTAGGGAGCTTAATTATCTATAATTAAAAAAATGTATATTAAAATTGGTAGATCGGGGCCCGAGATATGCTTGAAATAGCAAGTGCACCTACGAAATGCACTGAAAAAAATTAAAAAAATTTTTTCTCAAAAACTCTTTCATAGAAAAAATAAAAAACCATTTTTTCTCCCTTAGGAGGCCGAGATCTACAGGAAAATTGTACAAATATTTATTTGCTTTTTATAAATTCCAAATTTGTTAAGCAGTGTAATTGATGAAACCCAGAAATGCCTGCACCTGTTTAATAATTTTTGGTGGCTTTATCTCTTTCACACACTTTACCTTTTCAGGGTCTGGCAAGACTCTTACTTCAGAGCATTTGTGGCCTAAATATACCACTTCTCTTTGTAAGAAATTGCATTTTCCTGTTTGCAATTTTAAATTGTTTCTTCTCAATACTTCGAGGACTCTTCTTAAACGCATGTCGTGTTCATTCAAATTTCTGGCGTAGATGACATTGTCATCGAGATAAACGAAACAGTCGATTCCCTGTAAGCCAGTTAGGATGCAGTTCATTATGCTCTGAAACGTTGCAGGTGCCCCTGTGAGCCCGAACAGCATCCTTGAAAATTCGAAATGTCCCAAACTTGTGATACATGCAGTTTTTTCCTTATCATTTTCGTCCAGTAGCACTAGCCAAGTCTAGTGTTGAAAAATAACGGCTGTAACCTAGCTGGTCTAGGATCTTGTCAATCCGAGGGATTGGAAAAACTTGTTTTATCGTGATGTCGTTTAATTTTCTAAAGTCTACTACCAGTCTCAATTTTTATTCACCATCATTTTCTGATTTTTTAGGGACTAAGATTATTGAAGAATTCCATGGAGATTTGCTTTGTGAAATGATGCCATCCTCAAGCATTGATTTTATTTCTTTCTTTTGGTGTTCTGGCAGCCTGTATTGCCTAGATTTAATGCGTGGGTGGTCTGCTGCTGTTGGTATTTGGTGTTTCAGCACTGTAGTGCATGAAAGTTTATCTCCTTGCAAATGTAAAACATCTGAGTAATCCTTAAAAATGATTTGTATTGAATTTAACTCATCTTTAATAAGAATAGTGTCTAAAGTAACCGTTTTCACCAAAAGATCTTCATTTCTACTTTTATTCAACTGATTCACATTTGGGGTGTGTAATTTCTCGAAATTTTGCTTCTCGATCGAAATCTAATTCAATATATTTGCTTCTCCATTTATGATTCTCGTAAGCGCGCTTCCTACGAAAACATTTGGTTTTATCTCTTTTTTATTCATTATAATATTTCGTTTGAATCCTTTTGCACATATTGCTTTTATTCTCGCTTCCCTAGTTTGGATTCTAGCACAAATCCTTTGACTAGGATTAGAAGCTAACAGGGGTAGTGACGTTATTAGTCCCCCAGACCAAAAATGATTTCCTTAATAATACCATCTATTATTGATCGATTTTATAGCTTATCTCTCTACCTAAAAATCCATCTGCCGGAATTTTCCTTCCTTCGGGCTACACCTGAAGTTTGAAATTTAATTCCGGATAATCAGAATGAGAAATTTCAGTAGTCCCTGCACTATTTATGTGGCCCCCGAATGCTCCTACGAGCCGGATTGTTTCTGAAGCATTGAAATTTGTCATGTTTTTAGTGCTTCTATTTTAATTAAACTTGTGTCAGAGCCAGTGCCCAATGATAACGTGACTTTATTGGTTTTAGTTTGTCCGCACGGGAGCACTTTAAGCGCGTCCTCCGACACTGCGTCTACGTTCTCCTTCTTTTTAAGCTTCTGACAATGCGTGACTAACTTTGTGGCAATATCCTGTCTATATACTTTATTTTCCTCTATCTCACTAGAATCTTCAACTTGTAATGTGATTTCTTTTCTACCGCGTACGTTAACGATGGATGGAACCCTTTCTCTTTCTTCTAATTTATAAAAAAAAAATCTTGTTTAATTCTAGTTCCTTTAAATCCATTGTATGCTTCAATTTTTTTTTCTTCTCGTTCCCCATCTCTTTTTACATGCGCCCTTATTAGAACTAGACTAGGCCTTTCATTTTCGAACGTATTTAGGGCTTTTCGGTCTATAGGCCTTGACCGCGCTGCTGAGAGTTTCCCTTCCTTATATCTTGTTGCTGTAAATTACAAAATCTCGCTTTCATCTTGACGATCCCATGGTGTCCTGAATGTAGGGCATACAGTATGTATTGACGGCTGGGCGGCGGAATTACTGTCCTATTCCAACATAAAAGGCATCCCCCAAGGGTGGTAATCTCGCAGCGGCGCAAAAAATAGGGATAGGCTGGGTAATCTGGGGTCACAGAAGGTGGCCATCCCCTTAACGCCCAGCTTACAACTTTGGTGATGATCGGGTCTTTGGACGATTGCTGAGCTACTTCATTGGCATCAAAGATTGGAGTACTGGCCATGTCGATCATAAGTACTTCCCGTTTACTTTCTGATCTTTCCTCGTTTTCTAGGGGAAGACGGCTCAAACAGGCCGCGTTGCCCATCTTCCTGCCCTCACGATGGACGAAATCAAAATTATAGGCATTTAGAAAAATGCATCGGCGAAGCATAACTGTTGACATTATGGCTGGCGTTGGTTCTAAAGATCGCAAGTAACGGTCGATGATCCGTCAACAGCGTCAATCTTCTTCCATATAAATAATCGTGAAATTTTTTTACACCAGCGATTATTGCGGTAGCTTCTCGGTTGATTTGAGAGTAATTTCGTTCCAATTTTGATAACGTTCTCGAGTAGAATGCTATTGGCCGCTCAGTGTCGTCAGGCAGTTTGTGGCTCAACACGGCGCCAAGACCGTACGGGGACGCGTCGCAAACAAGGAGCAGCGGTAGTTTGTCATCATAATGCATATGAACGCTATCTGAAGTTAACAATTTCTTTAGCTCATCGAAAGCTTTTTGATGTTCCCTTTTCCAAAGAAATGGACAATTCTCATCTAAAAGACGATACAGCGGCTCTGCAATGGTTGCCTTGTCTGGCAAAAAGGAATGATAAAAATTTAACAGTCCCAGAAAAGCCTGAAGCTGTTTTTTGTCTTTGGGCAAAAGAGCACTTTGGATGGACTTAAGCTTCTCAAACGATGGTCTGATGCCAAAACTATCTATAGTAAACCTTAAAAATTGTATTGTGGAAACCCCAAAACTGCATTTGTCTCTGCGAAGGTGCAGCCCGGATTCACTAAAACGTTTTAAAACTTCATTCAAACGTTCGGACAATTCTACCTCCGTTTTACCCTGAATGACAATATCGTCAAAATAGGGTAGAACCCCTGGAATGTTACACAGAGTCTTTTCAATGAAGTTTTGGAATATACCGGGTGCGGACGATATGCCAAATTGGAGTCGGTTCACCTTATATGCACCTTTGTGTGTGATTAAAGTCTGTAGCAGCGCAGATTGCTCATCAACTACAAGTTGTTGATACGCTTGAGCGAGATCTAGCTTTGCAAAAATCTTTCCTCCTTCAATTGACGACAATAATCACGTGATTGGTGGAATTTGGAAGTTATGTGGCAATATTGCTTTATTTAAAGTGGACTTATAATCACCACAAATTCTGATGGTGTTGTCACTTTTGAGTACGGGCACGATAGGCGTGGCCCAATTCGAGTACTCGACAGCTTCTAAGATGCCTTGACTGCATAGTCGATCAATTTCAGTCTCCACCAGACTGCGAATTGATATCGGAATTCGACGAGCAGGAAGTCTTATTGGTTGAAAGTCATCCTTCAACTAAAGTGTGACTGGCTCCCCTGTAAATTTTCCTAGTTCCTTGGAAAAAAGGTGTCCGAATCTAGCCATTACTTTAGAAGAAAAATCAGATTCCTGGATGGCGTGAACGCCTTGAACGCTTTTGCCTAACGGTTGAAACCAGTTCCATCCCAACACATTACTTTGACCACCGTCAACAACTAAAAGAGGAAGATCTTTAGTTATTTGTTTGTGGTACTCAATATCTACATCGACTACGCCTTGGATAGGCACAACATTATTTTGAAAATCTCGCAAATTTATGTTACACTCGTTTAGTATTGGTTTATGTGTTGGCCACAAGTGCCTGAGGGTGCGAGACGACACAATAGTATAATCTGAGCCAGAATCAATCTCAAATTTACAGGTCAGCCGGATTTTCCCGCGATCGAACATGGTGCCATGGAGTACTCCCGATATTGGTCAGAATTTGGGAAATTCTGTTCGCGACGTAAGTTTTCCATGCATTTGGAGGGCGCTTCAGCCAAGCCATTACGATCGAAGCATCAGTCCACAAAAATTTTTGATGTTCATGAATATGTAGTTGAGCGTTGACCGCTTTGATCAGCTTGGAAAGCAGAACTGCGGCACAGAGCTCGAGCCGCGGCAAGCTGACAGTCTGAAGCGGTGCCACTTTGGATTTCGTCGTAAGCAAGTGGGCGTAGACTTGATTGTGGCTTTCGATGCGAAGATAAAGGGCTGCACAATATGCTCGCTCTGAAGCATCGCAGAATCCGTGAAGTTGAACGGAGGCGGTGGGGTCGTAATGGACCCATCTCGGAATTAGGATTTGCTCGATAAATGGCAAATCAGTTACGAAGGTGTGCCAGCGCTCCAAAGCCTCAGTTGAGACTCGTTGATCCCAGTCAGTGCCTTCGAGCCACAATTGTTGCATCAGAACCTTGGCTCGAATAATGATCGGAGTCAGCCATCCCGCTGGATCAAACAATTTCGCAATATCTGAAAGGATCTGGCGTTTGGTGGTGGACTTCGCGGCGGAATGAGTACTTAACTTGTAGGAGAAACAATCCGTGACAGCATTCCATCGAATTCCTAACATTTTGGCATCACTGGCAGATCTGATCTTCAAAAACTCGGCGTCGAGAAGATGCGAGGCGGCGACGTATTCCAATAACGTTGGATGATTCGCAGTTATTTTCTTCAATGGAACTCCGGCGGATCCGAGCGTACGTATGAGCTGCGCTTTCGCCACACAGGTTTCTTCCAACGTATGTCCTCCGGCCAGGACATCATCGACATAGGTTTCGTTTTTCAAAATGAAGGCTGCCTGTGGAGCATCTTCAATGGAATCGTTGGCCAGCTGATGGAGCGTTCGAATGGCTAAAAATGGAGCACAGTTGACGCCAAAGGTGACCGTTTTCAGCTCAAAGTCCCGGATCGGCGCCGTCTCATTTTCGCGGAATAAGATGCGCTGGAAGGCCCGATCCTCTTCATGCACTCGAATCTGTCGGTACATCTTTTCAATGTCCCCATTGAAGACGAAACGGTAGAGCCGCCAATTGAGCAAGAGGATGACTAGGTCTGATTGCAACACCGGTCCCACGTGAAGTATATCATTCAGCGACAGGGCGGAAGAGGTTTTCTGCGACGCGTTGAAAACGACTCGTACCTTGGTGGAGGTGCTCTCAGGCTTCATCACTGCAAGGTGCGGGAGATAGAACGAAAAGAAATTATTTTCTCGTACAATCTCAAAATCAGGGCATGGTCCCATATGATCGTATGTGAGATACTCCGACAGAACGGAATAATAGGTGTCGCGCATAAGTGGCTGCTTTGCGAGCCTTCTCTCCAGGCTCCTATACTGCGTCAGCGCTCCAAATCGTGACGAGCCCAAGCGAAGAGCGGCTTTGGAGAATTCATCCTTAAATGGTAGACGCACGACGTATCTACCATCCGAATTCCTAGTGGTGGTTTGAGAGTAAAATTCTTCACAATAGATGTCTTCTGGAAGAAGAGGAGGGGAGGTCGTGATTTCTTCCTGCTCCCAAAACGATTTGAGTAACTCGTGGAGTGACTCGTGGGGATCTCCGGAGGAGACCTGCGTCGTAAACGCGTCGGTGGTTTCGCTGGCGATCGGCCCACTCAAATACCAACCGAAGACAGAATTCTGGGCAATAAGGCTTCCTCCGACATTCATCTTGACGCCCGGCCGCAGTAATTTCGGCATGATATCAGACCCGATGACCATATCGATGCGGGCTGGATTCATAAACCGGGGATCGGCGAGCTCCAACGATGAGATCTCGTGGGGATCCAAATTGGAGACCCTTTTGGCCTGAAGCCAATTGGTCAATTTCGGCAACACCACGGCGTCGATGTCTTCCTCGAACGAAGAACGAGGCGATGCGAGCGTGATGGTGCACTCCTTTTTCGCGATTTGGGTGCATTGGCCACCCATGCCGGATACTATGCAGATTTTATGAGTCGTCGGCAAGTTCAACTGCAGCTGCATGCGTTCCGTTAAAAATGTTCTCTGCGAACCTTGGTCTAAAAGCGCCCGGACTAGGAATCGTTCTCCATTATGTAGAATCTGCGCGATGGCCGTTGGCAAAAGCACCTGTGTTTGACTGATGGAGACGTGTGCGTGTGTCTGAGACGTGGAGGGGATGCTCACGGAGCTCGAGGCCTCTGGTTGCGCATGGAAATGCGTCGGTTGGCTCGTCGGAGACGGGCCCATCTCCGGAAGAGATGTCCAAGAGGGGGTAGAGGCTTTCGTGTCCGTTGTTGCAGCCGCGCTCGCAAAATGCAACAAAGTGTGATGTCGCTGTTGGCACTTCGCACAGTTGTGTGTACTGGGGCATTTGGACCGTTGGTGATTGATAGCGAGACAGTTGAGGCAGCGCTTCGATTTTGTAACAAGTTTAAATCGCTCCGCGACTGGCATCTTCAAAAATTGGGCGCATTGGCGTAAGGGATAGTTTCCGTTGCACAAGGGGCACGACCCTGGAGTCTGATCCTGAGTGTGGAAAACGTTGGTCGATGAAGTTGATTGGTTTGCAGATAGAACCGGCGCTTTCACCTTCGTGAAGCTCGAAAGGCGTTCGACGACCTCATAGTGGTTGCTGAGAAATTCGTTCATCTGTTTCCAAGTGGGCAGCTCTCGATGCGATGAGAGCGACTGCTCCCAATGTGCGATCGTAGCGGCTGGCAGGCGGCTGGAGCAAAAATGAACGAGCATGGCATCCCAAAAATCGACCACTCCTTGGCTTCTCATCATGGTGATACAATCGTTGACTGTCGTCTGAATTTTCAAAATTCCTTCGCTGGTCTCGTCTTCAATCGCTGGCAGATCGAACAAGGTCTTCAATTGGTGATCGATTAAAATGCGCTTGTTCTCGTACCGCGCTTGGAGAGCCTCCCAGGCGTGCGAAAAATTCGATCCACACAGGGGGTATCCTTTGACAATCGCTCCGGCGGCGCCTGTCGTTTTATTGTGCAAATAATACAGCTTTTGTACAGGTGGCAGTCTCGGGTTGTTGATATACACGGCCGTAAACATGTCACGAAATGCTGGCCACTCGTTGTATCCTCCGGAAAAATTTGCAACGTCACACAGGGCACTCGAATAAAATGATCTTCTGGCGGCATCTCAGCAGATGGGGGAGACGTCCTTGTGCTGGATAGTGGTGGATGGGATTGCGAATGCATCCGTAGCAGATCCTTCAGCTGAGCGCGCACGATAACTTGGAGGTCGCGACATTCATTATACGTTCCTTGAGCCAGAGCGGCAACTTCATCATGCCATACGTCGTTTGAGCGGGCCGCGTCGTAAGTCTCTTGAACCCGCCTCCAACAATCCTGAATTTCTTCAAATTTAATCTCGAGGAGTGACTCTGTTTGATTCAAGGGGTCAGACTGCATGATAATTTCGCAGTAGCTCTTAAGCTGCTGTACCGCATCGTTGAATTTCAAATCAAAAGACATGTCGGCAACTTTGATGAAATTGCGTCACAAAATCAGGTGCCGTGCTTCCGGAATAAAGATAAAAATTATTTAGTAATATCTCAGCAAAGTAACGAATATACTCGCCCATGCTTAAATTTGATTTTGCCAAATGATCGATGTGACGATGGATGAGCTAAGCTTTGTCAGTTGCGGAAAATACCGGTCGTAGGGCACTATGATGATCGAAGGCGTACGAGCACCCTTCAAGTCCGTCGCAAACGAACGTGTGGAAAATGCTTCGCAAAAGAAAAAAAATAATTTGCAGCCGTGGCAGCGAATCGTTCTAAATTCCTGCGCTACAATATAAATTTATGTTGACAGTACAGTGCGACCGATACCGACGGTAGCGCACTTCCAGTTCCAGACCTTTATTTTCGCAACACCCCCACAAATTCCTGCAACCCCAGATTCAATATTAAAAAATCCAAACGAATTAATAAATTTTATTAAAATCAAATTCCAATCTTTCAAAATATCAGTAAAATCAGCAATTCCAAGTTAAGAAATTGCAATACGCCAAGAGACAAATTCGAATGATTTTTTCCTAATGTTTGCCCACTGTCGCAGAATTTCATGCACGCTGTCTAAGCCAATTTCTCATACGCACGGGCAGAGCACAGACTGCGCGTAAGCAGCGCACAAGCAGCAGAGGAAAAGTGAGACTTTCAATAGCGATCGACAGAACGACCAAACGACCGAGCTTCAAAGCGACGCTTTCAGTTGCCTTGTCACTGCGGCGAAAAGCGTAAAAAAACGAGAGCTTGTGCGTGTGTGTGGTTGCAGGCGAACCGCGATTCCAATAGCTGTGGCAAGTTCGGCCGCACAAATTCCACTCGATCACGTTTGATGTTCGATGCGACACCCTGCGTGGCAACTGACCAACTCAACAATTGTCCCGTACGAAGTTTGACTAGAAGTACAGGCGCTAATTCAAAGCAAAGCAATGAAACAAAAAAAAGGAAAAACAACCGCAAGGCCTTGATGCTGGCTGTGTTCGTTCGCAAAAAAGGGAACGAGAAAATCTAACGCTGCTGGCAGACCCGTTATATGGCTATTGGTCTGCAATATTCGTTGTGCACAAAAAACCACCACCAAAGGCGACACGGGTGTGCGAGCGAGATAGGTGATACGAATATGAAGAGAAAGGATGAGTCGAAACGGTGCTGTGTGTCACGTGCCTGGATCGTGCTGCCCTGACCTTTCTGAAGGGCAAATAGCAGTAAAGGGTGACCACACGTGGCCTACTTTCTCGATCTTTCCTCGCAAGGGTTGGTCCTCCAGAACCTGTTTCCAGGCTCCTGGCACGGGATCGCCAAATGTTTGTTATTTAAAGGATGAAGGGCACGTACCTGTTTCTCGTTGGGCTCGCAGATGTTGAATTGGGGCTTTTTGGTGGATTGCGCGGCGCGAATATGAATTTTGGTTGGGTTTTTTGTTTGGAATTTTTTTCTTTTTCTTAGTTCACTAATTTTTCTTCTTCTTAGTTCACTAATTTTTCTTCTTTTAATTTTCCTTGTTTAAAGATTCAATTCACTTCACCTTTTTTTTTTTTTTTTTTTTCTTTGGGTTTTTTATTCAAAAATTTATTAATTAAATTCACTGTTTTTCTTTATTATTTCTTGGTCGTTCTTTAATTTCGCATTTCCTTTTAAATCATATTGTATTTTTTGTTCTGTTTTTTGTTTAAAGGAATTTGGATTTTTTTTGTTTTAATTATTTTTGATTGGGGGGCGATGATGCGCGCACGAACTTTTTTGGGCGAGACTACTTATGCGATTGTTTTACGTTTAGAGGCCAGAGCTCGCTCGAGCTCGAACTTTAAGTTGTACCAAGAAAAAAAGAGATTTTACTAATTCGCCGCGCTTTAAAGGGTCGGCTGCGTAGTTGCGGCGGCGAACACGAACACTTGTATTTTTTTATACAACTCTTAATAAGCCGTATTGCTAAGGTGTCCTTTGGAGTTATCAACTCTCCCGGACCCTGTTGGATTTGGTTTCACCGCTCTCCAACAGTTTTTAGTAACTGGTTCGAAAATAAGTGGAATATTTACCAACTTAAACTCATTATCAGGATTGTCGTTCTTGGAAAACCGCACGGATCGTAGTTCGTTCCCGACTAACTTTAGTCGAAACCCGGCTGCGCCATAAATGTTGTGTCGTCTAGGGAGCACGTCCAAGTAGATTAACGCAAGGAATTACTCGAAACCTTTTAATGTTGAATATAGCTTTTATTTATTTATTTTAAAACATAAAAATTAAGTCCTTATGCTAACTAACTTAACTGAGCTATTCCCTAGCTAACACGGAGATCCACACTTCAACGTCCTGGCTCGTGAGTAGGAGCGTTCAAGTTGAGATTTACTGAATACTTCGGTTCACGGTTTTGATCGTAGTCCTCTTATATAGATCGATGATCAGCTTTTATAATTAGAAAGTGCTTTTCATGCACTTTCTTACAGTCGGTTATTTCCAAAATGCTCTTCTGCGACTCTTTATCGTTCTATTTCTTCAGCTGGTTGTTGTTGTCGCGCTTACCCAGTTGTTCTTCCGCGTTGATGCAATCTGGAATAATATTTGTTGTTGTTGTTATTGGCTATTCCATATTTCCAAGGTGCAGCCCGGATTCACTAAAACGTTTTAAAACTTCATTCAAACGTTCGGACAATTCTACCTCCGTTTTACCCTGAATGACAATATCGTCAAAATAGGGTAGAACCCCTGGAATGTTACACAGAGTCTTTTCAATGAAGTTTTGGAATATACCGGGTGCGGACGATATGCCAAATTGGAGTCGGTTCACCTTATATGCACCTTTGTGTGTGATTAAAGTCTGTAGCAGCGCAGATTGCTCATCAACTACAAGTTGTTGATACGCTTGAGCGAGATCTAGCTTTGCAAAAATCTTTCCTCCTTCAATTGACGACAATAATCACGTGATTGGTGGAATTTGGAAGTTATGTGGCAATATTGCTTTATTTAAAGTGGACTTATAATCACCACAAATTCTGATGGTGTTGTCACTTTTGAGTACGGGCACGATAGGCGTGGCCCAATTCGAGTACTCGACAGCTTCTAAGATGCCTTGACTGCATAGTCGATCAATTTCAGTCTCCACCAGACTGCGAATTGATATCGGAATTCGACGAGCAGGAAGTCTTATTGGTTGAAAGTCATCCTTCAACTAAAGTGTGACTGGCTCCCCTGTAAATTTTCCTAGTTCCTTGGAAAAAAGGTGTCCGAATCTAGCCATTACTTTAGAAGAAAAATCAGATTCCTGGATGGCGTGAACGCCTTGAACGCTTTTGCCTAACGGTTGAAACCAGTTCCATCCCAACACATTACTTTGACCACCGTCAACAACTAAAAGAGGAAGATCTTTAGTTATTTGTTTGTGGTACTCAATATCTACATCGACTACGCCTTGGATAGGCACAACATTATTTTGAAAATCTCGCAAATTTATGTTACACTCGTTTAGTATTGGTTTATGTGTTGGCCACAAGTGCCTGAGGGTGCGAGACGACACAATAGTATAATCTGAGCCAGAATCAATCTCAAATTTACAGGTCAGCCGGATTTTCCCGCGATCGAACATGGTGCCATGGAGTACTCCCGATATTGGTCAGAATTTGGGAAATTCTGTTCGCGACGTAAGTTTTCCATGCATTTGGAGGGCGCTTCAGCCAAGCCATTACGATCGAAGCATCAGTCCACAAAAATTTTTGATGTTCATGAATATGTAGTTGAGCGTTGACCGCTTTGATCAGCTTGGAAAGCAGAACTGCGGCACAGAGCTCGAGCCGCGGCAAGCTGACAGTCTGAAGCGGTGCCACTTTGGATTTCGTCGTAAGCAAGTGGGCGTAGACTTGATTGTGGCTTTCGATGCGAAGATAAAGGGCTGCACAATATGCTCGCTCTGAAGCATCGCAGAATCCGTGAAGTTGAACGGAGGCGGTGGGGTCGTAATGGACCCATCTCGGAATTAGGATTTGCTCGATAAATGGCAAATCAGTTACGAAGGTGTGCCAGCGCTCCAAAGCCTCAGTTGAGACTCGTTGATCCCAGTCAGTGCCTTCGAGCCACAATTGTTGCATCAGAACCTTGGCTCGAATAATGATCGGAGTCAGCCATCCCGCTGGATCAAACAATTTCGCAATATCTGAAAGGATCTGGCGTTTGGTGGTGGACTTCGCGGCGGAATGAGTACTTAACTTGTAGGAGAAACAATCCGTGACAGCATTCCATCGAATTCCTAACATTTTGGCATCACTGGCAGATCTGATCTTCAAAAACTCGGCGTCGAGAAGATGCGAGGCGGCGACGTATTCCAATAACGTTGGATGATTCGCAGTTATTTTCTTCAATGGAACTCCGGCGGATCCGAGCGTACGTATGAGCTGCGCTTTCGCCACACAGGTTTCTTCCAACGTATGTCCTCCGGCCAGGACATCATCGACATAGGTTTCGTTTTTCAAAATGAAGGCTGCCTGTGGAGCATCTTCAATGGAATCGTTGGCCAGCTGATGGAGCGTTCGAATGGCTAAAAATGGAGCACAGTTGACGCCAAAGGTGACCGTTTTCAGCTCAAAGTCCCGGATCGGCGCCGTCTCATTTTCGCGGAATAAGATGCGCTGGAAGGCCCGATCCTCTTCATGCACTCGAATCTGTCGGTACATCTTTTCAATGTCCCCATTGAAGACGAAACGGTAGAGCCGCCAATTGAGCAAGAGGATGACTAGGTCTGATTGCAACACCGGTCCCACGTGAAGTATATCATTCAGCGACAGGGCGGAAGAGGTTTTCTGCGACGCGTTGAAAACGACTCGTACCTTGGTGGAGGTGCTCTCAGGCTTCATCACTGCAAGGTGCGGGAGATAGAACGAAAAGAAATTATTTTCTCGTACAATCTCAAAATCAGGGCATGGTCCCATATGATCGTATGTGAGATACTCCGACAGAACGGAATAATAGGTGTCGCGCATAAGTGGCTGCTTTGCGAGCCTTCTCTCCAGGCTCCTATACTGCGTCAGCGCTCCAAATCGTGACGAGCCCAAGCGAAGAGCGGCTTTGGAGAATTCATCCTTAAATGGTAGACGCACGACGTATCTACCATCCGAATTCCTAGTGGTGGTTTGAGAGTAAAATTCTTCACAATAGATGTCTTCTGGAAGAAGAGGAGGGGAGGTCGTGATTTCTTCCTGCTCCCAAAACGATTTGAGTAACTCGTGGAGTGACTCGTGGGGATCTCCGGAGGAGACCTGCGTCGTAAACGCGTCGGTGGTTTCGCTGGCGATCGGCCCACTCAAATACCAACCGAAGACAGAATTCTGGGCAATAAGGCTTCCTCCGACATTCATCTTGACGCCCGGCCGCAGTAATTTCGGCATGATATCAGACCCGATGACCATATCGATGCGGGCTGGATTCATAAACCGGGGATCGGCGAGCTCCAACGATGAGATCTCGTGGGGATCCAAATTGGAGACCCTTTTGGCCTGAAGCCAATTGGTCAATTTCGGCAACACCACGGCGTCGATGTCTTCCTCGAACGAAGAACGAGGCGATGCGAGCGTGATGGTGCACTCCTTTTTCGCGATTTGGGTGCATTGGCCACCCATGCCGGATACTATGCAGATTTTATGAGTCGTCGGCAAGTTCAACTGCAGCTGCATGCGTTCCGTTAAAAATGTTCTCTGCGAACCTTGGTCTAAAAGCGCCCGGACTAGGAATCGTTCTCCATTATGTAGAATCTGCGCGATGGCCGTTGGCAAAAGCACCTGTGTTTGACTGATGGAGACGTGTGCGTGTGTCTGAGACGTGGAGGGGATGCTCACGGAGCTCGAGGCCTCTGGTTGCGCATGGAAATGCGTCGGTTGGCTCGTCGGAGACGGGCCCATCTCCGGAAGAGATGTCCAAGAGGGGGTAGAGGCTTTCGTGTCCGTTGTTGCAGCCGCGCTCGCAAAATGCAACAAAGTGTGATGTCGCTGTTGGCACTTCGCACAGTTGTGTGTACTGGGGCATTTGGACCGTTGGTGATTGATAGCGAGACAGTTGAGGCAGCGCTTCGATTTTGTAACAAGTTTAAATCGCTCCGCGACTGGCATCTTCAAAAATTGGGCGCATTGGCGTAAGGGATAGTTTCCGTTGCACAAGGGGCACGACCCTGGAGTCTGATCCTGAGTGTGGAAAACGTTGGTCGATGAAGTTGATTGGTTTGCAGATAGAACCGGCGCTTTCACCTTCGTGAAGCTCGAAAGGCGTTCGACGACCTCATAGTGGTTGCTGAGAAATTCGTTCATCTGTTTCCAAGTGGGCAGCTCTCGATGCGATGAGAGCGACTGCTCCCAATGTGCGATCGTAGCGGCTGGCAGGCGGCTGGAGCAAAAATGAACGAGCATGGCATCCCAAAAATCGACCACTCCTTGGCTTCTCATCATGGTGATACAATCGTTGACTGTCGTCTGAATTTTCAAAATTCCTTCGCTGGTCTCGTCTTCAATCGCTGGCAGATCGAACAAGGTCTTCAATTGGTGATCGATTAAAATGCGCTTGTTCTCGTACCGCGCTTGGAGAGCCTCCCAGGCGTGCGAAAAATTCGATCCACACAGGGGGTATCCTTTGACAATCGCTCCGGCGGCGCCTGTCGTTTTATTGTGCAAATAATACAGCTTTTGTACAGGTGGCAGTCTCGGGTTGTTGATATACACGGCCGTAAACATGTCACGAAATGCTGGCCACTCGTTGTATCCTCCGGAAAAATTTGCAACGTCACACAGGGCACTCGAATAAAATGATCTTCTGGCGGCATCTCAGCAGATGGGGGAGACGTCCTTGTGCTGGATAGTGGTGGATGGGATTGCGAATGCATCCGTAGCAGATCCTTCAGCTGAGCGCGCACGATAACTTGGAGGTCGCGACATTCATTATACGTTCCTTGAGCCAGAGCGGCAACTTCATCATGCCATACGTCGTTTGAGCGGGCCGCGTCGTAAGTCTCTTGAACCCGCCTCCAACAATCCTGAATTTCTTCAAATTTAATCTCGAGGAGTGACTCTGTTTGATTCAAGGGGTCAGACTGCATGATAATTTCGCAGTAGCTCTTAAGCTGCTGTACCGCATCGTTGAATTTCAAATCAAAAGACATGTCGGCAACTTTGATGAAATTGCGTCACAAAATCAGGTGCCGTGCTTCCGGAATAAAGATAAAAATTATTTAGTAATATCTCAGCAAAGTAACGAATATACTCGCCCATGCTTAAATTTGATTTTGCCAAATGATCGATGTGACGATGGATGAGCTAAGCTTTGTCAGTTGCGGAAAATACCGGTCGTAGGGCACTATGATGATCGAAGGCGTACGAGCACCCTTCAAGTCCGTCGCAAACGAACGTGTGGAAAATGCTTCGCAAAAGAAAAAAAATAATTTGCAGCCGTGGCAGCGAATCGTTCTAAATTCCTGCGCTACAATATAAATTTATGTTGACAGTACAGTGCGACCGATACCGACGGTAGCGCACTTCCAGTTCCAGACCTTTATTTTCGCAACACCCCCACAAATTCCTGCAACCCCAGATTCAATATTAAAAAATCCAAACGAATTAATAAATTTTATTAAAATCAAATTCCAATCTTTCAAAATATCAGTAAAATCAGCAATTCCAAGTTAAGAAATTGCAATACGCCAAGAGACAAATTCGAATGATTTTTTCCTAATGTTTGCCCACTGTCGCAGAATTTCATGCACGCTGTCTAAGCCAATTTCTCATACGCACGGGCAGAGCACAGACTGCGCGTAAGCAGCGCACAAGCAGCAGAGGAAAAGTGAGACTTTCAATAGCGATCGACAGAACGACCAAACGACCGAGCTTCAAAGCGACGCTTTCAGTTGCCTTGTCACTGCGGCGAAAAGCGTAAAAAAACGAGAGCTTGTGCGTGTGTGTGGTTGCAGGCGAACCGCGATTCCAATAGCTGTGGCAAGTTCGGCCGCACAAATTCCACTCGATCACGTTTGATGTTCGATGCGACACCCTGCGTGGCAACTGACCAACTCAACAATTGTCCCGTACGAAGTTTGACTAGAAGTACAGGCGCTAATTCAAAGCAAAGCAATGAAACAAAAAAAAGGAAAAACAACCGCAAGGCCTTGATGCTGGCTGTGTTCGTTCGCAAAAAAGGGAACGAGAAAATCTAACGCTGCTGGCAGACCCGTTATATGGCTATTGGTCTGCAATATTCGTTGTGCACAAAAAACCACCACCAAAGGCGACACGGGTGTGCGAGCGAGATAGGTGATACGAATATGAAGAGAAAGGATGAGTCGAAACGGTGCTGTGTGTCACGTGCCTGGATCGTGCTGCCCTGACCTTTCTGAAGGGCAAATAGCAGTAAAGGGTGACCACACGTGGCCTACTTTCTCGATCTTTCCTCGCAAGGGTTGGTCCTCCAGAACCTGTTTCCAGGCTCCTGGCACGGGATCGCCAAATGTTTGTTATTTAAAGGATGAAGGGCACGTACCTGTTTCTCGTTGGGCTCGCAGATGTTGAATTGGGGCTTTTTGGTGGATTGCGCGGCGCGAATATGAATTTTGGTTGGGTTTTTTGTTTGGAATTTTTTTCTTTTTCTTAGTTCACTAATTTTTCTTCTTCTTAGTTCACTAATTTTTCTTCTTTTAATTTTCCTTGTTTAAAGATTCAATTCACTTCACCTTTTTTTTTTTTTTTTTTTTCTTTGGGTTTTTTATTCAAAAATTTATTAATTAAATTCACTGTTTTTCTTTATTATTTCTTGGTCGTTCTTTAATTTCGCATTTCCTTTTAAATCATATTGTATTTTTTGTTCTGTTTTTTGTTTAAAGGAATTTGGATTTTTTTTGTTTTAATTATTATTTGATTGGGGGGCGATGATGCGCGCACGAACTTTTTTGGGCGAGACTACTTATGCGATTGTTTTACGTTTAGAGGCCAGAGCTCGCTCGAGCTCGAACTTTAAGTTGTACCAAGAAAAAAAGAGATTTTACTAATTCGCCGCGCTTTAAAGGGTCGGCTGCGTAGTTGCGGCGGCGAACACGAACACTTGTATTTTTTTATACAACTCTTAATAAGCCGTATTGCTAAGGTGTCCTTTGGAGTTATCAACTCTCCCGGACCCTGTTGGATTTGGTTTCACCGCTCTCCAACAGTTTTTAGTAACTGGTTCGAAAATAAGTGGAATATTTACCAACTTAAACTCATTATCAGGATTGTCGTTCTTGGAAAACCGCACGGATCGTAGTTCGTTCCCGACTAACTTTAGTCGAAACCCGGCTGCGCCATAAATGTTGTGTCGTCTAGGGAGCACGTCCAAGTAGATTAACGCAAGGAATTACTCGAAACCTTTTAATGTTGAATATAGCTTTTATTTATTTATTTTAAAACATAAAAATTAAGTCCTTATGCTAACTAACTTAACTGAGCTATTCCCTAGCTAACACGGAGATCCACACTTCAACGTCCTGGCTCGTGAGTAGGAGCGTTCAAGTTGAGATTTACTGAATACTTCGGTTCACGGTTTTGATCGTAGTCCTCTTATATAGATCGATGATCAGCTTTTATAATTAGAAAGTGCTTTTCATGCACTTTCTTACAGTCGGTTATTTCCAAAATGCTCTTCTGCGACTCTTTATCGTTCTATTTCTTCAGCTGGTTGTTGTTGTCGCGCTTACCCAGTTGTTCTTCCGCGTTGATGCAATCTGGAATAATATTTGTTGTTGTTGTTATTGGCTATTCCATATTTCCGCTATTGTCAGCTTAATTTTGGCCTTGAGCTGCGACCTGTTGTTGTTGTTATTGTTATTTAAGACGATGAACTTCTTGTGCATAGCTTATGCGACATAATTGCTGACTAGCTGTTTCGGCCATTTCGTCTTGCCGCTTACTCGCCCGATCCAATCGTCTGACGTTCTTAATATTTGAGATCATTGGCTTTGATTGTTTACGCCAGCGTTAATGTTTTATTGATTCTGAACGCCGGTGTTTTCGTTGTTGTACTTTATCGCATATCGAAATAAGGTATAAGAACTGTTTGTGCGGTTGTGACACACAACACGCCTAAATGGGTTAAGGATTACTACTCCTAGAGCAGCCAAATTTGCCTCCAGGATAAGGACAAGATCGAGCCACGATGAAGCTCAGGTCGAAATCTCTGATGGTTAAATGCGAAATACAGGGTGTCCCGCTTAAGAGTGCAACTAGTAAGGACGTTGAAAAGGGGAGGTCCAGAAAAACAACTAATTGTGCACTGTCAAGGGGTCTAAGTCCTACCCCAGAGGAATCATTGGGCCTTAAAAGTTTTTGATACTAAGGCCAGAAAAACAATTCTTCCACACCAATGGTTGATTGAAAAACCAAAATTTTAATGTTTGAAAGCCCCCAGAAGTTTTATGTGCTTTTAGGCAAAATAAAAGTGGTGGTAAAAATATGACTCATTGGGGTGCAAATAAACGGTCAAAATGAAAAATTCTGAAAAAACTTTATATTTTATTTTTATTTTAGAAGCTGTTATGGTATGAAAAGTGTCAAATTAACACCTACAATTTTTATTTTATTCAAAATGCAGAATGGATGTCCTTTAATTTGGTACCCCAATAGTTAATTTTTTGAAAATTAGATGAGAAAATTAAATATCTAAATGAACATCTATCCGACTGCCATCAATTAAGTCGAACTTTTTAGATTTGATGCAGTGAAACTTATAAGTTCATTTAGATATTTATTTTCTCATCTTTTTAAAAAAAAATTTTTAGGCTGTGGCAGATCAAATTAAAGGTAATCAAAACATCATTTTGAAATAAATACTTTATTTGGGTGTTAATTGGACACTTTTCATACCCATACCATTAATTTAGTTTTGCATTAAAGCATATACAATTGGCTATCAAACTGAAAAAAAAAATTTTTGGTCTGGACCTCCCCTATCTCCTCCCTGAATAGTTTCACTCCTAAGGGGGACACCCTGTATATTTACGTCATACTTGATAGAAGGTACGGGAAAGTATGCGTTAAGATAATTACAACTGCGTTTTGGTAATAGGGGTAGGTTGAATACATTAATTAATGTGTGAATATCGTGAATATCAAAATATATACCTACATATATGAATATTGACTTTCGAACACTCAGCTGGTTCATGAGCGAATTATTGTGCGATTTCACGTCCGGATTTTTTAATGAGTTTATGTGTTAGTTCATTAGCTAATTCAGGAGCGAATTAACGTGCAATTGCACGTGCGTATTCCTCAGAGGGGTCATATGTCAGTTCGTCGACGTTTTCATGAGCAAATCAAATTGCAAGTTCAAGAGCGAAATTAACGATGAAGTCATATTCAAGTTTATTAACGAATTTATGAGCAAATTAACGTACAAGTTTGCGAGGGAATTCCTCAGTGGGTTCATGTGTTAGTACATCGGCGATTTCATGAGCGAGTTAACGAGCAAGTTCACGTGCAAATTCCTCAGCAAATTCGTCAGCGACTTAATAATCAAATTACTGGCCGAGTGACGTCCAAATTTTTTTAGCGAATTCCTGTATGAATTCATGTACAAATTTTATGTTCGATCTTATGTATGGTTTAATGAGCGCGAGTTCATCAGCGAACTAATGAGCGAATTAACATCTGAGTTACGTGCGATTTCCTCAGCAAATTTCTGCACGGATTCATGTACTTTATTTTGGATCTTTTGCGAGCTCATCAGCGAATCCATGAGCAAATAAACTTCGGTGTAAATTGCGAATTTTTCAGTGCATTTCTGTATTGACTCATGTAAAAATTTATGTTCGATCTTATGTGTGGTTTTATAAGTGCGAGTACATCATTTATTGAGCAAATTTAATAAATATTTTCTTTGTGTTGTGGGAATTTCTGTTAAAAGATTCTGTTATTTCAGATGATAGTGAAAGAGTCCAACCAGCTACGGAAGGACAATCAGTATCAAGATCTGAAAATGGCAATGTAAACAGAAATTGTTAGCCTGGCAGTTAACTAAATTCAACGTCAGTCCGAATAGCTAATTTCATTTGAAGTCGAAAATCCAAGTTTGGGGACTACAAAATTACGTCTTGCAATATTAAAAGCGGCTTTGCAGAAGTTCAAAGACAAATTTTTACAATTGAAGATAAAACAAGTAAGGGTGTTATAGTCAGGCGAGCCTGACAATAGAATACCCGACACAGACACGTATGTTCGAATAATTTTTAATATCAAGAGGTGTTTAAGGACATATTGGGCCCATATACCGACTTCAGTTAAATTTATTTATAAAAACCGCCCATTTGCCACGCCCACTTTTTCAATTTTTTCGGGATTCTAATCGGACCCTTACATATACGCTTAAATTCTAAGTTTTATTGAAATATTTCAATAAAATCCGCTTTTGAGGCATTTTTGGGATTTTTGTCACAGACCCTAGTACTAGAGGTACCCTTAATAATGGTTCTATCGAAAAAAGTTTTGGGGAGGACGTTACTGGCTATCAAGGAAGCATACGTGCCAACTTTCGTTCAAGTCCCATTTGTATTTCGGGTGTAGGAGACAATTTTCGAAAAACGCCCTTATGCCACGCCCACTTTTCAAATTTTTTGAAATCATATTACTTGCCTTTAAACATGTTCAAATACCAAGTTTCATCAAAATATCTTGAAAAACTTCGATTTTAAAGCAGTTTTTGTGATTTTCATAACAGACCCTAGTACTGGAGGTACCCCTAAAAATGGTCCGATCGGGTCCATTCTCGAACTTGTTCTTACTCATGTCCCCGTGAGTACGCATACCAAATTTGGTTAAGATAGCTCAACTCCTTCGATAAGATAACTGTATACAGACAGACGGACAGACAGACAGACAGACAGACAGACAGACAGACGGACAGACGGACAGACGGACATGTCTAAATCGAATCTCCTGGTGACGCTGATCATTTCTATATAAATTTTGTATAGTCTATCTCGATTGGTTCTGGGTGTTACACACAACCCAACAAACGCACTATACCCTCGACACAGAGTGTGTCGGGTATAATTAAGTAACCAGGTTCCGCATGAGATATCTAATTGATGTGTCGAGCATATGTACTATGTGCGAGCGACTTTGAGTCAGAAAATTGCTGCTTTGGAATTATGTGCATCTGCGAAAAGTAGTCAACGTGATACAAATGTCATGTAGATGCAATATGCCGACTTATCGTAAGTGGACCGATTGCCGACCTTTCAAGGAGGTCCTAGCGAGTGGATGAAATTGAGGGATGTGTTGATGCTGGGGTATCTCCGAATCCCCATCTTACGAATCTCCAAAAACTACGACGACCTTAGAGTTGCGTAAAGGATGATACAGCAATATTTGACTTGCCAATCTACTCAAAATCCGACTCGATAGTTAATCTCGTCGTCAATGGGAAATGGTGCGACCAACGGAACGCCTATCCTGTTTAAAAAATATTGCTTTTTTATTTGGATCGAACGTGAAGCGAGTGGACTTTTAAGCTAGAGCGTGCACAGGAGACGCACACGGTCGGAAATCAAACAAAGGTTTGTCTTGGCGTGAGCGAGCTAGGCCTAGCGTTCCACATGGCAGCAACTCCAGCAAATCTTCTTGGTTTAGTTTCAGACTGTTGTCTAATCCGAATTTGACAGTAAGATGAATAAAGAGATCCTTTCATGTATCTGTTAGTCCGATTTAATTGTAGTTTTATGCTAACGTCATTGTGTTTGTGTTACTACCAGCATACAAAAAAATTAAAATTCAAGAAAAGCACATCGAGTTGCGATACATGCCGATCGACGAAAATCCCGCTGATCTTACTTCGAAGATACCGCGATGACGGAACTTTGTTCATAAACTTTATGGTGGCACTGTCCTAAATTGTTGAGACAGCCAAGAGCGTTTTGGCTTTCTTCACCACAAGTCCACTCTGCAAATTGGGAGGAAATATGAAAAAAATGCCGCCAAATTTCAAGGCTTCCTTTGAAACTTTTATCTACGTCGTGTTATGAGACACCATTTATTTACAGTCAAGGCAATTCAGGCTCTTTTTGTCTGAAATCGGACCAATCCAAAAATCAAGTCCGTTATGTGCCCAGAGTACTGATCCACGCGATCTGAATCCTTTGATTTATGGACGTGTTCTGATTTGTGAAGCATTAGAGCACTCGTTGGGCGAGCAGGTGTCGCTGTAAGAACCGGAAACCCTTATTAGTACATTGCAAATGCGACAAAGATTTCACAAAGTTTCTGGACGCTATGGAGTGAAAGCTATCTGCATGAGATTCAGCATCGACCCAAAGGGCGCAAGTTTCGAAAGAACCTGAAGATTGGCTACCTAGTTGTCGTGAAAAATGTTTAAAAAAAACCACCGCCTCTGTTAAATGGCTCGTGAGACGGAACTAAATAAAGGGGCAGACCATCTGCGAAATGTCACCCTCTGGACGAGAAGCAATAACATTTCTCGACCTATACAGAAGTTGTGTGTCCTACCGGTTGAACACATTGAACCTCGAGAGGATTGAGGCTCAAAGTCGGAGGATGTTCACTGTTTTGAAAGGGAAATATTGTAGTCTTACAGGGGTCCGGATAAATGAAAAGGCAGAAAGAAAGACAGAAAGAAAAAGAATTTACATAAATAAAAGTTTTTTTTTTAAATATTCAGTTCTATAAATAAAATAGGTACATTCCGCTGCACCCCCCACCTAGATACTCACCCAAATTTGGGTACCTACAATTTGTAATATTTATGTAATTTTTTTCTAACAACTTTAAAAATTTTGTTATACTTTACTTTAGGAGTAAAAGGAAATGAATTTTGTATGGAGTGGGGAATGCAGCTTCATTACGAAATTAAAGCCAAAATATTAAATATTTAAAAAATTCTTTCTGTTTTATGATTTTTGCAATATTTTTGTAATACTTTCGCGATTATAAGATTATGGGTATTCATTCAGACCTTGATCTTAGCGAACTTTGAGAACTTTTTAATCAGTTAATGCAAAGAAGTTCTCAGAGTTCACTCCTTCGAGGGTTCGAATGAACACCCATATTATTTATTTATTAAAGTTATAAAAACAAACTCAAGACAACCAAATTTTTTCACCTACATATTGGGCATAACATAGAGGTTTTGGCTAATAATTTTAAATTTGCGTTTAAAGACAGAAAATACTTTGTCTAAAAAAGAAGGAAAAAATTTAAAAGTTGAAAATATTCAATTAATAAAACTTCCAAAAACTTTTTGTTTTTCCACGTTTTGTAACGGCACCAACGTTAGTTTTTTATGGTCGCTTCATTATTCACGACAATTTCATCTTCCGGAGATCTGAAGAGATTCACCTTGCAGCATACGGCTATGGTGTGCAATATATACAGATTTTTCACCACACCGGTTACATGGCTCCGTGGTGTGAGGGTAGGGTATTGGAATCTTTTGCCCAGGAAGCGAAGGTTCGACTCCTGCAGAAGAAGCAGATTTTCATTTTCATTCTTTCCGCATTTCTAATGCAATTTTTTGTTCAAATACGTACTTTTAATTAGATATTTACGTTATCATATCCTTTTTTATTTTACAATTGAGCTTTTTAGAATTGTGGTTACATTTTATTCTTTGAAAAAAAAAAAAATAAAAATAAATATTTAACAAATGAAAACTGTGTATCAACAAGTTTTGAACCCACACGCAAGAGTAAAGTTTAGCAACAATAGAACATTCGACACCGCCAACAGAGCAGTTGATTTAACAGAGGGAGACTTGGTGCTGCAACAGGGAGTTAAAATTGAAATGTTAAACAATCTTTGAGACGAAAAATGCTCTCGCCGTCATACCTACACGATAAAAAAGGGTTTATGCAAGACGATTGACATGATCGTGTTTGGTGTGCTCGATTAGTATTGGACGCTTGCGCAGGAGGTGGTCGGTTCGAAGCTTGGTATGATTTTACCATGTTACTATTTGTTCTTGATATTTTTATTTATTTTATATGGATTTTCGTTTTAAATTTAATGAAGATAAAATATTTTTCTATAAAGCGCTACAGGAGTTATGGCAACGAGACGGTAAGACTAGTGCCTATAGAAAAATTAATTTATTTTCATTGGAGCTCTTCGTTAACTGAGATCTTCATTGTATGAAAGTCTGTGTGTGTTTAATGTGTCAAACACTCGAGAGTTCCAAAATTCTAAGTATTTCTAGTAGCAATGAATTAGCGCGAAAATGAAAAAAGACACACGAGGGAAAAAAATCGTTTTTATATGTGTAATTTAAACAAATTTTATAATCGGTTCTTATATTCCTTAGGTTTGTGAGAAATATTCTCTGTAATACAGTACTTATTAATAACTCTAAAACAGGCACAGCGCCAGAATTTAAAAACAGGAGGCGGGACGTTTAGACAGATTTGAAAACATTTTACTCTGAATCAGCTGATTTTTAAGTTTCAGACTTACTTGTTACTTTACACATACGATTAGCAAAACGAAATCCATATGTAAACAAAGTAAATGAGGCTTCATACAAAATTTTACAGCTGTCACATATATTACATACTTCACTCAGCTTACACGGTGTATATGTGCTGTATGAAGACCATCAATATTCCATGTGCTTGCTCAATTCAATATGTTGTAAAATAGTAGCATTTCGCACCACTGGTCAGGATGGAGCTATGGACGCGTTTAAAAAATCTAAAAGTAAACGAAAAAGCTAAAGCACGGCATCATTTGTGTGTACGGTTTTTTCGAAAGTCAAATTAAGTGGGCACTTTTAAAAAAAAAAAAGGCGGATTTATGCATATTTTCCTGGACATTTATTGGTAACACCGACATCGTATCAAACGTCAAGTGTGGAGTTGCCAATATTGGGTTCATTCTTAGAACTGTTTCGGTTTAAGCTTTTCTCAGCGAAACCTACAACCGTTTGGAACGTAGGTACGCAAGCATTGGCTGAAACCCTCGCCCCGTAGTCAAAGTGGAACCAATAATTTTCTAATGTATGTATCTGATACATCTGCCTCTAAAAATAATCGGTCGATTACACTACACCACAAAATTTCAATAATTCTCATATCCTTGACATTTGAGACATCATTTCTATGCTATTGTTTGCTAAATTGCGAATAACTCAGTCATTTTTCCATCAATTTAAATAAAAATAGGCTAAAAATGTTCGTAATTAAATAACTATTGACCTACACGGGGAAATAAAAAGGATATTTTTCTTTTATGTTACAAAAAGGTATGTAAAAGTTGGTAAATAGCTAAAAATTACGAAAATTTACACAAATTATAGACTTTGAGCGATCATAACTCTTTTGTTTTTCGACGAATTCTAATAACTTTTTCATTTTAGAAAATATTGTTTAATTCTTTTTCATTTGATAAAACTAAAACGAAAAGAGGTTAACAAATATTGAAGATATTACATAAAAAGTGAAGTCATATTTTGCTGTAACCAAAAAACCGGTAATTTTGCAATATCTCAAAAACTAATCTATTTTTGAACAATCAGACTTCATATTTGGATTCAGCGCAAAATTTAACATATAAATCAGGTGTTAAAGAATGCATGGTTGTGGAATGCGTGGTTGTGTGTTGCACACAGAACCACTCGATATAGACCATACAAAATATATATAGAAATGATCAGTGTTCCCAGGAGGTTCGATTTAGTCATGTCCGTCTGTCTGTCCGTCTGTTTGTATACAGTTTTCTTATTGAAGGAGTTGAGCTATTTTGACGAAATTCGATATGTCTACTCACAGGCACATGAGTAAGAACAAGTTCAAGACTGGACCCGATCGGACCATTTATAGGGGTCTCTCCAGAGCTAGGGTCTGTTACGAAAATCACAAAAACTCCTCTAAAATCGAAGTTTTTCAAGATATTTTGATGAAATTTGATATTTGAACATGTTTAAAGGCAAGTAATATGATTCCAAAAAAACGTACGTAAAATATATTTTGGAAAACCGTGTTTAACAGCCCATGAAGTTTATGCAACATTAAATGGACAGGAGTATTATGCATTATACAAACTTTTGAAATGTGCATTAAAATACCGAAAACTCATTCAGCTCTATTATGATTGTCGACTACTGATAGAGAATCGAAAAAGTTCTATCGTCGACTAAAATTTTTCATTTTCTAGTATGTGGAAAATTGAAAATTTTAGTCGACGATAGAAATTTTTCGATTCTCTATCAGTAGTCGACAATCATAATAGGGGTGATTATAAATGAATATTCCTAGGATTAAATTAAATATAATTGTCATAAGCAAAAAACCTTTTGACCTATCCTACTTTGCAACACCAAGTATAAACGGACAGTCCATAGAGTATCACGATGCCGCCAAAAATCTTGGACTCACTTTTAATCGCACGCTCAATTGGAACAGCCACATTTCAGTAGTTGCTGGTAAGGTCTATGGTATGCTTCGTTCGCTATGGCTATCAAAAGCTTACACTCCTCCACATGTCCGTCTGCTGCTCTGTAAAACGTACCTCATACCTACGCTCTTGTTTGGTTGTGAGATTTTTGCTAATTGTGATCATGCGTCGAAACATAAACTCAATGTCACTTTCAACAATATTATAAGATACGCATATAACTTGAATCGTTACAGCTCCATTTCACAATACAGTAATAGTACATTTGACCTATCCTTTGACCAAATGTTAAAATTTAGAACACTTACATGTCTCCACAAAGTTATTTTTAGCAAGAAACCGGTATATCTTTTCGACCGTATTCGTTTCACACAATCACAACGAACTAACAATATTGTTATCAGACGTCACTCATCCTTAATATCAGAACGCCAATTCTTTATATACGCTTCACGCCTCTCGAACGCTTTACCGAATTTTTTGACTAATTCTACTGCCAACATTCACAACGCCAAGGTCTTCAAGAAACAACTTTTTCAATATCTAGCCAATCTTTAATTTCCTCGTTACTTCTCCTCTTATATAAATATATATTTTCTATTTTCTTTTTTAATCCAATTCTATGTATGTATTATATTGTATCTCATAACATATAGTGTAAGAGTATCCTGCAATTCTAGATTTTAAATAATAAAATTGTTTTTTTCTTTTTAAAAAGTAGCTTTTTAAGTATAAATATATTTATTCTGAAATGTTAACTGCAAACTGTGAATAGTGCTACCTACAAGATTTAATCTTACTGCACTATGAAAATATTGATTAAATAAATAAATAAATAAATAATAAAATAATTGTAGTTATATTTATATATATATTTATATATAATTGTTTATATAGTTTATTGTAAGCCTCGAACTATGCCAATCAGACACACAACATAAAATGTTATTGCCTAATTATGAAATTATTATATATATATATATTATATATAAAATAAAATCATACTATACTACTACTACTGATTCCAAAAATTGGAAAAGTCGGCGTGGCTAAAGGGCATTTTTCTAAAATTGGCTCCTACACCCGAAATTCAAATGGGACGAAATTTAGCACTTACGCTTCCTTTGTAGCTATAAACATCCTCTCCAAAAAATTTTTAGGGGGCCGTATTTTTGATAGGGCCGTTATAAAGGGTACCTCCAATACTGGGTTCTGTCACAAAAATCTCAAAATTGCCCCAAAATCGTAATTTTTCGAGATATTTGAATGCAACTTAGAATTTGAGCGTATATTTAAACCTTAGATAAGAAAAAAATTAAAACGTGGGCGTGTCAAAGGGGCGATTTTCATATAGAAATTTAACAAGAGCCGGTATGTGAGGGACCCTTTGCCCTTTAACACCCCTTGATATTAAAAGTTATTTGATCATGTGTGTCTGTGTTAGTTATTCTATTGTCAGGCTCGCCTGAATATAACACCGTTACATGTTTTTTAGTTAGTCAGGTATAAGACTGCAAAAAACAAATCTTAATCATTAATAAGTTAATAGGAATTTATAATTTTTGTTCAGTTTTAGTTGTTGTTGTTGTGAAGCGAACGCCCATACATAAATTGCTTGCTCAAAATGTGAGTGTCTGTTCTAATATTCACGAAAGACTGCATTAAACTATTTTTAGTCAGAACAAGATTTCAGAAAAGACTAATTACACTAGTTTACAGAATTTAAAACTTTCGCGAGAGCAGAGACGAAATGATGGTTTTAAGACTAAATTGGGGTCGCTGATCACGAAAATGGCATCCGTTTTTTCCCCCAAAGAATAGTTTTTGAGATATGGGCAAAAAACGTGTTTTTTTGTTACTTAATGAAATTTTGCCAAATAACTCCAAAACGGCTAGTCTAAATAAAATAAAATTTTATCAGCATGAAGCAGAAAACTTTCCCCTTTGCAACGATATATCATTTGTAACAATCGGTGTCTTAGTTTTTGAGCTATAGGCATCTGAACTTGAAGAAAGTTGACCTTTTTGGGTTTTTGTTGAATTTTCAAAATTTCATTTTTACTTTTAAGTAAAAAAAAATTTTTTTTAATTTTTTTCGGTAACAAAAAATGATAAACATATATTTAACGTATATAGTAAACAAAATTTCTTCCAAATCGGTTGGCAAATAAAGAAGTTATAAGAGATTTTCCAAATTTACTCAAATTTTAGTGCCCTTATAACAGGTTGGCTGATAAGTCCCCGGTCTGACACATAGATGGCGTCGCTAGTATTAAATGCATATTATTTTTATATAGTGGCAACCTTCAAATGATTCGTGTCAAAATTTGACGTCTGTAAGTCAATTAGTTTGTGAGATAGAGCGTCTTTTGTGAAGCAACATTTGTTATTGTGAAAAAATGGAAAAAAAGGAATTTCGTTTTTTGATAAAATACTGTTTTCTGAAGGGAAAAAATACAGTGGAAGCAAAAACTTGGCTTGATAATGAGTTTCCGGACTCTGCCCCAGGAAAATCAACAATAATTGATTGGTATGCAAAATTCAAGCGTGGTGAAATGAGCACGGAGGACTGTGAACGCAGTGGACGCCCGCAAGAGGTGGTTACCGACGAAAACATCAAAAGAGTTCACAAATGATTTTGAATGACCGTAAAATGAAGTTGATCGAGATAGCAGAGGCCTTAAAGATATCAAAGGAAGGTGTTGGTCATATCATTCATCAATATTTGGATATGAAAAAGCTCTGTGCAAAATGAGTGCCGCGCGAGCTCACATTTGACCAAAAACAACAACGTGTTGATGATTCTGAGCGGTGTGTGCAGCTGTTAACTCGCAATACACCCGAGTTTTTGCGTCGATATGTGACAATGGATGAAACATGGCTCACTATCACTACACTCCTGAGTCCAATCAACAGTCGGCTGAGTGGACAGCGATCGGTGAACCGTCTCCGAAGCGTGGAAAGACTCAAAAGTCCGCTGGCAAAGTAATGGCCTCTGTTTTTTGGGATGGGCATGGAATAATTTTTATCGATTATCTTGAGAAGGGAAAACCCATCAACAGTGCCTATTATATGTCGTTATTGGAGCGTTTGAAGTCCGAAATCGCGGCAAAACGGCCCCATATGAAGAAGAAAAAAGTGTTGTTCCACTAAGACAACGCACCGTGCCACAAGTCATTGAGAACGATGGCAAAAATTCATGAATTAGGCTTCGAATTGCTTCCCCACCCACCGTATTCTCCAGATCTGGCCCCAGCGACTTTTTCTTGTTCTCAGACTTCAAAAGGATGCTCGAAGGGAAAAAATTTGGCTGCAATGAAGAGGTGATCGCCGAAACTGAGGCCTATTTTGAGGCAAAACCGAAGGAGTACTACCAAAATTGTATCAAACAATTGGAAGGTCGTTATAATCGTTTTATCGCTCTTGAAGGGAACTATGTTGAATAATAAAAACGAATTTTGACAAAAAAATGTGTTTTTCTTTGTTAGACCGGGAACTTATCAGCCAACCTGTTATTATGTACAAATTGGATTATTGCTTTCAGTGACGTTGAAGTGGACCGGTTGATTTTAGTACTGCGACGTCTATGAGTAAATTTGTAAAACCTCTTATAACTTCTTTGTTTTCCAACCGATTTGGAAATTTTGTTTACTATATACGTTAAATATATGTTTATCATTTTTGGTTACCGAAAAAAAAAAAAATAATTTTTTTTACTTAAAAGTTAAAATGAAATTTTGAAAATTCAAAAAAAAAAACCCAAAAAAGTCAACGTTTTTTCAAGTTCAAATGCTCAAAAACTAAGACACCGATTGTAACAAATGATATACCGTTGCAAAGGGGAAAGTTTTCTGCTTAATGCTGATAAAATTTTATTGTATTTAGACTAGCCGTTTTGGAGTTATTTGGCAAAATTTCATTAAGTAACCAAAAAAGACGTTTTTTGTCAATATCTCAAAAATTATTCTTTGAAAAAAAAAAAAACGGATGCCATTTTCGTGATCAGCGACCCCAATTTAGTCTAAAAACCATCATTTCGTCTCTGCTCTTTTTTTTTTTGTAAACTAGTGTTATTCATGATTAGTGAAAAACACTAAAAACTGCAATTTGCAGTCTTTAGTCAGTAATACGTTTTTTTTTTTTATTGTTATCATTAAAGTTAGTCAAAGATTGTGACTTTAACTGATTTCAAATCAAATTCTTTAACATCTCTGATAGAAATGATGTATCAAATGTCCAGGATATGAGAATTATTGAAAATTTGTAGTGTAATCGTCCGATTATTTTTAGAGGTAGATATGGCAGATACACACATTAGAAAATTATTGGTTCCCCTTTGAACACGGGGCGAGAGTTTCAGCCAATGCCTGCGTACCTACGTTCCGTACGGTTGTAGGTTTCGCTGAGAAAAGTTTAAACCGAAACAGTTCTAAGAATGAACCCAATATTGGCAACTCCACACTTGACGTTTGATACCCTGTCGGTGTTACCAATAAATTTCCAAGAAAATATGCACAAATCAGCCTTTTTTTTTTCAAAAAAGTGCCCACTTAATTTGACTTTCACAAAAACCGTACACACAAATGATGCCGTGCTTTAGCTTTTTCGTTTACTTTTAGATTTTTTAAACGCGTCCATAGCTCCATCCTGACCAGTGGTGCGAAATGCTACTATTTTACAACATATTGAATTGAGCAAGCACATGGAATATTGATGGTCTTCATACAGCACATATACACCGTGTAAGCTGAGTGAAGTATGTAACATATGTGACAGCTGTAAAATTTTGTATGAAGCCTCGTTTACTTTGTTTACATATGGATTTCGTTTTGCTAATCGTATGTGTAAAGTAACAAGTAAGTCTGAAACTTAAAAATCAGCTGATTCAGAGTAAAATGTTTTCAAATCTGTCTAAACGTCCCGCCTCCTGTTTTTAAATTCTGGCGCTGTGCCTGTTTTAGAGTTATTAATAAGTACTGTATTACAGAGAATATTTCTCACAAACCTAAGGAATATAAGAACCGATTATAAAATTTGTTTAAATTACACATATAAAAACGATTTTTTTCCCTCGTGTGTCTTTTTTCATTTTCGCGCTAATTCATTGCTACTAGAAATACTTAGAATTTTGGAACTCTCGAGTGTTTGACACATTAAACACACACAGACTTTCATACAATGAAGATCTCAGTTAACGAAGAGCTCCAATGAAAATAAATTAATTTTTCTATAGGCACTAGTCTTACCGTCTCGTTGCCATAACTCCTGTAGCGCTTTATAGAAAAATATTTTATCTTCATTAAATTTAAAACGAAAATCCATATAAAATAAATAAAAATATCAAGAACAAATAGTAACATGGTAAAATCATACCAAGCTTCGAACCGACCACCTCCCGCGCAAGCGTCCAATACTAATCGAGCACACCAAACACGATCATGTCAATCTTCTTGCATAAACCCTTTTTTTATCGTGTAGGTATGACGGCGAGAGCAATTTTCCTCTCAAAGATTGTTTAACATTTCAATTTTAACTCCCTGTTACAGCACCAGGTCTCCCTCTGTTAAATCACTGCTCTGTTGGCGGTGTCGAATGTTTCTGTTGTTGCTAAACTTTACTCTTGCGTATGGGTTCAAAACTTGTTGAAAGATACAAAGTTTTCATTTGTTAAATTTTTTTTTTTTTTTTCCAAACAATAACATGTAAACACAATTCTAAAAGATTCAATTGTAAAAAAAAAGGATATGAGAACATAAATTTCACATAAAAAGTACGTATTTTAAGAAAAAATTGCATTCAAAATGGGGAAAAAATTATATTAAAAATCTGCTTCTTCTGCTGGAATCGAACCTTCGATACCTGGACAAAAGATTCCAATACCCTACCCTCATACCACGGAGCCATGTAACCGGTGTGGTGAAAAATCTGTATATATATTGCACACCACAGCCGTATGCTGCAAGGTGAATCTCTTCAGATCTTCAGAAGATGAAATTGTCGTGAATAAAGAAGCGACCATAAAAAAACTAACGTTGGTGCCATTACAGAACGTGGAAAAACAAAAAGTTTTTGGAAATTTAATTAATTGAATATTTTCAACTTTTCAATTTTTTCCTTCTTTTTTAGACAAAGTATTTTCTGTCTTTAAACGCAAATTAAAAATTATTAGCCAAAACCTCTATGTTATGCCCAATATGTAGGTGAAAAAATTTGGTTGTTTCGAGGTTGTTTTTTTAACTATTGTCCGTTTTTCGCCGAAGCCGTAGCCGTTATGGGGACGAGCCCTTCAACGAACCGATTCAACCAAAACTTATTTTTTTGGTTCGACAGCTCAAACTCCTGCGTAGACGGGGCAGTTTGGGTTCGATCGCTTCCGCAAAACTGCGCGCGTCCGCTCATTGTAAAAGCAAAGAAGAAAAAAAGTATAAACTTAAACCTGCAGTGCCTAAACGAAAAATCAAAACAAATTATTTTAAAATTGATTTTAGTCAAAAGAAAGTCAAAAACATTGTTTGAAAAAAAAAAAAAAAAAAGCAAAGTTCAAATCAATAAGGCGCGTCGCGCAAACCGCCGGTAATCAAAAATAAAACTTCCATTCTACGTCCTCATCAACAGAAACAGGTACGTCTGGTACTTTGGTGTCCCTGACACCAACAACTATAATAAATAAAAAATCTAATAATCAGGAAAATATTACAAAAATCATGAAACAGAAAAATTTTTAAAATATAAGGTGTAGTAAAAAGAAATCCATTATTTTTCCAATAGATGGCGTTATTTATCTGCATCTCGCATTGTATAAGTCCGATCATGTTCCGCTAGGGGGCATTAGAAAGATGACAGTTCCTGCTAAAAAAGCTTTTTTGACACTTTTTTGATTGATTGATTCAGTTTTGTTTGAGAGCTTGTCAAAGATGGACATCAGCAAAGAGAAAATTCGCTACATTTTACAGTTTTTCTTCGATAAGGGAGAAAACGCAAGCCAGGCGGCTGAAAATGTGAAAAGCGTTTATGGACCTGATACTGTAACAGCCAATCATGCGCAATTTTGGTTTCGTCGATTCCGTTCCGGTAACTTCGATGTCAAGGATGCACCACGCACTGGAAGGCCAATTGTCGAAAATGTCGATAAAATCATGGAAATTATCGAGTCCGACCGTCATGTTAGCACTGTTTCGATTCCAAAAGAGCTAAAGATTGCACAAAAAACCGTTTGGAACCATTTGAATAAGGCTGGATACACAAAGAAGCTCGATGTATGGGTGCCACACGAGTTAACGCAAAAAAACCTCATAGACCGAATTTCCATCTGCGAATCGCTGCTGAACCGCAACAAAATCGACCCATTTCTGAAGCGGTTGGTGACTGGTGATGAAAAGTGGGCCACTTACGACAACGTCAAGCGAAAACGGTCGTGGTCGAAACACGGTGAACCGGCGGAAACGGTGGCCAAGCCAGGATTGACGGCCAGGAAGGTTTTGCTGTGTGTTTGGTGGGATTGGCAGGGAATTATCTACTATGAGCTGCTCCCATACGGCAAAACTCTTAACTCGGAACTCTACTGTCAACAATTGGACCGTCTGAAGGAAGCAATCGCCCATAAGCGGCCAGCTTTGGCCAATAGGAGAGGAATTGTGTTCCATCAGGACAACGCCAGGCCACACACATCGATAGTGACTCGCCAGAAGCTCCGGGAGTTTGGTTGGGAGGTTCTTCTGCATCCACCTTATAGTCCGGACCTGGCACCAAGTGATTACCATCTGTTCCTGTCCATGGCGAACAATTTTGCTGGTGAAACATTCGCTTCAAGAGAGGCTTCTGAAATTCGACTGTCTCAATTTTTTGCTAATAGGAACGAGGGCTTCTATGAGAGAGGCATAATGAAATTACCTTTAAAATGGCAACAAGTTATCGAACAAAACGGCGCATATTTGACCTAAATCGGGTCATTCTAACTATCTTAAATAAAGCCCTCAATTTAATGCAAAAATAATGGATTTCTTTTTACTACACCTAATATTTAATATTTTGGCTTTAATTTCGTAATGAAGCTGCATTCCCCAGTCCATACAAAATTCATTATCCTTTTACGCATAAAGTAAAAATTACAAAATTTTTAAACTTGTTACAAAAAAAATACATAAATATTACAAAATTTAGGAACAAAACTTTTGTGTGAGCACCTAGGTTGGGGTGCAGCGGAATGTACTTAAATAAAATTTATTTCTTAAAAAAGGGAGGAAATACTTTTATCATAGCAGTCTACTCGTTAATAACAAGTTATATAAAACAAAATACCATAGAGGAGCCACAAAACCTAGAATTAAACTAAAATTACATTTTTCACTATAAGCGAAAAATGAGAGAACAAAAAGCCCAAATAATAATTCAAAAATGAAATATGGAGATGGTCAAAAATAACAATTAACAATAAGGCAGGCACGCCAATGGTGTATATATATGCACAATTTAGCCGACCTACCTCACATCGCTGAGGTGGTCAGAGTGGCTAAGGTGTTGGTTAAAGATACCTGATGATGAACCTGTAAGCTAGGTTCGAAACCGGTCGTATCGGCTTTCCACACTTCTCGGCAATTTATGAAAAATAAATTTTTTCAATTGCCAAAAATTCTATTTTTCACTATAAGCGAAAAATGAGAGACCAAAAAGCCCAAATAATAATTCAAAAATGAAATATGGAGATGGTCAAAAATAACAACTAAAAGTTTTTCTTGAATGATTGTAGACTAAGGTGGCCATTTTCGGTGGTAATTTTCCTCGTTCTCAGGGGCTTAAATTGTCGGTAACAATCCAAAACCTAGCTTTGAAAAACTTGATGAAGTTTTCGAAAAATTTTGAGTTGGCGCTAGCATCAAAGATGTAACATTAGCATATTTAGATTCTCAAATAGCCATATCTTAAGAACTAATATTAATTGTTACATGCATTTTTAGCGACGAGCTTCAGGCAATGGTGTGTTCGTTGAGTGCCATCACCATGAAAAATGACCAATTTTGGATGTGTGCTATTTTAAGCTACAAATAAGAGTAGCTCAGTATAATAAACAATCAAAAATAATTCCTTACTGAGAAATAATAAGTCCCGCATCATTCTCGACTTTCTCAGATTGGCAAGATAAAATTGTTACCCAATTTGTCTATCGTAAGTACATTATACTGGTTATAAAGAATTTCACGTCTAAGGCGAAAAAGTTCCTTTTAGGGAAACTAAGTGTGGATGTGGTAGTGGATGTTTTTTCTGTCAGAGGTAAGATTTACCCCTAAAATGGAGAAAACTTTTCAAGAAGCGTTTTTTTAGAGTAATTTTCTTATACGTACAGATGGGGTTTTGTGTCCTTCGAAAGAAATATGCAGCTAGGAAAATACATAAGGACCTTTTGACATTGGGTCTAGCTAGAAATAATATTTCTTAAGTTATGGATATTTGAATGTTCGAAAAAAAACAAATTTTCTAGCTTAAGCTTCATTGCGCCACCTCCAAACTTTTCGTAATCTTCATCAAATTTTGCCCACGAAAGCTTTTGATTTATAGCAAATTTTTGTGTCCCTAGGAGAGAGAATCGAACAAACTTCATTTTGCGCCATACATTTGGCGGCCAATCTGTTGTAGACAAAATATTGCTCAGGATAATTCCTGAATGCAAATCTACATATTAACAATTCCTCCAGAAATTAATAGTTTGATATAAGAAACTTCTGAAAAGATTCATAACAAAGCAGGTTATATAGAAATATAATGCCCTAAAATGATATGTATATATGAAACATGTTAAAAACAACATAGAACAAGTAAGAAAGCTAAAATCGGTCAAGCCCGACTTTGAAATACCCAGCGTCCCGACATTATTGGCGCGCTGTGTTACGAAAAATCCCCATTTGTGGGCGTGGCAGTGGGCGGACCACATGAATTTTTTTGCTACACCTTTCATTTGCTACTGTCAATCTACTTTTCGAACTTGAAACTTCTACGCCTTTTAATTCTGAAGATACTAAGAATCTCCATTTGTGAGCATGCCAGTGGGCGGGACAAATAAATTTTTTCTTACACCTTTCATTTGCCTTGGTCAAGCTATGTTACGAATTTGAAGCTTCTACGCCTTTTACTTCACAAGTTACGATAAACCCTAATTTGTGAGCTTTTTTGTGGGCGTGTCTCGAGGAAGCCGGCGTTCATTTTTTTCCAGGACATATCCCTTTTTGTAGTTTACCAGTTAACCAAATTTCAATCAAATGTGTTGAGTAGTTCGCAAACTACAAGAATTTTACTGAAAACACATTTGATTTATTTGTGGGCGTGGCAATGGGCAGATGCCACCTATTTTTACTTAGGATCATACTCGGATCCCGATATACCTGTGTGCCAAATATCGACTTGGTTGGTACAGCCGTTTCGGAGGAGATCGGACCACAGACGGACGGACAGACAGACGGACGGACGGACGGACAGACGGACATGTCCATCAGCTTTTGAGCCTGATAGAAAATATATATATATCTATATGTCTATATATACGGAGCTTAGTTCTGGCTGTTACAAGATTCACACAAAACTAATATACCCTGCTTACGCTGGGTTTTATAATGAAATCAAATAAAATTACTTAGTCCTTTCATTTCCAAATGACAACATCTGTCACATGGAAAGGGTAACTAAGAAATGACAAATCGTCAGTGTACGACATGTCAATAATAATCAACAAATAATAATAACATTTTGCTTGCTTACATTAAAGGGCACTTAACTTTCGAGGAATCAATTATTGTTTTCGCATTTCTTTCGTCTGCAAGCAAGCAGCGCGTGCATGTTAAAGTTTCATTTTTGTTGCTTGCATTAAAGAGCGTTAAACCTTCGAAAATTCAATCATTGATTTCGCACGCGTTTTCTGCAAGCAAGCAAAAACAAATTACGCTGCGTGCTTTTCCTGAACAAGAATTCTAAAAGAACCAATCATGCAAACAAGCAAATTCTAATTCATAGCTTTTATAAAAATTATTGATTACATTGCAATTAATTAGAATATAAGCCACAAAATAATTAAATAAATGATCAGTGAAGTGAAAACCTCATTGAAGAAAGAAACTACCAAAGTTACCTTTCCTTTGAGAAGACAACCCCTTTGATCGCGTTTCCTCGAAGCAGAGGAACTCCTATTCGAGAAGTTGAATTTGGCGAAACGCTAATATTCAAAAATCAACAGCTTAAAGGCTGTAGATTAAACATTGGTGACCCCGATAACAAAAAGGGGTTGTATTTGAAAAGTTTACCGCTTTTAAAATCGGCTTAAATTTAACCTAACTGCAAAACAATAAAACGTCCAGTAAAAGAATAAATGGACACGAAGGATATAACATCCTCACGGCAAGCAATGCTACGGGACTCAATAATGCGCCTCTGGACTTTCTACGAGGAACTTCATTACAATATTTTTGAAACGGAAGAAGATCCTACAATTATGGGTTACAACACAGATAATTTTGAATCGCTAGAACGAGCAGTACTGTTGGGAGTAACGCCTTAACTCCAACATTAGGGTCCTCTCCTGCTCCACCTCTGCAAACTTAAAGAAGTGTTTGAATGTTGTAACACAAGCGTCAGCACATCAACCGGGCATGATATCCGATACTCAACAATAACAACAAGTATCATGCACAGCGACCGACGATAAGCGAGCAGCGATCAACTTGGCAGAAAGACAGACAAAAAGAAAGAACAATGAAAGACAACGACACCAGCAACGCGGAAGTGCAATTCAGCACTTATGACTGGGTCAGTTGTTCTTTGGCGAATAATTGGGACAGTTGTTCTTTGGCGAATAACTGGGTCAAATGTTCTGTGGCAATATCACAGCGGATAAACAATAGTGACAAGAAGAAAGTGCGTCACATCAAAATACTATTGCGACAGAGCCAAGTCAGCACTTTCACTAAACATAAGCGGAGTCTCGATCAACGGAAAAGGAGACTGATTGTGACCGTTCCAGCAGAAGTCTCGTCTAAGCGCCTGTACTAACACGAAGCCACGACGCTTAGATCTAGAATAGGGAAGTTTCAAGTAAATTGTCAGGAGCTAGGATTCGCATAGATTTCTGTTAGACATAAGGATTTCATTTTATAAATAAAAGGATTGAACATTGTCAATCTTGTCTTTTATTTAAAAGGAATATAGGATTGTATGACGTGCGTACCTACCCAAGTGCCACGGCGTCATACCCTTTAATCCCCATATCCCAACAGTACATAATGTGGTTGTCCAGGGCTATGAACTTAAACAACCCTCAACAACGCAAAGGGAACAAATGGCTCAACCCATTCAGCTTCCAAAGATAGAAATACCAAAATTCAACGGAAAATATCACGAATGGAGACAGTTCCACGATCTATTCTATGAAGTCATATATAAACAACCATTGGGAGATTGCCACAAAATAATCTACCTAAAGGGCAACCTAGAGGGGGAAGCTGCGCAACTTATCTCACATTTAACCGTTACAGAAGACAGCTTCGAGGATGCTTGGACTCTAATATGCCACCGCTTTAATAACAAGCGAGTATTAGTCAACTCTTACATCAGCAAGCTCATCTCGCAACCTCACATTCAAACTGCACACGCCGAGGCATCCAAGCGACTTCACGATACTACAACAGAATGCCTACTCTCGTTGAAAAATCTTGGAATAGAAACAGAGCACTGGGACCCATTTTGAATGTTTCTTCTTATAAAAAAATTAGATCAAGCAGCACATGACCTATTTGAACAGACAATTGAAAATCCGGAAAATTTACAACCAGTGAATAAATTACTAAAATTTTTGAAACTTCGCTTTCAAGCTCTAGAGGCGTCAGGACACATGGGCACCAGCAAAGCATGCCTCAACACAATAAACGTACCTTGAAAATGTCTGGCATGTGAAGAGGACCACTACTTAGCATCGTGTAAGAAGTACATTAGCTTAGCACCAAAAGAAAAGCACAAGTTGTTGTTGACCGCAAAACACTGCCTCAACTGTCTGAAACCAGGCCAATATTCTCCAAGATGTTTCTCAGAAAGCTGTGCTATTTGGAAGAAAAAACACCACAAGTCACTCCATGAGGTATACGCAGCAAAGGGCCTTGAAAAACCAGCTCAAGAAACAACTCACACTGCAGCACAGTCAAAGACAAGCGCAGGAAATGACAGCAAGGAAACCATCGCAAACAGCCCAGCAGCCTCAGCACTAACGGCAAGTATACCGGTAGTGCCCAAAGGGAGTTATGAACTATTAGGAACAGCAATGGTGACACTACGAAGCCCGCAAGGAGGACGTTTCCAGTTTCGCGCACTATTAGATTCCGCGTCACAAATCAATTTAATTACGGAAAAGGCCGCCCGGAAGTTGGGGTTAATGCAATTACCTAGTTCTGCAAACATTAGCGGCGTTGAAGTGCTAAACAAAGCGGTTCGAAAACAAGTATATGCAACACTTGAGTCAAGAATGGCAACCTTTAAGTACGATTTGGAAGCCTACATCATGCCAACCATAGTCACCAATCAGCCATCATTTAACGTCAACATAAACGAATGGCCAATACCTACCAACGTCGCACTCGCAGATAACCAATTTAACAAACCGGGCCCCATTGACATACTAATAGGTGTTGAATTATATTATGAAGTCGTGCAGCTTGAATGCATTTCATTGGGTGAAGACCGACCAATACTTCAAAACACAGTCTTTGGTTGGGTAGTGACCGGCCGAGTCAGCGAAACGGTCTCATTATCCGCAACTTGTGCCATAGTAACCAACAGCACCGAACTAGACTTGAAGCGATTTTGGGAACTGGAAGAAGTAAACGAAGCAAGCCAATACCAAACGCAAGAGGAGCAACAATGTGAAAAACAATTCAATCGCACAATCACAAGAACGCCACAAGGAAGGTTCATAGTGAACTTACCCTTCAAGGGGAACGTTAACACTTTAGGATTTTCACATCAACTGGCAAAACAGAGATTTCAAGCTGTGGAGCGGAGACTAAAAATGGACCCCAACCTGAAAGAAGCATACCAAAACCTTATGCAAGAATATCGTCAATTGGGACATATGACTGCGATAAATGCAGAAGAAATTTGTCATCCATGCTATTTTTTGCCGCATCATGGAGTATGTCGCCCAGAAAGCTCGACTACAAAACTGCGCGTTGTATTCGACCCCTCCGCACCGACTTCGACCAATATAGCATTAAACGGCGTCTTAATGACTGGCCCCACCGTGCAAGATGATCTGTTCACGATCCTTGCCCGATTTCGTCTTTATAAATATGTATTCACAGCGGACATCGAAAAAATGTACCGCCAAATTTTGGTGAATGACAGCGACCGCCGATTCCAACTCATTTTGTGGAGAAATGAGGACACAGAGCCAATTAAGGTCTACCAGCCGTATTTAATTCCATCACTGCGGCACGCCACGCACAAACAGATCTCATCAACCTTGTCAATAAAGCAGGCTTCAAGTTACGAAAATGGTGCGCCAATCACCAACAGCTAATAGAAGGTATCAAGTCCTCTGACACGGAAATAACATTAAACTTTAATTCTCTAGACGGAAATCACATTAAAACACTGGGGCAAGTCTGGATACCAGCCAGCGACGAATTCCAAATACAAATTAATCATGTCAAGAATTGTAAGTACACCAAAAGGACAGTTTCAGCAGACATACTCCGAATTTTTGACCCATTAGGACTCCTTGGACCAGTCACTGTGGAAGCGAAGCTGTTCCTTCAGAAACTATGGTCCTTAAAGCTTCACTGGGATGAATGTCTTTCAGAAGAGCGGCAAGCAAAATGGGAACATTTTATGAACAGCCTCAACAGTTTAAATAATATAAAACTATCAAGACACGTCTTCGGAAATGAAGTTCCCAGTACTATACAGCTTCATGCGTTCTCCGACGCGTCTGAACGAGCATATGGAGGCGTGGTGTATGTACGATCAATTGCTCCCAATGGACGGGTTATAGTTCGATTACTCTGCGCTAGATCAAAATTAGCCCCCATTTAAAAACTAACCACCCCAAGATTGGAGCTTTGCTCAGCCGTACTCAAAGCCCAGCTTGTCAATAAGGTAAAATCCTGCCTACAAAACTTGAACTTAACCACACATCTTTGGACCGACTCCGAAATTGTATTGGCATGGATCAACGCAACATCAACATCGTACTATACTTTTGTCCATCGACAATCCAGCTGATATTTTATCCCACGGATTAGCAGCAACAAAATTAAGTAGCTGCTCGGTGTGGTTCTATGGCCCGTTGTTTCTTCACGGAACCGAACAATATTGGCCCCCCTCCGTTCTCTCCCAAAGGTCAATGCCAAATGGAACTCAAAAAAACGGCCACCATCGCCTGTAAAAATAATGTTTGCGCGCCTCATTTTGTCAAAACAATCAACCACCATAACTCCATCCTAAGGAACTATCACTGGCACAACAGGTTATATTTCAAACAGTTCAACAGGAAGAATTTCCAGACGAAGTGAAGGCACTAAAAGGGGGAAGAGAGATTTGCAACACGAGCCCAATAAAGGGGTTAACTCCATTTATGGACGAAAACGGATTAATCAGAGTCGGTGGTCCCCTTCAAGCGTCGTCATTAACGTTTGGCGCAAAACATCCCATCCTCTTGCCGGATTGCACACTGACTCGAATCCTCATGCAAAACCTTCACGTCGACAACAAACATGTCGGCACGCAGGGACTGATTGCCATCACGAGACAACAATATTGGCCAGTCAAGGCAAAAACAATCGCCAGAGCCGTCACTCACAACTGCATTGCATGTACTTAGGCAAAACCAACGCTGATGAAACAAATTATGGGAATCCTTCCACCCGAACGGGTTGAACCAGTTCGCGCCTTCATCAACACTGGAGTCGACTTTTGGGGCCCAGTCTCGACGCACTATAAAATAAGAGGAAAAAGGCCAACAAAATGTTATGTCGCAGTATTCTGCTGCTTCGCTTCAAAGGCGATTCACATGGAAGTAGTGTCAGACCTCACCACAGACGCGTTTATTTTGGCCCTACGTCGATTCATGGGGAGAAGAGGAATGTGCAGAAAAATATTTTGCGACAACGCGACAAACTTTGTCGGAGCAAACAACGAGTTGGAAAGAATGAAGAACTCTATTTTCGATGAGCAGAGCCAAGAAAAAATATAAAACGTATGCTGCAACAATAATATAGAATTCAGCTTTATTCCGTCGCGAGCACCCCACTTCGGTGCATTATGGGAGGCTGCAGTGAAATCAGCGAAAAATTTGTTTAAACGCAGTGCGTCCTCCTCTAGTTTAACTCATGAAGAATTGGAGACTCTGGTCATAGAAATTGAGGCCATCCTTAACTCAAGACCACTAACGCCCATCTCGACAGATTCAAACGATTTAGCCGCTATCACTCCCGGACATCTTCTAATTGGAGAGGCACTGACAGCACCAATTGACGTTGAGTCTAAGGCCCAAAATCTCAGTTTGACAAAACGATGGAAGCGAGTCGCCCAGATAAAGGAGGCATTCTGGAATCGATGGAGAATAGAATATTTGTCAGAACTACAACAACGTATTAAATGGCACCACAATGAAGAAAATGCACGGGTAGGCCAATTAGTACTCATTCACGACGACAACACACCGTCTCGGCAATGGCTTATTGGACGAATCATAGAAACAGTTGCGGGCCCTGATGGAAGGGTTCGCGTGGCAAATGTGAAGACTAAGAATGGAATTTTAAAAAGGGCAATTCACCGCTTGGCACCACTCCCAATCGAACCTCTGGACGATGACCCTCAAAGAAATGACGCAACATCCGAAGATGCGTTGACTCACATGAAGAAAAAACAAGATATACAACCTGGTGCCAGAAATCGTCAAAGCACAGGCAGCGCAATACTAACCACCTTAATAGCATGTCTGTTATCACCTGCCACAAGCAATCCAATCACCGAAACATTCACCAAGCCGGGGTTGTACTACGAGAACGTCGGCGCTGCAGGCATTATTACCAGCAACTGGAATTTGCTTGTGTACTATAACCTTACTTCCTTATGGGACACATGGGGCTCAATCAAAAACGTAACCAAGGGCCTGGACCACATCTGTTTGGAAATCGGCGATCATCACCCCTGTAACCGGATTATAACACTCTTTGCGCAATGGCACAACGACTTGGAAGCGGAGAATTCTTTAATAACAGCCTCTCCCACAAGAAAAAAAAGGGGAGCATTGAATGTAATCGGAAACGTAGCTAACTCTCTATTCGGGGTGCTCGATTCGTCCTACGAAGCTGATATGGAAGAAAAACTTAATTAATTCAGCAAAAACGATGTCCTACATACGGATTGGCTACAAAACCACACGTCGGTATTGGATGCTACACTCAACATAGTTAAATGATCACAGCAAGCCTCGGAAGAGAAATTCGCCGACGTGGACGCTCACGTTGCACTCATAATCTCCAGCATGATTAACCTAAGCAATAGCATTCAATCAGGCAGCTATTTTCAAACGTTCACCTCTTTAGCATTGGAATTATTAACGCTGACTCAAAATTTCCAAACACAACAAAGAGCAATCTTGGCAGCAATTTCTGATGGCCATCACTGTAGAATTAACACGCTCTTGTTGCCAACAGATCAATTACAGGGTGAAATCTTAAACATTCGAAATAACTTAGCCCATGATCTACGACTCCCCATTCCGGAAACCGAAATTCGCACCTATTACCAAATCTTAACGGTGCGAGCATTTATAATGCAAACTCGAATAGTCTTTCTCTAATCCTGCCATTGATAAACTCAGAGAAATTCGAATTGTTCCAGCTAACTCCAATTCCGGCGGTCGTAAATGCCACATTGGTGATGATCAACCCAATAACGGAATTCATCGGCATCAACTTGCAAAAGGATCAACTCTACCCAGTAGACAAGGACCTCGCCGGATGTCTCAATATACCCAACAACCAGTATTTGTGCCTACAGCGACACCCGATTTACTCATCAAGCGCAGAGTTCGGAAAATGCGAAATGGATTTGTTCCACAAGAAGTTAGTGCACAGCTGTCATTTGCAACGCTTCGACTCAAACATGGCGTGGTTTCAGTTATATCATTCCAATCAATGGATCTACGGAATAAGCTTAACGACCTTACGAAGAGCTTATGCTCGATTCCACTCATCACCCCTACCTAATTCAACGAGGGGAACTACCCACGATCTCGTATAACCCCACAACGTATAGTGTCAGCCTAGAAGAAATTCGCAGCCTACGAGACAGTCTCGCCAAAACCTCTATAGTTCCCTTCAACAGCTACAACGTACACCATCTCGCCACCAACTATGCGGCTATCGTTATCGCAATTGCAGTAGCCACCATCATTGCCATTGGCTATTGCAGAAAAAGGAGAAGTCTCAAAATTCCGACACCAGCTCCGCGCCAGCAAGAAAGCTTCGTCGTGAATCTCGACTAGCTACAGAAGCGCCTGCCGCCTTTATCATTAAGTATTGTTGAATCGATGATTCAACGGGGGCAGTTTGTTACGACATGTCAATAATAAAAAAAACAAAAAATAATAACATTTTGCTTGCTTACATTAAAGGGCACTAAACTTTCGAGGAATCAATTATTGTTTTCGCATTTCTTTCGTCTGCAAGTAAGCAGCGCGTGCATGTTAAAGTTTCGTTTTGCTTGCATGCATTAAAGAGCGTTAAACCTTTGAAAATTCAATCATTGATTTCGCACGCGTTTTCTGCAAACAACCAAAAACAAACTACGCTGCGTGCTTTTCCTGAACAAGAACTAAAACGTCTGAAAGAACCAATCATGCAAGCAAGCACATTCTAATTCATAGCTTTTATAAAAATTATTGATAATATGACAGCGTTTGTTTGATAGATTTGATAGCGTTTCCTCGAAGCGGAGAAACTCCCATTCGAGAAGTTTAATTTGGCGAAACGCTAATATTCAAAAATCAACAGCTTAAAGGCTGTAAATTAAACAGTCATTTCGACAAATATTAAAAGTGCCCAAAAATGTCCCTTCTTCCTTCAAATGATATGTTCTCACTACAGGGGTTAAGTTCTTAACCAGATACTTTAACTCAAAGCGTTCATATAAGCTTCGAGTGAGTTAAGGTTTACTAACGTCATATGGCCCAGCGGGAAAGCACACTACTTCTGCACTACTTCCGAGGTGGTGAAAATTCATACTGCGACTACCCGGACTACTAACCCTTTCTTCTAGTGAAATTTGTTGGGCGATTGACGCTGTTTTCATTACACGCATGTTATAATGTCCAGCTGGGGAGTTCGACAACTAAAAAACGCGCAAGGAATATCATCGAGAAACTGTAAATAAAAATTTAATTGCTTTATAAGAAATTTTTAAAGGAGCAATAATGCAAAATGGATGCAATAATATCAGAAGATGCCTGCAATGTCCGCAGGAAGATTAAAATATTGATGAACCATATAGCAGAACCTGAGAAACAATCGTAAGCACTATAAATACCATGGATGGTTTCAAACTATCGAAAACATCGATGATTTTTGAAGACTATAGGTAGTTTTGATTCATGGACATTTACTTTAGCATTGGAAAGGTGGTGCTGGCGGTGACAGAGCGCTGTCTTCTTTTTGAAATGGACAGATTCATAAAAATGCCTTTATTTAGATAAATCCGCTCGAAAATTCATCTTTCGATTATCAAAATTATCGACTGTCAAAATTACCAATAATCGAAACTACCGACGATGGTGGTGATGGTGAGGTTGGTGATGATGGTGATGATAATGTTGATGATTATGATGGTGATGATGATGGTGATGATGATAGTGATGATGATGGTGGTGATGATGGTGGTGATAATGTCAATGGTGATAATCATGATGATGGTGATGATGATAGTTATGATGATGGTGATGATGATGGTCATGGCGATGGTGAGATTGGTGATGATGATGGTGACGCTGATGATGTTGGTGATGATGTTGGTGATGGTGATGATTATGGTGATGATAGTGAGATTGGTGAGGTTGGTGATGATGGTGATGATGATCGTGAGGTTGGTGACGATGGTGTTGATGATTTTTATGGTGTTTATGTTGCTGATGAAGATGATATATGTTGATAATGGTGATAATCGTGTTGGTGGTTATGATGTTGATGTTGGTGATGATTGTGATGATGATGGTGATAGTGATGCTGATGATTTTGGTGATGATGTTGGTGATGGTAATGGTGATGATGATACTGATTTGGATGGTGATAATGATGGTGATGATGGCGTTGATTGAAGGTCTTTTTGTTGATGGTGAAATTGATGATGGTGATGCTGGTGATAAAGGTGATGATAGTTTTGAAGGTGGTTATGTTGTTGATGGTGGTGATGATGTTGATGATGTTGATGATGATGTTGATGATGATGTTGATGATGATGTTGATGGTGACGATGATGGTGATGACGACGGTGATGATGTTGATGAGGGTGATGATGATGGTGATAATTATGGTGATGATGGTGGTGTTGATGTCGTTGATGATGGTGATGATGGTGATAGTGATGACGGTGATGATGACGGTCATGGTGATGATGATTATTACTTGCTCAGCTTCTTGCTTCATCACGTTGTAAAAACTCTTCAGAAATTCTGTAAGTTCTAAGTGTACAATTTTACAAACCAAATGAGAATTATAGGCGTCATTCTAAAATCTAATTACACTCCTTTGCAGAAGTATAACACCACTTGAAAAAAAGAGCTTTTATTTTCAGTGTAATTTTTTCCCACTCTTTTTCATTTCCTTTTGAACGAGTTTCGTAAAATACGTTGCTATGCAAAGAAAAAACAATCGTTCATGCAAAATACCGTTTGTTTTGTATATAAACGCAAAATGTTGCTTTTTCATAAGTATAACACCACTTCTGAAAATCATTAGTAACGTTCTTTATTGATGATGTAATGCATGTTTAACAATTTTCTAATATTGTGTCATACCACCGTCATTTTTTATGAGCTGATTGATTCGGTTATTCATGCTCTCATATAGTTTTTTTTAAAGTTTCGTGACTGAGACTCGACCATTTCTGCAAAATACAATCTTTAAGCTCTTGGACACAACTAAACTGCCGGTTATCCTTATAAACTTCACGAACCATGATTCCCCAGACATTTTCTATTATATTTGAGTCAGGACTACACGCAGGCCAACTCATCACGTCGATTGAACGCTCCTGAAGCCACTCGCGCGTTTGACGACTAACGTGGATGCTTGCATTGTCATGCTGAAAGATAAAGCCGTACTCGGAATTTTAGCGCAGGAACGGCAACAAACTGCACTGCAGCACTTTACACTTTACACTTTACTGGAAATTCAGTGCACCTCTTCGAAAATGAACAGCAATAATTATTGTAAAGTGCTGCAGTGCAGTTTGTTGCCGTTCCTGCGCCAAAATTACGAGTACGGCCTTATCTTTCAGCATAACAATGCAAGCATCCACGTTAGTCGTCAAACGCGCGAGTGGCTTCAGGAGCGTTCAAGCGACGTGATGAGTTGGCCTGCGTGTAGTCCTTACTCAAATATAATAGAAAATGTCTGGGGAATCATGGTTCGTGAAGTTTTTAAGGATAACCGGCAGTTTAGTTGTGTCCAAGAGCTTAAAGATTGTATTTTGCAGAAATGGTCGAGTCTCAGTCACGAAACTTTAAAAAAACTATATGAGAGCATGAATAACCGAATCTATCAGCTTATAAAAAATGACGGTGGTACGACACAATATTAGAAAATTGTTAAACATGCATTACATCATCAATAAAGAACGTTACTAATGATTTTCAGAAGTGGTGTTATACTTATGAAGAAGCAACATTTTGCGTTTATTTACAAAACAAACGGTATTTTTCATGAACGTTTGCTTTTTCTTTGCATAGCAATGTATTTTACGAAACTCGTTCAAAATGAAATGAAAAAAAGTGGGAAAAAATTACACTGAAAATATAAACGCTATTTTTTAAGTGATCTTATACTTTTGCAAAGGAGTGTATATGCACTGATGCCAGATGATGCCGGTTTACAAGGGATTTTACTGATCACTTTCCTAAAGAAAACAGAAATAAAGAGGTTTTTTTCAATATCCGAGGGAAAACAGTCACCAAAATACTGCCTAGAATCAGTGCTGGTTACAAGGTATGGAGAACTGAGTAAGAAAGGTTTTAAAATTCGGCTTCTGAGGAGGGATACTTAAGCATAGTATTTTATTAAATTATTATTTGTACGACCACCATTATTTTTTTAAATTTAAAACTTTCAAATGATTGTTATTTAAAATTTAAACAGCTCAAACATGCTTGATTGAAATCACTAGCAATTAGCCAATGAAATAAGTCTACATTTTAAAATTTATCTTCCGACATTTCTATCGATGCTATCGATGTTTCAGACTTGCGACTATCGAGACTATCTATGGTCGCAACTATCGATAGTTCTCCAGCTCTCGCTAATAGTGAGAGTGGCATCACGAAAAGTCCCACGACTTGTGATCAAAATTTAAATATCCAGAGAATATTCAAATGTAACTGAAAATTTCAAATGCAACTCTGCGTTAACCCCGGAGTTAAATGTAAACCGAGGGAATATTTTCGGGTTAAATAATTTTTTTATGCATTTTGACATTTGCCACCATGGGTTTCGCCGATAACCCTAACCCCTAGTGAGAACATAGCATGAGACGATACGGGTTAAACATAACCAAGGGCGCTACTCTGCATTGTGATGCGGAAATCAATGCTATACGCAAATTGAATGCAATGCGCAAGAAAATCGGTACCCCGAATTGCTATCGCTTTTGCTTCTGCAAAAAAAAAAAATTTAAAAAAATTAAAAGGAGGCAACACTGTTTTTCGAAATTGAAAAAGAATTTCGAAATGTCAAAAAGTTTTGTCTTGATGGAGAAGATTTATCGGCTTCTTAACCAAAAGCAGCTAGGCAAGGTGTTTAAACAAGGTGCAAGCACTATGTCGCATGCTTCGTATTAATTTTTGTCAAATACGGATTGTACAAATTGACGTATGTTTGTTGACATATCTTATGCGTGGTACAAGAAAACAAGATAGCGCCACTACGGGTACCGCTATTTTGTAGCATTGGCTCGAAGCGAAGATGACGTATTACCTCCAAGGGGCATTGTTGTTTTTTTCGATACTATTCAATGATTTGATATGTTTTAATGCCATTATAACTGTTATTTTTATTTATTTATCACCGACTTTTGCATTAGTATGTAAAGAAATGTCGTACCTTATTCTGGTTTAACATATTAATCACTTTTTTATTTATAATTTCACGTGTTTGAAGTTTGAAGCTTTTTGCATTGGTTTGCAATCATACCGTGAGCTTAAGAAATAACAGAGCCAAAAGCTTATATTTTGTTTGAAACCAAAAGTTTCAATGTTCTTCAAAACACTTCTTTACAAATAAATATAAAAATTAGCTATCTAAATATGCAAATAAAATCAAAATTCGCATCAAAATATGAAAAGTCGGTTTAACCCGAATAGTGCTGAGATTTTTTTTTTCGATTTTTATTACGAAACTTTCATAAATTATAGATTTGGGATCGCTGATTCTAAATATATGATTTTTTTTTTCGTCGTCCTTTTCAGGCCAATCGACAGGACCTATTTTTTGACTGTGACCATATGGTCACGTCAGCACTGCTAGGGCACTGGTTTTTGTAAGGTGAACAAAAATTATGAAAGGGAAAAAATAATAAAAAACAGTTTAATTCTTAATAGATACTTATTCTTACTTTATTAAGAACAAAGTTATTAGTATGTGTACACAAGTTTTAGTTTAACTTCATGTGGTATTTGGCGAAACAATAAATGCAAAGCCAAACATTGCCCTTTATGCAAAAAGTTCTGCCTACACTTTTGCATAGGTCCCCAACACAACGTCTTCTTTTGTCACAAGCGGCAACAAAATGATCTTTTCGATCGTAGCGAATGGCTTGAGTTAGGTCAGTTTCATGACGTGGTCTCTTTGGTCCTCCTTGAATGGGCAGTTGCCCATAGTGCTTGCAATACAACACTGCAATTTGTCTTTTGAATTCAAGTTGGGTGAACTTTTTTGAGCCTCTTTGCAACTGCCAAGCATTTTTGAGAGAAACGTCGAGCAGCCAAGTGAAAATTGAGATCCACCACTTCTTACCACGATGTCCAATACGATAAATATTTGCGTTTTGAACAAGACGATCCACGCCGCACATATATTTGTTGTATTCAGTTATGATGCATGGTCGTGTAACTGTAATTCTTTTATTGGCTTCTTTGGAATACCTTGTCGCTGAAGATGCTGGCAGAGCTACGTAGCACGTAGAAGCAGCGCAAACAACTGAATTATCAACCTACTTCGTAAGTTGCATGCCAGTTTTTCATTTTCATTGTTTCGTATGATCCACGCGTTGCCCTTTTCATAGTTTCCTTGTGTTTTATTGGGCAGCTTGCAGGAATTCGATGCTCTCTAATAGTGCCGGTAGCATTAAACCCTCTCGATTTTAGATAGGCAAGCAAAGGAAAACCCGTGAATAAGTTATCGAAATAAAAAGAAAATGGAAGAACCTTCAAATCGTCCGGAAAGTCATTGATCATATTTATGATTGGTGCTGCACATTTTCCGGTCATCATATTTATTGGTAGAAAATGGATTCCTGCCTTTTTATATCTCAAAATTCACTAAGTAGACATTTGACGTACATAATGACCACCACTTGTATCCAAACCTAATTGGTTTACCTTTCAAAAATTGTTTACAGCCATGGCGTCCATAGTAGGCAATCATGCCAAACTGAACATGCAAAAAGGCCCCGAAATTTGTATTGAAAATAACAACACAAATATTAGTACGATTTTACTTTTTTTTTTTGGAGGCCTTTTTAAATTTTTGGGGGTCATTTTGCATTATTCAAAAATGCTGTAACAATTGGGGCCTTTTTACACTTTTTGATTTGGGGTAATTTTTAATAATACAAATTGACCCCAATTTTGGGACCTTTTTGCCAATGAAAATGGGTTTAAACTACTTGGTCAGCAAATCATTTGTAGCATCTCCCGAATCCTCTATAGATATGATTGAATCATTTAAATAAAAAAGAGTGTGGAAAAATTTTGGACTTTCGAGAGATACTGAAAATCCAAGACCATTTTCGTGCATAATCGAAGATGGGTTCCCCTTTTGTATATTTGCGTCTTTGAAATCCATTGATATAATCAAAGAGAACCTAACAGACAGGAAATATCTAATGAACGCCACATTTAAAATGGTTCCTCGCGGATGCTATAAGCAAGTCTTAATTATTTATATGGAATATTTGGAAGAAGTAATTAAATTTCTAATAAGCACAGTCTTAAGTTTTTGTGCCGCAGTCCAAAAATTATTTTTAAGAAATCGGGTGATAGTGACAAAAAAAATTTTTAATCGCGCGCATGATTGAAAAAAAAAAATTCACCCGATTTCTGAAAAAAACAAAATTTTTGGCTCCGTCAATAAAAATTCCTTCATTTAGTATTATATCTAGATTTTTCCAATATTTTTCGTCCTTATGGAAAAAAATCTAATGCCGCCTATGAGCACATTTTTAAATACGTAAAAACCAATATTTTTAGTCTCCATGAAAAATGGGCCCAATACAAAAAAGTCTCAAAATTTTGAATTGAAAACAACAGCACGAATTTTAGGGCGATTTTTCTTTATTTAACCTTTTTTAATTTTTTTGGGTTCATTTTGCATTTTTCAAATTTAATGTTTCATTTGGGACCTTAAATTTTGGGGCCTTTTCATTTTCAGTTTTGGGGTCATTTTGCATTTGGGCCATTTTTCAGGGAGTCCATATCTCCTTCTGAGTAGCCAAACTAGATTCTTAGTATCGACTTGTGCTGTCTTTCAAAGCTTAAAATCTTGTCGTCACTTAAATTTTCTTGGAATCATGTGAAATCATTTGAATAACCATCCAAATGCTTCGCGAGCTCTTTGTTTTAAATCGTCAATACTCTGAATATTAAGGTGTTAGTGACAATAACAACAGATTTTATAGGAATTGACCTTGAACCCTGTGCATGCACTTAATTTTGCATCCAAATGCTTTTTGGCACTTTCGCCTTTAAACCGTCAACTATATGCATACGGAAAACATATATAGCACAAAAAAATCATATGTTGAATACCTTTCCCTTCCCCTTCACACCATCAGGAGGTGGTTGCAGATCAGCTTGGAACCCATTGCCAAATATATAAAGAGCTGCCAATGTACTCTATCGGCTCTCTTAGCATTTTGAATATGTCTGTCCTCCTTATTACGATACACTTTGTTTCAACGCCATTTCGTCTCCCATCACAATGCGAATTCTGATTTAAAACAAAAATGCGCAACGCGAGTGCCAGAACCGTTCGTAAACGGACAAATAATGAATGACTTTTTCGGTAGAGAAAAAGGGATGGACAAATTTCTTATGCGCATGAATACGCAAAAGCTATTTCACGATAAAAAGAAGAAAAACGTTTGAAAGCAGCATACGGTGTTCGCTTTTTAACTATTATATAAAATTTTTTCTGAAAATTTAACCTTTTATTTTCATAAAATTTACAAGTAGAAAAAAATAAAATGTTTTTATTTCGTCAAAAGAGATTATACTGTATTTAATTTAATTTTATAATCACAAATTAAAGGTGATGAAAAATATATTCGTTAATTGGAAGGAAGAAAGTCGATTCTTGCACACTGCATCATGCCCATGAATTTTTTATAAACAGGATTGATTGAAATCAGCAAAATTCATTGGTGAAATGACGGTGGAAAGGAAAAGAAATTCTGTAAGGACAAACATAGGAACGCTTGTATGAAGGTATTTGAAAAGGAATGATTGAGCTTGTTTACATTCGATGGTTGAAGACCCATTAAAATGATTTTTAAAAATTTCAATTTTGCTATTGACTGAAGCAATTTTTTCTCTAAAATTTAAATCTATTATTAGGGCAGTATTAAAAAAAGTCCTTCAATTAATTGTTCAAATTTCAATATAAAGGCAATTAATAAAAACTTCTTAAATTCATTTTCAATTTAGCCTCAGCTAAGTTGAGTATTTTGACAGCTTAAAATACTAATTTCAGCAGAGCAAAATTTTCTAGGAGATGTAAGAAGACGGTGTGGATTGTCTCATTGTTAATATCAAAAGTTAAATTACATTTTCATCAAAAAAACAGCAGAAAAAAGATTTTATGCAATTCGACATCATAATAGGCCTAGTATGATGTCGATTTTAAAATCATAATGAAGCATATTATGACACTAGATTTGAGAAAGTTAAAAAAAAAATTTTAAAACAAACAAAAAGCATGGCATACTACCAGGGTTTGTAATGAATTTCAAAGCGTGCAATAATAAATTTCAAAACGCACGCATTTCAAAAAATACAAGGCAAGGTGTGCAGTAATAAATTTCAAAATGCACCCATTTCAAAAAATACAAGGCAAAAATAAGCAGAGCATACTACGAAGTTGTATAATAAAGAATTTCAAATTATGAATCTGTCAAATAAAAATAAAAATTTTCTTCACAAAAAAAACCTTTTCTTAAATTTAGGTTGAAATCTAGTTTGAAATCTCATTGCATAAAATATTGTTCGGCACTCGTGTCGAAACTCAGCTTTTTTCGCACTCGTGGTATTGTAAAACTCGGCTGCGCCTCGTTTTATAACATTTACCACTCGTGCAAAAAAAAAGCTTCATTTCGACACTTGTATCGAAAATATCTATTTTCAATTGCTAAAAAATAAAATTTCATAATGGAAATGCTTGGACCCTAAGCCCGAAAAAATATTAAGGTAATTAAAATTAAAATTTAAAAAGGGTCGAGGTCGAATTAAAACCTACAAAAACTTGCACATAATGTTACAAAAGGTAATCTGAAGTCGACTAGCTTTAGACTTTTTCGCATTTCCCGAAATTCCGATAGAGGATGGTGACTCCTTTCAAGTGATATTAGGTGTAGTAAAAAGAAATCCATTATTTGTCCAATAGATGGCGTTATTTATCTGCATCTCGCGTTGTATAAGTCCGATCGTGTTACGCTAGGGGGCATTAGAAAGATGACAGTTCCTACTAAAAAAGCTTTTTTGACACTTTTTTGATTGATTGATTCAGTTTTGTTTGAGAGCTTGTCAAAGATGGACATCAGCAAAGAGAAAATTCGCTACATTTTACAGTTTTTCTTCGATAAGGGAGAAAACGCAAGCCAGGCGGCTGAAAATGTGAATAGCGTTTATGCACCTGATACTGTAACAGCCAATCATGCGCAATTTTGGTTTCGTCGATTCCGTTCCGGTAACTTCGATGTCAAGGATGCACCACGCACTGGAAGGCCAATTGTCGAAAATGTCGATAAAATCATGGAAATTATCGAGTCCGACCGTCATGTTAGCACTGTTTCGATTGCAAAAGAGCTAAAGATTGCACAAAAAACCGTTTGGAACCATTTGAATAAGGCTGGATACACAAAGAAGCTCGATGTATGGGTGCCACACGAGTTAACGCAAAAAAACCTCATAGACCGAATTTCCATCTGCGAATCGCTGCTGAACCGCAACAAAATCGACCCATTTCTGAAGCGGTTGGTGACTGGTGATGAAAAGTGGGTCACTTACGACAACGTCAAGCGAAAACGGTCGTGGTCGAAACACGGCGAACCGGCGGAAACGGTGGCCAAGCCAGGATTGACGGCCAGGAAGGTTTTGCTGTGTGTTTGGTGGGATTGGCAGGGAATTATATACTATGAGCTGCTCCCATACGGCAAAACTCTTAACTCGGAACTCTACTGTCAACAATTGGACCGTCTGAAGGAAGCAATCGTCCATAAGCGGCCAGCTTTGGCCAATAGGAGAGGAATTGTGTTCCATCAGGACAACGCCAGGCCACACACATCGATAGTGACTCGCCAGAAGCTCCGGGAGTTTGGTTGGGAGGTTCTTCTGCATCCACCTTATAGTCCGGACCTGGCACCAAGTGATTACCATCTGTTCCTGTCCATGGCGAACAATTTTGCTGGTGAAACATTCGCTTCAAGAGAGGCTTCTGAAATTCGACTGTCTCAATTTTTTTCTAATAGGAACGAGGGCTTCTATGAGAGAGGCATATTGAAGTTACCTTTAAAATGGCAACAAGTTATCGAACAAAACGGCGCATATTTGACCTAAATCGGGTCATTCTAACTATCTTAAATAAAGCCCTCAATTTAATGCAAAAATAATGGATTTCTTTTTACTACACCTAATATATTTCCATGAGCATGGTATATGGCTGTCTCAATCTTTTTAATTACAAACAGTCCACACACTTACTTGAATAGGTTTGAAGTGTTATTTGTGCCATTGTCAGACATTACGACCCTAGAAATCTGAAACTATGTTATGTTTTTGTTGAAGAGTAATATATAAGAAGTATATTTTAATCGCACCTTTCTGTCCTCCCAATGGTCCGTCGCGGAATTTTTTAGAGACTTCATCGATGTCCTTCCTATCTGTGAGACATCGTCATCTACGGCAGCAATCTTAAAGAACACTAAATGCGTCCCATATGGGAGGGATCATACATCATATCATCAATCCCAACATCCGTAAACGTCAAGTCGTTAAATAAAGGAAAGTAAAAAATCTTTCATAGCAGTTTTATCAAACCCTTCTTCGACAAAACAAAAGATACAGAACAAACAAATTCAATGCATCATCACCGAATCAGAACTGAACTACATTAATGCACATCAAGGGCAATGAAAACAAAAAACTCCAAAAACACATAACAAAACCAACAGAAAAAGCAAAAGGCATAATTAAAAAGAGCATTGACTTCATCTTCCAACAGGCCAAAGTCAGTGTAACAAAAGTGTTCCTTCGAGATTTCTAATAGAAAAAGTGTAACGAACTGGACAAAATAACTGTCCTTTTGTTTTAAGGCTATTTATAAAAAAAGTGTTAACTCTATAGCAACGTATTTGGTACCTATACAAAGCATAAATATTGCAGATTAAAAAAAAAATACTCATTTGTAAAATAAAAGAGCTACTGAAAAGATGTCGTCTCAACAAGAAGAAAAGCGGAAAGCAATTATTTACAAACACCTGAAAAATCCAAACACCACGTACAAAAAGATCGCTAAGGAAGTTAGCGTGTGCAAAAAAACTGTCGGTAGGGCCATAAAACGATACAGACAGCTTACTTCTTTATCAAAACCATCAGGATCAGGGAGAAAAAGTGGTCCAGCGAACCAAGCGGTGGCGCAGAACGTTAAGCGGCTGTTTACTCAGAATCCAGGCACTTCGGTTCGCGATATGGCAGCAAAAGCGGGAACATCGAAGTCAAGTGTTCAACGGATTAAAAAATGTTACAACCTAAGGAGCTATAAAGTACAAAAAGTACCTGATAGGTCAGAAGAAAAGGACGCCGAAGCCAAGAGGAAGGCTCGAAAACTGTATCGCGATTACCTGCCCAAATTTGATTGCGTGATCATGGACGATGAAACGTATCCTCTAAAGTTACCACCGAAAAACATACCAAATTTCCAAAGAAATACATGGTGTGGCAGGCCATTTGCAAATGTGGCCTTCGAAGTAAGGAATTTGTGACGGATCGCACAATAAACACCGAAATTTACATCAGAGAGTGTCTGGACCGGCGTTTGCTGCCTTTTATACGTCAACACCAAGGTTCAGTACTATTTTGACCTGACCTAGCAACATCTCACTACGCCCAGAGAACGATGGATTGGTACCAAGCCAATAATATCACTGTGGTACCAAGAGAAGCAAATCCTCCGAATTGCCCCGAACTTCGTCCAATCGAAAAATATTGGGCTTTAATGAAAAGGAACCTTAAGAAGACCAAACAAACTGCAAATGACATCGAAATATTTCGACATAAATGGCGTCGGGCATACACTAAGGTGAACGAAAGGTCGGTAAAAAACCTAATGGAGGACCTTAATTAAAAAGTGTATAATTTTTTTTAAGTGTATTTTTTTCAGTATAATTAAATTTTTTATTTAGTTTGTAATGTTCACTTAATAATAAACTGAAAGAATTTTTAAAAGAACATCATTGGTTTTTTTGCAAATAAAAAAAAAACAAAAGGACAGTTATTTCTGGGACAGTCTTTAAATTAGTCCTCCTTGAAAGAACTACCGGAGCCAAATTGACTGAATGACGAATGATTTTTTATCCTCGCTCGCGGCAAAAAGTAACAAAAAGGCAGTCCGTGTGTTTGATACTCATTTCTTTATGAGTACATCATTGGCGTACAACCATCCGGAACAGTCTTCTTGCCGCTTGATTAGTTTCTGAAAAAATTCTAACGTCTTCGATTTAAAAATTTTGTTTATACCGGTGCACGAGCGCAACCACTGGATGCTGGCGTTAGCCACACGACGAAATCTATATAGCAAACAAAACAGGAGCGACAATTCAAAGGAAAGCATAACGTCGATTTTCAAACGAGGCAGCGACGAATTATGACGAAAATACAATGCCACTGGTGGACCCAGATTGCAGTCAGCAATGCAACAGTAACGACTGTGGAATTTTCATTCTGCGATTCACGGAAAAATTTCGAGATGTACCAAGCTCGGGACGATCGTTCCTTTCTGCAGACGCATTTGTGGAACACATCAGGCTCACAAGAAAATGTTTCAACCGTCTCATCTGCCAAGAAGCAGCGAGAAAATGTAAACATCTCGAAGAAGATCGTGAGCAAGTAGAAGAAGAGTTGAAGAAGATAGGACAGACATGTAAGCCCGGACAGACACGAAGGAAGTCCAAGTTGCAAACTAAATCAAATATATATATTGGGAATGTTACCAGTGGGAAAAATTAAATATTATTTATGGAAGGTAACGTTGATGGAGGACTTGGTATTAAGTAATAATTAAGATAAAATTGAAATTGAATCCTCTATTATATATTTTCATTTTCCTTTAGTTTAATACATTAAAATTTAATGAAAGCAAAATTAAAAATTTTTCAGACAATATTTGCATTACTATGTCTTGTGTAGGCTGTGGTTTACGGAAATTTGCAGATCCGATCAATAACAAAACAAAACGGTTATATGCAGATACACATCCGACAAGCAGAAGTTATTGAAGATTTTCATACTGTTTTGCATATAATACACCCAAAAAAAATTTTCGGTATTGTTTCATCTATCAAAGAATTCGTCGGGAGGGTTCGATGCAAAACCCGGAAATAATTGCAGCAGAAATCAAAACAATTCAATCAAAAATAAAGTTAATAACCCCTTTTAGCGACACAAGAAAGACACGACGCCTCATAAATGCTGTTAAAAGAGCATCAAACTGGTTATTCGGCACCATGGACGACAACAATCGATAGGAAATTGTAGAACATTTGAAGACTACGGATTAAAATAACCATAGCGCAACTAAGTACCTAAATAAACAAATCTCAATTAATTTCTTCTTTAATTAGACTATATGCATGCTAAAAAGGGCGGTAGAACGTGATAGAGACATAATTAATTCAAAACTCTTAGATTTTCACAATGCAAACAATCAAATAATAAATGATATGCGGTACTAAGATCAACTGATGAAACTTAAAAGCATTGAGGAAAATATTAACTTTATCCAAGATCGCATTGCTTCCGCGAAATACGGTATAATTCATCCAAGCATATTAACAATAGAAGAAGTGGACAGATTCAAACTCGATTTTTTCAAACTTAAATTAACAGGAATAGAAGTTCAATTGTTATAGCTAGCAAGATGTCATTTTTTCAATTTTTTCATAATCATCCGACAAATTTAAAATCACTTTTTTTTAAAGAAAAATCTTCAGTCTTCAAGCTGAAATGAATGAAAGAATGTTGATGTTTTTTCATGTGATTGAAAAGTCTTTAAGAAACTAGATATAAATATTAAATATGTATATTAAAAAGGTTTTTGGTCTGTATAGCTTAAAAACCGTAGAAATTCGGATTTGCTCATTTCGGAAATAATTTGCCACACGCTAAAACAAACCCGGTTTTATAGTTCGAACCCATTTCCGAAAGACCCTAAAATTATCCTTCAACATCCACTTGGCCCAAGCCAAAAGGACCAATACCATGGAAACTATCAAGGGAAAACGAAATTCCCCATACAAAAACATCTTGTTTTTTGGCGTTTTTAAAGCACGATGCCACCCCTTAAAAACACTTTGTTTTGGATATCGTTTCCGAAGGAAAGGGTATATTAAGTTTGGCACGGAGTATGTAACATACCAAAGGAGTCGCGATAGATATAGACATATATATATATTCTTGATCAGGGTGACAAGAAGAATCGATCTAGCCATGTCTGTCTGTCTGTCGGTCACGCTTTAGTATTTCGTAATTAACTCCTAAGCCATGAAAGATATCATATTGAAATTTGGCACGGACTTGAACCAGGTAAATGTCCGAAAAACTGCATACAAATTTTTTTCGTAGTCCCTTCTTTGGTTGTGGGAAGTGGTTCAGAAGTTTCAAAAATCACGATTTTTAACGTTTTTCGGGAATAACTTTTTTACTATACATCCCAGCTTATTTAAATTTGGTATGTGTATAGCCAATATGTAGACTGAAGCTTTCGCTGAAAAAAAATTGCGACACCGCTATATTTATGGTCATCATCCTACACATTAGAAAAAAAAACACTCTTTCTCTTATTCTCATATCTGTATACAAAAATGATTTTTTTTTTTGCTTCTTCTGATTGTGTATTTTGCCGCCAAATAAAGTCGTCACTTAAGGTTAAAACTTTGACCACCATTCGCGAAATTCGCAAAAATTTGATTTGCACTATTTTGAATTGAGTATTTCGCAGCTAAACAAAATGTGCTCTAACGGTTTAAATTTGATCAAGACCACCATCCGCGAAATTCGTGAAAATTTGGTTTTCACTATTTTGAATTGAGTATTTCGCAGCTAAACAAAATGTCCTCTAAGGGTTAAAATTTTATCAAGACCACCATCCGCGAAATTCGCGAAAATTTGATTTTCACTATTTTGAATTGGGTATTTCGCAGCTAAACAAAATGTCCTCTAAGGGTTAAAATTTTATCAAGACCAGCATTCGCGAAATTTGCAAAAATTTGATTTTCACTAGTTTGAATTGAGTATTTCGCAGCTAGACCAAATGTCCTCTAGCGGTTAAATTTTGACCATGACCATCATTCGCGAAACTCGCGATATGTTGATTTTCACTATTTTGAATTGAGTATTTCGCAGCTAAACAAAATTTCCTCTAAGGGTTAAATTTTTATCAAGACCACCATTCGCGAAATTCGCAAAAATGTGATTTTCACTATTTTGAATTGAGTATTTCGCAGCTAGACAAAATGTCCTCTAACGGTTAAAATTTGACCATGACCACCATTCGCGAAATTCGCAAAAATTTGATTTTCACTATTTTGAATTGAGTATTTCGTTGCTAGACAAAATGTCCTCTAACGGTTAAAATTTGACCATGACCACCATTCGCGAGATTCGCAAAAGTTTGATTTTCACTATTTTGAATTGAGTATTTCGCAGCTAGACAAAATGTCCTCTAACGGTTAAAATTTGACCATGACCACCATTCGCGAAATTCGCAAAAATTGGATTTTCTCTATTTTGAAATGAGTATTTCGCTGCTAGACAAAATGTCCTCTAACGGTTAAAATTTGACCATGCCCACCATTCGCAAAAAATTTGTACTTAAATATAATTTCGAGTTTGTGAAGCTAAATCGAAGCACAGATAATGTGTAGCTAGAACAACGAAAAGGGCAGGATTTTGTGTTAAGGTAATGTTTCAACATATTTAAGGCTGAGGAAAAGGTATGTGTGCAATCGGCTTAGCCGATGTAAACTTCTTTACTTGTTTTTGTCATAATATTAGCTTTCAAAATCCTATTGGCCCACAAAAATTGCTGAGCAAATTTGGCTGTACTGATGGAAAATATGTTACAACATTGTTCAAAAAAGTTCATACAATCTTGCAATGTAATAAGAAAGAAATTTATAGTTTATTTTAGGGTAAAAATTTGTCATATGAATAGATATTTTCGATACAAGTGTCGAAATGAAGCTTTTTTTTGCACGAGTGGTAAATGTTGCAAAACGAGGCGCAGCCGAGTTTTACAATACCACGAGTGCGAAAAAAGCTGAGTTTCGACACGAGTGCCGAACAATATTTTATGCAATAAGATTTCAAACTGGATTTTAACCTAAATTTAAGAAAGCGTGTTTTTTGTTTGTTTGTTATTGTGAAGAAATTTTTTATTTTGATTTGACAGATTCATAATTTGAAATTCTTTATTATACAACTTCGTAGTATGCTCTGCTTATTTTTGCCTTGTATTTTTTGAAATGCGTGCATTTTGAAATTTATTATTGCACGCCTTGCCTTGTATTTTTTGAAATGCGTGCGTTTTGAAATTTATTATTGCACGCCTTGAAATTCATTCTTAAAAAACCATGTAGTATGCCATGCTTTTTGTTTGTATAAACAATTTTTTATACTTTCTCAAAACTAGTGTCATAATATGCTTCATTATGATTTTAAAATCGACATCATAATAGGCCTATTATGATGTCGATTTGCATAAAAATTATTTTCAAAACAAAAGTTAATACAAAATGTTTGCTTTAACGAAATCAAATTCTTATGGAAACTTCAGAATGTATTCCTTGCGTTAATTGTAAGCTCTGTGCAAGATTTAAAGACATTCTGACCAAAGCAAAAATTGTACATTAAATATTAATTTCGAGTTGTTTGGGGGGCGGGTGGTGGGCGTGACCGATTTTGATTAAACTTCATAGTTTTTTTAATTTTAAGGTTCAGTGCCAAGTTTAATAACTCTGCGAACACTCCAAATAGTTTTTACACTCAAATGTATTATGCGATCCCAATGTGTCATGGGAGGAAATTGGAAACGCCCATTTCCCGAGATTTATCGCTTACAAAAAAAATTTTAAAACAAAAGTTTAAACTATATATGTGATCTAATAGAATAATAAAAAAAATTATAATTTTTTTTTTAACAAAAACCTTCTTGACACGTTGCTAATTATAGCACTTAAAATTTCAAATAACTTTTTGAAGTTAGAACTTAAATTTTTCGATTACTTAAACTTAACCATTTTTAATTCCCTGCAACGCCAAACGTGCTTCGTGAGTATCCAACAAAGCGCTTATGCTGTCCTGGAAAATCCTGCAACGAGGACATTAAGATGTATTTCATGAGTTTCACTCTGATCCACCCCGTGGAATGAGGTATCACCACTGTTCCACAGTTAATATTCTATAATTTGTTTCATATAACGCCCTTTATGCTTTGCAACACCCAGTGCCTTTCAGGCGTTTAACTCTCATCCAGACCTCGTTGAATAAGGTATAACCACTTTTCAACCGGTTTGACTGTTATAGTACAACAACGCCACCATGCATATCCAAAGTCAAAGCACTAAGGGTCTCTCGTGAGTTTCACTCAGTCCCTGTAGAAATAGGTATCACCACTTCTAGCATAGAACATGCAAGCACGCTGAATTCATACCTGGAAATTGCATCGGATGAGTAGTTACCAAATCAAACTGTTCAAATTATATTTACCAGATCGTAGATCTTTCCCGACTATTAGTTAGTCGAATACCGGCTGCGGCATAAAATATTGTTGCCTCGGTACAGGAACGAATACTATATCCGTTTACAGTAAAAGTCCTTAGATTCGTTTTATATATTCATTGTATTCAAATCGTTTCACATAAGTCATATTCTACTCTAGGTTACTGACTGCGCTAATACCTAGCTAATTTGAAGTCCACTCTGCAATGCTATGGCTCGTGAGATGAGACCTTTGGATATTTTCTGCCGGCTTGCATCTGGAATTCAATCTGTCTTTCCAATCGATGATGCACTGCTTATTTAGAGAGAAAGTGCCAACCATGCACTTCTTCGCTGATACTTTCGCAGTGCGGAACACGCTCGCACTCAGATGATATTCCGCAATGCTCTCGCTTAGTCTTTCTGATGTCGTTATTACTTTTACTTTTACGCATTGTTACCTGCTCGCAATGGAATCTTCGGGTTCAATCTTAGTGCAACAACAATCGACATTGGCTCAGAGCGCTGCCATCAAGGTCGATGAACCTACCTGCCTGTCTCCTATGTTGAGAGTCAACACACGAGAGTTCGGTATCGCAGCAGTTGAAGCAACTCGAGCTGCGCTTATCACAGTCTATAAAGAAAATCTCTTAGCAAATAGCCGACCATAGTGCGATCGTAACTGAGGTAAGAGAAAACTTGGTGTCCCTTGAAAGTCGGCTAACAGCGGAGATCGACTCAGACTTATTGGAGTTGTCTATTAAGGTTGCCTCTAAGATGAAGGCCGACCCGACTGCAACCACTGCGAACCTGATGGCAAAAAAGCGAGATCACTGCTATTAAAGAGAATCTAGTGAGCAAGATAGACTCTGAGCTATCAGGTCTGAATGTTCGGATAGGTGATGTTGAAGCCTAACTGTCTGAAAACATTCAAGGCTTTGGAGAAGAGAATCATAATTCGGCTGAACTGAACAAGTTGATGTTGGATCTTGATAGACTTGATAGAAAAAAACTAAGCAACATTTTATCAGATGCTATTTTCTTTGGAATTCCTCTAGTTGAGGGTGAGATTCCTAAAAGCGTCTTCAAAAAGATCTGTCTTTCTATTGGCTATATGGTTCCTCAAATTAAAGATGCTTTTCGTGTTAAGCAGGTCAACATTGTTCAATTCTATACGAAGTCCGATCGTAAGTCTCAAAGCATTCGGTAACTATCGGAGATGCAACCATTCTGCAGTCTGTCTGAGTAATTCTCAGTTTCACTATGATAGTTTTGTTTATATTCATGAAAGCTTATTGCCTGAAGCAAAAGAAATCATGCAGCTCGCGATCAAACTTAAGCTTCGATAAAGCTATTAACTGCGCTGCTTTAAACTCGTAGCGCGAAATGAGTCTACTAGATGGTATATTGTTAGGTATAACAACAAAACAACTAAATTTTTTATAACGTTAATATTAATATTTCTCTTTTTAAGTCCGAGCTATTTTTTCTTTTACCGGTTTTCTTAAGTTGATTATGCATGCCCAATGTTTTCTGCGGCTTTTAATGTCTGTGCTCATTGCGTTTTTCGATGAAAATTATGGTCGACTATAACAGACTAAGCACTGACGTGAACAGTAAGCTTCTTATCAATATAATGAGTAGCTTCTGTCGCGGTCTAATGTTGGCTCATTTATATGCACGTAGCTTAAGCTCACTGAAGTTCGACTTTGTGGAGTATATTTTTGATAGAGATAATATTGATATTGTGTGCATAACGGAAACATGGTTAAACCCGGATATACTTGATGGTAATTAGTACTTGCATGGCGATAAGCTTTTGCGAAAAGATGGGGTCGGAAAAAAGGGGTGGGATTGCAATGTTTTGCAGAAATTGTCTTAATGTTTGGGTAATACAATGTACCTGTAACGATATAGTAGAATCTTTAAGTGTTCAAATTGCTACTGGGGAAAGGAAAATGCTAATCAGCTGTCTATATAATCCAAATCGCAACAATTTACTTGAATTTTATTTCTCTACTATCAAGCCACTTGTAGTTGCTTATGATAGCGTGATTGTCTGTGGTGATTTTAACATTAATTTATTTGATAACGACGTCATTAAAGACCGTTTTTGCGATTTGGCTTCTGGGGTTGGGTTGCATTTTGTAAATTGCAAAAATCCAACTCTCTTTTCGCCAAGCTCTGTTCCTACCCTCTAAGATCTCTTTCTTGTTGCGAGTGTCTCACTATGCCTTCATTTTGGTCAATGCTCTTTTGTATCTGATCATGATTTGATTTACCGAATATTTAATTTCCCAGTAGGAAATTTAACTAGTGCCGAGGTATTCCTCGACTACTTCCCAATTCAACAGTACTACTCGCTCGCAGTTTCCCCGCCAATGAATTGAACTGTAAACTTTTACTCCGAGGTGCCATTCGAAAATCGACAGTCGCGTTTGAACTAGTGCAGAAGTAGACGCAACAGGGCCAATTCAGTTAACTTGCTATACTACGTTGATAGATGGAGAACAGGCCCGAGCTGTCGTAGCCCACTATTCGAAGGACCCAGGTTCGATTCCCGGGCCAAGCGAATGCCGATTTTTTTTTAATTATTAGTAAAAATTTTAATCCTAAGAGGAATAAAATACAAATGCATATAAATAAGAAAGGTTTTAAATTGACAGAAAATGTTGAAAGAACTTGTGCGCAAAGTTGTGAGACAGCATTAGTGAAGATTTATTTTTCAATTAAATTTTTGAGTTTTTCGAATGTTACCATCTTCTAAATTTTTTCGCCTGCGACAGGGATCGAACTCGAGCCCTTTATATTGCCAAGCGAATACGCTTTCAATACGCCACGGACCTATCTGACTCACGCGCAGCAAAGATATAAGATTAATTTGTACAAAAAGTTTAACTTTAGATGCCTCGTTGAATATGCCACTAGTTAGGTTCTACGGTCAGTGTTGAGCACTAGTTGTTTTTTCTATACTCGAACACTACTCGCTGGGGCCCAATTGACCCCAATCTTCCTACAGGGTTCTTTCCACAAAATGATAATGTAACTGAAGAAGTTCCTTATCGTGACTTTAAAGCAATCAATCTCAAAAGCTTCTTTATTCACCTTGCCTCCGCAAACTGGGATGATTGTTGTTTTTTCGGTCAAGTTGATGACAAATTGAATTTTTTAGTTGAAGCTTTATTCAATATCTTCAAAACACGCACTCCCGTATGAAAGGTTAAAGTTAAGATAAGTTCTACACCCTGGTTTAATTCTTCAATTCAGAAGACTATTAGAAACAAAAATAAGATGAACAATAAGTGGAAGCAAAATACTTCCCAGCACAACTGGGTAAATTACAAATCCTTCAAGAATTGTGCAGTCAACATGGTGTGTGAAGCAAAAAAGTTTTTTATGGAAGGGAACTTAATTTCAAAAATCCCAGTAAGAAGCTTTGGCAAAAAATTAGATAATTTTCCTATAAACGAACGTTAAAGTAACCTTGTAATATTGATTCAGATATTCGCCTTTACTGCTAATCACTCTTCGAGGGATAAGGTGCACACGGATCTCAGTCGTTATGCCGATAACCCATTCTACTTTAGTCCTGTCTGTGACTTTGGTGTTTTAAGATGCATCAACAAAATCAGTTCTAATGCGGAGGCGTAGACAATCTGTCGATTTGTCTCATAAAACTAGCAGCACTTGACGCCTTGACGAACATTATAAACCCCATTTTAACCACAAATACTTTTCCAGGTATGTGGAAAATAGGTGAGGTTATCCCTCTTCCTACAAAATCCCCCGCGATGTCCGTTGAGGATTAAAGACCTATCACTATCTTACCATGCCTGTCAAAAGTATGCGAATTGTTGATGGCAGTGCAGATTCAGAGCCATTTTACTAATTTCAGTCTTCTATCTCCTCTCCAGTCTGGCTTTTGTTCAGGTTACAGTTGGTCTACTGCGGTAATTGACGATTTACGTGAATCAAACGATATGGGTTATTTATCTATGCTCACTCTACTGGATTTTTCTAAAGCCTTTGATTGTGTGAATCACTATATTTTGATTGAGAAGCTTGGAAGCCTTTATGGTTTCAATAATCATGCGTTAATGCTGCTTACGAGCTTCCCAACTGGGCAGCTTCAGCGAGTTGCACGTCAGAGAAAGTTGTCTAGCTATAAGGATGTTGGATGTGGTGTCCCCCAAGGCTCAGTTCTTGGTCCGTTAGTATTCACTATATTTATAAATGACATCTTCGCAGTGGTCGAAAATTCTACAGCATATGCAGACGATGTCCAAATATACTTGTCTCATATAATAGGACTTATAGAAGACCTGTGCTCCCGCATTCGAAATCGCCAACACAATAAATCAAAAGCAAAACTCGGAAACTAATTAACATTTGCACTTTTATTGACATATTAATTCTCATAAAGAAATATGAATTAAAACCTTATTACGGGATCGGTCTGAAGCTCGGCGGCACAACCTTCCGACCTAGTCCGCAGCGGAAGGGGGTTGGAGAGGATGCTATATGGGCGGCCGTGATCCCAGTCATTGTATCAGGGCCGCGTGGAAAAAGTGACAAGTCTTCCATCCGAGGGGCCAGAATCTCGAATGCCATAAGATTGGCATTCATCCGAAAAGACTGGTTGTAGTCACAATATGCCGCATACCCTGCGATATAGAAAGTCACCTCAAAACAGTGGTAGAGAATAGTCATAACGCAGTCGGAGGACTGAATGAACAGATTACAATAAACAACTATTTCAATGAGACCCTAGGGATTATAAAAAAGGCAAAAGACCAAGATAGATAATATTGGAATAAAACAGACAAAAAAGATATCATAATGTCGAAGCAGTTAATGTTCAACGGACAAATGTTTAAACTTAAAAGTATTGAAAACAAAATAGACCTTATACAAGATAGTATTGCAGCAGTCAATAATGGACTAATGTATGCAAGCAGCCTCACCAACGACGAAATAAAAAAATTCGAAATTGATTTCTTCAAATTAAATTTCATGCGGTTCGGAATATACGCGCACACACATTTCAATTATAATAGTGATTAAGGTTCAAAAAATTTTGCTCAAAGCTGAAATCAGTTTAGTCACGCCAATCCCCAATCAAAAATGTTTCCAAATCGTGGCCGAAGATGAAATAAGAACATCAATAAATGGCACTATTTTCACATACCAAGAGAACGCAATTCTAAAAGAACTCAAACGTAGTCGACATTGTACTGTCCAAAACACTTGCAATTTCATTTATAATAACAAAACATTGTTTCAATATGTTGACGAAGGGTCCTTAATAGTAAAAAATAGCTACAATTTAAAGATACATCAAACGTGCAATGCAGAAAACCTCTCTTTAGAAAAAAACGCCCTTATGACCTTCTCCAATTGCAGTATAACCATAGGAAATGTTTAATACGAAGTCAATTATAGAGGAGAAATATTTTTGTGCAGAAAGTTGAACCTTAAATTTCAATAATACACCTATCATATTTGAAGATATAAGGCTGGTCTCCAGTTCCCCAAGGAATGAAAAACTCCATATAAAAAAAAGCCAAAGAAATGCTTAAGAAATATTTCTTCAAGAAATTTTCTGCATGCAGTCCCCAGTTCGGCAAAAAAGTAGCACATATTTTAATAGGTTTTTTTGACATAAAATGTGCACGGTAACCCAGGCTATCAGCAGAAATAATTGCAAATGAATTGTTTCTTGGAGAAATTTTGACAAGTGAGGTAGGTCAGTTGTGATTGTATAGAAATAGTGCATCCATTTTTCGGGTTTTTTCAAAAAACATGGAGAAAACCCAAAAAAAACCATAAACGCTTAATAAATTTCTCAAACGAGAATAAACGCGAATTAATATCGCTTGTTAAAGAGAGTAGAAGAAATTGCGCGCTTTTTATTCTGAACGTTTATAATCGCGCCTTTTTAATTTCTGTGTTTCGTTTCACTTTTTGGACACATGTGACATATGACATATTGCCTCTGTTGCTCTAAAAATTTCTGTAGTACTACAATTTTTCCTCGGAGAAATAAATAGAACATTTCTGCTGACATTCTTTACCGAACTGGAGACCAGCCTATAGTAGTAAACAGATTTAAGAACAGACCATTTATAAAAGAACTTCAATTCCACCAGAGCATGTCATATGGTTTTAGCGGAACACTTCTTCTTTTAATTGTAGGAAGCTTCATACTATTCTTTATATTACTAAAAAGAAAATCCGTTAAAGTAGGAATAAAACAAGATATCATACCAGAAATACAAAAGATAGATAGCATAAGAACAATATATAAACGATACCAAGAAAGATTAGATAACTCAAACGTTTAAGTCCTACAACTTTTTGAAACGCCCATCTCATTGGCTTTATGCAATTTGCAGTTATTTTTCCTAGCCAAAAGCAAAACAAAACACAAACAAAAAAGAAACAAAAAAAAGTTAAATGTAAGAAGTCATACGACAAAGGACGGATATGCAAAAAGGTGTCAAATATCCAAATGTGATTTTCGAGCAAGCAGTAGTAGGGACTCAATGCATAATTTTTATTTTCGTTTTCATTTAAGCAAGCAACTCAGAGGAGGACTGCGGAAGACTTTAAAGCTTGGGTAAGGAAATATAATCAAATTTCTTTTGCAGGTACAAAAGATACAATGACATCGATGTGTCCATACATGGTAGGGAAAAGGTTCTCTATTATTACACAAGCAGATTATAATATCCCAATCACTAACCAGTGGTTGAACGAGACGATGTGTTCTTGAATTGGCTGCTGAACAAGCGAAAGGAGATTGCAACCGATGTTCACGTATTCTATTCTTTCGCTTATAAAGGCGCCAGCATAAAGGCGGCACTAGAGTCAGATAACAAATGCATCATCGAAATGCGTATTACCATGTTGATACGACACATCGATGTGAGCACAAAATTTTTAGCACAAAACATAATTTAGTTTTTAAAATTGGCCAAAAACTAAGAAATACCCGACATAAAGGTCCAATACTCAGAATATCCACAACAAAAAATTGACTTCGATTGTGGGTTGTTTTTACTTAAATTTGCACAAACATTTTTTACGGCATTAGAGCAAAAAATGGTTTTTGTGGCTACAGAAAACATGCTACAGGCCGAAACACTTAGATAAGATCGACGCTTCCTAGCATTTTTAATCGAATTTCCTGGCGATGTTGATCATTTTTATAAATTTTTGTATGGCCTAAAGCGGCTGGTGCTGTCTGTAATACACAACCACACGCAACGCAATATACCCTCGACACAAACTATGTCGGGTATAAAAAACGTGTCAATCGGATATACTGGAGCCGCTGATTATTTCCGTACCAATTTCCAATGGGATATCTCGACTTTTATTCAAATCATCCATAATCTTGGGAATATGAATATTTAATATTCAAATAATCCATAGTCTTGGGAATATGAATATTGAATATTCAAATAATCCATAATCTTGGGAATATGAATATTGATTATTGAAATAATCCATAATCTTGGGAATATGAATATTGATTATTCAAATAATCCATAATCTTGGGAGTATTAATATTGATTTCCTGAATAATCCGTAATACAAAAAGACTGATTATTCATTACTCAATCAATTCATAATCCTTTTATCTAAAATTTCGATTTTTCAAGCAATCGCAATTTTTCTTTTTATTAGTATTTTCATAGTTTCAATCCGAATTTTTTCACATTGAAATATCAATTTCTCATTATTCAGAAATTTTATTTTTGCAATTTGTGATTTCTTTTATTCAATAATCAAGAATAATGAAGTATGGAAAAATTTATAATCAAAAAATTAAAATGCACAAATTTTTTTTGCCGATCCCTGGGTAAAATATTCAGCCTAAAAATTAACCGCTCCAATAAATTCTCATTAAAAATTCATGGAATTTGGATAACATATAAAAATAGTTTTGTCACATTGGAATTTTACTGAAACCTTAAAAATAAGTATGTTTTTGTCAATGTTGAACCTTTTTAAAAAAATAATTTAAAAAAATAATAATTTTATCTTCATTAATCCTTATCGTTCAAAATCCGTTGATGAAAGATATAGAATAATTTTCTTAAAAATAAAAGATTTAATGAAATATTTTTGTCAACTTTTTCGTAAATAATAGTGAAGGATAGAGAGTAAGAACAACGAAATAGAAGTAAAAAATAACATTATCATAAACTTTGGCGTAAATAAAAAAAATAATAATAAATAGTAATATATGTATTAATATAAAATTACAACCTTGTTCCAAGAGAGGGAAGGGATCGATTAAAACAAATTTTATGAAAAATATATTAAAACACGATCAAAATAAAATGTAATTTAGAAAGATGTAGAACACAGAACAAATTTTTAAAAGAGAAAAATTTTTTTGGTAACATTTACATTAAGGTCTTAATTACTCAATAAGTAAGCAATAAGTCATCAAATAGAACTTCAGCTCTTACTGTCAACCGAAGAAGATGTTGTACGCCAAATAAGTGCAGATGGCAAAACCAATTCAAAACAAAACAGGAACAAAATACATTGTTGGAATAATGTAACAAAGTCTGGTGCTGAACCTAACTCCACTTTGCACAAATCATCAATCAACACAACTTGCAACAAATTATTAACCGATCGCTTTGTGCTCCAATCAACTTTGAAAAGCGACATTAACATGATGATCATCGAGCAAAATCTCAACCGCCACAACGTAATTCTGAGTTTTCTACCGTCGCCTTGGCGCGACTTTCTTCAAAGAGGGTGGGATGTTGTGAGTCTCTCCCAAACTCACATGCGGTCACCTTAAACTGCAAACAAAAGGCAGTGACCTGCATTTATGAATTTCTTCGTAAAGGTGATTCAATGCTATTGAAAAGCAACGGCCAGCGACAACCACCGACAGAGACAGTTTAGCTACTACAACAACAACACCAGCACGAGCATAAGCATATGCGCAACCCGATCGCTGGAAATGACAAGTACTTTAAACACAAATACGGTGTATGCATTTGCAGGGCGACAGCTAGCAACAACAAAGGCACAGTTTATGAGCGATTGACAAACATCAGCACTGGTACAGCGAATGCACAATTGCAAACCGTTCGCTGGCAATAACAACAACAACACACGTCATGAGTTTTTACTAAGAACAACAACAACTACAAAGAAGCACTAAGATCATCAGAATAGCTTTATGTAATAACAACAACAATATGGCAAGTTGGTACAATTGCGGGTAAAGGTCGGGGTCAAGCTTATGCAATATGTTCGGGAAGAATCCACGACGATCGCGGACAGTGGGAATTTCCAATATTGCAAGATCAGCAATATTGATTTATATAAACGGAGCTTTGACGACTGCAAGAAGACTTCTGCGAGCGTACTCACCAAAGGGCCACGACGGAGAATTTAATAGAGTAGTCATTAAATAATAACGGCAAATCATTTATTTAATTGAATTAAATAAAAGAATAAGAAATTGAAATCCTTTGTGTTCTTTTTATTTATTTAAAGGATCCCGTTATATTCAGGACAGTGTACTTGCCTGACGTGCGTACCTACAAAGGTGCCACGGCGTTAGACTATTGCACCGTAGACTATAACACCTTGAAAAAAAAATACGTGGGAATTTCAGATTGCCGAATAAAAACAATTTGATTGACCTACTTAGACCGACCACAAATTTTTTATGTAATTGATAGGGAGGCGTCATAGCTGACCTTGAAGAAACCGCCGGAACTTTAGATTGCCGAATAAAAACAATTTGGTTGACCTAGTAAGACCAGCGAACAAAATAGTTTATTTTCTTATCATAAGAAAAGTAAAGAATAAAACAACAATAACATACGTTAAATGTGTGCATATAAATTTTGTTTATAGCATTTTTTTGTAGAGGTTGTACAGAATATTAAATTTATAGACTAGTCCAGGATACCAACGATGGCCATGTTGACAATGTTGAATGATCATTAACATTTTTTGTTAAAGCAATAGAATTTCTGAGTGCACAAGCATATGCCATATTTTTTCTACTCTTCTCCTTACAATGATGATTACATTTTACTTCTACATCAAAATTGCATAAACGATTTTATTTCCTTCAACGAATAACAGGTTGGCTGATAAGTCCCCGGTCTGACACATAGATGGCGTCGCTAGTATTAAATGCATATTATTTTTATATATTGGCAACCTTCAAATGATTCGTGTCAAAATTTGACGTCTGTAAGTCAATTAGTTTGTGAGATAGAGCGTCTTTTGTGAAGCAACTTTTGTTATTGTGAAAAAAATGGAAAAAAAGGAATTTCGTGTTTTGATAAAATACTGTTTTCTGAAGGGAAAAAATACAGTGGAAGCAAAAACTTGGCTTGATAATGAGTTTCCGGACTCTGCCCCAGGAAAATCAACAATAATTGATTGGTATGCAAAATTCAAGCGTGGTGAAATGAGCACGGAGGACGGTGAACGCAGTGGACGCCCGAAAGAGGTGGTTACCGACGAAAACATCAAAAAAATTCACAAAATGATTTTGAATGACCGTAAAATGAAGTTGATCGAGATAGCAGAGGCCTTAAAGATATCAAAGGAACGTGTTGGTCATATCATTCATCAATATTTGGATATGAAAAAGCTCTGTGCAAAATGGGTGACGCGCGAGCTCACATTTGACCAAAAACAACAACGTGTTGATGATTCTGAGCGGTGTTTGCAGCTGTTAACTCGCAATACACCCAAGTTTTTGCGTCGATATGTGACAATGGATGAAACATGGCTCTATCACTACACTCCTGAGTCCAATCGACAGTCGGCTGAGTGGACAGCGATCGGTGAACCGTCTCCGAAGCGTGGAAAGACTCAAAAGTCCGCTGGCAAAGTAATGGCCTCTGTTTTTTGGGATGGGCATTGAATAATTTTTATCGATTATCTTGAGAAGGGAAAAACCATCAACAGTGACTATTATATGTCGTTATTGGAGCGTTTGAAGGGCGAAATCGCGTCAAAACGGCCCCATATGAAGAAGAAAAAAGTGTTGTTCCACCGAGACAACGCACCGTGCCACAAGTCATTGAGAACGATGGCAAAAATTCATGAATTAGGCTTCGAATTGCTTCCCCACCCACCGTATTCTCCAGATCTGGCCCCCAGCGACTTTTTCTTGTTCTCAGACCTCAAAAGGATGCTCGAAGGGAAAAAATTTGGCTGCAATGAAGAGGTGATCGCCGAAACTGAGTCCTATTTTGAGGCAAAACCGAAGGAGTACTACCAAAATGGTATAAAAACTTGGAAGGTCGTTATATTCGTTGTATCGCTCTTGAAGGGAACTATGTTGAATAATAAAAACGAATTTTGACAAAAAAAAAGTGTTTTTCTTTGTTAGACCGGGGACTTATCAGCCAACCTGTTAGGTACAATCAATTTCTTCTTTTACAGAAATACGTCAGTCTTGTAGTTGTTCCTTCGTCCACAATGCTTTTTTCCTCGCTCTTAACGTAGATTTGCTATTCTTTAACAAGAAATTTTGGATATTTTTTCACTTCACCCAAAGTGAAGATACCAGAGTCCCATTCCAGCAGATGATAATAGTTTTGTAGGCAAAAACCATATTTTTTTTTTCATTATCATTTAATAACCGAACACGAAATGACGGTTTTATAAGAAAATGAACATGTTTCTTTTCACTGAAGCAAAAAGCTACTTCCTTGAAAACAAACTGGTTATTTATGCTTTGAAATCGCCCTACCTAACAATATGAAAGCTATTAGCAACACACAAACTTTCAGAAGGCACCTCACACTACTTTTTAAAACTTAAAGATACAAAAACAAAATAAAAATAAAAAAAATAAAATAAATAAATAAATTTTCTTTTTTCTTTCTTCTTCTTTTCCGAATTTTCAAACTAAAAATTTCCCTTAAACTGTCAACTTTCAATTTATTAATATCTGCATTATTATAAGTACACACACATATCTCTCCTTAAGATTCTTAATAACTCAATAACTCCTGTAATGACTAGTACAGCTTATAAGAACTTTCTTTTTGTACTAGGATTAAGCATAAGTGAAATAAATGAAATGAAATGAAATTTGAGCGTATATTTAAGCCTCCGATTATAGTTAAACAAAAATTGGAAAAGTGGGCGTGGCAAAGGGGCATTTTTAATAAAGAAATCTATCAAAATTCGGTATATGGGGCCCCTTATGGTCTTAAAAACCTCATTAAAATTGATTTGAACATGTGTGTCTGTGTCGGGTATTCTTTTGTCAGGCTCACCTGACTATAACACCCTTACTTGTTTTTGATCATCTTCGTTTAAGTGGTCTGTTCTGATGTTGTTTACTGCCTAGCTGTATTGTCTGTGTAATTTGAATTTAAAATTTGAATTAAGCGTCATGTAATCTTTTGCAGTGTGAATAACTGCATTCAATTCGGTTAGTGTGTCATTTCCTACAATGGCGTCGAAAGAGTAAAGGTTAGATACTATGAAAATTTTATCTTTAGGGAATGGGGGCCAAAAACGTTGAATAGTCCGTGGTGTGTTATTTTTATTTTTCCTCCTACTGAATTTGCTAAAAATGGAATTTGGTTTGGAATGGGATTTCTTATAAAATTTTCTTGAACGTAGTTCTTATAAGATCCTGTATCAACAAGAATTTTGAGTGTTTTTCCTCCTTTCGTTACTATCTCATGGTATAGTAGCGAGTAGTTCCTCAATCTAAAAAATTCAAGTTCTCCAAATCATCAGTTACTTCCCATTGTGCATCTTCTAACTGAGTCTGTGCTTGTTTAAAATAGTCGCTCATATTCGGGTCGTTGTAGGACATGTCGTCCTGTGGATTAAGTTGTGTGTCAAAAGGGCTATTCTCGTTCTCGTGTTGATCTGTCATTTCACTTGGTAGCTGTTGTGTGAAAAATGTCCTTTGTAATTTGTTCGGAGTTTGTGCCTATTGCGATCTGTTATCTCTCTTTACTGCTTGCTGCTGTTGGTTAGCTTGCTGTTGCCTAAGGAAATTTTGATAATCAACTAATCTTGAGCGGATAGAGTGGTCAACGTCCATTGGGACTGGCCGGGGTTGTGGTTTTGGGGGCATGATTGGTGGGTTAACTGATGGAGAATTAAACTGTCTATTTTGCTGAAACGGCTGTGGTAGCAATTGCGGGCGTGGATTTGATTCAATTTGAAAACCAGGTGCGGGAACATTTGACTGCGGAAAATGAAGTGATTGGTAAGCGTTATATGAGGGCCTGTAGCCTGAAATAAAGTCAGGAATTTTCGCCAAATTTGTATAGAATGGTCTGACATTTGCGTTGTTTCTCTTGTTAAAATTTTGTTGAGGTGCAATTCTGCCTGTTTGTTTAGTTGCGTAATTGGAATGGTTTGCAAACTGCGCTCTAAAGTTAATATTGTCTAAGACACAAATGAAGTGCTTGTGGAAGGTCGGTTATTTCCCGAATGCTTAGTAAACGTGGAAGATCACCATTCAATCCTCTGATGAATGTGTCTAATGCTTTTTGGCGATATGATTGCGTCATAATGGCCAGCGCATCCTTTTGAAGCCCTATATTAGACAAAGTATTTAAAATAAGAGAAAGATGTTCATAGACTTTTTGATAAAATACCGGGATTGCTTGATTTCCTTGTATTAGGGAGTCCATTTGATAGTCTTACGTTCCTAGGTCTCCTTTATCTGCATAATGGGTAATTAAGAGTTTCGCAATTGCTTTCCAGGGTGTATTATATGACTCAAGTGCCGTGTCTCCTTGCCCTATGATTTTATTTCTGATGGTACTCAATATTCCATAGTACTTTGGTGTGCCTTTAATGGATTCGTAAATGTTTAAAATGCGGTCGAAACTTGTTTTCCAAGATGTGAAAGTGGATGGATCTCCAGCAAATTCTCTGTGTCTTAACTAGAGATGGGCAACGGTACGGGATTCCCGCGGAAATCCCGCCGGTCCCGCAAAATATTGCGGGAACGGGCGGGATGGGAAGAGTTTAAAAAGTTGCGGGACGGACGGGAATTTTCATGATCCCGAAAATCCCGCGGGCCCCGAAATATCTTGCGGGTCCCGATATTTTTTTAAAATCATATAATACTTTATACTTAAAGAACTTTTGATTTTATCTTTGTAAAACTTGGTGACTGACACGCAGTCTTAAAGTGTTAGAGCTGTGGTTTTTACAACAAATTGAGCATCGATACTCACCTACTTGTGATAGTTTAAACTATCGATAATTGCGTAATTGATGTACCAACGATATTATCGACAGCTTCATCATTATGCATTTGCCCGAAGAATATGATAAAGTAAAAACAAAGCTGAAAGCAGAACCGGTAGATCAGTCTATCGCCTACACCACTGATATGTGGACTGATGAGCACACGCAACGAAGCTTCCTCACCTTAACATCTCATTATATTTCCGGCGACTATAGACTTCATGTAAATGTTCTAGCAAATAAAGAGTTCTTAATGGGTAAGAAAGACAGCGCAAATCTTTTGGCATGTATAAAAGAAATTTGAAAAGAGTACGAGTTAGAACGGTCCCTAAGAAAAAGCTTTATTGTGACAGACAATGGCGCCAATATCAAAGCAGCCTTGAAGCATTACAAAAGAATTCCATGCGCATGCCACAATTTAAATTTGGTCATGACCGATTTATTTGATAAAGGGAATGTAACTGAGTTACAGTCTTTGTTGGATGCCTCAAAGTCTTTAGTAGGCCATTTCAAACACTCTGAACTTAATAGTAAACTATCCAAATCTTTAAAACAGCATGTAAAAACCAGATGGAATTCTGTTTTCACCATGCTTGATAGCATTTTGCATTCATTTACTGAAGTTCAGACTCTTTTAGTGGAAAGAAATGATGTGAAAAGGTTGTCCAACATTGACTTTAACTTTTTACAAGAAATTGTTAACTTTTTGGCCATTTTTAAAGAATGTTCTGAGTGCTGGAGCTCTGAAAAAGAACGTACAATTCATGAATACGCTTTATGGTTTAGAAAATTATTCAATCATTCTTCACATAACTCAATGGACACAGAAGTAATGCAAAAAATAAAAAGCATATGTAAAACAGCTTTAATGAACCGTTGTGAACCAACTATAATTCATTATGTAGCATTGTTTTTAAATCCTCCTTTCAAGGAGTTGGGTTTTTTGTCTGTAGAAACTCGGAATGAGGTTCTCGAAACAGTAAGGTCAATGCTAGAAATAATAGAAAGTTGCGAGGTTCCAGTAAGCAACAAGGAAAACAACTGTTATGTTAAAAATACAGCCTGTCGTTTTGCTGAATTTATTGCAATTTCACCGGATGAACAAGATAAAATATCACATGAACTAAGTTCTTATATGCATAACATTAAATATAAGAAAGATTTACCCATTTTGTTGTTTTGGAAAGACTCTCATGAGCTTCCACTCATGCAAAAACTTGCTAGGCAGGTACTAAATATACCAACTTCATTAGCAACCAGTGAGAGAGTATTTTCTACCTCCAGTAGAATACTAGAAGAAAGGCGAACTCGCCTTCTCAGCGAAAATTTTGAAAAAATTCTATTTTTAAATAAAAATGTATGTATAAAAGAATAATTAAGATATTATTTTTAACAAGTATTTACATCGAAAAGATACAAAAATTGTTATACCAACGAGCTTCCTAAAGGAAAAGTTGTACAAATAAAGTTTAAAACGCATAAGAATCTGGAAAAAAATTATTTGTTCGGTTTTGAATTTTTTTCGGGATTCGGGATTCGGGTCGGGATGCGGGACGGACGGGAAAATTTTGAAATTATCGGGATGGGAAGGGCGGGAAAAACATTTTTCTGATCGGGAAACGGGCGGGACGGGAACAAAATTTTTTCCCGCGCCCATCTCTAGTCTTAACTACATCTGGTATTTTGTCTTAGTCTGTTAGGTTATTCCCTGCAAAAGTAATGTCTTCCAAATTGTCATTTGTCGTGATTGGGTTAATTGAGACTAACTCTTGAAGCACAATAGCTCTTATTTGTTCTTTCAAGGCCGCATTGGATGAAGATGCAGCATGACTATTTCCTCCTAAGGATAATGTCTTATTTATTCTTTCCGACAAGTCGTCTACGCCGTTGTCAGGCCTTTCTTTGAAAAATGTAAGCCAACTGATATTGAAAGAATTTAAAATCAAAACTTGCAAATTTCTTTCTCATTTTGCAAATAAATAATTGCACAAATTATTTCGTTACCTTTTATTTGAGGTTAGAAAAAGAGGAAAAATCGTTTCAATTCAAAATGTGTTTTTTTTGTCTTTTCTCCATTTTATTTAAATTATGTTTTATCTTGATTTTATCTATATTTATTTTTACAAACAAAAAAAAAATGTCTCTTTTTTCAACAATCTTATTATTAAACTTACATAGGATTTCAATAGAAGAACCGCTTAAACGTAGCGGACCTGTGCAATGTACAAATTGCCAAGAGTATGGTCATACAAAGACATACTGCACCTTACGCGTAGTATGCGTCATATGTGGAGAGTTTCATCACTCTTCCGTCTGCAATAACAAGAGTAGCAACGATCTTATTTTGAAAAAGTGTAGTAATTGTGGCGGAAACCACACAGCTAATTACAGGGGCTGCCCTATTTATAAGGAGCTTAAAAATCGTTTGGTTTTACAGAAAGAAGCCGCCTGTAATTCTCAAAAGCAAGTATTTCTAACTCGTTCATCGGCTCAAACGCAAGCCAAATCAATTCCGTCCGTCAATCCCAGCTTATCCTACGCTGATGCTTTAAAATCTGGTGTAAATAACGCACAGAATGTACCAAAACAACTGAATAGCAGTTTGGAAAATATGATTTTCAATTTGACGCAATGTATGTCACAATTTATGGCATCAATGCAAACTACACTACAGGAGTTAGTGCGGACGCAAAACCAAATGCTCCAAATTCTTATCTCCCAAAAATGAGTATGTTGAATATATGTTCATGGAATGCTAACGGTATAGGCCAGCACAAACTAGAATTAATGCACTATCTCTTCGATAAATCAATTGACGTAATGCTCATTTCAGAGACACACCTGACAGATAAAAACAATTTTTATATTCCCGGGTTCAACTTCTATAAAACTAATCACCCTGATGGTAAGGCTCATGGTGGTACAGGTATATTAATTCGCAGCAGAATTAAACATTTCTGTTTAAATTCATACTCTAAAACCTACTTGCAAGCAACATCCATCTGCTTACAAACGAACGGCAGCAACCTAACTCTGTCAGCTATTTATGCACCACCCCGCTACCCTGTAAGTGAACAGCAGTTTAAGGAACTATTTAGTTCGTTAGGCAACAGATTTTTAGCTGCAGGTGACTATAATGCAAAACATACCCACTGGGGCTCACGGCTGATCAATCCAAAAGGTAGACAACTATATAACACTTTAATTAATAGTGGTGGTAGGCTCGATTTCTTGTCACCCTCCCAACCAACTTACTGGCCCACAGACCAAAGAAAAATTCCAGATCTTATTGACTTTGCCATTGTCAAAGGAGTAGATAGGTCAAGTGTTTCAACCACGACTAGCTTTGATCTTTCTTCAGATCATTCTCCTGTGCATTTTCGACTTTCGGAATCATCCACTCACTCCAAGCCAGTCCTCGGACTAACGTCTTCCAAAACAAATTGGCTCAAATTTAAAAAATATATAGCCACTCATATACACACAAGCTACACAATAGAGTGCAAAGATCACGTGGAAGATGCCGTAAACGTACTTAATTCTATTTTAACGTCAGCGGCAGAAAATTCAACTCCACCATATAATAAAAATACAAAAAGAGATTTCACCACCAATAGTGAAATACAAAGACTTGTACTAGAAAAGCGAAAGAAAAGGCGCGAATGGCAACAAAATAGGTCCCCAGAAGCCAAACATAGATTAAAGGCAGCCACAGAAGAGCTGAGAAAAGCGCTGCAAAGAGAAAAAGATCAGGAATGTCAAAATTATGTTTCTAATCTTTCACCACATAAATTAGGAAAATTGTCGTTATGGAAAGCGAACAAAACCTTAAAAACACCCATACAGGGTGAATCTCCGATTAGAGACTCCAATGGCAATTGGGCACGCAGTAGTGAAGAAATAGCGGCTACATTTGCAAAGCACTTGAGCTTTGTGTTTCAACCTAATCCACCCCCAATTCATGGTGAAGCTCCTTCACTACAACAAAATTCTCATAATTTTCCGATTCGCTTCCACGCAAATGAAATAAAGGAAATCATTAAACACAAATTGTCCCCGAAAAAGGCACCAGGTCATGATCAGATAACACAAAAAATGATTATAGAGATGCCGTTTATTGCTATAATTTTTGTCACAAAGCTTTTCAACTCAATAATTAAATATGCACATTTTCCGGCTGCATGGAAACGATCATTAATCACTATGATTCCAAAGCCAGGCAAGGACGTTACAATAGTATCGTCCTATCGACCGATAAGCCTCCTTCCATGCCTCTCAAAGCTATTTGAAAAGGCATTGCTCTCCAAGTTGACTCCTTACATTAATGGAAGCAATATTATTCCATCTCATCAATTTGGTTTTCGAAAAAATCATGGAACGATTGAGCAGGTGAATCGTGTAACAAACGAAATAAGGAAAGCGTTTGAATATAAAGAGTATTGCTCCGCAGTTTTTCTTGATGTGGCTCAAGCCTTCGACAGAGTTTGGCACGAAGGCCTCATTCTCAAGATTAAGAGCCTCCTCCCTCCAAATACACATGAAACACTTGCGTCTTACTTAAAAAATAGATCATTTCGGGTAAAATATAAGGATCATATAACACAAGACATTGAAATAAAAGCAGGCGTCCCCCAAGGAAGTGTTCTTGGCCCCTTCCTATACTTATTATACACCACAGACTTTCCCTTAAGCAGTAGCACCACAATATCTACTTTTGCTGATGATACAGCAATTATAAGTCGGCAAAAATGCCCAATTTCAGCTGCTAGGAACCTTCAAATGCATTTAAAATTAGTTGAAAAATGGCTAGCTCTTTGGCGTATAAAAGTAAATGAGCAAAAATGTAAGCACGTCACATTCACACTTAAAAGGGGAATCTGCCCATCCGTATCTATTAATAATATTTTAGTACCACAGGCCGACAATGTAAACTATTTAGGTTTCCATTTGGACAAACGTCTTACTTGGCGCAAACACGTTGAAGCCAAACGAACTCTCATGAAATTAAAAGCCTCTAAGCTTCATTGGTTAATTAACTCACGCTCTCTTTTGAACATTGAATACAAGGTGCTTTTATACGTAAGTGTTATCAAACCGATTTGGACGTATGGGCTACAGCTATGGGGCAACGCTAGCTCCACGACTGTAGAACTAATACAAAGAGCTCAATCGAAAATTTTAAGATTAATTACAGGTGCTCCATGGTTTATCCGAAACGAAAACATCCACCGCGACCTCAATGTACCCATGGTTAAAGATGAAATTTCGCGATTTAAGGCAATCTATAGCGAGAAACTTAGAAGTCATCCTAACGAAATGGCTAGATGCCTAGCCTCCACTTCTTCACATTCCCGGCTACGAAGAAATGATCGCCACACAACTGTGGAAGCAACTGAGTAGCCTCTGCTATAAATCGATACACAACAGATTCCGGTAAATTCCTTCACTGGCAAAAACTGTTTCGCCATGCAAATAAAAAATACAAAATAAAATAAAAATTTTATTATCTAAGCCCGATCCCGTGGCACATATTATGTACAAACAACTATATATGAGTTCTTAAGCCCGCTCCGAGGCACGTTTATCTTGTATAAAAATTTATTATCTAAGCCCGATCCCGTGGCACATATTATGTACAAACAACTATATATGAGTTCTTAAGCCCGCTCCGAGGCACGTTTATCTTGTATAAAAATTTATTATCTAAGCCCGATCCCGTGGCACATATTATGTACAAACAACTATATATGAGTTCTTAAGCCCGCTCCGAGGCACGTTTATACAAGAAACTTTACAACCGAAAACTTTTGTAAAGTTATGTAAAATTAGATTTAAGATTCTACAACTTATTGTTAGTTCTTTATAAATAAGAAGATTCAATAAACAAGTCCCGTTCAAAAAAAAAAAAAAAAAAAAACTTACATAAAAATTACGACGAGAATCATCTTCTGTGCCGCCGGTTGCCAAATTTTTTCCAGGGGGAAACTAATTTCTGATTGCCAGTGGAATTTCTCAGGTTCCTTGATTTTCAAACTTATGTTATGCCGCAAATATTCGTTGACTTATAAGCTTCTTTGCTGTGTATTTATTCGAATCCAGCTGCAGTCTTTTTTAAGATAGATTGCCGAATACTTTTTTGCCTAATTTTGCAAAAATTTCCAATAAATGTTTGCAGGATTCACTTTTAGCTTAAGTCACTTTGGTAAAGTTTTTTTTTTTTTTTTGAATCGTTGGTAAACTTTTTCAGGATTTACTTTTTTTACTTTTTTTTTTATTTTTTTATTTGTAAACTTTTCTAGGGTTTACTTTTTTTTTAGCTCGGGCGCCAATTATATATTTTGCTATATTTTTTAGCAAAAAAAAATATTATTTTACTGTAGTATGTATACACACGAACGCACAAACTCATTTTTCCACTTCATTCACGACATAAATGGTTTCATATGACCAAATTCTTTGCAAGCTGCACTCATTGCATGAGCAACATATTTTGCAGGCAGCGTCGTCGAATCGTGGGAAAGTGTTTTGTCAGCATACCTCACAAGCTAATTCATAAGATTCTATATTTTCCAATTGTAATTCATTTATGCTTACTTAACATATTTTTGATATAAATAAAGCTTGAAGTTCAGTTGGAACTTCAGATTGGATTTACATGCGAAACCCTTTGCTTATCCATTCTCGATTTGGCGCACCTTTCGCCGGATAAATATAAAAAGGTGAATTAAGCGCTAGTCGCTGACTCCTTTGGCGTATCTCCGCCGTATAAATATAGAGATATTGGGCGCTAGCCGCCAAATAGATTTGCGAGTCCTGCCGCTCAGCAATAGCGGGACATAACAAAATAAAAACCTTTATAATATAAAGAAATAAAAACTATAAAATAAAAATATTAATTCTTCTACGCGAAGGATACACTACATGGCGATCCTGCCGACCAAATTTGGATCCTTCTGATCCTTTCCTTTGAAAAAAAAAAAAAAATCGACAATTCCTTTGCCTAAGCAGAAATTTCCAAAAAAAAAAAAAAAATTTTTTTATTTTAACCATAGCACTAGCAGCCTTGCCATAAATTAATTTTGTTTATCTCCACTCAATTTTAAAGCTTTGAACAAATACATGGAATTTTTTTTTATATACGCTCAGACAAATTGAGATGAGAATCACATACAAAAATTTTCATTAAAGTTTCAAAAAAAAAAAAAGACTATATTTAAAACCCAAAAAAAAAAAAAAAAAAATATATATCTATATATTTTTCCCAATATATTGTAATTGCTCTGTGTCATAGACGACTGAAGACGCTCACCGAAATATATGCTTCGTGGAAAATACTTAGAAGACAAAAATCCACATTTGAGAAATACAAATACATTTCATTTCCAAAAACCATGGGAACCACAAACTCTAAGCCAACAACACAATCGGGAGACCCGCAGGTTCAGATAATCAACAATCAAAATTATCATTCAGAAGTCCTGGATCAACACGAAGTCATTTTATGGGCAATTCTAATCATTTGCATATTGAATTTAACCCTTAAAATTTTTAGAATAAACAAAAAGAATAAAAGGCAAGAAGCTCTTAAAGCAGCTAGATCTGTGGCATGCCTTACTGACGTCAGATCCAACTAATCATATATGGAAGCATTGACGCAAGAAATACTTGCGCGTCTAAAACATAACTTGTCCAATCTCAAAAAGACCCCGACGAGAAAATACACAAAGAAAACTCTCATAAGTAAAAAGGAAGAAAATGAAAAATTGTACAACGGGCTGATCGACGCTATTAAAGACGCGGAGGAAAATTTTCAAACAGCAGCCACAAAAACAGCAAGAGAATTATATTTTGCTATCCTCACGATTTTGAACAGCAAATTGGAAGACCATAGAAAATTAATAACATTTAAAGTCATTGCAACGTGCGTTTCGTCCTTTTTATCATTATACCAGAAAAATAAAAAAGAAACAAGAATGACAGAATCAAACTTCAACGTGGTACAGTACACTAAGGCCATACCAGAATTTTCAGGCAGATTAGAAGATGCTCAAAAATTTATCAACTTAATCAAATTATTTAACGCAGAAATTCCAGATAGTAAAAAACCCACTTATTTTGCATTAGTCTTCAACACCAAAATACCAGATAAAGTAAAAACAAAACTCGAATTACTTGGCACAACTGGCATAGAAAATCTAATACAAAATTTAAAGGCAATATTCCAGCCCAGAAAAACTGCAAACACTGTATTAGATGAATTATCCAGAGCAACACAAGGCCGAAAACCAATATCTAAATTCGCTGAAACCATCGAAAGTTTAATTTCGGAATTAAATTCAATACAAATTTCAACGCTGCAAACACCAGCAGAAAAGGCAGCTATAATCAAATCAAATGATGTGATAGCCCTTAATGTGCTAAAACGAGGCATAACAAATGCTAACATAGCACAAACAATTGCAGCAAGTAGAGTCACCACTTTTAATGAGGCTCTCCAAATAGCGCAAGAATCAGATCATACGGAAGAAGCTCGTATCATGATGTATAGACAGCGCAACGGAAAAACCAGCATAAAGGTAATCAGCAGAGGCAAAATTGTAATAGGAGACATGATAACAACAGACAGACACAACAAAATCATTCGACAAACTCAAGTCATCAAAACAACCAAACATACAACAGACAGCAGCAATACGATCGCAGAGGAAACAACAACAACAATTACAACAACCGCTTCAACAATCGCTACAACAACAACAACAACAACAACGGTAACCGACAAGGCACCCGCGATCGTCTCGCATATCAGCAAAGTGCACAATACAACAACAACAACAATTTCCAAAATCAAAGGCACAACAACAACAATGCTCGTGCGAATTCAAATTCGAATAACTCTCAAAGCCAAAATAATGTAAGGCATAATGCATTTTTTGTAAATGGCACAGAGCAACAGGGAAACTTGAGTACCCCCGATACCGAACAGGTAGCAGATTAGGTCACTCGGGGAATTATATGAAAATTTTTCATTTCACTGTAAATTTTAATCACAGTAATTATGCTTATATTAAATGTAATAATAACATTCTTTCATTTTTAATAGATACAGGGGCAGATATATCATTAATTTAATATGAACATTTGTGTAATATATGCATTGACAGTAGCGACTCATGTGCAATTTCAGGAATCTCAAAGAAAGACATTGTGACTTTAGGGACATGTATTTTGCCTATAAATATAGAGGATAGTGTTTTAAGACACAAATTCAGTGTTGTAGATGATTCATTTCCTATAAGGTCAAGTGGAATTTTAGGAAGAGATTTTTTTGCAAAGTTCAGAGCAAAGATTAACTATGAAAATTTTACCTTTTCTTTTACACATAGAGGCATCGACCACATTTTTGATTTAATTCCCAAAGAAGTTCTTCTCACTAATATAAGGAAACAAAAATATTTGTCCACCAACGATTTAAACTTGCGATGGTTAAAGTTGAAAACGCTTTTGAATTTACAAAATTTAGACTATTCCACTAGCAAATCAATAACGGCTCTTTGCAATAAATTTCAAAATCTATTTTATTTAAACAATGAAGAATTATCAGTTAATAACTTTTATGAACATCAGCTAGTACTAACAGACTACAGTCCTATTTATATTAAAAATTATCGCCTTCCCCATAGCCAACTAAATGAAATCAATAAACAGGTTCAAGAACTGCTAAACAAAGGCATTATTGAACATTCTACTAGCCCCTACAATTCACCTTTACTAATAGTACCAAAAAAAGACTCAGGACTAGAAAAAAAATGGCGATTAGTAGTTGATTTTCGCCAGCTAAATAAAAAAATAGTCGATGACAAATTTCCCATTTCAAGATTGGAGGATGTACTCGATAAATTAGAAGGTGCTAAATATTTCTCCACATTAGACATGACAAGTTCATTCCATCAAATTCCGCTCAGTAAACAATCAAGACCTTTAACAGCTTTTTCAACAAACAACGGACATTATCATTTTAAGACCGTTCCATTTGGATTAAAAGTAGCTTCAAACAGTTTTCAAAGAATGTTGACAATAGCACTCTCAGGCTTAGACAATATATGCTTTATATATACAGACGACATTATAGGTTTTGGCAAAACAATATCAGAGCATAATTCAAATCTTCAACAAGTATTCCAAAGATTACAAAAATACAATTTACAGTTAAATGCATCAAAATGTAACTTTTTTAAAAACGAAGTAATATTTTTAGGTCATAAAATAACAGACCTTGGCGTAACCGCTGACCCAGAAAAATGCAAGGTAGTGAAAGACTTTCCAAGACCTACAAATTCAAATGAAGTAAGAAGATTCGTTGCATTTTGCAATTATTATAGAAAATTCGTAAAAAACTTTGCAGAAATGGCAAACCCCCTGAATAATTTACTCAAAAAGAACGTAGTTTTTAATTGGAGCCCTGAATGCGAAAAATCATTTCAAATATTAAAAAACTCACTCATTAACCCACCAATCTTACAATATCCAAATCTTCAAAAAGAATTCATTCTAACCACAGACGCCTCAAACTACGCCCTTGGTTCAGTACTTTCTCAAGGTACCATAGGATCCGATCTTCCTATTGCATATGCCAGTAGATCTTTAAATACACACGAACTAAATAAACCAATAATAGAAAAAGAACTTTTAGCTATTCATTGGGCGATAAATCATTTCAGACCTTACCTCTATGGAAAAACTTTCAAAATAGTAACAGATCATAGACCATTAGTTTCATTGTTTAAACACAAAAACCCCTCTTCAAAACTCACCAGAATTCGAATGGATCTCATGGAATATGATTTTGAGATTATTTACAAACAAGGAAAATTAAACACTAATGCTGATGCACTTTCTAGAATTCCAGTGGACTCAAATGAGTTAAAAACTTTAATTCCATGCATTGCAGCAATAACTAGAAGCAGAACTACAAATGTGACCCGTCCAAATAGAACACCTACCCCCACAGAAACGATTAGCTATCCGCACATGTGGGAATGTATATCTATATCGGACATAAGAAATTTACCTATTCTTAAATTTGTACAAAAACAGGGAAATAATAAACGCAAAAAGCTTAATAATTTGCAGACTTTTGCCATAATCAAAAACAATGTTTTGATTGAATCAAGCGATAAACCATACTGCACAAGCCAGGTCTTGGAGAAGCTGATTCCAGTACTACAAAGCAATGGCATAAGTAAGCTAGCTCTTTCCAAGAAGGACCTAGTATTTGAATCTATGAGTCAACAAGAATTAAAAATTTTATATGAAGAGACACTGCAGAAACACATGAATAAGGGATTGTGCACTCCCATAACAATTATTTTATTCAAACCCCCCGAATCAATTAATAACGAACCTGATCAGTTACGTTTCATTAAAGAAAATCATTTATCTTTACTCGGAGGTCACACCGGTGTAAACAGGACAATAGCTAAGTTGAAACAACGCTATGTCTGGAAAGGTATGAATAAAATGGTAAAGAAATTCATACGAAATTGCGAAATTTGCAAGAAAAATAAAATTACCGTACATACTAAAGAGAAGATGATAATCACTGAAACCCCTTCTAGTCCTTTTGAAGTAGTATCAATTGACACAATAGGACCCTTACGCCCATCAAATAATTTCAGATATATTTTAACTCTACAATGCGACTTAACCAAATACGTCGAAGCTTTCCCTATGACATCTAAAGAACCATTAGAAGTAGCAAAAACGATAGTAGAAAAATTCATTTTAAAATATGGTCATTTAAAAACAATGAAAACAGATATGGGAAAAGAATTTGTAAATCAAACTATTTCAGAAATTTGTAGTTTATTAAACATTGAACAAAAAACCTCAACACCCTATCACCACGAATCTTTAGGTGGAATAGAAAGAAATCATAGAGTTTTCAACGAATATCTTTTATGTTGCACTGAAGACGCAGAATGGGATAAGAATATACCTTACTATACGTTCTCTTATAATACCACTCCACATACGAGCACAAAATACACCCCCTTTGAATTAATATTTGGAAGATTACCAAGCTTGCCAACAAAGATTTACAGTAACGAACCTATTTACAATTTTGATCGTTTTCAAAATGAGCTCAAAGTGAGATTACAAAACGCACATAAGAATGCAAGAAAGTATTTGATTAACTCAAAAATTAGAAATAAAGAATGTTATGACAAGATTTCAAATCCTATTGAATTTAAGATAGGTAGCCTAGTTTTCTTAAGAAATTATGCAGGTAAGAAATTAGACAGTCCTTATGAAGGTCCTTTTAAGATATTAGAACGACAAGGTGTTAATTCAGTAATATTGTATAAGAATAAAAGAAAACTAGTGCATAACAACAATTTAAAACTATATGAGTAAGAAAATACACAAAATATAGATACTATATATTAAGCATTAGTTAGAAGCATGCGATAAGTAAAATTTCACACGATAATTAAACTTTTAAGGCGAAATTTAGATTTTAAGGCAATACTATATTCTAAGATGCTTAACACAAATAATTTTCTACTTCGTATGTATATACAAAAAAAAAAAAAAACAATTTTTTTTTTCTCTAGAGGGTGAGGGTGTAGTATGTATACACACGAACGCACAAACTCATTTTTCCACTTCATTCACGACATAAATGGTTTCATATGACCAAATTCTTTGCAAGCTGCACTCATTGCATGAGCAACATATTTTGCAGGCAGCGTCGTCGAATCGTGGGAAAGTGTTTTGTCAGCATACCTCACAAGCTAATTCATAAGATTCTATATTTTCCAATTGTAATTCATTTATGCTTACTTAACATATTTTTGATATAAATAAAGCTTGAAGTTCAGTTGGAACTTCAGATTGGATTTACATGCGAAACCCTTTGCTTATCCATTCTCGATTTGGCGCACCTTTCGCCGGATAAATATAAAAAAGTGAATTAAGCGCTAGTCGCTGACTCCTTTGGCGTATCTCCGCCGTATAAATATAGAGATATTGGGCGCTAGCCGCCAAATAGATTTGCGAGTCCTGCCGCTCAGCAATAGCGGGACATAACAAAATAAAAACCTTTAGGATATAAAGAAATAAAAACTATAAAATAAAAATATTAATTCTTCTACGCGAAGGATACACTACATTACAATTTTCCAAGTAAAGCACTTTTCACTTGTCTTTGAGATTATTTTTATTTTTTTTTTCTTATTTTTACAATGTCCTTTTATTTCTTTTTGTTACGAGACTTAAATATTTTCACAAGTAGAATTTTTAGTTCACTTCACAAAACGTTTATTTATCTAAGGCTTAGAGTTAACTCTCGACTATTGAGTCTTCACTATTTGAGTCTTTCTTAGGAACTAAAGCTTTTGGAATTTTTTTTATACTTATCGACGTTCTGTCGAACCAACTTCCACGCGCCGATCAGTAATTGCAGTGCTTGCACATTTACGGATTTCGAAATGGATTGCGAAATGAATAAGAATTATTTATTTGGAGCACACAAGTGTGTAATATGAGAGTCGCTAAAAAGAAAAGAAAAGTTATATTTCTGGAGTGTGCAATATGAGCGCACACTGGTTTCGAAACAGTACTTGGGCTGTAGTGTGTTTGCTAAGCTTCAATTGCTAAACTGTCTATTTGACAAAACGTTGTTGTTGCTCTTTTGAAATAATTTTTTCTTTTTATTTTTTTGTTGCTATAAGCTATGGTTTTCCGTAACTTATATATATATATATAAATATATATAATATTTATATATAAATATATGTGTATATTTTCGAAAGTGAACAAATCTCTTATCTAATGTCTATATTCTGTTAGTTTCCTGGAAATCAGTAAAAATTTCGATTTATATTATCTCACTGAAATATGTGGTTCGCATTTTTTATTTGACTGAAAATTTTCGCGCAGTGCATGCACATCGTTACATTAAAATACGGAGCAGAAGTATCGTTGTGTGGGTTTGGCAATCACTGCTATAAGGCTCCAGAGCAAAGTGCTGGATTCTTTTTCGAATAAGTATTCCAATGCCTCCATGCGCCGATCCATCTGGGTGGTTTGTTTGACAGAAGCTATATCCAGACATTGAGAAGAAATTTTTATTTGTAAGGTGAGTTTCGAAGGAAAGCATGACGTCTACTTCCTCTTGTTTAAAAAAATTTTGCATTTCCAGTTTATGCTTGGTAGACCCGTTCGAATTCCAGGCACAAATTTTTAGGACACTCATATATTTGCCAAAAGTGCTGTTATTAATTGTGTTTGCATTTGCACAATTTTATCGAGTGAGCTTTGCATTGTTTGCATAAATTGAGACAGACTTTGAGTTAGCGTGGATATCATTTTCTCAAGACTGCTATTATTGTAAGTAGGAGCACTGATAGGGGTCGCGGATTTCAACCTATTTGCATAAGAAACTCCTGGAGTAACAGGGTTGAAATTAAAGTTGTAAGAGGATAATGGTACGGAAACTGTAATATTTTTCTTAAGATTACGAGGTGATTCTTTTTTAATTTTGATTCCTTTTTGCAGATCTTGATAAACTAGACATCCTCTGTAATTCACAGAATGATTTCCTTCACAGTTACTACATTTAAGTAATCTGCGATCATGAATTGTTTTTTTATTGCAGACTGAGCTATGGTCAAGGTCGCCACATATTACACAAACGGTGTGCTATGTGCAATATGTTTTATATGACCAAACCCTTGGCACACTGGATAGGACCATTTCTTTTAAGTGGATCCTCCACTCTAATTTTGCGATGCAAAAGAAAATTCAAACTACAAGTTGGATAAATTTCGTATTTTTTAAGCTTCAAGTTGTCAGGCAAAAGATCGACCTTAAACAAAGGCTGTGGTACTTTCGCTTTATTAAATATATTGTATAACAGGCCTAGCATGGAAGCCCTTTTCACCCAATTCATTTATTATTTCATTTGTATCAACGCCTGGTTCGATACCTTTGATTACAACTGAAATGCCTTTGCTACTCTTTAGCTGGTACGTGTAAAAGTTATTATTCGAGCCTTCACACTCTTTTACAACCCTGCGGTAGTTTTCCTTAGTGTTAGTTTCAATTTTTGTTTCGTGGATATTCCCTTTTGTTAAGGGGACAACATGGAAGTTGTTATTTCCTATTAAACTCGCTAATTTAGCAACAAGTGCATTAGAGCTTCGCTCGCGTAGGCAGATTGGGGGACGTTTAAATTCTTTCTTTGACTTTTCTTTTGAATCTTCGCTGGTATTTTCAGATTGAAGAGCAAAGCGGTTGCCCGTTAATATATCTTTGGAAACAGGATTTTCCATTTTATTAACTTTGGCCATATTGTCGGTTTTTTGGCAGGGCTTCTCTTTCTCTAAGTAATTGTTACGTATCGATGCATACCGCATACCAGCACCGCCTGCTGTTCGTTATTATTTTTCGATTTATTTTGTTTGGGCAAAATGGCTTCAGTAGAAGCGCTTGCAAAAGTGGCTACAGCGGAGTCATATATTTTGGTCCTAGAAGTGCAGTTAGGGCTAGTCTCTTTAACTGTATAAGAAATTCCACTGACGGAGAGTGATATTTTTCTCTCAAATTGGCTTTTTAAGATTGGAAACTGGTTTGTTCCTGGTTGGTGACTGGTAGACTGGTCCATGTTTTTAAGATCTTGTACAATTTTCCTACCGATCGATCGATGGGCATCACTTTTAGCCAGAGAAGCTGACAGCTGTAACAGCTGTATAGACCAGCTGTCTCTATCTAGAGAGTGCCTGGAAATTAGACAACAAAATAAAACTATACACGTATAAATGTATGTTTATCTACAATTCTTATCTTTTTTTATGTTCTTAAAATCACAAATTGTACATAGGGCGACGTAGCAAAAGTTGGCGAGCCTTGTCGCGATCCTTACTTGAGCACTTTCTCCAGTTGTTAGTGTTGGTGCCCTGTTTGGTTCTTAGTTAGTTTTTTTTAAACGAATTTTACGGAGCTCGAAAACAAACGACTTTAGTATTCGACTAGGGTTGCCGAATTGAGCCGAATTGAGCAACAATTTGGCACCGGCTAATGTGGGCAGCGAACCAACCTTAATTTCGGTCAATCGTAGAGAGGTTCTAAAGATTACCTTGATTAGCGAACAAGTAGCGGAACTGGTCATAAACTGGTCATAAACTGGTCACCTTTATTGAAACAAAAACAATAACATAAATAAAATAAAATAAAACAAATAACAATAACACCGGCACACAAAAAAAGGTCCTGTTACAGAAAAGTGACACACCCCCTTTATGGTTTGTGGGGTGCTGATCGAGAATTCGGAATCAGATTTTCTTCGTCTCTCCTAGTTTTCGCCCCAGCGCCCCCTAAAACCCTCAAAAGGGCTCACTTTCAAAAATGCATAGAATAAAAAATTAAATGTCACAAGTTAAATTTTTTGGTATGCTGAATAAGAATCTGGAGTCGAAACTAAGACGCGACCCTTAATTTTCCCTCAAAAACCCTCCGTATCATAGATCAAAACCCCCTAAAAAGGTGAAATTTCTCCAACATATAAGAAATCGAAATACGCGTCCCACAATACATTTTGTGCACGCTGAGCAAGACTATAAAGTCGAAAATAAGATACGGCCCGTAGTTTTACCACAGCAGCCCTCCGTATCCTTGATGAACCATCTCCCAATAGAGTGGAAATGTTGTTGTTCAGTTTCTTCACATACATACTGTAATTCAAATCAGGCGTGGGACTCATACGCACTGCGCTTTTGATATTTTGTCGTAATGCACGATCTTTTGTTTTGTTTATTGCACTCCGTCTCATATTTTCGTTTTGTTCCATGCAGGCATAGCTATGCATGGAAGCACGGCACTTGTGCCTTCTGCCTTTGGCACAATGCCCGCTTATCAATTCTTCACGGTTTCAAAAAAATAGAGTTTGCATACAATTGCTATGGGATTGCAGGCTTGTTGAAGTTTGATGCTTTTCACTTTTGCGGACTTAGATTCTCACGCTTTGCAATGTTGTGTATGCGTCCAGAAATTCGTCTTTTTGTTTTTGTTTTGTATCATATTCTACTATTTATTTTTTTAAACACCAAATTGTAATAATCAGCATAAAAATAGTATTAAAGCAATGAACTCAGTTAATAAATCAAGGAGTTACACATTTGAATTCAAGGTGTTTACTTCTTAAGCAGATCATTGTCTACCCAGTTCCAAGTGCTGGTTGTATGCAATTCGTATTTCGGTGAAACACCTTAATACAAACCAAACGAGTGAATTCTTAAGGGAAAGCTTAGTGCATTGCTAAGCAAATTTCAAGGAATCACACTCCGACCCACAGTTGAGGCAAACCAGTCTCGTAACATTGGTGACCCCGACGTGATACAATCTGTGTCTCTTGACGACTCGTAAGCAGCCTAAGGACAATCCGAGGGACCAAAAGAAGTCATCCAGAAGCCGCAGTGGAAATTGGCACTAATAAAAAATTCTCATATCAAGCATGGACAACTTTTAAGATCTAGTGAAAAGCCAAAAGGAAACTGGCTGCAAAATTTAAGTGATAATTCGCAACTACAACAAGGACTTCATCTCACGGCAGCAAATAGTTGGCTACTTTCAGGAACGATTAAGAAAACTCGACGAAGAATGGTCACAATTTGAGAATCGGCACCCTTGAGTCATGATTACTTCACTCAAGGATATTACTCTGCTATCAAGAACATCGTACTAAAGTAAAAGGAAATTTTTTTGAGTCATCAATGCTTAAAGCCGATACGCCAACAAAAGCTGCAGATGAGAGACAACCAACAGCAACAGCATATCAACAATCAAGTGCATTCGGGAATGAAACACAAGAAACGAACCCGAGTGCATTCACCAAGCTACTCCGCCGGCAAAAGGCGATGATGGACTCTCTGGGGCGTTTCCTGGCCAACAACATTTCATCAGGCGATGTTCCCTTTGTACAAAAACTATGGGAAGGTATCGAAAACATTCAATTTTCAATATGGGAAATTAATTATTCTCCAACTAACCAAGGCTACAATTTGAATCGCTTCGTCGCCCTAGAAGAAACCGTTCGCCATAACATTAAGGCAGTAAGCAGCCATTCAGCAAGTCCAGAAGAACATAAGGAGATGACCATTCAGCCAGAAACAATTCAATTGCCAAAAATAAATATCCCGAAATTGAATGGCAACTATCTGAAATGGCAAGAGTTTTACGATCTCTTCACTCAACTAGTTTTGAATGAATATGTATCAAAGGTTCATAAAATATGGTACCTTAAAGCGCACGTGATCGGAGAAGCGGCAAAGTTAATTCAACACTTTACTGCCACTGGAGAAAATTTTGATGCTGCATGGACTGTGTTGATGGACCGGTATAACAACAAATGTTAATTGGTGAGCAAGTTGATTCAAGAGCTGATTGACCCACCGGGAAATGCATCAAGCGATATAAGCGATACCAAAGTACGCGGTTACGTTACGAGCAATCATTATTCGAGCCACGAGAAGTTCCAACCATCAACGAATTTTTGAAATTCTTAGAAAAACATTTTCAGTCAATGGAAGCCATGGGTGCCAAATCTTCAAACTCATCAAATGTGTGCACTTCAGTAACCTCAGAAAATCGAGGCGATGAACCCCGAAAAATGTGTTCAAATGGGAAGCCTCCGCTTTTTTTGGTGCAAGAAATTTCTGCAATCAACCATTCCAAACCGTCTCAAGTTTGTTCAAAAGCAAAAACTGTGCGTTAATAGCTTCAAAGTTGGTCATGCATCAAAACAATGCAGCTACCAAGCCGCAATTAACGAAACATCTCCAGGAGCCAAACCAAAACCTTCAGCAGTACCTAAGGACGGAAATAGCAAGGCCTCATCAACAGCGGTTACTGAAAGGTCACACACAGAAGGGGCAGCAGCTGAAGGGGCACAAGCTACCTCTCTTAGTTCAACCAATCATCGAAACTTTAAGGCATATGTCCTACTGGGTACCGCATTGGTGAAAATAAAGGCAAACAATAAAGAAATTGAATGTCAAGCAGTTCTCGACTCAGGCTCACAAATCAAGTTTGTCACTGAGCGAGTCATAAGACGTTTTGGAGTTTCAACAAAACCTTCAACTGTTCACATAAATGGAATTGCCTCAAGCAACATGAAGGCACAACGTAGAGTAAATGTGGCCATGTATTCTCGCATAAATGGCTCTTCAACTCGGCTGGAGGCATCAGTCTTACCACACATCATCACAGAGCAGCTTTCGCAGTTCATTGACATCAACTCGTGGCCAATTCCACACAAAATAACCCTACCAGATGCTAAATTCAACCATCCGGACAAAATCGACATTTTGCCTGGAGCAGAATTTACGCATCAGCTATTGGCGATTGGGCAAATAACGTTAGCAAATGGCTTTCCAGTCCTACGAAACACACTGCTTGGTTGGATCATATCAAGAAAAAATCAGTGACAAACAGCTCTCAGAAGTCACGCGTGGAATAGGTACAGAACATGAAAAAAATTTGGAAGCAGCGATCTCTCAATTGTGGAAGGTGGATGAAGTCGATTCCACAGACAGACCGATGACAACAGCTGAGAAATTAAGCGAGACGCATTTCTCTCAACACATTCCAAAAATTCCGAAGGACGTTTTATGGTAAAGTTACCATTTTTTGAAAACACCAACGAATTAGGAGACTCACACAACGTGGCATTAAACAGATTCCTGTCTGTTGAACGTCGGCTGTCAAAAAATCCTGAACTGAAAGCTCATTATGTGAAATTCATGGATGAGTACACAGCCATGAATCATATGACAAAAATCGATGTGGATTCAGTTTTGAAACCAAACTACTTCATCCCGCATCACTGTATTCTCCAACCAGAAAGTAAAACAACATAATTTCGTGTGGTGTTCGACGCCTCGGCCAAAATGTCATCAGGACTGTCACTAAACGACTTGATGTACACGGGGCCTACAATTCAAAGCGAACTTTTTTCAATGTTGCTTCGTTTTCGTCTTCCTCGCTTTGTTTTCACCACCGATATCGAAAAGATGTATCGTCAAATAGAAGTATGCAAGGACGATCGAAAATTTCAACTCATTATCTGGAGAAACGATCCTTCGACCACTCGCCTATTACGAGCTAAATACCGTCACATATGGTACCAGATCAGCTCCCTACCTAGCAACAAAATGTCTTCAACGGGTCGCAAAAGACAACATGGCTCGCTACCCATTAGCTGCTCAATTTTTGGAAGAATATTTCTACGGCGATGATGGTCTTAGAGGATCGGATAGTTTAACCAAAACTATTGAAATTCAACAACAGCTCATCCATGTTTTAAATCAAAGTGGATTTTATCTTCAAAATTGGTGTGCCAATCATCCGAAACTCCTTCATACCATTCCCGAAGCACTTCAAAAAGTCTACTTGGATTTTTCAAAAACCGAGGGCGACTCAATTAAGGCTTTAGGTATTACATGGCTTCCAAAAGATGATAAATTCCGTGTACGAGTCAACATTGAGCCATGCAAACGAGTGAACAAACGCACAGTCACTTCTGATTTGGAAAATTTATACGATCCTTTGGGCATACCTTCACCGGTTGTTGTAACGGAAAAATGTTTATTCAGGAGCTATGGGAACTGATACTTGACTGGGATGAGGCTCTACCTGCATCATTACACACTCGATTTCTAAACTTCAGGACTGGGTTGAATTGTTTAAAGAAAGTACAAATATCGCGACATATTTTTAAAGGAGCTGTTCCTCATGACGTGCAACTTCACATTTTCTATGATGCTTCAGAGAAGGCCTATGGTGCTGCTGCTTATTTAAGAGCAACATTTCAATACGGCACAATAACAGTACGACTGCTTTGCGCGAAGTCTCGAATCGCTCCACTTAAAAAACAAACGCTTGGAATTATGTGCCGCAGACCTCGGTGGAAAACTAGCGTCTCGGATAAGGAACGATTTAAGGATGACAAACAATCTTGGTTGGTACTGGACGGATTCTGAGATTGTGCTGTCATAGATTAACGCAGCATCTTCGTCTTTCCAAAGATTTGTGTCAAATAGAGTGGCCAGCATTCAGAGCTCAACGTTAGCACAACAGTGGCGCCACGTAAGTTCAAAATTGAATCCGGCAGGCATCTTATCCAGAGGACTACCACCAGAAGCCTTTGAAGGTTGTTCATTGTGGTTCTACGGGCCACAATTCTTGCATGGAACCGAGACAATGTGGCCGCCAACGTTTTCAACCCAGTTGACGATTGAAAGCAATTCGGAAAAAAGGTCTTTTGTATCCCTCCCCCTTGCAGCCGACTCCCATGACGTCGTCTACAGTGTCAATCACAAAAATTCGTTCATTCGACTACAAAGAGTTATGGCATACGTTTTGAGGTTCATTAATCAAGTCAAGAATCCCAACAGAAAAAAGCTGGAAAAATTTCTAACAACATCTGAACTCGATACTGGACTAAAAACAATCATAAAGGCCATGCAGACAGCAGAGTACAAAGATTAGATCCAGCAACTGACGACACACAACAAAGTAAAAGGATTATTGTTCAACCTGTCTTCATTCTTGGATGAAAACAAGATCCTTCGCGTGGGAGGCCGTCTTGGAGCCTCTGATCTGGCATACGATGCCAAACATCAAATGGTCATACCATATAACGATCCCATCTCGAAACTAATTTTCGATATGTATCACCAACAAAATAAGCATTGTGGGCCTCAAACACTTCTTGCAATAGTTAGACAAAAATTTTGGCCAATAAAAGGCAAAATAATGGCAAGAGCAACAGTTCATCAGTGACTATTATATGTCGTTATTGGAGCGTTTGAAGGTCGAAATCGCGGCAAAACGGCCCCATATGAAGAAGAAAAAAGTGTTGTTCCACCAAGACAACGCATCGTGCCACAAGTCATTGAGAACGATGGCAAAAATTCATGAATTAGGCTTCGAATTGCTTCCCCACCCACCGTGTTCTCCAGATCTGGCCCCCGGCGACTTTTTCTTGTTCTCAGACCTCAAAAGGATGCTCGCAGGGAAAAAATTTGGCTGCAATGAAGAGGTGATCGCCGAAACTGAGGCCTATTTTGAGGCAAAACCGAAGGAGTACTACCAAAATGGTATCAAAAAATTGGAAGGTCGTTATAATCGTTGTATCGCTCTTGAAGGGAACTATGTTGAATAATAAAAACGAATCTTGACAAAAAAATTTGTTTTTCTTTGTTAGACCGGGGACTTATCAGCCAACCTGTTAGAAGACCGTAGGCGATATTTGGGAGCAAAGCGAAACTTTGAATCAGAATGTAGAATCGCGCGGAAAAACTGTTACAAAAAGTTGGAACAACAGAATAACAGTATTAATTATGCGGCAAATCGGATCGAAAATGAATATCTTGATGCAGATATCACTCTACATGAGGTCAGAGTAGTGCTAGCTAAATCCAAAAAGAATAAAGCGCCTGGCTACGATCGTGTTTCATACGAGTTTCTTCAAAATGCAACGAATGAGTTCCTATTTGAAATGGTGAAGGTGTTTAACAACATTTTTAACGCTGGCATAGTAGATGAAACATTCACTAAAAGCATAATATTCCCGATTTATAAAAAAGGGGATCCGAATTCGCCTAGCAATTATAGAGGAATAAGCTTTATGAATACTAGCCCGAAACTGCTGATGGGTATACTCTGTCAAAGACTTACAAGGTGGACTGAGGAGAACCATATATTGAATGAATTCCAGGCCGGTTTCAGGAAAGGCTTTTCGACAGTGGATAATATATATATTCTAGTTGCAACGGCTCATATAAAACTTTCTGAGAACAAGAAATTGTATTCATTTTTCGTTGATCTTAAAGCGGCCTTTGATAAGATACCAAGATGCTTGTTATTTTTCAAATTGCATGAAATGGGAGTATCGGCAAAAATTGTAAATTTATTGGAAGCAATTTATAAGGAAACGCTGTCTAAAACAAGGAACCTGGAACCTGGAAGTTAATTCAGATAAATCGAAAATGATGGTCTTCCGAAAAGGTGGTCGATTGTCAACGCGGGAAAAATGGACTTACATGGAGGCAGAAAACGAGGTGGTTTCAGAGTATGTATATCTTGGAGTACTGCTAACGCCGAAGCTTAATTTTGTAAAACATGTGCGAAAGCGAAATGAATCTTCAAAATGCAGCATAAATTGCACATGGAAAAATTTTCTGTGTAAAACTGACGTACCTTTAAAGGCAAAGTGGAACATTTTTCAGGCAGTTTGCAGGGCGATTCAAAGTTATGCGGCACAAGTATGGGGTGGCACGAGCTTTAAAGAAGTATATCGCCTGCAAAGATACTTTGTCAAAAGAATATTAAGGCTCCCAGAAAGCACACCAAACTATGAATTATTTCTGGAAGCAGTTTTGGAGCTGAGTCATGTATATACGATCCTTTGGGCATACCTTCACCGGTTGTTGTAACGGAAAAATGTTTATTCAGGAGCTATGGGAACTGATACTTGACTGGGATGAGGCTCTACCTGCATCATTACACACTCGATTTCTAAACTTCAGGACTGGGTTGAATTGTTTAAAGAAAGTACAAATATCGCGACATATTTTTAAAGGAGCTGTTCCTCATGACGTGCAACTTCACATTTTCTATGATGCTTCAGAGAAGGCCTATCGTGCTACTGCTTATTTAAGAGCAACATTTCAATACGGCACAATAACAATACGACTGCTTTGCGCGAAGTCTCGAATCGCTCCACTTAAAAAACAAACGCTTGGAATTATGTGCCGCAGACCTCGGTGGAAAACTAGCGTCTCGGATAAGGAACGATTTAAGGATGACAAACAATCTTGGTTGGTACTGGACGGATTCTGAGATTGTGCTGTCATAGATTAACGCAGCATCTTCGTCTTTCCAAAGATTTGTGTCAAATAGAGTGGCCAGCATTCAGAGCTCAACGTTAGCACAACAGTGGCGCCACGTAAGTTCAAAATTGAATCCGGCAGGCATCTTATCCAGAGGACTACCACCAGAAGCCTTTGACGGTTGTTCATTGTGGTTCTACGGGCCACAATTCTTGCATGGAACCGAGACAATGTGGCCGCCAACGTTTTCAACCCAGTTGACGATTGAAAGCAATTCGGAAAAAAGGTCTTTTGTATCCCTCCCCCTTGCAGCCGACTCCCATGACGTCGTCTACAGTGTCAATCACAAAAATTCGTTCATTCGACTACAAAGAGTTATGGCATACGTTTTGAGGTTCATTAATCAAGTCAAGAATCCCAACAGAAAAAAGCTGGAAAAATTTCTAACAACATCTGAACTCGATACTGGACTAAAAACAATCATAAAGGCCATGCAGACAGCAGAGTACAAAGATTAGATCCAGCAACTGACGACACACAACGAAGTAAAAGGATTATTGTTCAACCTGTCTTCATTCTTGGATGAAAACAAGATCCTTCGCGTGGGAGGCCGTCTTGGAGCCTCTGATCTGGCATACGATGCCAAACATCAAATGGTCATACCATATAACGATCCCATCTCGAAACTAATTTTCGATATGTATCACCAACAAAATAAGCATTGTGGGCCTCAAACACTTCTTGCAATAGTTAGACAAAAATTTTGGCCAATAAAAGGCAAAATAATGGCAAGAGCAACAGTTCATCAGTGACTATTATATGTCGTTATTGGAGCGTTTGAAGGTCGAAATCGCGGCAAAACGGCCCCATATGAAGAAGAAAAAAGTGTTGTTTCACCAAGACAACGCACCGTGCCACAAGTCATTGAGAACGATGGCAAAAATTCATGAATTAGGCTTCGAATTGCTTCCCCACCCACCGTGTTCTCCAGATCTGGCCCCCGGCGACTTTTTCTTGTTCTCAGACCTCAAAAGGATGCTCGCAGGGAAAAAATTTGGCTGCAATGAAGAGGTGATCGCCGAACCTGAGGCCTATTTTGAGGCAAAACCGAAGGAGTACTACCAAAATGGTATCAAAAAATTGGAAGGTCGTTATAATCGTTGTATCGCTCTTGAAGGGAACTATGTTGAATAATAAAAACGAATCTTGACAAAAAAATTTGTTTTTCTTTGTTAGACCGGGGACTTATCAGCCAACCTGTTAAAAGACCGTAGGCGATATTTGGGAGCAAAGCGAAACTTTGAATCAGAATGTAGAATCGCGCGGAAAAACTGTTACAAAAAGTTGGAACAACAGTACCAGAGCAGTTAGTGAAATTGGTAAAACTCCTGTATGTAAATCCCAGAATCCGAGTGCAGACCGCAGTTGGAACTTCTTCTGACTTTAAAGTTTCTTTCGGCGTTCACCAAGGTTCAGCATTGTCCCCAATTTTGTTTGTTATGGTAATGGACACAATTACAGCTGATCTCTAAAGAACAGCTCCCTTGAGCTTCCTTGCTCTATGCGGACGACCTTCTTCTTGCTTCGACTGATAAAAATGATAGAAGGGATTGGAGAAAAAATTCAAATCAAGTGGACCCCGGTAAGCCGGGAAGGAACAGGCTAGAAGAATAAGAAGTACTTAGTTGAATTAAGCTTTCAAAAGCGCTCTGATTGGTCAAAACTAAGCTTTGCATATAAATAAGTGGGCGTTTTACTGTAGATGAGTTTGTAAAAGTATATTAGATTATTGGCTTTCATAAAATTTTCAAAGGTACATCCCAGTATAAGTCTACTCCAGCTACTCGCATGGTCAAATCTGCTCAACCCAAATACGTAGCGAGAAGTTTTTTGATCGTGACATGCAATTTGTGCAGGGATATAGAGTCCAGTCTACCATACACATGCGAGGCGTTACTTATTTATGGCACTATAAGCTGCTTTACCAGGCGCAATTTGCGTTTATATGGTCAACACGTAAAAATAGATTTTATGTGTTAACCCAAGTTTACTTATTTGTTAAATAGCGGAAACTGGGACTCATCAATGTAAACTGGTGGAATATTGAATTCAGGCATTGGACATCTAGATATCGGTAGCATTTTTTATTTTTTAAAATAAGCTCGTTCATATTTGCCCAGGACTAAGCTCGCGAGACATCCGCGCTGAATAAGTAGCAAAGATCCTCAATGAGGCCCATAGGTCTTGCAAGATAGATTTGAAAATGGTCCGCATATAAATTGACAGTTACATTTTAACAAACCTAGGGTAAATCTATAATATATATATATATATATATATATAAAACGGCGCAAGGACTGACCCTTGGGGAACGCCACAATTTAAATTGATGCTGTCAGAATACACATCATTAATTTTTACTCGCTGGTTGTGATCCGATATATAGGATGCCATAACAGAGATTGCAGGGTCATCAAAGTTAAAAGCTAGCTTTAATTGCCTTAGGATTCACTGGTCTATGAAAGCCTTGGAGAAGTTAAGTGTGCCCAGCGAGGTTATTGAGCAACTGTCAAAGGTGGTACGAATATCCTCGGTTATCTTTATATTAGCGGTGGATCAACTACGACCTCGCCTGAAACCAGACTGCAACGAGTATAGAAGACTATCAGCATCTACATTAGAGAGAGAAAAAGTACAGGAATAGGGCGGTAGTAAGAAAGTTTCGCCGGATGCTCTTTTTTGGTTCATTTCTTTTTTGGTTAGTTTTGATCTGATATACCATACTTGCGACATCATCCTCCGAAATAGGTACAAATCGAAGAGGCCTTAGATTATTATCGGGTGTGTCAGGCGTGGAACTTTTTCATTCGGAGAGTATAGAGATGGGAATAGAAAAAAAATTATTGAGGTCATTTGGGTTCAGAGAAAAGGTAGTGTTCGCGGAGGAACGGTAAAAAACGAAGAAATATCGAACGAAATTAAAACGAGAGCGCTCTGGGGCCATACGGGATCAGCATGGAACTTTACTTACGTTTTTAAGAAGCAACCGCCAGCGCAACGTTGGTAATGGACTCACGACGTTTCAGAATGGAGAAATGTGAATTTCCTTTCGAGGGAATGACTTCTATTAGTTTCGACTTTGGTGCTACAATGAAGATACTCCGCGCCAAGAGTATTATGAGCGCACAAAGTATTAGAAGCGAAATGAAGATTGCCATGTGGACAAAAAAAGAGTTTTAATTTTCCAGCGAGCTTGAATTTTTGGTTGCGTCGCGTTGAGAATAAAAATTGAATAGAAAGAATAAGAGCGCGAAGTTGCCACTCATCAAAAAGTAAAAACTAGTCAAATTGACACTCAAGAGAAACAGTCATTCCCCACAGAATGACAACTGTAAGCACAGCTCACTCAAGTAAAGAATAGGTTTACCGACGTAAACAGGTAGCGAAGCCTTTTTTTGAATGTTCAACTGGGTTAGGTTTTTACATAATTATTTAGGGTCAAATGGGCAATCAAGTTTTTATGAAATTATTCTTTTTTAGCGTTGCGTACAATCAAGTAAGCTTGACTGCGATCATTCTTGTAGAGAGCCCAGTATGCATTGGATAATGACCGTTTCGAACAATTATAAGCAAGATTTTTTTCTTGGATAGCACGTAGTAGTAGTAGTAGTATTTATTCAGTTTTTCATACATTAATTCTCTTCCAGTTACAAATAATTTAATCGAATAAATAAATGACAGCATGGCATTAAAGCCGTCCGCTGGATATTAGGTATTCACTTATTAATAATCATAAAAGCTCATACATTTATAATTCTTTTCTGTTTTATAAGTGCAAAAAGTAAAGTTTAAGAATCAAAGTCATACAAAATTTTTCTGTAATTAAAAGCGCTCTTCGTAAAGCTAACTAACTGCTTCCAACCATTTTCGCAGTGGCCATTAAGAACTTCAATAAGTTCATCCCTTTGCAAAACCGTATTGCCAAAATATATTTTCCTGAACTCTTTTAAAACTGGACAAATACCGAAAAAGTGTTCCTCAGTTTCTATTGTATTCATATTGCAAAATGAGCAATTTCGAACGTTTTCTCCAAAGCTGTGTGGAGCGCCTAGGTCAAAAATCTGCTTCGCCCAGTAGACGTTTTTAGATAGAACTTTTTTAGAGATTATATGCGTCAGCCTCCTTTCCCCGTGTTCAAAAAAAGTTTTGGCGATGTAGATAAGGTGTAGCCTTAAAGTATATACATGACTCAGCTCCAAAACTGCTTCCAGAAATAATTCATAGTTTGGTGTGCTTTCTGGGAGCCTTAATATTCTTTTGACAAAGTATCTTTGCAGGCGATATACTTCTTTAAAGCTCGTGCCACCCCATACTTGTGCCGCATAACTTTGAATCGCCCTGCAAACTGCCTGAAAAATGTTCCACTTTGCCTTTAAAGGTCAACCGTCTCCAGTTTGCTACCGAAGGCAGGTGGTAAACAACTTTGTAAAAATCCAAATGCAAATCACAAACTCAATGTGTTTGCAAGGTATGCAACGTACATTTGTGTTGCTCTACCTCTAAAAATTGTTTTTTTGATTATCATTCAAAAAAATAATCTTTTGTTTATTTTTTTTCACATCTTCATCTCTTTTTCTAATAAAATCCATCAAAATGAAAATTTCTATCTGATTGTATTTTTTCACTTAAACCGACAATTATGCCCCGAGGCATATTTCATCTTTTCTCACCTGGAGGCTAAACGGTAAGGTAAATTAAAAAACTAATAATGCAGAAGTGTTTAGAATGTCGTTTTTAGTCTAGAAAAAATTATTCCGGCTCCTTTTTTGCATTATTTCAAAAAAAAAGGTTAGAGGGTTAAAGCTAGCTTTTAACTTTGATGACCTTCAATCTCTGTTATGGCATCCTATATATCGGATCACAACCAGCGAGTAAAAATTAATGATGTGTATTCTGACAGCATCAATTTAAATTGTGGCGTTCCCCAAGGGTCAGTCCTTGCGCCGTTTATATATATATATATATATATTATAGATTTACCCTAGGTTTGTTAAAATGTAACTGTCAATTTATATGCGGACCATTTTCAAATCTATCTTGCAAGACCTATGGGCCTCATTGAGGATCTTTGCTACTTATTCAGCGCGGATGTCTCGCGAGCTTAGTCCTGGGCAAATATGAACGAGCTTATTTTAAAAAATAAAAAATGCTACCGATATCTAGATGTCCAATGCCTGAATTCAATATTCCACCAGTTTACATTGATGAGTCCCAGTTTCCGCTATTTAACAAATAAGTAAACTTGGGTTAACACATAAAATCTATTTTTACGTGTTGACCATATAAACGCAAATTGCGCCTGGTAAAGCAGCTTATAGTGCCATAAATAAGTAACGCCTCGCATGTGTATGGTAGACTGGACTCTATATCCCTGCACAAATTGCATGTCACGATCAAAAAACTTCTCGCTACGTATTTGGGTTGAGCAGATTTGACCATGCGAGTAGCTGGAGTAGACTTATACTGGGATGTACCTTTGAAAATTTTATGAAAGCCAATAATCTAATATACTTTTACAAACTCATCTACAGTAAAACGCCCACTTATTTATATGCAAAGCTTAGTTTTGACCAATCAGAGCGCTTTTGAAAGCTTAATTCAACTAAGTACTTCTTATTCTTCTAGCCTGTTCCTTCCCGGCTTACCGGGGTCCACTTGATTTGAATTTTTTCTCCAATCCCTTCTATCATTTTTATCAGTCGAAGCAAGAAGAAGGTCGTCCGCATAGAGCAAGGAAGCTCAAGGGAGCTGTTCTTTAGAGATCAGCTGTAATTGTGTCCATTACCATAACAAACAAAATTGGGGACAATGCTGAACCTTGGTGAACGCCGAAAGAAACTTTAAAGTCAGAAGAAGTTCCAACTGCGGTCTGCACTCGGATTCTGGGATTTACATACAGGAGTTTTACCAATTTCACTAACTGCTCTGGTACTGAGTGTTTCCTTAGTGAATACCAGATAAGATCGTGTGCAACACGATAAAATGCGATGTCTAAGTCGAGAAAGGCAACCTGAATTGGAATTTACTTTTCTCTTTGTTTTTCCAGCAAAAGTCTAACTGCGTGAATTGCATCAGTCGTGCCACATTTCTTAACGAACCCGGCTTGGTTAACTTTAAGACTGATTATTTCACGAATTCGCTTATCGAGTATACGTTCAAAGATGTTCATAGTGTGACCCTTTTGGTCTATAATTTAAGCAATCAGCAGGATTGCCTTTATTTTTCCAAACTGGAACAGTTGTACTTAATAACCATAACCAGTCTGAGGGGATTTTCTTTTCTTGAATTATTCGGTTGAAGAACTCCATTATCCAAGAGTGAAAATTACCATCCTTCAATATTTCAGCCGGCACATCATCTACGAGGATATCATACACAACAGGGCGGTGCTGCGTCGCAAGTAACTTCGAAAGGACAACTTTTGCAACAAGCAGTGATTTAAGGTCACGACGTCTTACAAGTATGAAGTCAATTTGAGGCTTGTTATTTCCACTGTAGTACGTTATAGGAGAAGATTGGCGTTTCTCAAACCACGTGTTGCAAATCACAAGATTATGTGACTCCGTAAATGTCAGAACCCGATTGCCATCCGCATTTCGGGTTCCATATCCATACCCACCATGCCTGTTGTGGCCATATGGAGTGCATCCTACATGACCGTTTAAATCACCAGCAAGGAAAAGGAAATCTTATGGTTTATTGTTGAGCATTGCATCATCTAGGAAATTCCAAAGAGTCTCTTTCATTTCGTCTGAGCATCCTGGTTGCGGGGCGTAAGCACTGTTAAAGTGAATTCTTTTTCCATTGGATACAAGCAGAATTTTTATTAGGCGATTGTCTAATCTTTTTATTTCAGCTACTGCATCGCGCAAACTCTCAAAGACTACTATGCCGACAACGTTGTGGGCTTAAGAGACGCCATTATAAAACAACTTGTAACCTTCACCTATGTTACGTGCCTAAGCTCAACCCCACCTTGTTTCTTGAAGGGCGCAAATGTCAACCTTTCGCTGTTTGAAAGATGCGGCAAGTTCACTCGATCTTTCTGTTTAGGACTCTATGTTTAAACTTGAAACTCGTATGCAATGGTAAGGGAAAGTAGTAGAGAAATTTGATACCACATTTTGTGTTCTTATAGACGACTTGTCGCTTGGCCTGCCTCTGTTAGATAGTGAAGTGTTCATGTTATTTATTTGATAGGACCCCAACTTACAGTCGCTATATACAGAACGAATGTGTAGTCGCCTTAAAGACCCATGGTTATCTTTGCACAGCAGGGAGGCCATGCAAGGGTTGACACAATTCCTTATGGGAGGATGTGTTTAGAGCCAGGTCAGCGCTAGCCAGGATATTTATCAACTGGGCGTACACCATCAACTGAACGGTGACGTTCTGTAGAACGTTCTGTGAGATGTGCTATAATTTTAACGGGGTGGAGGTAATGAATACATTACCCCAAGAGATGTGTTGGAAGGATGTCTCTCCTGCCTACTAAGTTCTAAGAATGCAAACACTACCAGCTCGTGTTGTCACGTGTACATGTAACGTCCGGTATGCCATAATTAGGATCTGACCGAGCTCGGTCCCAATGTGTATGTAATAATTCAAAATTACTAGAGTAAAATTCAAAATAAAGGACGAAACTCACCAGGTATGTCAAGGTACCGGAGTTGAAGGGGGGGTTAATGCAGGACTCAAACGGTTAATCTTATAGTTTTCACAGAGCCTTCAAGACTCTGAAAATTTTAAAATTTTCAAAGAGCCTTCTAGACTCTGAAAAATTTAAAACCTTCAATAAGCATTCTAGACTTCTACAAAGTATTACTTTTTTATATCCTCTTCACACTTTTTCGTAAATGCCATCCGTGAATGGAATTATCTTCCGAACAACATAAGTAATATAGTTAAAGGCAAACTTTTAAGAAAACTCTACCGCAATATTTCGCCAACCAACTCACCTAGTACTTATGGTTTTTCTCGTTCTCGCTCTCTGTCTACCTCCCGCTACGTAATTTAATTTCATTTAATTTCTTAATATATATCTTACTTTTCATACTGCAGCTCATTTGTATGTATGGGTTCAGTTGAACATTATAAATTGTTAGAATGTACAAAAGAAGATTTAGTTCTTGATGTACTAATCGTAAACAATAAATATAGAAAAAAATATACACAGGGGTCAAGAGAGTGAGCGTACAAGGCAACGCCCCTGATTGTCTACAACTTGGTGTGGGCCAGAGCAATCCCTTTTGCTCCCGCTTCAAGCCGATTCTCACCACCTCCTGAAAAAGTCCAGGTGATGACGAACTGTATCTGAATATGGACATCGATTTGAACTTGCCATTGCCGGTTGTGACCAACTGGGAGTTCCTGGAATTTACGTCAGTATTTTGCTGCCGACAACAAAAAGGGCGTATCCTTAAATCAAGAAGGACAAACGCATGCAAAATTTTAACCTATATGTTACGCATTTAATTCATATATGGTGGCTTTTGCTAGATAGGGTAAACAATTTTTGTACGAAAATTATAGTGTTGATAATTCGCTCACCGCAGCGTGCGTTGCTATTTTCCATCCACCAAAAGCATACATGTGCGTTTAGTTTTTTGAAGAGAATAGTTTACTTCGCAACAGATAAATAGATATGGTAAATATTATTTGCACACAAGTTTTATGGCTTTGCATCCTTCAAATGATTTCCTCGTGGGACTTGTTTACGTTTTCTGCTTATTTAAGTTTGGCGCACTCAAATACTTGAAACATACAATTGTTTTCACACAAAAAATCTTCAGATGGCCAACAGCTCTAATAATCTTAATTAGTTTTCTTAAAAGCACTTCTTTAATTTTTTGTTGCCATACCTCCAGTTTTGCTCTATGTCACAGTGTTTTCTACTATTCAACAATATTTTAAAGAATTATCCACAAATAAAAAAAAATCGTTCAGTTTAAAAACAAGAATATCTACTAAAAGCCCCGAACCGGGCATTTCTGGCTTCAGGGGCTAGCACTCATCTACTATTCCACATAAGCATTACATTGCCGAATTTCATAAACCGTATTTATATTGTAGGCATATTACTTTTTCTTTCATGGTTCGTTACATTTCAATGTTAATTCGCTGTTACAGCACTAAATCTCTTTCTATTAAATCAATCGCTATGTTAGGGTTGCTGCGTGTTTTATTATTGCTTGCATCGGTATGGGGTATGGGTACAGCCTCATTCAAGGATTCAGATTTTTAAATGTCAACAAAATTGTTTTTTTTTAATTTAATGTAAAAACACTGCATATCAATTCTAATAAAACCCGTTTTTAATCGGGTTTATCTGAAGAAATGTAATAGTCAAAATCAATTTTTGTCTGTTTAATCCTTTTATTTGTAAATAAAAAATTTATTTAACATAAAGAAACAAAGCATATAAATAGCACACAATGCTCACCCACAAATGAATGTTAAAAACAAGTAAGAAAGCTAAAGTCGGTCAAGCCCGACTTTGAAATACCCAGCGTCCCGACATTATGAGCGCACTATGTTTTTCTTCTTTATTTGTGGGCGTGGCAGTGGGAGGGCAACATAAATTATTTCCCTACACCTTTCATTCGCCTTGGTGAACCTATGTTGCGAATTTGAAGATTCTACACCTTTTACTTCGGAAGTTACGAAAAATCTTCATTTGTGGGCGTGGCAGTGGGCGGGTCATATAAAAATTTTTCCTACACCTTTCATTCGCCTTGGTGAACCTATGTTGCGAATTTGAAGCTTCGACGCCTTTTACTTCGGAAGTTACGAAAAATCTTTATTTGTGGGCGTGGCAGTGGGAGGGCAACATAAATTATTTCCCCACACCTTTCATTCGCCTTGGTGAACCTATGTTGCGAATTTGAAGCTTCTACGCCTTTTACTTCGGAAGTTACGAAAAATCTTCATTTATGGGCGTGGCAGTGGGCGGGCCGCATTAAATTTTTTCCTACACCTTTCATTCGCCTTGCTGAACCTATGTTGCGAATTTGAAGCTTCTACGCCTTTTACTTCTGAAGTTACGAAAAATCTTTATTTGTGGGCGTGGCAGTGGGCGGGCCACAAAAAATTTTTTCGTACACCTTTCATTCGCCTTGGTGAACCTATGTTGCGAATTCGAAGCTTCTACGCCTTTTACTTCGGAAGTTACGAAAACTCTTCATTTGTGGGCGTGGCAGTGGGCGGGCCATAAAACAAATTTTCCTACACCTTTCATTCGCCTTGGTGAACCTATGTTGCGAATTTGAAGCTTCTACGCCTTTTACTTTGGAAGTTATGAAAATTCTCTATTTGTGGGCGTGGCAGTGGGCGGGCTATACAAATTTTTGTTCCTACACCTTTCATTTGCCTTGGACAACCTATGCTGCGAATTTGAAGCTTCTACGCCTTTTACTTCACAAGTTACGATAAGCCCTTATTTTTGGGCTTATTTGTGGGCGTGGCTCGAGGAGGGCGGCGTCCATTTTTTGCCAGGATATGTCCCTTTTCGTAGTTCACCAGTACACCAAATATCAATGGAATGTGTTGAGTGGTTCGCAAGTTACAAGCATTTTATTGAAAACACAATAAATTCATTTGTGGGCTAGGCAGTGGGCGGATGTCTCCCATTTTTACTTAGGATCATACTCGGACCCCGATATACATGTGTGCCAAGTTTCGACTTCATTGGTTCAGCTGTTTCGGAGGAGATCCGACCACGGACGGACGGACAGACGGTCAGACGGACAGACGGACAGACGGCCAGACGGACAGACGGACATGTCTAAATCGATTCAGTTTTTGATCCTGATCATTTCTATTTATATTTTTCTATATCTCCGGAGCTTAATTCTCCCTGTTACAAGATTTGCACAAAACTAATATACCCCGCTTACGCTGGGTATAAAAATCGTTAAGCTTTTATTGTTGCGGTGTGGAGCCGTCTTTCATACAAATTGTTTACGTCCATAACGTCTGACAAGGACGAGCACAAACATATTTGAAATGGGCCAAAATTAGTATAAAAAAGCACATAACTCTGAGGTAAAAATCCCCATTTTTGGTGAAAAGAAGAGTGTAGCTTCAAACACCTAAAACATTCGCCGTACATCATATTCTCCGGATATGGCACCTTTGGACTGTTGGATGTTTCCAAAACTTACACACAAAATTTGATGCGAAAAGTCTTTGCTATGCGGAGATATTATGCGCGCTCAGTACAAAAATCTTTTGTCTAAAATGAGCGAACTTAATGACTGTTTTGACAAATCGGCTTAAACACTTAACATTTATTTTGAGTAAATAAGAAATGAATTGTTTTCGTCCTACCAGCTTACGAAATTTGGTCGCCTCCGCCTCCAACGCTATGTATAGCCCCCCTCTCGCCTCCCTTTAAGTTAATAAATATGTTACGTATGTTCTACTCACCTAAAATTGCACGAATTTCTTCAGTGTTTGCTGGCGTTTCATAGTCGTCACTAGATTTCACGGAATCTGAATTAGTTAAAAGACTCCGATGCGACATGTTTTCAATTTGATCGCTGACACAAAAGTTGAAGCTTGCATGACTAACACGTCCTACACTTTCCTTCTTGCAAAAATTCTGGTGTTTGTTTATATACGCAGGCTTCTCACTCCAATATTCCTTTCTCCTTGGTTCCCTTAGCGACACTGATGTTACTCCATACGTCTGAGCCAAGTGTTGTTTTTCCTCTTCTTCAATAATCTTACTATTATTTGCGTTTTGTATTTCGTTTACCTTTCCTGAAGTCAACCCTTTCTCGACAATTGTGCTGTTGGAATCGACAAGTTCTGAAATTGCGTCACAGGCAGCAGATTGACTTCGCGAATCCCACACATTGACTTCGAGGTCATGTTTCCCTGGAACCATTGGTGGTGGTGGCATTCCGGGACCTTTCTTTTTATGATTAAAAGCAATAAGCGTCGTCTATTAAAAGAACGAAAGTTAAATTAATTTTCAAAAGAGGAAGCATTTGATCGTACTCTCGATGACTGCTTCGCCGGCTGGGACGCAATCGAAGCCCACGTTGCCTTTTTTGGAATTAAAGATGTCGCGATAATTTTGTTGGTTGCCAAATATGTATCACTGTTCAAACGGGTCTCCTGTTTACCAGTTCTTAATGATTCATCGGTATGTGAAAAATGCTAGAGGAAATTGAAACAATATACGAAAACTTTGCTTTTCAACGAAAAATTACCTCACTAGCTTTTGTCTTGAAGTCATATGTAGACTGCTTGTGCGTAATCATAGTTGCCGGAGGAGGCTGAGTTGTTTCATCACGTTTTGTACCGCTGGAGCCAAAATTTTTCCCATGCTTTTTGTTCGGATCTTTATAAAACAATAAATGTCATATTACTAAGAGTGATGACTGGATACACTCAGATTTAAGAACATTGAAATATGATTGTATGCTTGCATGAATTTATTAAAGTAAATTTGATTTGTGATAAAACAAAGTTTTCTGTATTACAAATAAATTTTGTCGCAACATTTGATTACGCATTGTTAAATAGTATTGCAGTAGAGTAGAAGCATTACATCACCGATCAAAATATGTTTGCACCTGATTTCAATGAGGATCAAAAGTTATTTTCCACTAATCCAATATGAACATTGGATCAGTACAAATGAGATAAATAAGCTCTTACAAGAAAGGTCGTCATCCACACATGGTAGTTATGAATACCAAAAAGGTATAGTGATTCGCCTCTAATAGCACCTGAACTCTCTTAAGATTATGTTGATTACTAAGAGTGCTGTTATGAGCCAAACATTGCAACAGCCCATATTATGGATAAGAAAAACTAAAAAAAAAAAAACAAATTAATTGAAACGCATCCAATATATAACCTGCGGTAACTTTTAGACCATGCAATTGTTGTTGAGACGCTTCCTAAGCGAAGCGGACCTGTTATATCCCACGGTGCAACCACCTAACGCCGTGCCACTTGGGTAAGTACGCACGTCAGGCAAGTACACTGTAGGATATAACGTTGTACTTTAAGCAAATAAAAGGAACACAAAGGATTTCAATTAATTATCCTATTATTTAATTCAATTTAATACAAGTTTTGCCGTTATTAATTAATGTGACTACTGTATTAACTTCTCCGTCGTGGCCCTTTGGTGAGTACGCTCGCAGAAGTCCTCTTCCAGTCGTCGAAGCTCCGTTTATATAGATCAATATTGCTGATCTTGCAATATTGAATATTCCTATGGTCGTCGATTCTGTACCGAATTGTACCAATAATGCCATAATGTTGTTCTTGTCTTAACTTCCGTTCACTTAGTGGAGTTGTTTATGTTGTTGCCAGCAATCGGATTGCAATTGTGCATTCGCTGTACTAGTGCTGATGTTTGTCAATCGTGCTTATACTGTGCCGGTGTTGTTGTTGTTACTAGCGGCCGAACTGCATGTTTGCATTTGTGAGCAATTTACGCTGGACAGTGCTTTTGAGTAGCATGCAAGTCACTTCCTTTTGCTTTCGGTTTAAGGTGACCACATGTGAGTTTGGGAGAGACTTACAAAAGACCTGTCAAATGTATTAACTGCCATGAGTATGGACATACAAGATCATATTGTAGCCTTCGTGTGGTCTGTGTTGTATGTGGAGAATTCCATCACTCTTACAACTGTACCTTTAAGGGGAAAAATTAAGAATATATAAAGAAGTGTAGCAACTACGCGGATAACCGCGCGGACCAGGATTCTTGGAAGGAAAGATTTTCCGGCGGGGCCCGCCAAAAATATAGCGAAACTGGGAGCATGTGGATGCACGAACATAAGAAACACCAGAAAAAGAAAAAAAAAAAAGAAACGGCCACTTAGCGCACCTATATATAGTTGTTGGTTTTTTATACGAAAAAAATTTTTTCCGGTCTGAGTGATCGCAGCGCGTGGTCGCTAGTTTAAAAAACGACACTAATTGGCTTTTTGGCTTCGATCTGTATCGATAAAAGTTTTTGGGGCTCCTAATGCAGGACCCCACACAGAAGGTCATATTTGTGAGCGAACACAACAAGCAGCAAAAGCAAACTGCACGTTATCTTCAAAATAAAATGGTTTTCGTTGAGGCTTCTGCTAACTGAGCTACTGCTATGGAAAATTTATGGGGTTGGCTGATTAGAAAAGTATATAAGTCTGGTCGCCAATTTGAAGATGTTCACTCCTCAGAACAAGCTTTCGAGGTTTCGTGGAACGAGATATCACTGGACTACCTTAAAAAACTATTTGATTTCATCCCAAGCCTGATCAAATGAGCATTGTTTTTGCAAGAATTTTTGGTTAAGTTTTCCATAAACGAAGAAATACCAGTAACGGTAAACTTTTTTGCGCAATTTTAATGTATTTTCTTAAAAACTTAATAAACATGAATAAACCGAAAGAAACACTTTTTATTATAAGACAATTTTCGAATGCACATTGGGGAAAAAGTCCGATTTTCTGGCATTAACCTTATTTATAAAGTATAAAAATAAAAGGTGGCAACAATATTTTCATAATTTAGAAACTCCGACTATAGTAAAATAGTGGTTTTTATTTCCCTTATGCGATTAACCGTTAGTTTTATCAGCTGATGAAGTCCAAGTTTGTTTTTATTAAATTTTGTCTGTCGAAAGCACTGAGTTTTTGTTCCAATTCAAATAAGCATAAAAAGTAAAGACGTTTGTCTAAAAAAAAACTAGGCAATGGAAATTCAAGCTTATGGTATATATTTTTGACGTGCATATAAATATGTAAGAAAAATTTATTTTAGTTAGACAAAAAATAGGGTTTTCCGATAGAAGTTAAAACATGGGGTGGAAAAAAAATTTCTCAGGTTTGAAAAGCTAGAACTGTTTTCCAAGAGATATCAAGAGCAAGAGATAGGTACAGTGATGTAGAGCAGGAAATTCTATATAAAGAAAATTTAAAATGATTTGCGGAAGTTTGCGGAAGTTCATTGTTTGTCATGTTTCTTTTAGGCACCTCACATTGGGGTTTTTTCCATTTTTTGTGGCATAAACTTATAACTTTTTTATTTAAGCAGCTAGAAATCTGAAATTTTCACTATGGATAGTTAGTTTGATTACCTTTGTTAATTTCTAGAATGGGCTTGATCGGATCATTTTTTCGGGTACCTCCAGTACTAGGGTCTGTTCCTAGATAACAAATTGCAGTAAAATCTTGAATTTTTGAGATATTTGTATTAAATTTGATATATGAGCTGACTTTGGGGCCCCAAATGTCCTTTTAAAATTTTAAAAAAGGGGCGTGGCCCAAGAGCTGTGTTGGAAAAATAACACCTACACCCACAATTGCTAAAAGAATTGAACGAGAGTCGGTTTATGAGTTTCCACCGTGCTCATAAGCGCCCTCTGGATAAAATTTTTTGGTGGGCGTGGTCTATGGTCCACTTATACAAAAAATAGTTTTTATGTAATAATTTACAAACTTCATCTTATGAAAAATCGAAAAGCAAAACATGTTTAATTTGTATATATAGTCTGTGTAGGAGCAATAATTTATGTAGCCCGCCCACTGCCATGCCTACAATTGGAGAATCTTCGTAACTTTCGAAGTAAAAGGCGAAAAAGCTTAAAATTTGCAACAAAGGTTCACTAAGGCGAATGCAAGGTGTAGGGAAACAATTTATATGGCCTGCCCAATGCCACGCCCACAAATAGAGAAGCAAAGCATAGTGCGCTCAAAATGTCGGGACGCTGGGTATTTAAAAGTCGGACTTGACCGACTTTAGTTTTCTTACTTGTTATAAAATGGAATTGCGCGTTTTAATATAGTTTAGATCATTCAAAAATTTGGGCGTGCACTTACAAATTCCGCATGTTTGTGATGTTGATTGGACAATCGTTGTAAAAGTTTTTCCGTCAATCATTGTTAAGTGAAACTCGTGGTTCACTTGGTGCTTGTGTAAAATAGTTGGTGTTATAAGGGATATTTGTTTTTGTACATTTTCAATTTCAGCACGCACAACATCAACTGTTTCGTTTTTGCACATGATTTTGATAGGCCTGCAGAAGCGAGTTGAAGAAGGTCGTGTGTTTTCCCATACTATTCTGGATCCCGCTTAAACGTGCAAGGGCACAATGCAAACTTTAAACATATGTTCATCAGCCATAGACTTTTCGTGTTCAATGAAACTTTGCCGATACGTTGAATGGCCACTACTGCCATCACAGCCCCATTTGTAAATTGCAACAAGTTTTTCATTTTGGTTATTATTAAGGTCTTTAAATTTATCTGGATGGGCTTGAATTATCCTTGTAAATGTGTGATCAAACAGGCTTTGCACAGTCACTTCAGCGAAATCATCTGCCATGGGCACTTCATTAGGATAGCACTGCTTTTTAGCTAACTGCAAAGCATGATAGCTTGGATAAATGTTAGCTTTTCTGAGTTTGGCACCTCTTTGCATGAGCTGATAGGAGTGCTTACTGTAATCTCCGTCTATGTAAAGTGCCAACGCTTCCTCTGGGGTATATTTCATTGGTAGCTGAACGTCTGATTAAATTTTTTTTTAAATTTTTGAAGCATCTTTTTCTGAACCTATCATGGCTACGACCTGAGACGCGCATCTCATCTCTTTCCTGCCTTGTAAAGACTACATTGAGTTGCCACTAAGAGCTCGTTGCATGGGTTTTCATTTATTAATTGGGAAACTTTTTGTTTTTGAGTTTTCTTCGAAGAATCTGAGAAGTTTTTCATTTGACGCCCAACATTAGTGCACGTTCTTTTCTCTTCAATAACGAAGGGCTCATTCAACCAATCTTTAAATTTTACTTCGAACACGCTTTTATTTCGGTAACAACCTTTCCATTTTGCTGCCGCTTTGTAAACGAAATTTTTTCTTTTTACATTGATTCGATTGAATTGGTCTTCGGCATATTTTGCCATATCAACGGCATTGTAAACATAAGCTTTTACTGCTAAATGTTTCTTTAAAGGTTTGTCTTCCTTCAGCCATATTGAAAAAAGTTTTGCGACATTGAATCTAAAAAAGAGCATTGATTGAAAATTCGCGGATATTCGCAGACCGAAATAGTTAATTTAGAACTAAAATTAACTACATTAACACGAAAAATACTTAAAAGTCCGGAACTCGAGCGAAATACATAAGTTTCACGCTACAGAACGCAAATGTAAGCGGCCAGAAAAAAGTAAGCTTATTGCTTAATTTTTCGCTGTGCTTTCTCTTTACCAGACTCTCAACTATTCAATTCTGTTCATAATTCTTATATAACATACCTTTCTCAATAAACCAAAAGAAATAAAAAATATATAGATGTAACAATTAAAGTTTGCCAGTCGATGAACTTCAACAAGCGCAAATACTGAAAAGTTGTGTGAATTACTCAAGAAAATATATTGCAACTTTGAAGGCTCCCAGCTGTTCACAGAAACCTCAAAGTCCTGCACAAAATATATCGATAAGCTAGTTACGGTATTACGAATCGATTGGCAGATTCGATTTGTTAAAACTTTATGGTTGAAAATTGAATTAAACGACGCCAAATTGGCCATTTCGTACACTGTGCAAAGGTTGCAAAAAACGCGATTTTCGTGTGATCGGCCGGATCCAACACAAAAAATGGTGTTTGAAGAAAGTTTGAGTTCGCAAACTCTCACTAGTGGTCACTAACGTGGACGCACGCTTCGTCCATAGAAAAATTTTCATAGCACGCTGAAATGTATGGTCGTGGCACATCTTATTATTATATTGTCTTTGGTTTCAGTAACGAGCATTACGTCAATTGAATTTACTTCAAGAAATTTTTGAATTTCGAGCTTGTGTTGACGAATGCCGTTAGCATTTCAGTGACAAATTTTAAAGACACTCATTTCTTTGCAATTAAAATTTGGATGAGTTGGCTTTGAGCCCGCATCATCTCTTGCAGCATTGATTGCATAGTTGAAGTGAACTGCATCATGCAGTTAGTCAAATTGGAGATCATTGACTCCAAATTTAATATGGCACCTTGAGGGTGTACCGCAGTGTTCGACCTGACAGGTCAGCGAACGAAATAGTCATTGGAGCACGACCAGGATGTGCTGCTGTCGCAAGAGATGCTTGAGGTTGCGTCGCAGTGTTAGACTTTACTGCGTCATCATATGAAATGACTTTGGGAGGAAAAGCCGCTGATGCTGGCCCTTGCTGGCTCGGCAAGAAGTTCGGAACTTTTTGCTAGTTTTTCCGGTTGGGTTGGTCTTTTTTCTTTATTACCATGTAGATTGGGCATAACTCGCTGTGTGGTTACAGTTGCTGCATTTTCTTAAATCAGGGTTGTCTTGGTCAACTTGACTTAAATTCGAAGAATGCCGATCTCCACATGTAGCGTACACTGGTTTCAGTCTGCAATAGTTTTGAGTAAGACCAAATTCTTGGCAATTAGAACATTGTACTGGTCGCTTCCGCTTATGGGGCTCTTTAATCGTAATTTTGCGGTGAAGCAAATATTGTGGATTGAATATTGGGTGGCCCTCTTTTTTTTTAGTTGTTGGGTATAAGCTACTGGATCAATCTCAAAGTGGTATAAGGGTTGCGGAATTTTACTATTGTTTTTAATGTTAAAAACACTTTTTGTTTTAAATCCCGCAGCTTGCAGGGCATCTTTGATTTCTGCTGGGCCCGCTGATGGCTCGATCCCTTTGAAAACTACTATTAAACCCTTGCTTGCTTTAAACAGGTAGGTATAATAGCTCATTTTGAGTGCATCAAATTGTTTCACTGAGGTACGATAGTGGGTTTCGCTATATATTTGTATTTTTGTTTCATTTACGTTACCTCTTTTAAGTGAGACTACGTGAAAGTTGCCACTGCCGATTGCACGAGTGATCGTCGTTACTAGAGCGATCGAAAATTTCTCACGCAAGTAAATTGGGGGAGGCTTAGATTTTTTGGTAGGGTTTGGTGTAGATGGTTTATTTTAATCTTTACTAGCAAGCAGCGGAAATACATTTAGGCTTGGGCTAGTAGCAGTACTCGTTAATGCATTGGGTTTCAATACTTTAAGAGCATTCTGTCCTTGCATTTTTTGGGGACTCGATTTCCTCTTAGTATTAACGTAGCGATCCATGCCTGTCTGCACTGCCGACTGCTTTTTGCTTTGCGTGGACGTCAGCGCCAACGCTATAGCGGCAGCGGCGCTAGCCTTTATTTGTGCAGAGCGGACAATAGAGCTCTGAGCAGCGGTTTGAGCAGCCATTTCGGTTTCGGTATGTTTGCTGTGTTATTCTTTAGTCTTTGCTACTATGACGGTTGTGTCTTCGTTTTGCAGTGATGCTGTTGTTAAAGAGGTGAGGCTTGCAATAAGAGCCGAAACCGTTGACGTTGTAGCTGTGTATTTAGGACTAGCAAAAGTATTAGTTGTCGTACTTACTGCGATCGAGCAGGGAGCATTGGAGCTTGTAGGCAGCAAGAGCAATGCATTTACTGCATTTGTTTGCTACGGTATGCGGAAAAGCTTGCCTGAAGTCACCGAGTGAAGGTACAGCAGAGCATTTTGTTGTTGGGTCGATTTCGTAACACTGAGCGAGCGACGTCGCCCGCACGGCGGCGAACGTTGAACACATATTTTATATTAAATTTTTTATTTATATATTTTTTTCCACATGCACTTCTTTCGCACTTTGAAAAGTCACTGTCTCTAATTTTTATTTGTTTTTTTTTATTATTAATTTAATTTTGATAAATTTTTGTTAATACTTTATTTAAAAATGTTTAATTTTTCCGCTATTAATTCGCAATGAAAGAAAAGAGAAGTTTAGCTCATATCCTTGCACAGTTAAATTTTAAAAACAATTCTCTGAATGCATATGCATACAACAAATATAATTAAACAGCGGGGAGCCAGCCGCATAGAATAAGAACTGATTAATTTTGTGAGTGATTTCAAGATCAAAAGCTTTAGTTAGATCTCCCATTAGGAGTCATTTCTGATGCTACAATTCAAGGGTTTCAATTGCAGTCAAAGGTAGTTTAATACGCAAACCGAAATTTGACTCAACGGTCAGCCAATCCGTTAAAATTGCTCTGATGAGACCCCAGACGGCAGGTCGAAACGTACGTTAGCAAATAGTCGCTTATGGATGATTTTCTCAAGCATCGCTTGAAAAATATATTTTCACATTAATAACAGGTTGGCTGATAAGTTCCCGGTCTAACAAAGAAAAACAAATTTTTTTGTCAAAATTCGTTTTTATTATTCAACATAGTTCCCTTCAAGAGCGATACAACGATTATAACGACCCTCCAATTTTTTGATACCATTTTGGTAGTACTCCTTCGATTTTGCCTCAAAATAGGCCTCAGTTTCGGCGATCACCTCTTCATTGCAGCCAAATTTTTTCCCTGCGAGCATCCTTTTGAGGTCTGAGAACAAGAAAAAGTAGCTGGGGGCCAGATCTGGAGAATACGGTGGGTGGGGAAGCAATTCGAAGCCTAATTTATGAATTTTTGCCATCGTTCTCAATGACTTGTGGCACGGTGCGTTGTCTTGGTGGAACAACACTTTTTTCTTCTTCATATGGGGCCGTTTTGCCGCGATTTCGACCTTCGAACGCTCCAATAACGACATATAATAGTCACTTTTGATGATTTTTCCCTTCTCAAGATAATCGATAAAAATTATTCCATGCCCATCCCAAAAAACAGAGGCCATTACTTTGCCAGCGGACTTTTGAGTCTTTCCTCGCTTCGGAGACGGTTCACCGATCGCTGTCCACTCAGCCGACTGTCGATTGGACTTAGGAGTGTAGTGATAGAGCCATGTTTCATCCATTGTCACATATCGACGCAAAAACTCGGGTGTATTGCGAGTTAACAGCTGCAAACACCGCTCAGAATCATCAACACGTTGTTGTTTTTGGTCAAATGTGAGCTCGCGCGGCACCCATTTTGCACAGAGCTTTTTCATATCCAAATATTGATGAATGATATGACCAACACGTTCCTTTGATATCTTTAAGGCCTCTGCTATCTCGATCAACTTCATTTTACGGTCATTCAAAATCATTTTGTGAATTTTTTTGATGTTTTCGTCGGTAACCACCTCTTTCGGGCATCCACTGCGTTCACCGTCCTCCGTGTTCATTTCACCACGCTTGAATTTTGCATACCAATCAATTATTGTTGATTTTCCTGGGGCAGAGTCCGGAAACTCATTATCAAGCCAAGTTTTTGCTTCCACTGTATTTTTTCCCTTCAGAAAACAGTATTTTATCAAAACAAGAAATTCCTTTTTTTCCATTTTTTTTTCACAATAACAAAAGTTGCTTCACAAAAGACGCTCTATCTCACAAACTAATTGACTTACAGACGTCAAATTTTGACACGAATCATTTGAAGGTTGCCACTATATAAAAATAATATGCATTTAATACTAGCGACGCCATCTATGTGTCAGACCGGGGACTTATCAGCCAACCTGTTATATTAATTATTGTTCTTCTAGAATAAAAACTTTCGTTGCAGAAAAGTGTCGCCGAAATAGGGACCAAATAATGCAACAAAAATAGCAATCCGTTGACTCGCTATCAAAGACCAGAGAAGTTTAGCTGATACACTTTCACAGTTAAAGTGCAAAAATAACTCTCTGTATACAAATGCATACTTAATTCAATGTTTAATTTTTTTTTTTTTTTTTTTTTTTGTACAAAAACTGCGGAACAAAGAAAACGCGTCCGATTGAATCGAGTGCTTTTTTCGAACTTGTTGTGTAAACATGTTTCACATCTCTTCGCAGCGTCTGTCAACCAGGTTAGGTTAGGCTGCGGGCCAAGGTCTGTCTTGGACCAAACGGTTCGCTATAAAAATGTGCCGAATGTCTGTACACTGGAGAGCCCACGGTCCCCCACAGACTTAAAAGTGGGTTGCGCTGGGCGAGCAACTCGGCCGAAAAAACCCATTGCACTAGAAAGAGAATTAAGCCTAGGATAAAATAGCAGCCCATCGATGACTATTGGCTTTAACTCATCGACATAATTCGGAACATAGAACGTTCGCTCTCTCTCTCTCTCTCTCTATGAACCATTGAAGCTTCCTCAGATATTCAGAGAGATGGAGCGCTATAAAATCTCAGTACTTGGTCTATGCGAGAACCAATCGCCCGGTACTGGAAAAATCACAACCTCCTCCAGCCACTTCTTTATCTATAGTGGCAACAATAATAACCTTCGCACCAATGATGTGGGCATCATTATATCACTGATGCTGCGGATTATAGCAATCTTCGGGGGGTTTACAATGCTGTTAGGAAGTTGACACACTGCAAGCATAATATACCGCCTACGAGTATTAAAAGCCATGATGTCCTCACCTCGGATGAGGAACAACTTCCCCGCTGGCCGGAATTCTTCGTTGGCAACAGTGTGCCGCAGGAACATTCTGAGAATGTGCTTAATGTGCGCAGGCGCAACTCATGCAGCAGTATCTCCACGGATCGACCATCGCAAGCTGAAATCGAACAGGCCTAAAAAAAAAATTGAAGAATGGCAAAGCTGCCGGCCCCGACAACATCCCGTCAGAGCTTCTAAAATATGGTTTAGATATAACATCACTAGACATATTCGCTTTGATTCGCGAAGCATGGTCCTCAGAAAACCTGCCAGCGTAGTGGAAAGTGGGCGTTATCGTCACCATTCCGAAGAAATGTGACCTCAGGTAATGTCGTAATTGGTGTGGAATTACGCTTGTTAACTACATCCACAAAGTGATTGCATCAATAATCCTGGCTAGAATTTCGCCGCTGACTGAGAACCAACTTCGCCGAGAACAGAATGGCCGCAACGGCTGTGCGTGGATCATATCACCACATTGGGCATAATTGTTGAGCATTCCGCAGAATGGAAATTGCCTCTGTTTTTATATATGTTGACTCGAACGTGCCTTCGACACAATCAACAGGGAGGCAATCTACAGAACACTAACGCAGTATGGAGTCCCCGATAATATCGTCGCCCTAATACAAGCCCTTTATGCCGACGCTACCCGCAGTGTCCACTTCAAGGGCAAATTGACCGATACTTTATCGGTCCGGCAGGGCGTGCGCCAAGGGTGTGCCCTCTCTCCGATTTTTTTCACCCCGGTATTGTATAACGTCCTGAATCGCACGAACGCTTAAGAAGCAGAGAACCTGCAGTGGCGGCCAAACCAAAAGCTCTCTGACCTCAACTATGCGGACGTTACATGCTTTATGACGCACACACTCTCTGGTGCAAGAGCCAAACTGGAGTCCTTAGAGCGGAACGCTCGGACAGTCGGGTAAAAGATAAATTTCGTAAGAACAAAAATTATGCGTCTACAAACGAAAAATTCGATCCCACTTAGCATCAGGCTTAACGAGACATCGTTAGCAACTGTCGAGGACGTACAGAAATTCTGCTACCTAGGAATCTTCATAAAAAGGCGGAGGTGGCTCAACCGACGTAACTGTGCGAATCAACAAAGCGCAAACAGCTTTCCATAAACCAGATATGGGCACTTTGCACTACCACCAAATTTGAACTACCAACAAATTGCACTTTCACTAATTTTTAAGTGTAAGTTAAAATTAAATGCACTGTCACTAAAACTTTTAGTGCTAGTTAAAATCTTAAGTAACAGTTAAAAAAACTTCCATTATCATAAAAAAAAAAATCAATAATAAAAAATTTAACAAATCAAGTGTAAATTCCATTTTATTAATGATATACATTATATGATATTATTTAAATATGTATTTATTTAATCGTATATGCTCTTCGTAAGACTAGCATCTCAAAATTAGAGTCGCTTAATTTTTGGTTCCTTGACTAGTTGACGATACAAGCATACGAAAATATGTCGAAGGCAGCTTTTCAAGGAGCTCTAGAATTGTAGATACGATCTTCTTTGAAAAGACAAGGACGGATTCCCCACACTTAACACATTTTTCTCTACGTATAAAACTCTACAGCAAATTTCAGGCTTAAAGTTTATCTGCTTAGCTATTTTCATTCTTTGTCTCTTCGCAAATCATTTCATTATATACGCCACGTTTTTAAGATGTTCGCAGTTCAACACTCGATTTGATAAATGATTTTATATCTATTTTATAAAATTTTTTTTTTATGATAATGGAAATTTTTTTAAACTGCCAATTAAGATTTAAACTAGCACTACAACTTTTAGTGCCAGTGCATTTCACTTTAACTTACACTAAAAAATTTGTGATAGTGCAATTTGTTTTCACTTGCACTAAAAAATTTAGTGATAGTGAAAATAATTTTCACTTCCACTAAAAATTTTAGTGATAGTGCAAATCATTTTCACTTCCACTAAAAATTTTAGTGATAGTGCAAATCATTTTCACTTGCACTAAAATTTGTAGTAATAGTTCAAAATTTATTTGCACTACCACTAAGCAAGTACTGATAGTTCAATTTCTCAGTGCACTATATATTTAATGCATTATGCCCATCTATGCCATAAACTGGTGTATGGCGTAACCGCGACTAATCACTCTGCACTAAACTGAAAATCTTCAACTGAAGCGTGATGTTGTACGGCTCCGAAACCTGGTTGGTTTCAAACAGTATTAAGCGACAGCTCCAGGTCTTCGTCAACAAAGCGCTACGGAAAGTACACCGTCAAATATAGTATCTTATGCTGATCCACTTGCACTCACCTACAGCGAACCCATAAACACTGTCATCAAGAAACGGAAGTGGAACTGGATAGGCCACACCTTACGCAAAGAGGACAACAATGTAGCTAAAATGGCGTTCCAATGGAACCCAAAAGGTAGCTGCCACCCTTGCAGACTTCGGCGCGCATGGATAAGGACGGTTCTTTCCGAAGGCCGCTCCAGGGCCAGCTGTAATGAGATAATGCGGCTGGTTATGGATATAAATCGTTTGAGGTTTCTTTTTCGCCCTATGCTCCCACCAGGAGTGACGTGTTTCATGTGTTAAATATATATGTATTGCATGTCAAGGAATTAATAATAATTACAAGACAGAGCAATATTGCATTTTTGGCAAACACAGGAAATTAATGTTTTTGTTTTTGATTTATTTGTGTTTTTTTTTTTTTTTTTGTTCGGTACAATTTTGGCACTTGAGACGATTTTTGTTGAAAATAGGGAGCCGACCATGCCGTCATCGCGAGCAGCAGCTACAGGATGAACCACTCTTCTTCCAACTGTTGAAACCCCTGCCACTTTTTCTGCTTGTGTAGTGGCGATTAGCGGTAAGTCGTAGGTGAAGATATCCGGCTTATTGATGATGGGCGACCAACTAGACATTTCAATGAATAATTGAGCAGTCCAGTAGCAAGAATATTGCGAAAGGCTGGAAAAGTTCACAATTTTGTTTTTTCATCATTATATTCATTCATCTTTTCCAAGTTTATTCGGCGGTAGAGAATGTAACTATTAGTTGCCGCCATATCAATGAAGTGATAAAAAAAAAAAGGCGCGTTGTCTCATCTCGGATTTTGACTCTGATATGGTAACGTCGCATCAGGCCATACATTAATTTCGCAACACCCATGTGTTTATTATACACATTAATAATTTCGGGGCAATCGATTTCGATAAATTGTTTTTTTTTTCTATACAACTGACGGATCTTTTTCGTTTGATTGTTTTTGTTGTTCGATCCGAATGGTTTTATGCCAACAAAAGTTGATACCAAGCGAACAATTTTACTGTCGTTCCACAAAACGGTGAATATGTCAACTCCGTATGCACTTCCAACATATTCCTCCGAATATTCCCTTTTTTTTTGCTCTTTATTGCTGATTGCTATTTTAACATGAACTTACTTGCACTAAGGGTTGACGAAGCTGGTGGGTCGTCCAATCTATAGAATGAAATGTTCACAGCTTCAGCAATACAAACCTCATCATCCAACTCAACATTAGTGGTTTGCATTTGGAGGCATTCATCGGAATCTTCATCCAGTTCGGGCGTCATATCATCGGGCGAAAAGTCACGAATATTATCGCCAGAATCAGTTTTTACAGATTTCATGAATGCCTGAATATCCTCCTCCGTTAATTCGGAGAGCTTCACACAACGGCTGGACATTTTTCAAATCTCAAACATTAAAAAAAAAAAACACACCCTTATATTAGGTGTAGTAAAAAGAAATCCATTATTTTTGCATTAAATTGAGGGCTTTATTTAAGATAGTTAGAATGACCCGATTTAGGTCAAATATGCGCCGTTTTGTTCGATAACTTGTTGGCATTTTAAAGGTAATTTCATTATGCCTCTCTCATAGAAGCCCTCGTTCCTATTAGCAAAAAATTGAGACAGTCGAATTTCAGAAGCCTCTCTTGAAGCGAATGTTTCACCAGCAAAATTTTTCGCCATAGACAGGAACAGATGGTAATCACTTGGTGCCAGGTCCGGACTATAAGGTGGATGCAGAAGAACCTCCCAACCAAACTCCCGGAGCTTCTGGCGAGTCACTATCGATGTGTGTGGCCTGGCGTTGTCCTGATGGAACACAATTCCTCTCCTATTGGCCAAAGCTGGCCGCTTATGGGCGATTGCTTCCTTCAGACGGTCCAATTGTTGACAGTAGAGTTCCGAGTTAAGAGTTTTGCCGTATGGGAGCAGCTCATAGTAGATAATTCCCTGCCAATCCCACCAAACATACAGCAAAAACTTCCTGGCCGTCAATCCTGGCTTGGCCACCGTTTCCGCCGGTTCACCGTGTTTCGACCACGACCGTTTTCGCTTGACGTTGTCGTAAGTGACCCACTTTTCATCACCAGTCACCAACCGCTTCAGAAATGGGTCGATTTTGTTGCGGTTCAGCAGCGATTCGCAGATGGAAATTCGGTCTATGAGGTTTTTTTGCGTTAACTCGTGTGGCACCCATACATCGAGCTTCTTTGTGTATCCAGCCTTATTCAAATGGTTCCAAACGGATTTTTGTGCAATCTTTAGCTCTTTTGCAATCGAAACAGTGCTAACATGACGGTCGGACTCGATAATTTCCATGATTTTATCGACATTTTCGACAATTGGCCTTCCAGTGCGTGGTGCATCCTTGACATCGAAGTTACCGGAACGGAATCGACGAAACCAAAATTGCGCATGATTGGCTGTTACAGTATCAGGTCCATAAACGCTATTCACATTTTCAGCCGCCTGGCTTGCGTTTTCTCCCTTATCGAAGAAAAACTGTAAAATGTAGCGAATTTTCTCTTTGCTGATGTCCATCTTTGACAAGCTCTCAAACAAAACTGAATCCATCAATCAAAAAAGTGTCAAAAAAGCTTTTTTAGTAGGAACTGTCATCTTTCTAATGCCCCCTAGCGGAACACGATCGGACTTATACAACGCGAGATGCAGATAAATAACGCCATCTATTGGAAAAATAATGGATTTCTTTTTACTACACCTAATATATTATGAAATTTCGCGCACAAAAAAAATTTTTTTCGACTAAAACTTAGAAAACAGTATAAATATAACACACCGTTGCTAGCAAAAATTCCGAAAACCAAAAAAGTTTTGTTTCCGCAAATACACGAAACTAAAAAAGAGAATTTTGGTTTTTTTTTTTTTTTTAATGTGTTTTATCAACGAAAGCTCAGATTGTAATGACTTCACAAGTCAAAGTTTCCTTTATATGTCAAAAACGTCTGCGAAATAAATGTTAAGTAAGGTACAGCGAACACAGGCATACTCATTTCCAAATCATTTTATTACACCTTGGTACTTAATAACGCAGTTATGTGAAGGGTTCTCAGATGCACCCTTACCGATTGGAGAGTTAAGTCATGCACTTATTTCACATCGGCATTGAATAACAGGACTTTTAAATTTGAATAGACATTTCTTTTCAATATACCTACTTATCAGAGTTTTCGCATTGAAAGGCTGTTTCATTCTGACATTTATTGTTACAATAGCGCTATAGAAATCATCGACTGACTTTTTATAAGGTTGTTTCCTGTTGGAAATTCTCATGAGGACCCCATGGTCATATGCAAGATTTCTGAACTCGTTAGTGATGTCACCATTTGTTTGGCTTTTGTAAGGGACCAGTACCAGTGCTCGGGTTTTCCGTTTAAAAGAACTTTGAAGTTAAAGATTAGGTTTTCGCTTAAAGAGAAAATGTGAGACGCTACTGGTGGTACCAGTAGTCGAAAGTAACCTTCTATTTTTCTAAGTCAATCTTAGTTTTGCTTTCTTAGGTTTGGAACACTCGGGGAAGAAGACTGATTAGAAACCGTTTCTGAGTGTGCCGTCTGTGGAATGTTTGTGACCTTTTTTCAGGTTGTAGCTTATTCGGCTCTTAGCGCAACTTGAGATGGTATTACCATCTCTTGAACATGCTGAAGTAAGAAGTTATGCACTGCGGCTTAATTTTGTTGGTTGGCCATATTTGGCATTGTCTCAGGCTGGTGTCTCCAGCACCTTTCGAGCTTGGAATGGAGTTAGCTGGAACAGTATTCGAGTTTGAAACAAAAGTTATGGTATTTTTCCTAAAAGGAGAGTGAGTCACCAATGGCCTTCTAGGAGCATGGGGAGGATCATTTTAAAATCTATCGGGCGATCTTGGCGCAGCAATATGACCTCTTTATATTGAACGATAGCGGCTCGGCATGGTGGCGAATACCCCGGCTGAACTCGCCATTGGCGTCGGGTCTGGCCACCGCCGTACCAACTTTTTAAACATTGAACAAAGAGGTCGTTCATGCCGAATTGTGGGTCTAAGCTAAGAAATAGACAGAGAGAAAAAATGTGAAAAAGAGAAAGAAAAAGAAGAGGTCCACAAAAATATCTCCGTCCTACTATTCATTCGTACTAAAGATAGGAACCCGTTACACCCCGCTTAAATGTCGCCGTCCTTGTCTTAGAGCAACCCGCCTCCTCCAAGAACTTGCAGCCGTGAGCACACTGCGGGTCCTATTCTTCATTTTTTTGTGTACTCCCTGTTTTTTATGTCCGTTAGTACGTCTCAACTAGTCGTTAGTCCACCTTTCGTCATATCCATCCCCCATCCCCCGAAAAACTCTTAGTTGGTACTTACCATGCCGAATCTGTTTATGTCTACTGACATATTACCTTGGAATGCTTTTCAATTCGAACATTTATTACCTCAGGTCGGAAACCTTCTGTGCATTTTTTTATTAATAAAGTCATCAAAAAAAAAGGGAAAAAAAGAAGAACCACGCAATTTTATATTGATATAAATCAGGGCCGTGAACCGGGTGTAAAATTCGTCCGGATCAGTTCAGCGGTTCTAACCGGGTTTGAGCTTTTGGATTGGCTCGTCAAATTGATTTTTCTACTTCTTTGACCGGGGTTTCGGTTCGGTTCATCGGTTCGGCAATTTCTCAAACTCAAAAAATTTGTTACCGTGTGTTCCCACTTCTAACGCAATTTTTTACAATGTAAGATTAAAAACTGCACAATAAGAGATGGTGGTGGTTACCTTACTCATATTAGAGATGATATCGATACTAATTTCATAGGGCCCAGATCCCACTATCTGCGCCATGCGCCGATTTTTGCCGTAATTAATACGCCGATAGTGTGAACGAAGCTTTTGTTCTCTCATGATGACAAGTGTGACCATCTGGAATTATTTTTGTTCCAATTTTTTTGCTCCCCGAAATCTTCTTGGCAAAATGCGACTATCATGGGAGCCTCAACAGTGAATGTGGAAATTTTTGAAATTTATGCCGATCTGGCCCGATAAAAATCAGCGCAGATTGTGTTACTTGCGCCGATAGATAGTGGGATCCGGGCTTAAGACTACCCACATAGATTTTTTTATTTTTGGCCTATGGAAGCTACCACTGTGCATGGTTGCCGGTAAAAATTAATCCCGGAACCTGTAGCAAAAGGGGTTCGGTTTTCGGTTTCCCTGATATATATATAACTTTGTTGTTATTAATTCATTTTTGTATTGTATATATATTTTTTGTTTGTTTTACATTTAAGAAGTTCTATATATGATCAAGTTGATACTACTTGGTTATAGTTCAGGCACATAAACCAGAACTAAATTGCAAAATATAGCCCAGGTATTTGAACCAGTGCTACGATATTGATAAGTCAAACGATTGAATTCAACTCTGTAATTATTGATTAAAAATTCGGTATTGATGAGCGCTGCGTAAAATAAGACACACCACGTGAAGTGTAAAACAGGAAGTGAGATTTCTTTTATTCATAAGCTATTTGACAGTTTAGACAGATGCAGGGTGTGTAGTATACGTTATTACAATGTTAGTCTGCATTTACATTTCAACAGTTAGACTTCGTTTACATTTCAACACTCTCCCTGAACGATGTATAACAATTAATTTATTTCCTTCCTACTTTTTTTTAAATAGATAGAAATATGATATTAAATTTCAAAAACTTGTTTAAGTAACAATTCATAATATTCAAAAATGTTTTGTGAGAACTCAAATCAAACAATTTGAAAATTAAACTACTCCAAATCTTTCCACTAGTAATTTAAATTTAGGATTGGCAACGCCTTTGGTAAGTATGTCCGCGATATTTTGATCAGTTGGAACATAACAAAGCTGTACCTCGCCGCTGCTGACCCTTTGTTGGATAAATCGGGATTTAACCTCAACATGCTTTGTCCTTGGCGAAAAAGAATTATTTGTCGCAATGTGAATTGCGCTTTTATTATCGCAATGGAACTTGCACGATGATTTAACACTATAGATTTCATGTTCAAAACGTTTAAGCCAGATACAGTCTTGAATCGCTGCAACCATTGCCATGAATTCTGCTTCAGTGGATGAAAGAGCCAGTGTTGCTTGACGCTTAGATGACCATCTAAATCAGATGCCCAATCGGCGTCACAGTAACCTTCTAATTTGCTTCCATCCCTGGAATAAACAATCTTCTTATTAACGAACCTTTTAAGTACCTCATTATTCTTTTGACTGCTCCCCAGTGTCCATTTGATGGATTGTTGCAATAACGACTCAAGATGTTTACAGCGAAACAAATGTCTGGACGTGTAAACTGGGCTGCATATAACAGTGATCCAATGGCAGACTGATACTTTGCTTTTGAAACGGTTCCTGCGTCTGGAACACAATTTTCTGACATATTTGATGAGATTTTCTGCTTAGCATCCATTGGAGTGTCCACTGGATGCGATTCATGCATCCCAAATCGATGTAGAACTTCACCCAAATATTAGGTGTAGTAAAAAGAAATCCATTATTTTTGCATTAAATTGAGGGCTTTATTTAAGATAGTTAGAATGACCCGATTTAGGTCAAATATGCGCCGTTTTGTTCGATAACTTGTTGCCATTTTAAAGGTAATTTCATTATGCCTCTCTCATAGAAGCCCTCGTTCCTATTAGCAAAAAATTGAGACAGTCGAATTTCAGAAGCCTCTCTTGAAGCGAATGTTTCACCAGCAAAATTGTTCGCCATGGACAGGAACAGATGGTAATCACTTGGTGCCAGGTCCGGACTATAAGGTGGATGCAGAAAAACCTCCCAACCAAACTCCCGGAGCTTCTGGCGAGTCACTATCGATGTGTGTGGCCTGGCGTTGTCCTGATGGAACACAATTTCTCTCCAATTGGCCAAAGCTGGCCGCTTATGGGCGATTGCTTCCTTCAGACGGTCCAATTGTTGACAGTAGAGTTCCGAGTTAAGAGTTTTGCCGTATGGGAGCAGCTCAAAGTAGATAATTCCCTGCCAATCCCACCAAACACACAGCAAAACCTTCCTGGCCGTCAATCCTGGCTTGGCCACCGTTTCCGCCGGTTCACCGTGTTTCGACCACGACCGTTTTCGATTGACGTTGTCTTAAGTGACCCACTTTTCATCACCAGTCACCAACCGCTTCAGAAATGGGTCGATTTTGTTGCGGTTCAGCAGCGATTCGCAGATGAAAATTCGGTCTATGAGGTTTTTTTGCGTTAACTCGTGTGGCACCCATACATCGAGCTTCTTTGTGTATCCAGCCTTATTCAAATGGTTCCAAACGGTTTTTTGTGCAATCTTTAGCTCTTTGGCAATCGAAACAGTGCTAACATGACGGTCGGACTCGATAATTTCCATGATTTTATGGACATTTTCGACAATTGGCCTTCCAGTGCGTGGTGCATCCTTGACATCGAAGTTACCGGAACGGAATCGAGGAAACCAAAATTGCGCATGATTGGCTGTTACAGTATCAGGTCCATAAACGCTATTCACATTTTCAGCCGCCTGGCTTGCGTTTTCTCCCTTATCGAAGAAAAACTGTAAAATGTAGCGAATTTTCTCTTTGCTGATGTCCATCTTTGACAAGCTCTCAAACAAAACTGAATCAATCAATCAAAAAAGTGTCAAAAAAGCTTTTTTAGTAGGAACTGTCATCTTTCTAATGCCCCCTAGCGGAACACGATCGGACTTATACAACGCGAGATGCAGATAAATAACGCCATCTATTGGAAAAATAATGGATTTCTTTTTACTACACCTAATAGCTCGTTTGATCAATCGTGAGTGTTCCTTTTGATTTACAACGAGTTATTTTGACTCCAAAAATCGAAGACGCATCACCCAGGTCCTTTACTTGGAAATGTTGCGAAAGTTCTGATATGAACTTTTGTTCTAGATCGTGGTTGTTGGAAAACACTAGAACATCATCAACATAAACGGCAATGATGAAAGTAATTTTTTTCATTCACTAGGTGATATACACACTGATCAGTTTCGCAGCGTTCGAGACCGAAATTGGTTAACACTGAGTTAAACTTTTCATTCCAATTCCTGCTTGCTTGCTTCAAGCCGTAGAGTGACTTACGAAGCTTGCAAACTAGTTGAGTCCCATCTTCAAATCCTGTAGGTTGATGCATGTACACATCTTCTTTTAGTTCACCATTAAGAAAAGCGGTTACAATATCCAGTTGTCGAATGTTTAAGTCATGCTTTGCTGCTTGTGCTAACAAATATCGAATAGATGTATAACGGGCAACTGGGGCAAATGTTTCCTCGTAATCGATGCCTTCCTTTTGCGAATATCCCTTAGCCACCAAGCGCGCCTTGAACTTCATGACTTCGCCAGATTCGTTGTATTTAGTCTTAAATACCCATTTGCATTTAATTGGTAATTTGTCGACGGGTAAATCGACCAAATCCCACGTATGGTTATTTAATAATGATGTATATTCTTCATGCATAGCATTATGCCAATACTTTGCATTTTCACTTGATAGAGCTGCTTCAACCGAAATTGGATCCAATGAAATACGTTGTTCAATTAAAAAATTGTACATCGGCCTATTTTGTATTCTTGCGATACGCTCTGAATGACGTACTCCTAAATTTTCAACTTCAATACTTTCATCTTGAATGTACTCAGAAACGTTTACAGTCGATTCTTTAATTTCGTCGTCGTTGCTTTGAGTAGTATTTTCGTCGTCTAATTCTCCTTCTGGTGCTTCGTTGTTGTTATCGATTCCACCGTTATATTCCCGCCCTGAATCGATTATTTCATCATCCAGCAAAAAAGTCGAGCTTGAACACGGTTTATGTTTTGCATGTTGTTTATGATCATCCGAATTTTCAATGAAAGTTACATCACGACTAATTATAACTTTAAGAGTCGTTTTATCGTACAAACGATAGGCCTTTGATGTATTGCTATACCCCAGCAAAATGCAGTCATTTGATTTTCGATCGAGTTTTCCGCGCTTCTCTTTGGGTACATGGACTTTTGCTTTGCAGCCAAATACGCGTAAAATTGATAAATCGGGCTTGATTTTGGACCAAAGCTCTTCAGGTGTTAACGTATTATTTCTACAGGGTACTCTGTTTATTAAATAAGTCGCCGTTGACGCCGCTTCTGCCCAAAATTTTTTGCTTAGCTTGGAGTCTATAAGCATACACCGTACTCGTTCCATTAACGTCCTGTTTATACGTTCAGCGACACCATTCTGCTCCGGGCTATATGGTGCGCTTGTTTGATGTACTATACCATTTGCACTCAACAATTTAATAAATTTGTTGTTGCAATTTTCGGTGCCATTGTCTGTTCTCAATATTTTAATTTTTTTCGAGCATTGATTTTCAACATGTGATTTAAATTTCACAAATTCATCGAATACTTGCGATTTGTTTTTTAAAGGAACTGAAAACACTTTTCGGCTGTAGTCGTCGATGAAAGTTAATAAATATCTTGCGCCTGACATTGATGCATGTCTGAGTGGCCCGCACACATCAGAATGCACTAGCTCCAAAACATCTTCGGCACGAGTATTACTATCCGGGAATGATAAACGTGTTTGCTTTCCTTCGATGCAGGTTTCACATTTTTCGTTAATGTTTCCTTTGAACTTAATTCCATGTGTTGACTGGAGAACTTTATCGAGATTTGCCTCACAAATATGGCCCATTCTTCTATGCCATAGGCTCTTTTCAATACTTGTGATCATGGCAACATCATTTCGCGTATTCAAAATTTCACATTTCAATTGGTAAAGTCCATCTTTAAGTACGGCTGTTGCCGTAATTAAATTTGCGGAAATTAAATTTGTGCATAGAGTCGGTACACATTCAACGTCTTTTAGAATACCAATAGATTCGCCTTTATTATGCAAAAATTTCATTTTTACATCACCGGAACAATCTATTTTCATTTTTTCGTTGTTTGCTATAACTACGTTTTTATTCGCGTATGCGGTTGTAAGGTTGTGCAAAAATGATCGATTAATTGTCATATGCGACGTGGCTCCTGAGTCGATATACCAATTGTTTTGAGCTGTTTCATTCGCGATAAGTGATATCAACAATAGATTTTCACTATTCGTATTCTTTTCTGCTTTCTTTTTGTCCTTGTTTTTGCAATCTTTTGCAAAATGACCAACTTCTCCACACGAGTGACATTTAAACTTTTTATTCTGTTTCTTTTTTGACTTCGCTAATAGTGCACCACCACTTTTGCTGTCGAATTTTGTATCTTGTAACAGAATACTCTTCACTGCATCTACCGTTAACTTATCCTTTGAATTTTCTACGGCCAATACCATTGGCAAAAATTCTTCTGGTAATCCAGCTAACATTAACGAAGCAGTAACCTCATCATCCAAAGTCAAGCCTGCAGTGCTTACTTGAAGTGATGTTAGAATCATTTTGTTGACATAGTCTTCAACAGAGTCACAATCTGATAATTTTAGTTGCACTAGTTGCCGGAGTAGATCGACTTTTCGTGTTACACTTTTGTTTTCAAATGCGTCTATCAAATTTTTCCACGCTGATTTTGGTGTTGTTGCAGTAGCTATGTGTGAGAACGTACATGGATCTAGTAGAAGAGTTAACTGCGCCATTGCCTGCTCTTCTTTTTCCACCTGTTCTTCGTCAGCATCTGCTGCAAAACCTGCAGAAATATATTTCCAGAGACCTTTAACTGTTAGATACGACCTTGCTTGTGTTTTCCAAACCGAAAAATTTTCTGTGCCCTTCAAACGTTCGAACGGTATTGTTGAATTCATTTTCGCGAATTAAAACAATACTTAAGCTTGAAGATATATTCTGGCCCGTTTTTACGATCAACAACAAAATTCAGCAAACTCGATTACTTTTACTACGTCAAACGAATAAATTTAAGTTTTTTGTAGGTGTTAGCCCATAACCTGATGAGCGCAGCGTAAAATAAGACACACCACGTGAAGTGTAAAACAGGAAGTGAGATTTCTTTTATTCATAAGCTATTTGACAGTTTTGACAGATGCAGGGTGTGTAGTATACGTTATTACAATGTTAGTCTGCATTTACATTTCAACAGTAGACTTCGTTTACATTTCAACAGGTATTTATACAAAATTTTATTCGCTATGGAAATGCTAAATCAGTTATTGCTGATTTTGAATTTTTTGCATTTTGATCAAATAAACTGATTTTGAAATATTGGCATTTTGATCAAATAAAAGTCTAGAATATTTATTTGGCTTACGCTACAAGAAGTGCAACGACTGTAGCCAAGCGTGTGCATAATTGAAGTTTTGAATTACATTTATTTCTTTTTGTTTTATCTTTCGCAATCATTTCATCTTGAACTTGGAATTTTCAGTATGCCAACAAAATAAACGAATTTATTCAAACATACAAACTGCAAATTTAAAGCGTATTCAACATCAATGATACATATCATACAAATATATATATATATATATAGATATATAATTAAATTTGTAAACAATATATATTTAGGCAAGTAAAAAAAAAATTAAGAAAAAAAATTTTTTTTTGGTTCTTTGGTTGGGTTTGATCTTTGGTGCCCTGGGCATTCTTTCTCCTAAAAAGATTGTAGAATCTTATTTCACTAGGGCAATTTTTATTTATTTTTTTTTTTTTTATCGAACAAAACGATCCACCTTAATATGTATATTAAGGTGGCCTTTTTGGCACAAGTGTTTTTATTCTTTCTCCTTGTGATTTAAAATCTTGGTATCTATTGAAAACTTACTCGTGCAAAATTTTGTGGCGATTGGGTAATGTTTAGAGGGCGCTCATGGCCCCCGAAGTTGAGATAAATGTTGTTTTCATAACTTAAAATTGCCATAACTTGAGATGTGTTGCTGCTAGCTATAGACAATGTTCCGTGGCCCTTCGTAGTTTTTAAAACTACATATTTCGTTCTCATGTCTCAAAGCTCTATCTTAACACATAAAAAAATTTTCCTAATACGACCCGATTTTTAAAGGAAATTTGTTTTTTGTATTTTGCGGGTTAATCTGACCTCTGACAGAAATAATATCTATGACCAGTCCCCCTTATTTTTGTTTCAGCTAACTTTTTTTTTTAGGCTATGAAGCTCTATCTCAACAATTTTGGGGACTTACCATACAAAAATGTAGAAAATTGCGATTTTTTCCCTCCATGGGTGCAATAACAATCCGAGAAAGTTAACAATGAGTGGAAACCTCTTTTTTATGAATAAAGTATCATTTCTCATCATTCAATATGCTGATCTATCCTTCATGTTCAAACTAGCTGTCATACATAATATCCCATGTTAAAGGTAGCTGGAATTTGATGAAGACAACATTGCTCAAAGTTTCCCTTCTTGGAGATGGTTAAATACGTAATAATTGATATATTTACATCAAAAGACATGTCATTATCGTTGACGTTTTTAAATAATTAAAAAAACAAAAATTGATGCTACTAATTAAAAAAAAAAAGTTTTAAAAACGGGAGCATTTGTAGTAGCACAAATATGCAATAATAACCCTAAACGAGCTTGAAAAATAGAAAAAAGTTGGTATTGTGATCATTTCAAAACTTTACCAACTTTTTTCAATTTTTTCAAGCTCGTTTAGGGTTATTATTGGTGCAAGAGCCAAACTGGAGTCCTTAGAGCGGAACGCTCGGACAGTCGGGTAAAAGATAAATTTCGTAAGAACAAAAATTATGCGTCTACAAACGAAAAATTCGATCCCACTTAGCATCAGGCTTAACGAGACATCGTTAGCAACTGTCGAGGACGTACAGAAATTCTGCTACCTAGGAATCTTCATAAAAAGGCGGAGGTGGCTCAACCGACGTAACTGTGCGAATCAACAAAGCGCAAACAGCTTTCCATAAACCAGATATGGGCACTTTGCACTACCACCAAATTTGAACTACCAACAAATTGCACTTTCACTAATTTTTAAGTGTAAGTTAAAATTAAATGCACTGTCACTAAAACTTTTAGTGCTAGTTAAAATCTTAAGTAACAGTTAAAAAAACTTCCATTATCATAAAAAAAAAAATCAATAATAAATAATTTAACAAATCAAGTGTAAATTCCATTTTATTAATGATATACATTATATGATATTATTTAAATATGTATTTATTTAATCGTATATGCTCTTCGTAAGACTAGCATCTCAAAATTAGAGTCGCTTAATTTTTGGTTCCTTGACTAGTTGACGATACAAGCATACGAAAATATGTCGAAGGCAGCTTTTCAAGGAGCTCTAGAATTGTAGATACGATCTTCTTTGAAAAGACAAGGACGGATTCCCCACACTTAACACATTTTTCTCTACGTATAAAACTCTACAGCAAATTTCAGGCTTAAAGTTTATCTGCTTAGCTATTTTCATTCTTTGTCTCTTCGCAAATCATTTCATTATATACGCCACGTTTTTAAGATGTTCGCAGTTCAACACTCGATTTGATAAATGATTTTATATCTATTTTATAAAATTTTTTTTTTATGATAATGGAAATTTTTTTAAACTGCCAATTAAGATTTAAACTAGCACTACAACTTTTAGTGCCAGTGCATTTCACTTTAACTTACACTAAAAAATTTGTGATAGTGCAATTTGTTTTCACTTGCACTAAAAAATTTAGTGATAGTGAAAATAATTTTCACTTCCACTAAAAATTTTAGTGATAGTGCAAATCATTTTCACTTCCACTAAAAATTTTAGTGATAGTGCAAATCATTTTCACTTGCACTAAAATTTGTAGTAATAGTTCAAAATTTATTTGCACTACCACTAAGCAAGTACTGATAGTTCAATTTCTCAGTGCACTATATATTTAATGCATTATGCCCATCTATGCCATAAACTGGTGTATGGCGTAACCGCGACTAATCACTCTGCACTAAACTGAAAATCTTCAACTGAAGCGTGATGTTGTACGGCTCCGAAACCTGGTTGGTTTCAAACAGTATTAAGCGACAGCTCCAGGTCTTCGTCAACAAAGCGCTACGGAAAGTACACCGTCAAATATAGTATCTTATGCTGATCCACTTGCACTCACCTACAGCGAACCCATAAACACTGTCATCAAGAAACGGAAGTGGAACTGGATAGGCCACACCTTACGCAAAGAGGACAACAATGTAGCTAAAATGGCGTTCCAATGGAACCCAAAAGGTAGCTGCCACCCTTGCAGACTTCGGCGCGCATGGATAAGGACGGTTCTTTCCGAAGGCCGCTCCAGGGCCAGCTGTAATGAGATAATGCGGCTGGTTATGGATATAAATCGTTTGAGGTTTCTTTTTCGCCCTATGCTCCCACCAGGAGTGACGTGTTTCATGTGTTAAATATATATGTATTGCATGTCAAGGAATTAATAATAATTACAAGACAGAGCAATATTGCATTTTTGGCAAACACAGGAAATTAATGTTTTTGTTTTTGATTTATTTGTGTTTTTTTTTTTTTTTTTGTTCGGTACAATTTTGGCACTTGAGACGATTTTTGTTGAAAATAGGGAGCCGACCATGCCGTCATCGCGAGCAGCAGCTACAGGATGAACCACTCTTCTTCCAACTGTTGAAACCCCTGCCACTTTTTCTGCTTGTGTAGTGGCGATTAGCGGTAAGTCGTAGGTGAAGATATCCGGCTTATTGATGATGGGCGACCAACTAGACATTTCAATGAATAATTGAGCAGTCCAGTAGCAAGAATATTGCGAAAGGCTGGAAAAGTTCACAATTTTGTTTTTTCATCATTATATTCATTCATCTTTTCCAAGTTTATTCGGCGGTAGAGAATGTAACTATTAGTTGCCGCCATATCAATGAAGTGATAAAAAAAAAAAGGCGCGTTGTCTCATCTCGGATTTTGACTCTGATATGGTAACGTCGCATCAGGCCATACATTAATTTCGCAACACCCATGTGTTTATTATACACATTAATAATTTCGGGGCAATCGATTTCGATAAATTGTTTTTTTTTTCTATACAACTGACGGATCTTTTTCGTTTGATTGTTTTTGTTGTTCGATCCGAATGGTTTTATGCCAACAAAAGTTGATACCAAGCGAACAATTTTACTGTCGTTCCACAAAACGGTGAATATGTCAACTCCGTATGCACTTCCAACATATTCCTCCGAATATTCCCTTTTTTTTTGCTCTTTATTGCTGATTGCTATTTTAACATGAACTTACTTGCACTAAGGGTTGACGAAGCTGGTGGGTCGTCCAATCTATAGAATGAAATGTTCACAGCTTCAGCAATACAAACCTCATCATCCAACTCAACATTAGTGGTTTGCATTTGGAGGCATTCATCGGAATCTTCATCCAGTTCGGGCGTCATATCATCGGGCGAAAAGTCACGAATATTATCGCCAGAATCAGTTTTTACAGATTTCATGAATGCCTGAATATCCTCCTCCGTTAATTCGGAGAGCTTCACACAACGGCTGGACATTTTTCAAATCTCAAACATTAAAAAAAAAACACACCCTTATATATTATGAAATTTCGCGCACAAAAAAAATTTTTTTCGACTAAAACTTAGAAAACAGTATAAATATAACACACCGTTGCTAGCAAAAATTCCGAAAACCAAAAAAGTTTTGTTTCCGCAAATACACGAAACTAAAAAAGAGAATTTTGGTTTTTTTTTTTTTTTTAATGTGTTTTATCAACGAAAGCTCAGATTGTAATGACTTCACAAGTCAAAGTTTCCTTTATATTAGGTGTAGTAAAAAGAAATCCATTATTTTTCCAATAGATGGCGTTATTTATCTGCATCTCGCGTTGTATAAGTCCGATCGTGTTCCGCTAGGGGGCATTAGAAAGATGACAGTTCCTACTAAAAAAGCTTTTTTGACACTTTTTTGATTGATTGATTCAGTTTTGTTTGAGAGCTTGTCAAAGATGGACATCAGCAAAGAGAAAATTCGCTACATTTTACAGTTTTTCTTCGATAAGGGAGAAAACGCAAGCCAGGCGGCTGAAAATGTGAATAGCGTTTATGGACCTGATACTGTAACAGCCAATCATGCGCAATTTTGGTTTCGTCGATTCCGTTCCGGTAACTTCGATGTCAAGGATGCACCACGCACTGGAAGGCCAATTGTCGAAAATGTCGATAAAATCATGGAAATTATCGAGTCCGACCGTCATGTTAGCACTGTTTCGATTGCAAAAGAGCTAAAGATTGCACAAAAAACCGTTTGGAACCATTTGAATAAGGCTGGATACACAAAGAAGCTCGATGTATGGGTGCCACACGAGTTAACGCAAAAAAACCTCATAGACCGAATTTCCATCTGCGAATCGCTGCTGAACCGCAACAAAATCGACCCATTTCTGAAGCGGATGGTGACTGGTGATGAAAAGTGGGTCACTTACGACAACGTCAAGCGAAAACGGTCGTGGTCGAAACACGGTGAACCGGCGGAAACGGTGGCCAAGCCAGGATTGACGGCCAGGAAGGTTTTGCTGTGTGTTTGGTGGGATTAGCAGGGAATTATCTACTATGAGCTGCTCCTATACGGCAAAACTCTTAACTCGGAACTCTACTGTCAACAATTGGACCGTCTGAAGGAAGCAATCGCCCATAAGCGGCCAGCTTTGGCCAATAGGAGAGGAATTGTGTTCCATCAGGACAACGCCAGGCCAAACACATCGATAGTGACTCGCCAGAAGCTCCGGGAGTTTGGTTGGGAGGTTCTTCTGCATCCACCTTATAGTCCGGACCTGGCACCAAGTGATTACCATCTGCTCCTGTCCATGGCGAACAATTTTGCTGGTGAAACATTCGCTTCAAGAGAGGCTTCTGAAATTCGACTGTCTCAATTTTTTGCTAATAGGAACGAGGGCTTCTATGAGAGAGGCATAATGAAATTACCTTTAAAATGGCAACAGGTTATCGAACAAAACGGCGCATATTTGACCTAAATCGGGTCATTCTAACTATCTTAAATAAAGCCCTCAATTTAATGCAAAAATAATGGATTTCTTTTTACTACACCTAATATGTCAAAAACGTCTGCGAAATAAATGTTAAGTAAGGTACAGCGAACACAGGCATACTCATTTCCAAATCATTTTATTACACCTTGGTACTTAATAACGCAGTTATGTGAAGGGTTCTCAGATGCACCCTTACCGATTGGAGAGTTAAGTCATGCACTTATTTCACATCGGCATTGAATAACAGGACTTTTAAATTTGAATAGACATTTCTTTTCAATATACCTACTTATCAGAGTTTTCGCATTGAAAGGCTGTTTCATTCTGACATTTATTGTTACAATAGCGCTATAGAAATCATCGACTGACTTTTTATAAGGTTGTTTCCTGTTGGAAATTCTCATGAGGACCCCATGGTCATATGCAAGATTTCTGAACTCGTTAGTGATGTCACCATTTGTTTGGCTTTTGTAAGGGACCAGTACCAGTGCTCGGGTTTTCCGTTTAAAAGAACTTTGAAGTTAAAGATTAGGTTTTCGCTTAAAGAGAAAATGTGAGACGCTACTGGTGGTACCAGTAGTCGAAAGTAACCTTCTATTTTTCTAAGTCAATCTTAGTTTTGCTTTCTTAGGTTTGGAACACTCGGGGAAGAAGACTGATTAGAAACCGTTTCTGAGTGTGCCGTCTGTGGAATGTTTGTGACCTTTTTTCAGGTTGTAGCTTATTCGGCTCTTAGCGCAACTTGAGATGGTATTACCATCTCTTGAACATGCTGAAGTAAGAAGTTATGCACTGCGGCTTAATTTTGTTGGTTGGCCATATTTGGCATTGTCTCAGGCTGGTGTCTCCAGCACCTTTCGAGCTTGGAATGGAGTTAGCTGGAACAGTATTCGAGTTTGAAACAAAAGTTATGGTATTTTTCCTAAAAGGAGAGTGAGTCACCAATGGCCTTCTAGGAGCATGGGGAGGATCATTTTAAAATCTATCGGGCGATCTTGGCGCAGCAATATGACCTCTTTATATTGAACGATAGCGGCTCGGCATGGTGGCGAATACCCCGGCTGAACTCGCCATTGGCGTCGGGTCTGGCCACCGCCGTACCAACTTTTTAAACATTGAACAAAGAGGTCGTTCATGCCGAATTGTGGGTCTAAGCTAAGAAATAGACAGAGAGAAAAAATGTGAAAAAGAGAAAGAAAAAGAAGAGGTCCACAAAAATATCTCCGTCCTACTATTCATTCGTACTAAAGATAGGAACCCGTTACACCCCGCTTAAATGTCGCCGTCCTTGTCTTAGAGCAACCCGCCTCCTCCAAGAACTTGCAGCCGTGAGCACACTGCGGGTCCTATTCTTCATTTTTTTGTGTACTCCCTGTTTTTTATGTCCGTTAGTACGTCTCAACTAGTCGTTAGTCCACCTTTCGTCATATCCATCCCCCATCCCCCGAAAAACTCTTAGTTGGTACTTACCATGCCGAATCTGTTTATGTCTACTGACATATTACCTTGGAATGCTTTTCAATTCGAACATTTATTACCTCAGGTCGGAAACCTTCTGTGCATTTTTTTATTAATAAAGTCATCAAAAAAAAAGGGAAAAAAAGAAGAACCACGCAATTTTATATTGATATAAATCAGGGCCGTGAACCGGGTGTAAAATTCGTCCGGATCAGTTCAGCGGTTCTAACCGGGTTTGAGCTTTTGGATTGGCTCGTCAAATTGATTTTTCTACTTCTTTGACCGGGGTTTCGGTTCGGTTCATCGGTTCGGCAATTTCTCAAACTCAAAAAATTTGTTACCGTGTGTTCCCACTTCTAACGCAATTTTTTACAATGTAAGATTAAAAACTGCACAATAAGAGATGGTGGTGGTTACCTTACTCATATTAGAGATGATATCGATACTAATTTCATAGGGCCCAGATCCCACTATCTGCGCCATGCGCCGATTTTTGCCGTAATTAATACGCCGATAGTGTGAACGAAGCTTTTGTTCTCTCATGATGACAAGTGTGACCATCTGGAATTATTTTTGTTCCAATTTTTTTGCTCCCCGAAATCTTCTTGGCAAAATGCGACTATCATGGGAGCCTCAACAGTGAATGTGGAAATTTTTGAAATTTATGCCGATCTGGCCCGATAAAAATCAGCGCAGATTGTGTTACTTGCGCCGATAGATAGTGGGATCCGGGCTTAAGACTACCCACATAGATTTTTTTATTTTTGGCCTATGGAAGCTACCACTGTGCATGGTTGCCGGTAAAAATTAATCCCGGAACCTGTAGCAAAAGGGGTTCGGTTTTCGGTTTCCCTGATATATATATAACTTTGTTGTTATTAATTCATTTTTGTATTGTATATATATTTTTTGTTTGTTTTACATTTAAGAAGTTCTATATATGATCAAGTTGATACTACTTGGTTATAGTTCAGGCACATAAACCAGAACTAAATTGCAAAATATAGCCCAGGTATTTGAACCAGTGCTACGATATTGATAAGTCAAACGATTGAATTCAACTCTGTAATTATTGATTAAAAATTCGGTATTGATGAGCGCTGCGTAAAATAAGACACACCACGTGAAGTGTAAAACAGGAAGTGAGATTTCTTTTATTCATAAGCTATTTGACAGTTTAGACAGATGCAGGGTGTGTAGTATACGTTATTACAATGTTAGTCTGCATTTACATTTCAACAGTTAGACTTCGTTTACATTTCAACACTCTCCCTGAACGATGTATAACAATTAATTTATTTCCTTCCTACTTTTTTTTAAATAGATAGAAATATGATATTAAATTTCAAAAACTTGTTTAAGTAACAATTCATAATATTCAAAAATGTTTTGTGAGAACTCAAATCAAACAATTTGAAAATTAAACTACTCCAAATCTTTCCACTAGTAATTTAAATTTAGGATTGGCAACGCCTTTGGTAAGTATGTCCGCGATATTTTGATCAGTTGGAACATAACAAAGCTGTACCTCGCCGCTGCTGACCCTTTGTTGGATAAATCGGGATTTAACCTCAACATGCTTTGTCCTTGGCGAAAAAGAATTATTTGTCGCAATGTGAATTGCGCTTTTATTATCGCAATGGAACTTGCACGATGATTTAACACTATAGATTTCATGTTCAAAACGTTTAAGCCAGATACAGTCTTGAATCGCTGCAACCATTGCCATGAATTCTGCTTCAGTGGATGAAAGAGCCAGTGTTGCTTGACGCTTAGATGACCATCTAAATCAGATGCCCAATCGGCGTCACAGTAACCTTCTAATTTGCTTCCATCCCTGGAATAAACAATCTTCTTATTAACGAACCTTTTAAGTACCTCATTATTCTTTTGACTGCTCCCCAGTGTCCATTTGATGGATTGTTGCAATAACGACTCAAGATGTTTACAGCGAAACAAATGTCTGGACGTGTAAACTGGGCTGCATATAACAGTGATCCAATGGCAGACTGATACTTTGCTTTTGAAACGGTTCCTGCGTCTGGAACACAATTTTCTGACATATTTGATGAGATTTTCTGCTTAGCATCCATTGGAGTGTCCACTGGATGCGATTCATGCATCCCAAATCGATGTAGAACTTCACCCAAATAGCTCGTTTGATCAATCGTGAGTGTTCCTTTTGATTTACAACGAGTTATTTTGACTCCAAAAATCGAAGACGCATCACCCAGGTCCTTTACTTGGAAATGTTGCGAAAGTTCTGATATGAACTTTTGTTCTAGATCGTGGTTGTTGGAAAACACTAGAACATCATCAACATAAACGGCAATGATGAAAGTAATTTTTTTCATTCACTAGGTGATATACACACTGATCAGTTTCGCAGCGTTCGAGACCGAAATTGGTTAACACTGAGTTAAACTTTTCATTCCAATTCCTGCTTGCTTGCTTCAAGCCGTAGAGTGACTTACGAAGCTTGCAAACTAGTTGAGTCCCATCTTCAAATCCTGTAGGTTGATGCATGTACACATCTTCTTTTAGTTCACCATTAAGAAAAGCGGTTACAATATCCAGTTGTCGAATGTTTAAGTCATGCTTTGCTGCTTGTGCTAACAAATATCGAATAGATGTATAACGGGCAACTGGGGCAAATGTTTCCTCGTAATCGATGCCTTCCTTTTGCGAATATCCCTTAGCCACCAAGCGCGCCTTGAACTTCATGACTTCGCCAGATTCGTTGTATTTAGTCTTAAATACCCATTTGCATTTAATTGGTAATTTGTCGACGGGTAAATCGACCAAATCCCACGTATGGTTATTTAATAATGATGTATATTCTTCATGCATAGCATTATGCCAATACTTTGCATTTTCACTTGATAGAGCTGCTTCAACCGAAATTGGATCCAATGAAATACGTTGTTCAATTAAAAAATTGTACATCGGCCTATTTTGTATTCTTGCGATACGCTCTGAATGACGTACTCCTAAATTTTCAACTTCAATACTTTCATCTTGAATGTACTCAGAAACGTTTACAGTCGATTCTTTAATTTCGTCGTCGTTGCTTTGAGTAGTATTTTCGTCGTCTAATTCTCCTTCTGGTGCTTCGTTGTTGTTATCGATTCCACCGTTATATTCCCGCCCTGAATCGATTATTTCATCATCCAGCAAAAAAGTCGAGCTTGAACACGGTTTATGTTTTGCATGTTGTTTATGATCATCCGAATTTTCAATGAAAGTTACATCACGACTAATTATAACTTTAAGAGTCGTTTTATCGTACAAACGATAGGCCTTTGATGTATTGCTATACCCCAGCAAAATGCAGTCATTTGATTTTCGATCGAGTTTTCCGCGCTTCTCTTTGGGTACATGGACTTTTGCTTTGCAGCCAAATACGCGTAAAATTGATAAATCGGGCTTGATTTTGGACCAAAGCTCTTCAGGTGTTAACGTATTATTTCTACAGGGTACTCTGTTTATTAAATAAGTCGCCGTTGACGCCGCTTCTGCCCAAAATTTTTTGCTTAGCTTGGAGTCTATAAGCATACACCGTACTCGTTCCATTAACGTCCTGTTTATACGTTCAGCGACACCATTCTGCTCCGGGCTATATGGTGCGCTTGTTTGATGTACTATACCATTTGCACTCAACAATTTAATAAATTTGTTGTTGCAATTTTCGGTGCCATTGTCTGTTCTCAATATTTTAATTTTTTTCGAGCATTGATTTTCAACATGTGATTTAAATTTCACAAATTCATCGAATACTTGCGATTTGTTTTTTAAAGGAACTGAAAACACTTTTCGGCTGTAGTCGTCGATGAAAGTTAATAAATATCTTGCGCCTGACATTGATGCATGTCTGAGTGGCCCGCACACATCAGAATGCACTAGCTCCAAAACATCTTCGGCACGAGTATTACTATCCGGGAATGATAAACGTGTTTGCTTTCCTTCGATGCAGGTTTCACATTTTTCGTTAATGTTTCCTTTGAACTTAATTCCATGTGTTGACTGGAGAACTTTATCGAGATTTGCCTCACAAATATGGCCCATTCTTCTATGCCATAGGCTCTTTTCAATACTTGTGATCATGGCAACATCATTTCGCGTATTCAAAATTTCACATTTCAATTGGTAAAGTCCATCTTTAAGTACGGCTGTTGCAATGAGGTCTTTGTTATTGTTGTAAATCATGCAATGATCTTGCTCGAAAACAATTTTATTACCTTTCTGTGCCATCTTGCTCACGGAAATTAAATTTGTGCATAGAGTCGGTACACATTCAACGTCTTTTAGAATACCAATAGATTCGCCTTTATTATGCAAAAATTTCATTTTTACATCACCGGAACAATCTATTTTCATTTTTTCGTTGTTTGCTATAACTACGTTTTTATTCGCGTATGCGGTTGTAAGGTTGTGCAAAAATGATCGATTAATTGTCATATGCGACGTGGCTCCTGAGTCGATATACCAATTGTTTTGAGCTGTTTCATTCGCGATAAGTGATATCAACAATAGATTTTCACTATTCGTATTCTTTTCTGCTTTCTTTTTGTCCTTGTTTTTGCAATCTTTTGCAAAATGACCAACTTCTCCACACGAGTGACATTTAAACTTTTTATTCTGTTTCTTTTTTGACTTCGCTAATAGTGCACCACCACTTTTGCTGTCGAATTTTGTATCTTGTAACAGAATACTCTTCACTGCATCTACCGTTAACTTATCCTTTGAATTTTCTACGGCCAATACCATTGGCAAAAATTCTTCTGGTAATCCAGCTAACATTAACGAAGCAGTAACCTCATCATCCAAAGTCAAGCCTGCAGTGCTTACTTGAAGTGATGTTAGAATCATTTTGTTGACATAGTCTTCAACAGAGTCACAATCTGATAATTTTAGTTGCACTAGTTGCCGGAGTAGATCGACTTTTCGTGTTACACTTTTGTTTTCAAATGCGTCTATCAAATTTTTCCACGCTGATTTTGGTGTTGTTGCAGTAGCTATGTGTGAGAACGTACATGGATCTAGTAGAAGAGTTAACTGCGCCATTGCCTGCTCTTCTTTTTCCACCTGTTCTTCGTCAGCATCTGCTGCAAAACCTGCAGAAATATATTTCCAGAGACCTTTAACTGTTAGATACGACCTTGCTTGTGTTTTCCAAACCGAAAAATTTTCTGTGCCCTTCAAACGTTCGAACGGTATTGTTGAATTCATTTTCGCGAATTAAAACAATACTTAAGCTTGAAGATATATTCTGGCCCGTTTTTACGATCAACAACAAAATTCAGCAAACTCGATTACTTTTACTACGTCAAACGAATAAATTTAAGTTTTTTGTAGGTGTTAGCCCATAACCTGATGAGCGCAGCGTAAAATAAGACACACCACGTGAAGTGTAAAACAGGAAGTGAGATTTCTTTTATTCATAAGCTATTTGACAGTTTTGACAGATGCAGGGTGTGTAGTATACGTTATTACAATGTTAGTCTGCATTTACATTTCAACAGTAGACTTCGTTTACATTTCAACAGGTATTTATACAAAATTTTATTCGCTATGGAAATGCTAAATCAGTTATTGCTGATTTTGAATTTTTTGCATTTTGATCAAATAAACTGATTTTGAAATATTGGCATTTTGATCAAATAAAAGTCTAGAATATTTATTTGGCTTACGCTACAAGAAGTGCAACGACTGTAGCCAAGCGTGTGCATAATTGAAGTTTTGAATTACATTTATTTCTTTTTGTTTTATCTTTCGCAATCATTTCATCTTGAACTTGGAATTTTCAGTATGCCAACAAAATAAACGAATTTATTCAAACATACAAACTGCAAATTTAAAGCGTATTCAACATCAATGATACATATCATACAAATATATATATATATATATAGATATATAATTAAATTTGTAAACAATATATATTTAGGCAAGTAAAAAAAAAATTAAGAAAAAAAATTTTTTTTTGGTTCTTTGGTTGGGTTTGATCTTTGGTGCCCTGGGCATTCTTTCTCCTAAAAAGATTGTAGAATCTTATTTCACTAGGGCAATTTTTATTTATTTTTTTTTTTTTTATCGAACAAAACGATCCACCTTAATATGTATATTAAGGTGGCCTTTTTGGCACAAGTGTTTTTATTCTTTCTCCTTGTGATTTAAAATCTTGGTATCTATTGAAAACTTACTCGTGCAAAATTTTGTGGCGATTGGGTAATGTTTAGAGGGCGCTCATGGCCCCCGAAGTTGAGATAAATGTTGTTTTCATAACTTAAAATTGCCATAACTTGAGATGTGTTGCTGCTAGCTATAGACAATGTTCCGTGGCCCTTCGTAGTTTTTAAAACTACATATTTCGTTCTCATGTCTCAAAGCTCTATCTTAACACATAAAAAAATTTTCCTAATACGACCCGATTTTTAAAGGAAATTTGTTTTTTGTATTTTGCGGGTTAATCTGACCTCTGACAGAAATAATATCTATGACCAGTCCCCCTTATTTTTGTTTCAGCTAACTTTTTTTTTTAGGCTATGAAGCTCTATCTCAACAATTTTGGGGACTTACCATACAAAAATGTAGAAAATTGCGATTTTTTCCCTCCATGGGTGCAATAACAATCCGAGAAAGTTAACAATGAGTGGAAACCTCTTTTTTATGAATAAAGTATCATTTCTCATCATTCAATATGCTGATCTATCCTTCATGTTCAAACTAGCTGTCATACATAATATCCCATGTTAAAGGTAGCTGGAATTTGATGAAGACAACATTGCTCAAAGTTTCCCTTCTTGGAGATGGTTAAATACGTAATAATAGATATATTTACATCAAAAGACATGTCATTATCGTTGACGTTTTTAAATAATTAAAAAAACAAAAATTGATGCTACTAATTAAAAAAAAAAAGTTTTAAAAACGGGAGCATTTGTAGTAGCACAAATATGCAATAATAACCCTAAACGAGCTTGAAAAATAGAAAAAAGTTGGTATTGTGATCATTTCAAAACTTTACCAACTTTTTTCAATTTTTTCAAGCTCGTTTAGGGTTATTATTGCATATTTGTGCTACTACAAATGCTCCCGTTTTTAAAACTTTTTTTTTTTTTAATTAGTAGCATCAATTTTTGTTTTTTTAATTATTTAAAAACGCCAATGATAATGACATGTCTTTTGATGTAAATATATCTATTATTACGTATTTAACCATCTCCAAGAAGGGCAACTTTGAGCAATGTTGTCTTCATCAAATTCCAGCTACCTTTAACATGGGATATTATGTATGACAGCTAGTTTGAACATGAAGGATAGATCAGCATATTGAATGATGAGAAATGATACTTTATTCATAAAAAAGAGGTTTCCACTCATTGTTAACTTTCTCGGATTGTTATTGCACCCATGGAGGGAAAAAATAGCAATTTTCTACATTTTTCTATGGTAAGTCCCTTCAATTGTTGAGATAGAGCTTCATAGCCTAAGAAAAAAAGTTAGCTGAAACAAAAATAAGGGGGGCTGGTTAAAGATATTATTTCTGTCAGAGGTCAGATTAACCCGCAAAATACAAAAAACGAATTTCCTTTAAAAATCGGGTCGTATTAGGAACATTTTTTTATGTGTTGAGATAGAGCTTTGAGACATGAGAACGAAATATGTAGTTTTAAAAACTACGAAGGGCCACGGAACATTGTCTATAGCTAGCAGCAACACATCTCAAGTTATGGAAATTTTAAGTTATGAAAACAACATTTATCTCAACTTCGGGGGCCATGAGCGCCCTCTAAACATTACCCAATCGCCACAAAATTTTGCACGAGTAAGTTTTCAATAGATACCAAGATTTTAAATCACAAGGAGCGTGAATACGAATGCACTTATTTTTTTCCATACATTTGGCGGCCACCTTAATGTATATATTGGGCAATCAAAACCTTAAAAAGTGTGAGAAAGGAAGAAACACAGTCTTCCTTATAGGCGGAGTCTATCTAATGCAAAAAAAAAACAAAAACTCAAAACGAAAAACCTATGGCAGCTTTTGCACCATGCTAAATGCCGAAGTGCTCTCAATCCTGTAACAACAAAGAAGAAACATCCCAATTCAGTTGGTTCAGCAACAACGAAATTATTTATAAGAAAGAAATGGAGAGAAAAACGCGGATGAGCATGCAGCTTTCTTTCTTCTCTACGAACATGTCTTGTTATTTTTTTTTTTATATATTTTTTTTTTCCTTTTTGAAAGACTACTGAACACGAAAAAGATAAAAGGAAACTATAAAAAATTTCCGCTTCTCAATTGATAAATTCAATTGCAGGAGTTAGCCCTGCTGATTTTTGGATGAGTCGCCTGCGATAGCCCATTAGCAACTGAAATTCTATTGCTGATGCTGCTCCTTTTATACGATATTTGCAGCCAAAAATTCTGTTGCGTCCTATTGACACACATTTTTGTTGTTGTATATACTTACAGTTTTCTATCTTATACTAGTTTTTACTGGTTTAAGCCAATAATTGAGTGATATGCTCATTAGTTTTTCTATCCTGCCTTATTTCTCTTATAAAACAACAACTCATCAGGTGCGAACTAGTTTTGACTGCTTTCGATTCTCATTCGCTGCATTAAGTGACGGTGCTTAATGGTCTTCGTTTCGTCATCTCTTATCTCCATAACAGTGCTTAAAATAAGCCGTTTTTGTGCGTAAAACCGGTAGTTGGTATTTCATTTCAGTAGTTGGAAATTCGGGTTATTAGTAGTTGGAAATTTTAAAGCCAAAATAATCAAAACCATTCAAATTTTTAAATTTAAATCAACGGCAGCAAAAAAATCATCCAGCCTTTTTTCGGCTACCACAGAATGCAGCCACTTATCATTTGAGTGTTAACATTACACGCACACAAAGACTGTTTCAAGCGGAAAGTCCAATCGTGCGTGAGCTGCGGAAGGATTGACGCTGCATAAGCTGCGTCACGCTGGCAATATCCAATTGTGCGTCGTGTGAATATGTCATTGCTGCAGTTTTTTGAACTGCACTTGGTTCATTACATTTTTAGCTTCTCTTGTATCCATCTAGTTTGATAGGAGTGGGATGGAAATTTGACTTGTAATTAACAAGACAAAACAAAAAACATCAATTATACACATCAACCAGGGCCGAAAGTAGAGCTGAAGGGGCCCCGGGCAAAACCAAATTTGGGGGCCCCACCTAAAAATTACTCGTCACAAAAATATTATGCAAATTCAAAGCAAAAATAAAAGTATTTTATCAATTAAAAATTTTTATTCACATCTTACACTAACTTTTACAAACAGTCGTGATATTCATGATATATTCGTTATGTTCAACAGGCGCTCTTAAAACATTTCGTTTCATTAAAAAGCAAAAACTTAAAACTAAAATCTCTTTTTTCTAGATTTCATCATAGCAAATTCGTCTATCATTTTATTTGTGTCAACCTTGCGCGCTCTTTGATTTTCGATAGATAATATCGCTAAATTTGTGAGTCTGTCTTGTCCCATTGAGCTACGCAAATAATTTTTTATCAACTTCAATTTGGAGTAAGTCCGCTCAGCTTTCGCAGTAGTGACAGGGACAGTTAGGAACATCAGAAAAGCTGTGCACACATCTGGATAACTTGAGGACAATGACGAATTCTGAATGATCAAAAAAGTAGCTAACTCTTTTCATTTTTCATTGAACTGATCTCTTGTGAAAAAGTCGACCTGGCAGAAAGCAACTGAGAAGAAAAAGAAGGTGACACATCATTTGAGAAAGTTTTGAAAAACAGATCAGTATCTCGCTCCAACTCGCTCTTCGATGAATTTATTAGATATTGAGGTTGCAGGATTTTGTAAATATCTATACAGTAAAAAATGATGGTTTACTTTTAAAACCCATTGGTATTAGTTTAAAACCTTTATTCTTATTATAAAACCATCTGGTTTTATCTTTAAACCATTTCAATATTAAATTATAATTTAATACTATAAGGTTTTAATTTAATGAGAAACATATTTAACTTTAAACTATGAAGTTTTAATTTAAAACCATGAAACGCTCATGAATTTCGATCAAATCTTAAATGGTTGCAAAACAAAACCTTTTTAGCTTTTTAGTTTAAATCTAAAACCAAAAAAAAGGATTAAACTTCGCTCACTCACATATTAATCCTTTTTGGTTTTAAAATAAAACCAAAATTGTATTAAATGTCCTTCGCTCTCACGCATTCTTTTCGGCAACTCTTAACTTAAGAAATTTAGGTTTAAAATTTAAACCAAAAAGTTTTAAAGTGCGCTCACGCTCTCTCAGCTTTGTGTAGCAAGTCGGCAGTCCTGTTAAACTGTCAAATCATAGAGAGGAAGCACATGGAAAAATTTCACAATGTTTCTAAAGGTAAAATATGAAGCAAAAGTGCAACTTCTACAAATTTGTGAAGATATTACCAGTGAAGAGCTTAGGCCTAAAACAATTCTACTTGCAGGTACGTACGTTTACCTAACAAAAGTGATTAAATGCAAAATGTTTGACAAAAACCTATTTGTATTTTTCTTTGTAGTTCTTGATAATTTAAAACTTAAGACAGAATGCGAAATTTCTTTGCATGATCGGGACGGAGCCGAGATATCTGTGGATCTGTGGAATTTCGTTTGGCAAAATCGTGGATTTTTTTTAATAAAAAACGTTTATTTACGTTTAGAAACTTTTGTAAGCAAACACTTCGACTTAGTCGCACGTTGTTACGAAATTTCATCAAGTTCCCAATCTATTGATTAAATAAAAATATTTCTAATATTTTGAAAAATGTTGAAACATTTTTTTTTATTTGGCTTAGGTTTCAAAGCATAATACGGATAATTTTAATCCATTTTTGAATTAAATTTAATCCAATTTTGGTACAAATTTCAATCTAATTTTGGATTAAAATTTAATAGTAAAATAAGATCAATTTGAAACCTTCTTGGATTAAATTTTAAACCATTTTGGTTTTAGTTTTATTCCGGAAAAGCTTAGTTTTAAAACCAAAAAATGTTTTGATTTAACACCAATCTTGGTTTTAATTCAATGACAAGAAATTTCCCTCTCCTAAATTCTCTCTCTTTTTAATCCAAAATGGTTTTAATTCAAAACCATATCTGATTGTTCTATATAAAAACCAAATTGTTTTAATTTTAAACTAAATTTTTTACTGTGTAAAACAATCTTCATTCCAGCAAATCTATTTTCAAGTTGCGATGATATTGTATCTATCATCGGGTAAAAAATATTGACCCGGAAACGTTGTTCGGGATCAGTAAATCTTTCATCTTGTGACAATTCATCAAAGTGAGACTTGACTCTACGTGTTCTTTTGTCTGAAAACTTTTTCTCTATTTTCCATTTGTCGCAAATTTCTGAAACGTTTACTACGCAAGCATTTTATACTATGTAAAGCATTTTGAAGCTGATCATGTGCAAAAAGAAGATCGATTTTTTCAGACTGCAATGATTTTGATGGAAAGTTCATTATCCGTAATATTTAGTCTTGAAGCACAAGAAGGAAAACAAAATTAGGTTTCAATTTTTTTTTGGAATTCCTAATGCCATGTTTTTTCGCTAGACTTTCCTGTTTTTAGTATGATTTGGCTCAACCATTTAACTACATCTCCTGCCAGGGGGCCCCCGAGTCGGGGGCCCCGGGGCACTGCCCCGGTTGCCCCATTGTAGTTTCGGCCCTGTCATCAACGCTCAAAAACAAACAAATTGTTATGTATATATAAGTTTAAACAAGAAATGCATACCCACAATTACCAAGTAACATACTTTAAAAAAATACTCACAAATTTCTACAGCTATGTTATATTCAGTTATTCAAGTGTCATACTCAGCAGTCAAAAATGTACGCAGCGTAAAATGTTCGAAAGTTCGAACATTTTCAATATTTAAAAACAGGGCGTGCAAACGAAACAAATTACGTTCGGGTTATAGTTTTGGTCACGAAATGATTATGGTTTCGATTACGGTTTCGTTCTGAAAAAAATTATTTCGGTTTCGGTATCGTTTCGTTCCAGTTAGGGTTTTTCAAAGACTTTAAGAATCGCGGATAAAATTCAAGATATTAATCTCTTGCAAAGCAAACCCTAAAATTGTTAAATTTTCAACTGTCGTTGCAGTACATAAAAAATCTTGACTACGAAATAGACTTCAAACGCACCTTAACCCTTCAGGATTCAGTAAGCAATTCAGTACCGTGTCGGCTTCGCTTTATAGACCATTGACATTCACAGCGCAAAACTAAATTTGATGTTGTCAAAACGCATTTACACGTTAAGAAATTTCGATATTCTAGAGTCAGACTCACGAACAAATGTTTTGAGAAAATTAAGTAAGTAGAGAAAGACGTAAGAAGAAAAGAGACGGTGTTTGTTAACTGTTCCGGAACAATCTTCTTCATACTTCAATCAATGGTTCTCTTTCTTTCCCATGTATTCAAATGGAATAATTTCGAAACATGTTTCACGAATCTGACCCGGCATACAGTGAAAACAATTTAAGACAGCAAGGGACGCATTGGGAAAAGAAAACTTGTATGACACATCTCTTCGCGCCTGGCCTACAATAAATGTGTTTGATTATCGATATGTGCTAACGTGTAAATGCGTACATATCTTATTTATTATGTTTGTGCCGAAAATCTAAAAGCTTCCAAAATTTGCATCTTTGGTTGAAGTTAGGACATGGTGTAAGATGTGGCTATTTTTTTATAATCGGAATTTACAATGTTTAGACTACCCGCTAGATACGTGTTCACTCGACACACTTAAGTATACCTGTCTCTGTTTGCTCACACGATTTTTACTGGTGGCAAAAAAAGACAGATAGTCGTAAACGTGTCGAGTAAATACGTATCAAGTGGTCATGCAAACATGGTATGTAATTGATTAAGAGTCACATAAACATTGACTGAATGAGTCAGTTAATTGTTTTAGTGAAAAAAGCACGGGTGCGGCACACCGACACATGAAGGGAAATATATAGGCAAGAGTACATAAACACGCACACGGGTAACTGATCAGTCAGACTGAATGTTTATGTGGCGCATTAATGAACGACCATGAAATAAATGAAATTTTGGGGAAGATGTTGGAAATTGTTTCATAAACAGTTTCGAACCGGTTTCGGTGTTTCGGTTTCGGTTCGGGAACCGGTTTCCAAAAAAACAAAATATCGGTTTCGGTTTTATTTCGGTTAGGAAAATAAACCGGTTAAAATCGGTTACGGTTCCGGTTGCACGCCCTGGTTAAAAATATGTCAAAAAAAGAAAAAATCAATCGGATTCGTTTGTTTAGTTTTGATTTTTAGTTTGCAGAAATTCAAAGTTCAAATCAATCAATCGATGACGAATGTGGTGAAATTGCGTCGGCTTCAACTTCAAAAGAAAGAGTGCACGTCGAGGGTACAATAACTAGCAGCGATAGGTCAGGTGAATAAGGTCGTAGTGTGGAATTCGATGTGCGAGTAGATGAAAATGGTAAGCATGAAACAAATTTAATGGAGCAAACTGAAATTTTTTTCTGGAATTTAAATTTATTTACTTTTACCTATAGTTGCTGCTGTTAAGTGCATCGATAACAATAAGAAAAAAGTTCCGGGCATCGCACAGTGGTTCAGACTGAGGTTAGGTCGGTACAAAATCTGTAACTTTTGAACCAATAGAGACAATCATATGATTTTTTTTTGCCATTTCAGAGACAAAAGAATATAGAATAACGGAACGACATTTTTTTTATTGAAGAATTAAAAAGTAGTTTATTTTAGCGGTTAACTTGAAAATTTATGTTTTCAAGGGAATTTTCATGTTTTATAAAATATTTTCTGCTCACATTATGTTCTGTTTTATAGTTTGAACTACCGAATTCAAATAAAATTCGCACTAAATATTTTAATCAGAATTTTCTGCATTTATTTTATTGTTTTGGGATACTGGTAATTTAAAACTGAAAATCTCTGGTTTTGGAGTAGGTTTTGAAAATTTTGTTTTGGACCAGGACCTGCTCAAAATGGACTGACCAAAAAAATTCTAATAGATGTTTGTGATTTCAAAAGCACCTGAAATTCAGATTTTGCTCGATTCCCATTGCAATTGTGGTCTATGGAGGCAATTTTCGAAAGCCGACCTTTTGCCAAGCCCACTTTTAAGATGTAAAAAAATTACAATAAACTATATTCAGACACAAAATTTCATCAAAATAACTTGAACAAGTAAGGGTGTTATAGTCAGGCGAGCCTGACAATAGAATACCTGACACAGACACACATGTTCATATAATTTTTAATATCAAGAGGTGGTTAAGGACATAAGAGGCCGCATATACCGACTTTTGTTAAATTTTGTATAAAAACCGCCCATTTGAAACGCCCACTTTTCCAATTTTTTTGAAATTCTAATCGGACCCTTATATATACGCTCAAATTCTAAGTTCCATTGAAATATTTCAATAAAGTCCGTTTTAGAGGCATTTTTGGGATTTTTGTCGCAGACCCTAGTACTAGAGGTACCTTTAATAATGGGCCGATCGCAAAAATTTTGGGGTTGGACGTTACTGGCTATCAAGGCAGCATACGTGCCAACTTTCGTTCAAGTCCCATCGGTATTTCGGGTGTAGGAGACAATTTTCGAAAAACGTCCTTATGCCACGCCCACTTTTCCAATTTTTTAAAATCATATTACTTACCTTTAAACATGTTCAAATAACCAATTTTATCAAAATATCTTGAAGGACTTCGATTTTAGAGCAGTTTTTGTGATTTTCGTAACAGACCCTAGTACCTGCGGTACCCCTAAAAATGGTCCAATTCTCGAACTTGTTCTTACTCGTGTCTCCGTGAGCACGCATACCAAAATTTGTCGAACGAGTCTTCGTCGAGTCGCCTTTCTGATTAAAAAGATCAAATATGCGCTCGTTTTCTGATCAAAAATTATACTTTTGTCGGGAGAAATTGAAACCCTACCCGTGACTCTTCTTGGGGAGTCATATTTGATATCATTTGCGAGTCGTTTTCGAGTCATATTTGTTATCATTGTCGAGTCATATGTGTTACTATTTTCGTGTCTTCTACGACTCATATTTGCTATCATTTTGGGGTCTTCTACGACTCATATTTGCTATCATTTTGAAGTCATCTACGACTCATATTTATAATCGATTGCTTTCCAAGAAAAGAAATTTTTTTTTTCATCAATACACATTTTTTGGCTTTTCCGTGTATATATGTTACATGTATTATTATTAGGGCAACCAGAAATATGCCAAAAAAATATGCCAATTTGACATAATATATGCTAGCACATATGCCAACGTTATATGCCACTTTCAAATTTGTATATTCGGGCATGCGGAATGCCACCTCTTTTTTTGTATAATGGAATGTTTCACAATGATGTTGGCAATAAAGTATACATTTTTGAAAAGAAAATTGTTTTGGCTTTCAAATAAATTTAATTTTGTTTTGACGCTTTTTGACGCAAACAAGTTATACTCTTACAAAATAAGAAAATCGTGTAAAGTTGGAGCTTCAAAAAAAAAATATTATAAAAATAATTTTATTTACTGGATAATATTTTTTAATAAATATTATCAAACGACATGAGTCATATATTTATTTAAAAAAACACCGAGTTTCTAGAGCCATTTTTGTGTAAGATGTGAGCTACTTAAATAGTCCAAATGTTACTTTTTGAACACAGCTTTAAGGAAATCAAAAAGTGCAATGTTTGTTTATCAACCACGCCCACAATTATTGTGCATTCAAACTAAAACTTTGAGAATCTTACTTTGGAACTATTTTTAATCAACTAGCATACCACGATTTTGCATATTTTCACATCAGCATTGGGTATTTTTGGCCGACCCACTGACATTCTGAACCACTGTGCATCGTTCCGTATCATAAAAATTAAGAACGATTCATTAGATGTGAATTTTTTATGAAATACGCCTTTATCGTGAAGCAGCATGTGGCGAAACCACCAGCTATTACAACTATCCAAGGAACACGTTTTCATACACATACTCTCTCCGATCATTTGGAATTGCCATATTATAGAGAGTGGGCCAAATTCGACCGAATCAGCTCAATGGAAGTGGAAGAGAATGCAACAGGCGTGGCGGAACACCAAAAATCGGAGTGGGTAGTAGCACTAAGCAAATAACATATAGAGGTCTCACGTAGAACAAAAAATTAGCGGATAGTTTCGCTGGGTTCTAGCACCCCAAAAAGCAGTTCAAGCGTTCGGAAGCATTCGGTTGTTGCTTTAGCGTTTGCAAATTGGTTTTGCTTCACATATCAAAGTCAAGTCAGTATGAATTGAAACTCCGCAGCGGAAGGTTGTCGCTTTGTTGAGCTGAAATTTGTTTGTTTGTTATTCATATACATTTATTTCAGCACAACGAGCAAGGGCGTTCGGACTGTAGCTGCGTGAGTGAGTATGCGTAAGTGACCATGCTTAGGTATGTGCGCACTTCTCTATTGGAAATTTCAAGCCCAAATTCTAATCGCTGTCGATTTTATTATTCATACATGAGAGAAAAGATGCGTACAAATCGACCGAACTACTTAATGCTCTGTAGGGAGTTGCCATGAAGAAAGCAACATGTCCTAATATAATCTCCTGGAACCGCTGACCATTTCCATACCAATTTCTAATGGGATATCTCGACTTTTATGCAAAAATTCCGTAATTTTGGAAATATGATTATTGATTATTCAAAAAATCCGAAATCTGGGGACTATGATTTTAGATTTTTTTTTTGAATCACAAATTTCCTTTTCAGAAATATTTTTCAGAGACATAACAGTTATAAGAAATAGGGGAAAAAATTGGACTATAACTATTAAAGTTTGTATTAAAAAAAATTAATTTTAAGATAACAGTTTCAAACAATGAAAATGTATTTTATTCTTCTATAACAGTTATTGAAGAAAAAAATATATTTCCGTTGCTCATAATTTTAATCGTTCGATTAATATTTTTTACGTTGCCTTATAACAATTATGAATGAAAAAAATTTTTCGGTTGCTTTTAACATTTATTTTTCAACAAATTGTTTTCGTTGCCTAATAATATCAAGTTTCCAGTGTTCCTTCACGTTTTTGATAATTTCTATGTTATTGATGTCGATACTATGTTTCTCCTCTAGTATGTGTTTTGCGACGTTCGATCTCGTTTGAGTTTCACCTTTTCTGGATGTTTTCCTTGCTTCTTTCATGTGTTCCAAGAATCTCACTGAAATAGGCCTCTTTGTTTGTCCGATGTATATTTTGTTGCATGTGCCGCAGTTTATTCTATAGACTCCTGATTTTTCGAGCTTGTCGACAGGGTCTTTTGTGGACTTCAGTTTTGATGCTATCTGGTTTGGTCTGCTGGTGTAGACTAATTCGATGTTGAACTTTTTTAATTTGTGTTTAAGTCCTCTGGAGATGATGTTGTTGTATGTTGTGGCTACTCTCTTCACTTTTGGTTTATCTACTGTTAATGTGGTGAAATTTTTGTGTTCAAGTTGTCTGGTTTTCTTCTCGATAATTCTGTTGATGCTGTTCTGGCTGTAACCATTGATCTCTGCTACTTCTTGAATGTATTGTGTCTCTTTTTCTTTGGCTTCTTTGGATAATGGCATTGTGACCATTCTATGTACCATATGGTGGAAAGAGGCCATCTTCTGTTGTGGAGAGTGATTTGAGTTGTTGGGGATGACGCGTTTTGTATCTGTTGGTTTCCTGTAAATCTCGAATTCGAAGGACCTATTTTTACGTGACACAATTATATCCAGAAAAGGTAAGCTTCTGTCTTTTTCTTCTTCGTACGTGAACACAATGTTTTTGTGTGTTTTGTTTAGTTGTTCCAGTTTTTCTTGTACTTTTCCTCTTTTTATGATGGCAAAAATGTCGTCTACGTATCTTATCCATACTCTTGGTATTTCGTTGTTTTCCTTTAATTTGGACTCCAATTTGTTCATAAAAAGTTCGCTCAAAAGTGATGACAGTGGATTCCCCATTGGTGCTCCTTTAGTCTGTTTGTAGAATTTTCCCCTGAATGTGAAGTAGTTTTCTTCCATGCAAAGCTGCGCTATTTGAATGAGGTTGGTAACTTTGACTTTGTTCAGTTTTTTCTTCAATAGTTCTTCTTCTAGGATCCTTATAGCTTCTTTTACGTTGACGCTCGGGTATAGTGCTTTTACGTCGAAGGACACGATTTCTTCATCTTCGTTTATGTTTTCTTGCTGTAATTTTTCGGTGAACTCTTTGGAGTTTTTTACTGAAAACTCTTTCTCGTTGCCTAAAATTTCTGTTAGTTCTTTAACTAACCATTTTGCGATGCGATGGCACGGGGAGTTATTGGCGGTAATAATTTCTCTCATTTCTTTCCCTGGTTTGTGAATTTTTGGCAAAGCCTTGAAGCGAGGAAGTGTCGGCGCTGAAATTCTCATGTATTTTTTGTCGAATCCAAGGTACTTTGAGCACTTTTCAATGCATTTTTCTGTCCTGCTTATAATTCCTGGTAAGGGGTCGTTCCTGAATTCCCTGTAAGGGCCGTTTTGGATTTTTTCCTGGACTCTTGCATCGTATTCTTCTTTATCCATGATAACAAGCGCATTTCCTTTATCTGCTTTCAAGTAGTACACGGGCTTCTCGTTCAATTCTTTCACTAGTCTCTTTTCCTTGGTTTGTGTGCGTAGAGTGGTGGTTGATTCGATGACGCTGCCGGTGATATTTCTAATCGCTGATATGTCTTTTGGTGTAAGTGGGGCTTCTGGTGTTGGTATTTTTATTGCGGATTCGATCTCGATAATAAGTTGTTCAATGTTGGGTTTTTCTGTGATCGCATATTTCAATCCGTGGTTGAGTAATTTCAGTTGTTCTTCGCTGAACTGTTGTGATGATTGGTTGATGACGAAGTTTTCTACTTGTTTTACTGTGGGTTTGCTTTGTTTAGGTTGCGCTGTTTTGAACTTTTTTAACTTTTTGTCGTGGCTAATGGACTTCTTCTTTCTTATTTGTAGCCCGCTCGATATGTCGCTGGAGAGGCCAGCGTTGCCTACGATTCTTCGAATCAAGCCCAAAGCATTGTGGCCAGTAACATTGATTTGCATTACGTGAACGCACCCAGTCATTTGAATCTTATGTCTACGATTGTGAAATCAGACCGGGACAATTTTTAACACAAATTTAATGAATACATGATGTTTTCTATATGCATAGACGGATCAACCGATTTCACGCAAATTGACAAAATTTATGTGATGGGTAAATTGACCAACAAAGATGGTTTACCTGAGCTCCTGCTCATTGGTGCTGCTGAACAAACGGAAACTAGTTTAATGGCTGCAGTTCTAGATGCAATGAAAATCAACATTGATGATCCAGACATCACACTATTTTTATGCTTAATTTATTTTAAAAAAAATTAAATTCTATAGTTCGGGTAGGGATTGAAAATAACTTTAACCCTTATGCTATATTTGGGTCAATATGACCCACTTAAAAAAAAAAATCTTTAATATTTTTATTTAAATTTAGGTGTAGTCAAAAGAAATCCATTATTTTTGAATTAAATTGAGGGCTTTATTTAAGATAGTTAGAATGACCCGATTTAGGTCAAATATGCGCCGTTTTGTTCGATAACTTGTTGACATTTTAAAGGTAATTTCATTATGCCTCTCTCATAGAAGCCCTCGTTCCTATTAGCAAAAAATTGAGACAGTCGATTTTCAGAAGCCTCTCTTGAAGCGAATGTTTCACCAGCAAAATTGTTCGCCATGGACTGGAACAGATGGTAATCACTTGGTGCCAGGTCCGGACTATAAGGTGGATGCAGAAGAACCTCCCAACCAAACTCCCGGAGCTTCTGGCGAGTCACTATCGATGTGTGTGGCCTGGCGTTGTTCTGATGGAACACAATTCCTCTCCTATTGGCCAAAGCTGGCCGCTTATAGGCGATTGCTTCCTTCAGACTGTCCAATTGTTGACAGTAGAGTTCCGAGTTAAGAGTTTTGCCGTATGGGAGCAGCTCATAGTAGATAATTCCCTGCCAATCCCACCAAACACACAGCAAAACCTTCCTGGCCGTCAATCCTGGCTTGGTCACCGGTTCCGCCGGTTCACCGTGTTTCGACCACGACCGTTTTCGCTTGACGTTGTCGTAAGTGACCCACTTTTCATCACCAGTCACCAACCGCTTCAGAAATGGGTCGATTTTGTTGCGGTTCAGCAGCGATTCGCAGATGGAAATTCGGTCTATGAGGTTTTTTTGCGTTAACTCGTGTGCCACCCATACATCGAGCTTCTTTGTGTATCCAGCCTTATTCAAATGGTTCCAAACGGTTTTTTGTGCAATCTTTAGCTCTTTTGCAATTGAAACAGTGCTAACATGACGGTCGGACTCGATAATTTCCATGATTTTATCGACATTTTCGACAATTGGCCTTCCAGTGCGTGGTGCATCCTTGACATCGAAGTTACCGGAACGGAATCGACGAAACCAAAATTGCGCATGATTGGCTGTTACAGTATCAGGTCCATAAACGCTATTCACATTTTCAGCCGCCTGGCTTGCGTTTTCTCCCTTATCGAAGAAAAACTGTAAAATGTAGCGAATTTTCTCTTTGCTGATGTCCATCTTTGACAAGCTCTCAAACAAAACTGAATCCATCAATCAAAAAAGTGTCAAAAAAGCTTTTTTAGTAGGAACTGTCATCTTTCTAATGCCCCCTAGCGGAACACGATCGGACTTATACAACGCGAGATGCAGATAAATAACGCCATCTATTGGAAAAATAATGGATTTCTTTTTACTACACCTAATATATTATGAAATTTCGCGCACAAAAAAAATTTTTTTCGACTAAAACTTAGAAAACAGTATAAATATAACACACCGTTGCTAGCAAAAATTCCGAAAACCAAAAAAGTTTTGTTTCCGCAAATACACGAAACTAAAAAAGAGAATTTTGGTTTTTTTTTTTTTTTTAATGTGTTTTATCAACGAAAGCTCAGATTGTAATGACTTCACAAGTCAAAGTTTCCTTTATATGTCAAAAACGTCTGCGAAATAAATGTTAAGTAAGGTACAGCGAACACAGGCATACTCATTTCCAAATCATTTTATTACACCTTGGTACTTAATAACGCAGTTATGTGAAGGGTTCTCAGATGCACCCTTACCGATTGGAGAGTTAAGTCATGCACTTATTTCACATCGGCATTGAATAACAGGACTTTTAAATTTGAATAGACATTTCTTTTCAATATACCTACTTATCAGAGTTTTCGCATTGAAAGGCTGTTTCATTCTGACATTTATTGTTACAATAGCGCTATAGAAATCATCGACTGACTTTTTATAAGGTTGTTTCCTGTTGGAAATTCTCATGAGGACCCCATGGTCATATGCAAGATTTCTGAACTCGTTAGTGATGTCACCATTTGTTTGGCTTTTGTAAGGGACCAGTACCAGTGCTCGGGTTTTCCGTTTAAAAGAACTTTGAAGTTAAAGATTAGGTTTTCTTTTTACTACACCTAATATATTCGAATCCAGCCGATTTTTTTTCTATTTCATAGATATATTTAAAGCATCATTGGAGACAAAAATAAAAAATTAAAAAATTCTTTATTGTAACAGTAAAATTATATCTATGCTTTTGCAACACTTATGATATTTTGTGTCTATTTGACCTTTGACCCATCTATTGTTTCAGTTCGAAAGATTTAATTGCAAGTAAACTTTCTAATTTTTTATGTCGCCAATAGTAAAGTTTAATAAAAAATTATATTAAAGTGACACAAATATAACTTTACCATTATATGGTCTCTTTGGTTGCAACAAAAAAAAAAAAAAAAAAAAACAAACAAAAAAACAAATTCGCGAAGATATGGCAGTCTTTACTAAGAGGTATCGATAAAAAAAAAAAACTGAACTATCGACTTCACTTACTGTGGTTCATTCGACTTGGACAGACCTATACTGTTAATAGAAAAAGTAAAAAGGGGATTTCCCGCTTTACCAGCTTTTGTAAGTCTTGTGCCAACAGATATCGTTCAGTTGATTTTATTTCGCCAAAACAAACGGAACTGCGGTTTTGTTTGAAATGGCTCAGTCAAAAAAAGTAAGTTATACTCTTTTTTATTGAAAATTTCTTGGTACTTTTTTTTTTTGTAAAAAGGCTCTTAACAATGATCAGATACATCAAATCTTGAATGCAGAAATTGATGATGTTTTTGATGATAGCGAGGAAGATGAAGACTTCATACCTATGGCTGACGAAGAAGCGGAATGTTCTAATACATCTTCGAATGAAAGCGTAGAAAATATTTTATGTGCAAATCCAACTACAGAAGGAGGTAATGTTTGTACTTACTTATCAAAAGATCAAAGCGTACTTTGGCGAGACAAGCCACCAATTCAAAGCGGAAAAATTCCTCGAAATCAAAATTTATCGCATGCACCTGGTCCTTCAAAGCTCGCAATATCAATGGTTACGGACATAAAATCTACGCTTGATTTATTTCTCACCACGGGTCTGAAAAACATCATTATTGAATCTACCAACACCAAAGGGCTGGAAATTTTTTGAACTACTTGGAACAGTATTGACTTGATTGAATTTGAAGCGTATCTTGGCTTGCAAATCTTAGCAGGAGTGTACAAATCCCATGGTGAAAGTCTTCTGCATTTGTGGGATGAAAATAATGGAAGATCTATTTTTCGAGCTACAATGAGTCTTGGGAGATTCATGAATATTTCCAGGTGCCTTCGATTTGACTCAACTCAGGACAGAGAAGAAAGAAAACAGCGTGATAAATTAGCTCCAATAAGGGCTATTTGGGATAAATGGAATCACTCTTTGAAGCTTTTTTTATCATCCACACGAAAATGTAACTGTTGATGAGCAGCTGGTACCATTCCGCGGATGTTGCAGTTTTCGACAATACATCCCGTCAAAGCCGGCGAAATATGGCATAAAAATTTGGGCCCTTTGCGATTCAACAAGCAAGTACGCATGGAACATGGATGTTTATTTAGGACGCGCGAGAAACACTCATCCAGAAAATCGTCAAGGTAAAGCTTTTTACAAATAGTCACCAATATGTATAATATTTTATCCGATATTGGTTTATGTATTCCACGTGTTTAGGAGAACATGTCGTTCTTTCTTTATCAGAGCCACTGCCCAAAGGACACACAATTACTTGTGACAATTTGTTTACAACATACAATCTTGCGTTGGAACTACTGCGACGAAATATAACCTTGGTTGGCACAGTTCGAAAAAATAAAACGTTTTTACCCGCAAAAATTATAGATATGAAGAAAAAAGACGTGTTTCATAGCGAGTTCTTATTTACGGATAATGTGACTATCGTATCATATGTACCTAAAAAGTACAAGTTTGCAGTCGTGCTCAGCTCTCTTCACCACAACGCTATGGTAAATGACGAAAGTAAAAAGAAACCGGAGATCATATTGCATTATAACAAAACCAAATCTGAGGTAGACGGGCTTGATCAACTAGTTGCAAACTACACTTGTAAGCGTCAAACTAAACGTTGGCCAGTTGCATTATTTTCAAATATGGTGAATATTTCGGCGTATAATGCATTCGCAATTTGGACTCACATCAATCCTTCATGGAACTCCAATAAGTTGTATAAAAGGACACTTTTTTTTAGAAGAAGTTGGAAACAAAATGATAAATGCGCACATATTACGCAGGAAGGTAATGCCGCATAGCACATTAGCCAAAACAGTGGTTAAAATATTTCAAAAGGCCCAGCAACCTAACGAAGCAATCTTACGTGAAAATAGGCCAGGAATCCCTGAATCATCAGGAAAACGCCAACGCTGTTTTTTTTGTCCACGAACTAAGAACTCAAACAAACATTCGACTATATGCACAACTTGCAAACGCTTTGTTAGCAAAGAACACTACATTATAAAGTGTATAGATTGTCAGTAAAAGTTAGTTGCATTTTTATGTACAAATATATTATAAATGTAAATGTGTTATAAAAACATTTCTTTGTATATATTTCTAACTTTATGCAACGGTAATACTCTAAATAAAATTTCAGTTAACTTTTCAATTTATTAATACGGAAACAAGTTGAGTAATTACGTCAACATATATGGGTGGGTCAATTTGACCCATAATAATATATTGTGGTATATTTCGAAGTATAGCAGAAGGGTTAAGTAGAAATTTCGCATGTTTATTACATATTTTTTTCAAATATTATTTTACACGAGATATGGGGAAAATACACTTTTTTCGACTGTGACCTTGCCAGTAAAATGGGTGCAACTCTATTGTTTATTTGCGAGTTTTAATTTTTTTAAGGAGTGAGAATTAAAAAGATGTGCCCTCTAGGATATGTAAACCGCTTTCTTGATTTGTATGACCTTCCCGGTAATTTTTCAATAAAAAACTGAAGCTTGTAAATTTTTCCCAAATGTTTAAGCCTTAAACTATTTTGTTTCAATTTTTTTCACTACAACTTCCTTAAAATGGTAAATTTTAAGAAATAATATTTAATTTCCAATCAAATGAGGTACAAATATTAGCAATGGGTTGAAAACAGCCGAAGGTATTCAACATTTTCAAGAAAATAAAAAAGAAATATTTGGCCAAGGTCAAAGTCGAAAAAAATATTTTCAACAAAAGTTGCGGCTATTGATGGCTAGTTTTTTTACGTATGTAAAATTAAATAATTATACTTTTAATATAATTGAAATATCAATGGACCTATGTGCAGCACCCACACGATTTTGCTTTTAAATATTAAAAACATATAAAAACGATGTTCTCAAAATACCTTCTCAAAACTAACTGCAAACAGCAAAATCACCAAAAAACACAACAAAACAAAATAAATTACTTTTAGTTTATAACTTGTTCAACAGAATCCATAACTTATGTACGTTGATTCGTTTTGCTTTACTTTGCAAATGGTTTTTCAACTCTTCCCTTCAATCACAAAATTTAAAAGCTTCACGCGTGATAGTCGAGTACTCGCTATCGAGTACCTACGCATCACTAGTTAAAGATACTTTAGAGGTTATAAACAGCTGATTACATAAAGTTCAATATATGTATATTCTACCCGAAAACGGAAAAAAAATCTATAATATTGAGATTCGATAATTCGACTTTCCGCCAACTTTTCGTGTCATCATAGTGCATCATTCCACGAAAAAGAGAGATGAAAAAAGCAGGCTCCAAAATTCCAGCTATTAAAGTTTGGTGCGCTGCTCACCGATGCGAACTGGCGTGGAAAGAAACAGGAGAATCAGTCCCACAGGTGAAAAAAGTGTTGAGTATTTTGTCGAAAACGTCTTCACATTTCCACCAATCAGCTTTGCGAACAACAGAGTGGAAAAAGATCGCTTCAGATCACAACATTCGAATTTTGAAATTGCCAAAGATTTTTGAAGTAAGCTGGACAGAATTCTCATTCAAATTATTTTGAATCGTTCTTCTTTCTTGCAACGCTCTCGCAATATATTTCAAGCGAAATGACAATATCGCAAAATGTGCTGGATTTCTCAATGATCGATTATCAATTCACGAATTTGGAGAATCTATAATTGATAGCGTTTTTGGCTGATGTATTATACAATAAAGGGCTGCGCAAATGTATTTGCTTCTTTGATAACACCTAGTAGTTTCAAATACGCACATCACTTGTAGAAGAATACAGCAAAGAGATAGAGAAAAAGAGCTACAGTATGCAAAACTCGTATTCATACACCTCAAAATTTCAGTGAAAACTTGATTTTAACTGCCATAAAAATAGAATTTTGGATGAAAACTCATAAAAAGCATTACTTTAACGCAAATCAAGCAGAAAAACAAACAAAAGATATTATAGTTTTCAAAATATAAGCAAATTTGTTATTTTGGCACGCAAAATTCGTATTCATACACCAACCAAATGTGGTCCTGGGATAACATCTACTTATTTAATGTGTCAAAAACAGCTGTTTAGCAATTGTCCAGATTTTAATCTATAGTTATAACTTCACATTTTCCACTCAATTCGTTTTTTGAAGCAATGGGACGTAAAGGAACAGAAGTTGGAAATGAAATTCGCGAACTCGTACTTAAACTGCACAAAGAAGGCAAGTCACTGCGTGAAATAGCAAAAATAATAAACAGAACCCATTCAACGGTTCAGTACATTGTCAAAATGTTTCAAAGTCAAGGATACGTGCAGAAGAAAAAACGTAATGGACCCAGACAAAAACTTACTCGTAGACATCAGTCCTTCTTAATAAGGCAAATTCGGAAAGATCCAACAACTTCAGCACCATATTTAGTGGAAAGCCTACTTACACAATACGGAATATCAGTAACAGCCCAAACTGTAAGAAATTATCTCAGAAAACCCAAGTTTCAAAGCAGAATTGCGGCACGAAAGCCTTTTATAAGTCGAATTAACCGCATCAAAAGAGTACAATTTGCCAAAAAGTACATTAAAATGGGTTTGCGGTTCTGGAAGCGTGTTATATTTTCCGATGAATGTAAATTCAACATAAAAGTGTCCGATGGAATCACTAAAATATGGCGAGAAAAAAAAGAGGCTTTATTTCAAGAACCTTTTGCCAACAGTTAAACACGGCGGGGGCTCCGTCATGATTTCGCTGCTGCAGGCGTGGGAAAGCTGGCTCATATCCCTGGCATAATGAACACAAGAAAGTACATTGATGTTTTAAAAACCAATTTGGGTCCCAGTGAACAAAATTTGGGGCTGTCAGGGCGATATATGTTTCAACAGGATAACGACCCCAAGCACACAGCTTTCGATATACGTTTATGGATCCTTTATTATTTGAAAACACCACCGCAGAGTCCCGATATCAATCCTATTGAGAATCTATGGTCGATTTTGAAGAAAAGAGTTCAGCATACAAGCATACAATTAGAGATGCTACTGATCTGAAACGCATTTTACAATGGGAATGGCAAAAAATATCCCCAACTTTGAAAAAAAATTGGTGAAATCAATGAAAAACGTTAGAACGCTGTTATAAAACAACGAGGATATCCCACAAAACATTAATTCTTAATAAAAAGCTGTTAAAAATAGAAACTAAACAGATGTATGAATACGAATTTTGCGTGTCAAAATAACAAATTTGCTTATATTTTGAAAACTATAATATCTTTTGTTTGTTTTTCTGCTTGATTTGCATTAAAGTAATGCTTTTTATGAGTTTTCATCCTAAATTTTTTTTTTATGGCAGTAAAAACCAGTTTTTAACTGAAATTTTGAGGTGTATGAATACGAGTTTTGCATACTGTACTTGTTCCTCAGCGCGCAAGCATTGTTGTAACTCTCTCTCTCTCTCTCGAATCAAGTAGCATACGCCACTTACTCTCATCGACTCTTGTTTTCATACGATGCTATACCGGCAAATGCCAAAATAACTGTATGGTTCTAGTTTGTATTCCAAGTATTTGCGTGCGCCGCTAATTGTGTGCTGTTTATAGCGAACGAGTTTTAGATTTTTAGAATTTTAGATTTTTTCATGCTTCAAGAAGCAAACATAAGAATTCGCTAGTAAAATTTTCCGCTGATTACGAAAATGGCAAAAAACATTTTCTATCGGACAGTTTTTCCGTTACTACCAAAAAACCGTTTTTTTACAATTTTTTTAACATGTTGATTTAACGATGCTATGTTTTTTTATTGTCCGCAAAAAAGTGACGGTGTTATAGTGAAAAAACTAACGACATGTTAAAAAAATTTTTAAACAACGTTGTTTTTTGAAATAACTAAAAAACTGTCCGATAAAAAATTTTGATTTTGCCATTTTCGTAATCAGCGGAAAATTTTACTATAGAATTCATATCTTTGGTTCGTGGACTTTTTGGTGTCGACTAGTGTTACTCAAGTACTCCAAATACTTGCTTACTTGTACTCCTCTTGCAAATTTTTTTGATTTACATAATTAATGCGAACAAGACAGTTATTCATTTGTTTTGCTTTCAACGCGTTTTTCGTTTACACACACTACCAAATATTTGTGCTCACCGCAACGCTATCCCCAAATGAGAGTGAGAGAGCGAATGTAATTGCGCTCCGCGAAAATGTTTTGTATGGTGATCCAAATGCATTTGCGCAGCCCTTTATTATACAATGCTAAAAAAAAAAAATTTTTTTCTTACCCTTTTTTCGATTGCTTATTTTATGTTAGTTTACGGCTCCCTCATTCCAAAAAGGTCGATGGTTTGATATATTTAAGTAGCGTTTCTGAGATATGGCCCAAAATGTGAAAAAAGTCAATTTTCTCTACTTTGCCCCATACTTGAGGCCATAACTCAATTAACGTAAAAAATAGCCAAGCACTGAGAACCTACCTACCTACCTACGTATGCGTATCGTTTTTGAAAAATAAAAATGCAGTTTTTACGACTCTACCCAAAATGGGTATGCCTAATATTGGAATACTTTGCTGAGTTATGGCTCGATAAGTGAGTGAAAGTAACGAAAAATATGAGCGAAAAATAGCCATTCTGACATCATAGGAGCCACAATTATAGTCTTAGGGTGACGTTTATCTGCTTGGATATTTTATACGGCAAAGTAGGGAAAATTGACTTTTTTCACATTTTGGGCCATATCTGGGAAACGCTACTTAAATCCATCCAACCATTCACCTTTTTGGAATTAGGGGGCCCTATAGTAACAAAAAATAACCAGCAGAAAAAAATAGTCGAAACGCTGTAGCATTGTGTTATTCGCATTCAGTCGGCTGCAGAAGCAACTCCAGTCAAACGAATTGACTCTGATCTCAATGAAGTCCCGTATAAACACAGCCATAAAAACTTTAAATAGTATGAAAAGTGGCAAATTTCCTGGCGGTTTTGAAAGCAATTTGGCTTCAAAATTGGTGTATGACGAGGAAGAGGGGGAAAAACGTATTCTTGTAATCAATCGAGCTCTAAGTCAACCGGGACTCGCGTCGGCCAACAGAAGACCTCGCTGATCTCACTGCGCTTTGCTATTTCTTAGATAGAAGTTTTCAGACCGACGAAGGATTTTTGAAGAAATTTTAACCGTTCATTAATTTCGATCTGAATACAAATATTGAAGAAACCCATTCACTATGTGCACCAGATGTATCGCTGCCCAGCTTGTACATGCAATTTAATGGCTTTTCAATTACAAGTGCGATGAAAGACATGAGTTTAAGCAAGATTATTTTTAAACTTTCAAAAACCAGCGACAGCCGAAACACGTACAAGATCTCATTACAGTTTTGGCGAGAATAGCCGCATGTACTCCACACTCGGCCGATGTCGAAAGAAGGATCCAAGCAATTAATCGTTTATAAACAAAATTGCGATCATCAATGTTAATCGACACGGAAAAATTTTTTTTGTATATTCATGCGATTATGACAATTTGGGTACAATGGAATCCAACAGCAGCAGCCAAAATGTTTTTCGAAGAAAAATCTCGTCGCAACGGAAATATAAATCCACCAAACGAGGTGACCAGACGTCAGCCAGTTTTTCAAGCCATTTTCTCAGAGGCACGTGAGTGCAAAAATGGCGAAGACATTGATGTTGATGATGACGACGAAACCGAAGAGTCTGGAAACAAGATCTTTGGATTTTAAATTCATATCAACTCTAATTTTTTATTTAATTCAAGAAGATTAAATAAAAATGTTCTGATATATATTATTATTATATGCAATCTTAGTAAATTGACTTTAAAGAATAAAATAAAGCACTTTTAAAACAAACAAACAAAAATAATAAAATTCGTTGGGAAGTATTTTTCGGTAGTTAGCACAAATCCTTATTTAAAGCACTGCTCCATATCATACTGCGTAAGGTTCCTCCTTCTCTTTCACTCTCCGTTTCTAAAGCTTTCATCAACGTGCAACTGCATTAGGGATGATAAGTTTGTTGCGTGCGGATGTGCGAATTTATTAAACTAATTATAAGTGATTTTTGTTTTGGTTTTTTTTTTTTTTCTTTCTTATAAGAATCGCAAAAATAATAAAAAGAAATATATATAAAAATGTAAAAATTCAATATATACAGGGAGTCCCAAGCTGAGTGTATCAAACTGAAGGAGGTGATAGGGGAGATCCAGACGGACAAAAAACTGTGAGGGAAGGGGGGGGGGGGGGTCCATCTTGCACTCGTAAGGAGCTAGAGGCGCGGAAAGAATTCTACTAAATTGGGGAGCATACTTTTAGGCGGGTATGTAAAACTAAAACACTATTCAGAAATTTTTAAATTTCTTAGTTTTTTCTTTTTCTCATGCTGCCTAAAAGTGTGCTGAATAAATTTGATTCAAATAACTTTTCTGGGAGTCAAAAGTACAAAATAATTATTTTTGTTTAAGATCACCGATTGTTAGGCACCGCCATTGTCCATCTGAGTCACAATGGTGAACTTTATCCCGCCAGGGCATTAGTGGACCCATGATCTGAGTGTACTTTTATTTCGGATAGGCTGCGAAAACTAGTTAAGTTGCCAACGGAGAGAGTGGATGCACGAGTCTCCGGTCTTAGCAATGTGGTTACGGCACAAGTGAACAAATGCTGTAATATAATATAACATTAAGTTCCGCTCGAGATGCGGATGTCTCTATCTCACCTGTTGCCTTAGTCTTAGGCCAATTAACGGGCAACTTCCCCTCCTTTTCGCTTCCCACAAATGCTGTGAGTGTGGTTGACCTTCCGCTGGCTGATGTGAATTTTGCTTGTCAAGGAAGTGTAGATCTTCTAATAGGAAGTGATATTTATCCCTCCATTCTCTTAGGTGGAATTCAGAAAAATGTGCTTACCTCCTTGGTTGCCATTGAGACCGTATTCGGATGGATTCTTACGGGACCTATCGAAACCGGACAACCAGTTACCGCTTTCTCTACTAATGTTTCGTTCTTTAGTGAGGTCACCTTGGAGAAACAAATAGCAAAGTTTTGGGAGGTGGAGGAACTTCCTCGCGTCCCATTCATTTCTGAAGCGGATAGAAGTTGTGAAGAAAATTTTTCGAAAACCACGTCTCGTCTTCCTAACGGCCGTTATATGGTCACGTTGCCCTTCAAAAAGGATCCCTTTTCTAATCGAGAAATAAGCTCATCCCGACATATTGCGATGAAACAATGGCTGCGGAGTGAAGTTCGATTGGCCCGTGATCCATTTCTAAAGGATAAGTACGATCAAGTTCTTGGAGAATACCTCGTATTGCAGCATATGTCTCCCGTCCCATCACCGCCTTTTCAAGATCGACCTGCGCACTATTATTTACCGCATCATGCTGTAATTAAACCGGAAAGCACCACTACCAAGCTTCGTGTCGTCTTCAATGCTTCCAGCCGTACGGCGAACGGAGTCAGTCTCAATGACATACTGCACACCGGCCCGACCCTTCAAGCTGACCTGACCCTTTTGATTTTAAAGTGGCGCTTCTTCCAATTTGTGTTCAATAGTGATATTGAAAAAATGTATCGACAAATTCTAGTTCACCCCCAAACACACTCCTTTTCAGCGAATTCTCTTTCGGACATCGTCTGATGGGTCGGTCAAAGACTTCGAGTTAAAGACGGTTACGTTTGGCGTTAATTGCGCTCCGTATCTAGCTATACGCACCCTTCATCAGCTGGCCGAGGACTCGCAAGCTATTTATCCGCTGGCATCAGACATCATCCAACACTTTATGTATGTGGATGACGCACTCGGTGGGGCCCACGACCTGAACACCGCGGTCAAGGCTCGTGATGAGCTAATCAAAGCTCTGGATTCAGCCGGCTTCCCTCTTCGAAAATGGACGTCCAACCATCCTGCAATTTTGTCAGATATCCCCAAGGAACATCGACTCACTGAAGACTTTCTGTCCTTTGAAGAATCCAGTGAAGCAAAGACATTGGGCATTCGGTGGAATGCCTCGTCTGACCGGTTTCACTTTAGAGTGGAGACGGTAGACATCAAGACTTCATATACCAAGCGGCAAGTTCTTTCAGGTATTGCTAAACTGTTGGATCCAGCAGGATGGTTGGCTCCCGTAGTGGTGACTGCGAAAATCCTTATGCAGCAAGTTTGGCTCTCGCAAATTGGTTGGGATGACGCGTTGCCTACCCTTCTCCTCCAACGATGGATAAATTTTCTTGACAGTTTGGCTAGTCTGAATGATGTTAGAATTCCCCGTTGGATTAAATTTACCCCATCGTGTGAGGTCGAATTTCATGCGTTTTGCGATGCCTCTGAGAAGGCATATGCAGCCTGTATATATGCCCGGGTTTCGGAGCATAATACCGTTTACTGTCACCTCCTTTTTTCCAAATCCAAGGTGGCACCTGTAAAAACGTACTCTTTACCTCGTCTTGAACTCTGTGCGGCGGCTTTGGTCGCTGATTTAGTGCAGTCGCTCCTCCCATCCTTGGGAGTAGAACGACCAAAAATTCAATGTTGGTCTGATTCTACTATTTTCCTTGCCTGGCTGGCTAAGCCGGCATATCATTGGACCACCTTTGTCGCTAATCGGGTGGCAAAAATCGCGGAGGTCGTAGGAATTCAACGGTGGTCTAATGTTGAATCGGCTGATAACCCGGCTGACCTCTCGTCACGGGGGATACCGGCGCCAGAACTAGTGTCCAACGCTCTCTGGTGGAATGGCCCTTCGTGGCTAGCGATGGCCCATTCACAGTGGCCGACTATGTCTCCCCCGCAGAACTGTACGACCTCCCTGGAACAGAAAACTGTCCGCGTGCATGTAGCGGTGCCTACTGTTCAAGATGACCTCCTTGTCCGTTTCTCAAGCTTTGCCCAAGCTCTTCGTGTCATGAGTTATGTACTTCGGGTGCTCGCCCGAATGCGCCGAACCCACCGTCCAAGGCCGGTCTTTGATTCTGAGTTAGACCCGGAAGAGATTCGTCAGACTAAACTCCGTTTATTAGTTGTGGCTCAGTTGCGTTATTTTCCGACGGCAATATGCGGATTTATCCGAAAAACGACTAGTGAACAGTAAGAGTAGCTTATCCTCGTTGCATCCTTTCTGCATCAAGATAGTTTATTCCGAATTGGAAGAAGACTGACCGCTTCGCAAGAATTATCTTTTGACGAAAAACACCCAATAGTTTTACCCAAGGATGCTCATTTAACGCGGCTCTTGGTAAGCCATATTCATCACGTGACCCTTCATGGAGGCAATCACCTAATGCTGCGAGTTATTCGGAGTCAATTTTGGTTGCCTCAAGCTAAAGCCTCTATCAAGCTCGTTATCCGTAGTTGCAAAGTGTGTACCATTTTTAAGAAAAGGCAGTTAGCTCAACTCATGGCTGCGCTTCCCCCCGAGCGCACAGCCTTATCTCAACCTTTTACCAATACTGGTGTCGATTTCGCTGGACCCTTTGACATCAAGTCGTTTACTGGGAGATTTTGCCGCGTGACCAAGGGGTACGTCTGTCTCTTTGTTTGCTTTGCTACCAAAGCGGTTCATTTAGAAGTTACGAGTGACCTCTCCTCTGCATCCTTTCTGGCAGCGTTCAGTCGGTTCGCCGCGCGGCGGGGATGTCCCCACAAGGTCTTTTCCGATAACGGAACGAACTTTGTCGGAGCGTCCAAAGAGCTTCGTCTTGATTTCCAGAAATGTTTGATGGAAACCAGACAAAAAGTGCATCATCAATTTTCCAACTAAGAGGTAGCCTGGTCCTTTATACCTCCAGGAGCTCCGCACATGGGCGGTCTTTGGGAAGCTGGGGTAAAGAGTTTTAAGCAACATTTCCGAAAGTTGACCATCAACCTCAAATATACGTTTGAGGAATTTTCTACGTTGGTAGCGAGAATAGAAAGTTGTCTTAATTCGCGGCCCCTTCAGGCGATGTCCGACAAGATCCGTTTCGTCGACTTTGCGAAATGGTTTTGTAATACGGTAGCGGAAGGATGAGATGCCGAAGAACTGGCGGCGGAAATATTTGAAGAACGCGAGTTAGATCTGCTAAGGCGACTTGCGACGGTCGACGGAGATGTCGACGATTCTACTTGATTATGCAGAGCTCTGCGCGCCTGACCTCCATTCGTGGGCGTTGAGCTCGAGGGCCTCGTTGTCGGTGTATTGGATTCTTTATGAAGGAGGGTGTGATGACGCTGCTGACATTTACTACACGAGTATGAACTTGGGCAGTCCTTTAAGAGATGCGAATAAGCTAAACAGTTAATGCAACAGTTGTGTTTTTTGACGACGTCCGACCGTTGAGGGAGGTTCATCTTCTGAAACTTCACACATTGTCGTAATCCATGGCTTTGGTTGGGGCACAGCTTACAAGAGGGTTGCCGTTGAGCCGCCGTGTGAGGTGGCGGCGCCGACTGCGGATTCGATTGGGTGGTCCTTCGAGCCGGATATCGTATGGCAGCCACGGCATACGGGGCATTGTAGACTCACTACCGCCAGTGTCGACCACTCTCCCCGTCGGTCCACCGACAGACGTGGTCAGCACTGGCGCTCCGGTCTACAATGCCCCGTATGCCGTGGCTGCCATACGATATCGCATTGCAGAAAGTATCGTGAAGCCCCCCTTGAGCAACGTCTTCGTGCGGTTCTGCTAAACGGCTTATGCTCCAACTGCTTGGCCGTATCTCACAAACGAAGAAATTGCACGAGTGGAAACCGCTGCCTTAAATGCCAAGGAGACCACCATACCACGCTCCACGATGATAACGGAAACACGCCGTTAAACCTGCGACGCTTCCGCCGCCAACACCCTCCTCAAAGTTCTGTGGTGGCGCCCCCTGCGCGTGTCCGTTCATCTCCGCCCCTACGCGCGTCGACAAGCTCGGTGATCTCAACCATCACCCGGCAAGTATCGGTGCTGCCCACCGCGATGGTGAAGGTGCGAGTGGGCAAAGTTAAGTATCAGGCTCGCGCAGTGCTTAACGCCTGCTCTTCGCAATCTACCATTACCTCCGAGCTGGTCAGCCGGTGGCGCCTCCCTACCTTGGATATCGGGGGCACCTCAACTTGCACACTCGTGTTGCGTGCGGGATTCGATCTCAGCGTGGAGGTCGAAACGTACGCTCGGGTGGTCAGTCGGCTTCCGGTCGTGTCTCCCTCGCAACCGGTGGATGAAAGGATTCGTGAGCATTACATAAACATAGTGCTCGCGGATCCCGAATTCTATCGGTCTCGAGCGGTGGATATCGTCTTGGGGCTCGATATCTACCCAAAGTTGATGCGGCCCGGCATTCTTCCGACGGGAATCGGACAGTTGCACGCCACAAACACCATATTTGGGTTTGTGCTGTCCGGAAGCTGCCCACCGTAACCGTTGACGGCTCCCCTTTGTCTCTGGTCTCTTTCTCTCCTCCTATCCCCTAATTTCTAGCGTGCTCTATCCTATCTCCTTTTCCCTCTCTCTCGCTCGATCTTTTTCTCTCCTCTTTTCTCCACAGGTTTAGGATGTGGCTATCTGCATCTATTGCAGTCCTGCAAGGCGGGCAGAATGTTTAAGATCACCGTTGGTTCGACCTATACCCGTCGACCACCTTGCGACATCGATTCTCCATATGCGACGACCTCCCGTCGATTGCCGTGCGACAAAGCTCGTCCCGTATGCGACAATCTAGACCCGTCGAAAGGTACGCACCAATAGCGATCTTAAAGTCGAGCCTTAGCCTGGAAAAAAGTCCAGAGAGGATGGAACCGTTCCATGGAACCTTTCCACGCGGCTTTTCCATGGAATTCCTTCCACGCGGCAATGACGAGATGGTGTGAGAGAAAAAAGTGCACTCGTTCTCCAGTGGTCATTCCGAACACACTTTTTTGCTCGCTCTCGCGCTCGCAGCTGACTTTTAATTGTCTACATTTGATCAGTAGAATTGTTCATTACAAACTTTTAAATAAAATTCCTTATTTTTTGGTTATATTTTAAATTTAAAAAGCGTTTCTTCATTTAAAATCGGTAAACGGAAGAAACAATTTTCAAACATTAGTTTTGCATTGATTGTGAAACTTTTTGTTAGCAACCATGGTTTCAAATTGAAGAGAAAAACTCAAAGTTTTCGAAAAGAGTCAAAAAAAGAGACTCGATTGTTATAATTTAAAAACAACCAATTTTAACAGCCAAAATTACACTATTTTTGACTTTGATGGCCATAAAAGACAAAGCAAAATTTAATAATTTAAAATCATGGTTTGCAGATTTAAAGCAAAACTGCCGAGCGTTTGATTTCATACGTGATTTTGAATTTACGGCTTATAAGTTAGGAGCGCCAGCGAAAATACAAAATTTGGTTTTTTGCGTGCAACTCCTCAGGGGTGCATTTGCGACCCCTCCCCGTCCCATACAATTTTTGGTCCGTTTGGACCCCCCTTTCACCTCCTTCAGTTTGACACACTCAACTTGGGTCACCCTGTATATATAAAAAAATAAAAAATATATATATGAATCATCGCCTCGAATAATGTTGTAAGCGACAAATTTTTTGATTGAATTTCCGTTTGGATCCCCCTATCACCTCCTTCAGTTTGACACACTCAACTTGGGACACCCTGTATATATAAAAAAAAATAAATATATATGAATCATCGCCTCGAATAACGTTCTAAGCGACAAATTTTTTGAATCCATTTTTCGGACTTTCGCTGTCAATAATACACGAGCCTTTTAAGCTATCATAAATGTGTTCTTATTTTGTCAACTCTTGAACATTTCAGAACATCAAAGACATGAAATGACTTTGTTTGTACTGTCTGGCATGACAAATTTCCAAAAATGTGAAACTTTTCGCTTACAACGTTATTCGAGGCGATGATTCATATATGTATATCGTCGGCTTAAAGTGTAAACCTGCTAAGTCCACTTTTAACCGATTCTAACTTTTCGATGTCATTCGGAAGAAAAAACCACACTGCATCGTCAGGCAAAAAAATCTTTTTTAATTTCAAATTCTAAATACGGAGAAATTGGTGATAAGTAAAACTGCTAACTCCACCTGTGCACAGTGGTCTGAATCATGTTTTTTTTTGGCATAAAGTCTAAAAATGAAGATAGAGCTTTGAAACCTGGTACATTTGCTAACAACATTATAAATGAATTTTGAAAAAAATTTTGGACGGATTGGATCACGTCTTCACATAGCCCCCATATAACCCCAAAATCATATATCAGGTTTTTAAGTTTATTATTATACTGCAATATTTACAGATGTTTACATCTAATTCTAATTCAATATCAAAATAATGAAGGTGTTGAGCATCTACATTGCCAGAAGATTCGTCAAGACAATGTTCACTTGATTCAATGAAAGGTGACGTTTGTAACATCATTATAACTTCACTAGGTATTTCTTGTTTTTTGTAACGATTGTGTTTGTTACCGCTTAGACTGGAGAGAAACGGATCAGAGGAGTCCAATGCCCTGCAGAAAACGTCAGTGAGGTTGTTAATTCTAGAATTTTGTCTGGCATGCAACGTTACGTATATCAGTAAAATTTTTTAGTACGTTTTCCTGCAAAGTTACAATTCTTGATGCTGTGTGATCAAGTAAATTTTGTAGGGTTACTTCTGCAGTGGTTTCGGTAACGATAATGTCTTTGGGTCTAAACTTTGATTTGGCTTCCAAAACACTAGCATAACTTGAAAATATGTTGCAGTTCTGTTGTATGCTCACAGACCTAATACTGTTGTATTGTTTTTTTGTGAACGAATTCTCAATTATGAAAGCAAAAGCTTCATCTGCTGAAAGAGCGATTGGAGTTTTTGACCCCAAATTATCCTTCATAGTTGATATATCTGAAGTATTTAAAGTCTGATTTAAAACAAATGCAGTATCTCTTTCCTTTGACTTTTTTGCTGACACTGCAGCAGCGTGAACTGGAAGTGAAGTACTGTGCTCTCTCGATAAGTCCGAAGCAAATTGTCGTTTTAATCTTGGTCCTCCTTCCTCATATGTTAAGGATGGCCGTCCTCATTTTGTTGGGGTCTTCAGCTGATCAATTGAAATTGTTATACTTTTTGCAAGCCAATCGGAGTGTTGCCTTTTGTATCGGTCCATATTTCAATGACACTTTCGAAGTTCTAATTTTACATATTTTACAAAAGTCTTGATTTTCTGCTCAATTTCAGATAATTAACTCTTTGCTAAAGCTTCGCCATTGAACTTTTTTAGCACCCAATTAATCAGCTCTGTGGTATTCTTATTCTTTTCCAACCAAATCGACAATAAGTTCTTACGACATAGCTGGACTTGCTCTGCAATATTCAAATTATTACGAGTTAGTGGAAACATGCGGGTAGCAATGTTAATATCATATGAAAGAGTAAACTTCAACGTATAATTAAGCATCAACAGGTCCATTATCCCGCATTATCCCAACTACTTCTGCTCCACATAATACACAACTTTTACTTTTTACTCTACCCAAAAAACTACGCCACATGAAAGCTTAAAACAACAAAGGCATTGAACACATACGTAAAATTCTTCATAACACAAAAATGTCTATACCTTTAGCTATATTATCCATACTTGACATTTAATTTTAAAGTCCGCCGGTTACAATCAATTCAAATTACAATTCAAACTTAATTTCAATTTCACAGCACGGAAGTTATACTTTTCACAAACAGCTGTTTTGATAGGGCTGCCATACGCCTACTGTACGGGGAAAAATTTTTTTTGGTGCATTTTCGGTATACATGGGCATTTAACTAAATGGGCATATAATAAAATTTGCAAATATTTCGAGTCGAAATTTCGACTTAATGCCAAAAAAAAAACGCGATTCAGACCAGTGTGCTGTGTTCAAACTTCACAGCTAACACCAACAAGTGCCTCCAAGTTAGGGATGCGACTTTTACATCGATACATCGTAAATATCGATGTTTTGCTTCGATGCATCGATATTTTAGTACCCGATGGTTACTTGGCCGATGTAACGATGCATCGAAAATCGATGTTTTGTATAAAGTCGCATCACTCATGCATCGAGGCGTCTAGTTCTTGCGAAAATGGCTCCAAAGAGCGTTGTTTGGAAATTTTTCCAAAAAGAAAATGAAAAAACGGTCAAGTGTAACTTATGTAAAAAAATTATAAGAAGTGCTGGAAACACCACCAACATGATGGGGCATATCCGCAATATTCACAAGGCAACATACTTGAGTATGTTCAAAAAAGAAGAATTAAAAAAATTAAAATTCCAAAAAATAGCATCAGAAAAAATGGCGGTAGTGGATGAAAATGAAATACCGCAACCAGAAAATGAAGCAGTGCTGGATTCAGAGACTCCAACGCCAATCGCAGCACCACAAACTCAGCAGTCTATTTTTGAAAGCTTTCAAAATTGAAATGCCTATTCTATGGTTGGTATGAAAGCTGGTCAAATAAACAAAGCGTTGATATATATGGTCTGCAAAGACAATCAGCCATTTTCTATTGTCGAAAACTGCGGGTTTAGGTACTTCACCAAAACAGTGGCCCCGCGTTACAAACTGCCATGTAAGTATAAAAAATTTATACTATAAATTATAAAGAGATAAACTATTTTTCTAAATAGGTAGAAAAACTCTCACATCTTGGGTCGACGGAAAATATGAGGAGCTTTTCCAAGTAGTTCGTTCCAAATTAGAGCTGGTGGAAAATGTGACCCTGACTACTGATATATGGTCGGAAAATATGTCTCTGAAGAGTTTTCTCGGCGTAACTGTACATTTCGGTATTGACGTTGAATTTCGTTCCATAACGTTAGGAGTGTATGAACTTGATGAGCGTCACACATCCGAATATATATCACAAAAGCTTATAGCCACATGTGCAGAGTGGAATATTGGATTGGAAAAAGTCTCAGCTGTAATTACCGATAATGCAGCCAATATGGTCAAAGCAGTTGATCTTTCATTCGGCAAAGCGAAGCATATCCCATGTTTTGCACATATTTTAAACTTAGTGGCTCAAGCTACAATTGATTGCGGACCAGCAAAAGAAATAATAAATAAAATGAAAGAAATCGTTAGATTTTTTAAGCAAAGCTGTGTTGCTAGCGATGAACTCCGAAAGGCGACAACTGCACAAACAAAGCTAATACAAGACGTTCCAACTCGTTGGAATAGCACCTTTTATATGGTGGAAAGATTTTTAACTTTGAAGTCAGTTGTTAGTGATATACTTTTACATCATAATAATGCCCCATCTATGCTAAGCGGATCCGAACTCTCTGCGGCCTCAAATATGCTTCAACTACTTCGACCTCTCGAAGCGGCCACCAAAGATATATCGGGAGATAAGTACTGCACGGCCAGCAAGATCATACCATTAGTTTCCTGTATGACCCGCAAAATTAAATCTTTGTCGCCTACCGACCCGGTGGTTAAAACAATGCACCAACAACTATTAAAAGAACTTAATAAACGGATGGGTTCACTGGAAATGGTAATCGGGTTCGTTTAATTTTCATTACATATTTCTAATTCACTTTTCTAATCCTAGGTAACCCCACTTGCTATTGCAACTCTATTGGATCCACGATTTAAGAAACTTCACTTTGCGGATAGCATAGCTTGCTCTAGTGCCGTTCAAAAGATCAAGACTATTATGAGCGAGAACCGTGTCGAAAATATTCCAGATTCAGACTCGAGTGTTTCCGACAGAAGTGACAACAGTTTCTCACTCTGGAGTGATCACCAATCGCTGTTGAGCCGTTCTTGGAAGTCGAAAAAAACCAACGACGATGCTTCAGATCAACTTTCGGTCTACCTTAAAAGCCCAATGAGCAGGTTAAATGAAAACCCTTTGGAAATATGGAGAGATTTTAAAGTTCAGTTTCCCAAATTATACCATGTGGCATTTAAATACTTAACTCTAGTAGGTACTTCGGTTCCCGCCGAAAGACTATTTTCGAAAGCATCTCAAATCATTAATCAACAGCGAAACCGGCTAGATGGCGAAAGGTTACATAAGTTATTGTTTATGCAAAGCGTTGATACGAAGTTCTGGGAAACGTAAATATTTATAATTTTCAATAACTACACAGGCTGAGATATGTTCATTTAAACTAAAAATGAATATTAAATTTTCACACAATTTTCTAAATTTTTTGACTTTGAACAACATTTTGCATCATTATTTTACAAAAGTATATGATATTTTTGATGGAACCTTCAAGTCTGTTGTTTTTCGAATACAAAACTTTTTAAAATTTCAAAATAAGTCCTATCATATTTGAGAAAACCGCGTTACAAAAAATGAATGGTATAAAAAAGTGATTTCGCGATTTTCTGCAAATTCTTACGTGATGGAATTTTTTCAATATTTTTCCAATTTTCAGCAGACCAAATTATATAAGATTTGGCTGCAGATTTTCGAAAAGCTTTTAGAAAAAATGGTTTTGTCGGCCTGTGCTATTTTAATTTCTTTTTGTTCATATATGGGTTTTCTAAAGAACTATATTGACCATTATTTTTAAATCTTTTATGGAAAAAGTATTATTTGTTACGTTTGCTCAAAGTTTAATAAAAAAACATAAACAGGCTTCGAAGTTTCATGGTTTTTTTTTTTTTTTTGGTCAAAGCTCTATGCGCATCGATGCATCGATGTAGGCTCTTTGATGCATCGCAGGATATCGATGTATTTTTCGATGCATTAATTGAACAAATCTATCGATGTTTTTTTTCAAGTCGCATCCCTACTCCAAGTAGAGTTTATATAGTGCACAGAATCGAATTTATAAGAGACTTCATATAGGAACAAAATAAACCATCCATATTTTGGGTCTACTTTCCAAGCTTGAAGCCTTGAAAAAAAGTGATTTTGGTTTACCCTGTAAAGTTTTGAAATTGTTAGTTAGCAGGTTTACACTTTAAGCCGACTATATGTAAAATTCTAAGAATGTTTAAAATAATTTGTATTTTTGTTTTTCTTTTTGTCAATTAATTAGAGTCTGACCGAAGGTTCGGCTTTGGTTTCGGTTTGCCGAACATTTGGCCTAAAACTGGCCTTCGGCTTCGGCCACAAAAGGCCGATTATTTAGCCGAATATAATTTTTTTTTAGCAGCGCCTATTGGCCCGTTTAGACGTATGGTCAACATCGTTCAACAAATTATCAGATTCCGTTTTCATGTTTCGTTCGTGTCCACAGCCAAAAATTGCTTCGTTCACCAAATGCTTCAACATTTTATATCACAACGTTCCCCTCTTGCGCGTAGGAACGATGTTAGAAATGAAAGAAAATAAAATCCTGATGCATCTCTCAAAAAGGATTGATATTCCGAATGTATTGAACGCAAAAACAACAATGCAATTTCAAAAAAACAAAAACTATTTATTATTGCTTGGATATGTTTTTTTTTATTTTCATCTAAATGTATAAATAGGAATATATATATATATATATATAGGATAAATAAAATTTTTAGCGAAGGCGTTCGAACCTTTCCGGTCGAATGACGAAAATATGTGAAGTAACTGTAAAAATCGCACAGGGGTTGTTTTCAAGTTTCACGCTAAGAATATAGGCACAAAGAGAATAGCCGAGTACGTTCAACAAAAACCATCTTCCTCTCCCCGCTAGCGTCTCTCCAACGAACTGCGTTTTTTGAACGATGTTGAAGCACGTCCAAACGAGCGCTATAGCGACGCAAATGTTCGATAGTTATAACAAGCGTTTGATTTTTCTTTTGGTATGAGGAACAGGGTTCACCATGTAAATGGAGACATCATTCACATATTTCACTTTTCAATCGAAATATTTATAACTACTTGAGCCATAAAGTACCTACAGCAAAAATCCCGATATGTTCGGTGGTAAAAACTTAACCTTGTCTTTATGAATACATTTTCGACTGAATGATTGCGTCATACAATGTTTCATACAAATATTATGATCTGAAGGACGCTTATTTTGTGCAAGCAGCTGACTAGAAACGTCAGGAAAATACAAAGTGAGCTAAATATTAAACATTTAATATTATATTTAGTAACTATAGTTACTATTTTAACATTTTCATATTCAGAATGCCTGAAATTTGGGATCATTTCGAAAGGACAGAAAAAACTGGAGTTTGCAACGTTTGCAGAAAGGAGTTGTTGCTTGGTCGTGCGAACAAAAAATGCAAACCACGTCCAATATAAGAAACCATTTGGAGGAAATTCACTCCGAAATTTTTGCACCGTTTATTGAATCTGCTAATATTCCTCAAAGAACAGAAAAAAGATAACGACAAAAGTAGAGGTGAAAGTGTGCAGGCTACTTTACCAGAAACATTTGCTATCAAAAAATATTTAGCCCGACGATCACCCTCTAGCACTTCAAACTGACAAACTTATAATGGATCTGATTATTGTAGATATGCTTCCATATAGCGTTGATGAAGGCGCAGCATTTCGAAGGCTTCATTTCGGAAACCCTACAGTATCATCCAAATACAGATCAAAAACTGAGAAATACTTCCGAAATACATTAATGCCAGAAACATATGATAAAGTGTTTATGAAAGTTGTTGCTGTTTTGCAAAGAGCGAAATGGGTCAGCATCACAACGGATATTTGGAGAAATAATTCGAATAGTTGCGCTTTGTTGATTCTAACTGCACATGTTATTGATGGTCACAAACGTGTAAAAATTATATTGGGTGCGAAAGTTTTAGATGAAGACCATAGATCGTTTTTTACCCCAAAAGTTGACGGAATCGATTCGAAATTTTAAAATCGAGAATAAAGTGTATATGGTAATTTAATATAATTCACGCCACATGTCTTGTGCAATGCGCGTGGGCAATTTTACATCTTTTGGTTGTGTTGCGCATACAGTTGTGATTTAGCTTTGAATGATTTAGCTAAATCGCGTGATTTAACACTATGTCTGAAAAGCCTATAAGTCATTTAACCAACGTTTCTTGAACATAAACTGTAAAGAATTAATGGTCGCAACATTCCTTGATCCAAGGTTAAAAACTAAATATTTTTCACCTAGTGAAACAAATATTTGACAAAAAAAAATTACGCGACTTCCTGCAAAATATCAATATTGATAAAGCCAAAAGCATCATAGAAGTCATTCCAGTGCTTCCTCCTTCGGCTGCAACATCAAAAAATGAAAAAAAAAAGCTTTGGGATAAGCACAACATCTCCGCTTCTCAAGAAATTATTCCCGTACAACAAGAGGACTATGTAAAGGAGATACAGGACTATTTAAAGGAACGAATTTTGCCTATAATGCTAATACATATCTACCAATATTGGCACCTGAGCTCATTCAAACATTTGAAAACCATAGCGGAGAAATTTCTTTCTGCTCCTCCTAGTGTAGCCAGTGAGTAACTTTTTAGTGCTGCTGGGCAGCTTTACACCGATAGGCGCTCAAACTTGGTTAATGAGAACGCCAACACTCTTCTCTTTCTCAACTATTATAATGTCTTTATTCATCAATTCATTCTTACGAACTAACTTCTTACATCGAATCTTAACACCGCGTCTTAACTATCCAAAAGACGATAAGGCTTAACCTCAGGTCTTGACTGTACATATGGATGCTACATGTCCCTCCTTAAGATTATTACTTTTTTTTTTTATGTATATTTTTAATTCAATTAATATGAGTAACTATTTTACAGTTGTAATTCAATAACTAGGTGTACATGAGTGGATGTTTAAATTCAGAGTGAAAATTGTATCCATTGTGAAATTATATTATATTATAAATACATAACAGGTATTAAGATTGATTATTTAATTAGGTTTGACTACTCTCCCGTCATGCCTAGGTCTGAGAGTTCGCAGATTTGTTGCTAAGCCTACTTCTTCCAATTGAAGCTTGCAATCCTCATGAACAGATAATGACAGTGGAGTTTCTGATGCGATTTCACGAGGTTCATCAGGAGCATCAGTCAACCCAGAATCAGAAGAGGTTATTCCTCGTATTTGATTTAAGTGTCGTTTGATTTCTCTGTTGTTGTAGAGAAGTGTACAAGAATAGGATCTAGGGCCTAATTTATTTTTTATTTGGGCCTGAGACCAATTTGGTTTATTTGGGTCTCCATAGTCCTTATTAAAACCTTTTCTCCTGTCTTGAATTTTACCTCTCTATTGCCTTTGAAGTTCTTTGCTTTTTTTGTTACTCTCTAAAAGTCTCTTAAGAACTGTTGGCGGTTTCAAAAGACTAAATCGAGTTTTAACTGATCTTCCAAGAAATAATTTTGTAGGGGTATCCCCTGTACTACAATGAAAATTGTTTCTAAAATCAAGTAGAAAATTATTAATAGTGTTGTGTGTCTCACCAATCAAACTGAATCGTAACACCGAGTGCTCTACGTTGAACCAGGCATAATTACCGTTAGTTTAAGCATTATTTCAGTTTGCTTATTGTTTATTTTTGTTACCAGTGTGCTTCTAAAGTTGTCGGGTGCGCTTTTTATACATTAATTTAAAAGTGAAAATAAATAGTGAAAAAAAGTTGAGAACATTTATAATACGTGGTTAAATAAGTATAGGTGAGTACATTGAGCTTTGTTTTAGCTAATTGAAATGAATTCCGACGAAATTTGATGTCTTAAAGTTGGGTTTTTTTCATATTTTGTATGTACCATATTTGGTACGCCATGCATATGGACACGTGTTTTTTTTTTTGCTGGAAGTGTGTTTTTATTTTGATAATCATTATCGTTTATTTAGAAATGGATGGCCTTATTATTGAAGGAAAAAGGTACAAAGCTGATGAGGTTGCGGAAATGCTTTATGATGATGACTTTGATGACGTGGGGGACATACCAAAAAATGGTGATCAGTCTGAAGATGAAAAAGAACGGGAAAATGATGAATTGATCCATGAAACTCAATTACCACAACGTTTAAGAAATCGAGCAGAAACCGAATACGCCGTATTGGATGAAGATGCAAGTTTTGCCAAATTTCTCAACAATGATCAACTGGACATATCTGTTTTGGAAGTTTCCGGAATTCCTGCTCTTGACATCGGTACATCAATATCAGTTGATTTGCCCATAGTGAACCCAGAGTCTCTTTCACCCCCCCTAAAAAGGGCTAAGAGTTTATTTTCTTCAACCCCCGTGCCACCTGAAGATGATTTCCTTGACGACCTAGATCACGTACGCGAAGAATGTCGGAAGTACAAGGACGTTGTTATTGACATAACTTCAAATGATTTTGAGAGAATTCGCTGGAAAAAAGGACACTTGCAATTGAAAGAAGAGCAAATTGCTTTTCTTGGAAGCTCTAAATTGGAACCAGAGTTAGCTGAGGCACTCGCAACTCCTTATGCATGTTTCAAATATTTTTTCACGGACGAGTTAATGACGAAAATTGTTAACGAGACCATTCGTTATTCAAAGGTTGAAAAAAACATTCAAAACTTCTTTTTCGATACCCTGGAACTCAGCAAATATATTGGGATAATTTATTATATGTCATATCATAACCTTCCTTGTGTGAGAGATTATTGGAATGAAAAGAATGGAGTTGATTCAGTGCGAAATGTAATGACGGTCAACCGGTTTGAGAAAATTAGGGAGTATCTCCATTTCAACAACAACGACGAGTATGACGACACTAATCCTGATCGCTTATTCAAAATAGGGCCAATGGTAAATTTGCTCAACGATCGCTTTCTATCGATACCCATGCTGTCTCGTTTATCGGTAGATGAGCAAATGTGTTCCACAAAGGTGGGCCATTATATGAAACAATATCTCCCTAATAAACCTAAAAAATGGGGATTTAAATTTTTCGCTCTTTGCGATCCAAATGGTTTCATGTACAAGTTTGAAATTTACACCGGAGAAGAACATCATTTATGGCCAGGAGAACCCGATATGAAAGCATCTGCGAATATTGTTGTAAGAATGACCCGCGAAGTTCCGCGTTTTCAAAATTATATCGTGTATATGGATAATTATTACACATCCATACCATTGCTGATTTTTCTGCGGACCCAGGGCATTCATAGCATTGGAACTATCAATCGGAATCGAATAAAAAACTCAAAACTTCCTGACCCAAAGAAGATGATGAAAATGAATAGAGGTGTTTCAGCAGAGTTCACAGCGAACATTCAAGGCATGCAATTGACATTATTATCTTGGAAAGATAACAAGATCGTTAACCTTGTGTCAACTTTCGTGGGCATGAAGCCATTGCTCTCAGATCATAATGTTGATTTAAATGTCCCCACTGTTGAACGGTGGGATAAGAAGAACCGAGAATTAATCACGATTTCCTGTCCACAAATAATCAAAGAGTACAATCTACACATGGGTGGTGTGGACCTCATGGATTCGTCTTTGAGTCGCCTAAAAATTCTTTTGAAAAGCCGAAAATGGTATATCAGAATATTCTACCATTTACTTGACCTTTGCGTAGTAAATGCATGGCTACTTTTTAAAAGAGCAAACGCTTCAAATCCGATGACGCAAAAAGCCTTCCGTCTCGAGGTAGCCCACGTACTGACAAACATCACGCAAAAGAAAAAAAGATGTACACGTCATGACGTACCTTTGCCAGCCCTTCGAGTTAAAAAAGAGCGGCAGCCACCTATTGACCTGCGATATGATGGCACGGATCAGCTACCAGTTATTGATGGACGAGCTCGGTGCAAAAATTTAAAATGTGGTAGCGGCAAAGATGTAAACAACCGCTCCATTTTTAAATGCCGAAAGTGCAATGTTCACCTTTGCTTGACTGAAAAACGCAATTGTTTCGTCGATTATCACAATAAAAACTAATAATAATTTTAAAATTTAAACTACAAACTACCAGAACTGTAATTTTTTTGCCTCTTTTTCTTTTTTTAATGTACTAAAAGTACAGTTGTCGTTTATTTTTAACAAATAAAAAATAATTCCAACAAATTTCATTTAATTATATAATATCTACGGGATGCATAGTGTACCATATATGGTACATAAACAAAATAATATTAGGTGTAGTAAAAAGAAATCCATTATTTTTGCATTAAATTGAGGGCTTTATTTAAGATAGTTAGAATGACCCGATTTAGGTCAAATATGCGCCGTTTTGTTCGATAACTTGTTGCCATTTTAAAGGTAGTTTCATTATGCCTCTCTCATAGAAGCCCTCGTTCCTATTAGCAAAAAATTGAGACAGTCGAATTTCAGAAGCCTCTCTTGAAGCGAATGTTTCACCAGCAAAATTGTTCGCCATGGACAGGAACAGATGGTAATCACTTGGTGCCAGGTCCGGACTATAAGGTGGATGCAGAAGAACCTCCCAACCAAACTCCCGGAGCTTCTGGCGAGTCACTATCGATGTGTGTGGCCTGGCGTTGTCCTGATGGAACACAATTCCTCTCCTATTGGCCAAAGCTGGCCGCTTATGGGCGATTGCTTCCTTCAGACAGTCCAATTGTTGACAGTAGAGTTCCGAGTTAAGAGTTTTGCCGTATGGGAGCAGCTCATAGTAGATAATTCCCTGCCAATCCCACCAAACCTTCCTGGCCGTCAATCCTGGCTTGGCCACCGTTTCCGCCCGTTCACCGTGTTTCGACCACGACCGTTTTCGCTTGACGTTGTCGTAAGTGACCCACTTTTCATCACCAGTCACCAACCGCTTCAAAATGGGTCGATTTTGTTGCGGTTCAGCAGCGATTCGCAGATGGAAATTCGGTCTATGAGGTTTTTTTGCGTTAACTCGTGTGGCACCCATACATCGAGCTTCTTTGTGTATCCAGCCTTATTCAAATGGTTCCAAACGGTTTTTTGTGCAATCTTTAGCTCTTTTGCAATCGAAACAGTGCTAACATGACGGTCGGACTCGATAATTTCCATGATTTTATCGACATTTTCGACAATTGGCCTTCCAGTGCGTGGTGCATCCTTGACATCGAAGTTACCGGAACGGAATCGACGAAACCAAAATTGCGCATGATTGGCTGTTACAGTATCAGGTCCATAAACGCTATTCACATTTTCAGCCGCCTGGCTTGCGTTTTCTCCCTTATCGAAGAAAAACTGTAAAATGTAGCGAATTTTCTCTTTGCTGATGTCCATCTTTGACAAGCTCTCAAACAAAACTGAATCAATCAATCAAAAAAGTGTCAAAAAATCTTTTTTAGTAGGAACTGTCATCTTTCTTATGCCCCCTAGCGGAACACGATCGGACTTATACAACGCGAGATGCAGATAAATAACGCCATCTATTGGAAAAATAATGGATTTCTTTTTACTACACCTAATACTTTTATTGATTTTCCGGGTAAACGGTACTTTTTCCAGGGAAATGAATGCTCGATTCGCACTAAGCGGGAGATTTTACATTAGGTTACCTTGGTCTCCATACTGCGAGCCGACCTCATGCATTTAAGGGTTAAATACTGACCTGCTCCAATAATAATAACAACAACAACACGTAGCAGGCGAAGACTGGAATAAAGCTGACGCTACAGGTATTAAGCAACAACAGCACGCAACAACAATGAGTAAGCTGACCTGATCGGCCTGAGATATTGGGAACACGCAACAACAACAATCAAGATGACCCAGAAGAGTGTCGCAACAACCGATATTGCTAGAACAGCAATATCTCTTTATTTAAACTGAGATTCGTGCACTGGAGGAGGACTACGATCAGAACCGTGAACCGAAGTATTCAGTAGATCGCAACTTTAACGCACCTACTCACGAGCCAGGACGTTGAAGTGTGGATCTCCGTGTTAGCTAGGGAATAGCTCAGTTAAGTTAGTTAGCATAAGGATTTAATGTTTATGTTTTAAAATAAATAAATAAAAGCTATATTCAACATTAAACGGTTTCGAGTAATTCCTTGCGTTAATCTACTTAGACGCGCTCCATAGACGACATAACAATATCATGCTTTATATCAATATTGTTTCGACTTTTGATAGTTGCATATAATGATTTTTTAAACGTTTTCACGATATTTTCAGCTTGACCGTTTGTAGCTGGATGTCCCGGAGCTGTAGTAATGTGCCTTACGTTGTTATTTAAAAGAAAATGCTTAAAATCGTGTGATACAAACTGCCGTCCATTATCACTTACTACTACTTTAACTAAGCCATAACGACAAAAGACTTCTCTCAAGGATTCAATTGAAAATTTGGATGTTATTTCTCTCGTAATGATTATTTCAACCCATTTAGAATACGAATCTATGATCAATAAGAAGTAAAATCCTTTGACTGGCCCAGCAAAGTCCACATGTATTCTACTCCAAACACTATTTGTAGGATTCCATGGGATCAGGAGCCCTACTCTGTATTTCGATGCGGAAATCAATGCGATGCGCAAGTCGAATGTGATGCGCAAGGAGATCGATACCCTGAATTGCTATCGCATTTGTTTCCGCAAAAAAAAAAATGAAAAGCAGGCAACACTGTTTTTCGAAGTTGAATATGACATTCGAAATGTCAAAAAATATAAACAAAGCAAACAAAGTGTACACAAAAAGTGAGCGTGCGTGAGTTTTAAAAGAAATTATTTGAAGTAAAGTGAGAAGAACAATAAAAATAAATGGATTCCGTGGCAATTTGGTTCGACGATGATGAAGAGAATGCTGACGAAAGCGTTACTCGAAGAACAATACGTAATAAATCGAACGTTTTGGCACTTAATAACAAAAGGTAAACAAAGTGTTAATATTCATTAATAATGAAGTTAATCGTGTATAACTATTTGTTTTTAAGCTTTGTGCAAAATTTTCGGCTGAACAAGGAATCTTTTTCCTAGTTATGTGTTGAATGCAATTGAGCCAGAGTTGGGACAAGGTGCAAAATCAACAGCCGTTACGCCAACGTTGAAGTTGGCTGCTGCTTTAAAATTTTTGGCAAAAGGAGGATACCAGCATCAAATTGGCCAAGATTTCAACTTGGGACTGGCGCAGCAAACCATGTCCAGATGCTTAGCAGAAGTTTGCATTGCAGTTGAAATAGTTCTTTGCCCACGTCATATTAATTTGAATATGACAGAGGAAGAAAAACGAGGAGCTAAGAGGCATTTTTTTTTTGCACTTCTGGAATACCGGGAGTTATAGGAGCCGTCGATGGAAAACACATTCAAATAATCAGACCGGTTGTTGATGAGCATCTATAATTTAATAGAAAGCTGAAGCATAGCATAAATGCAATGGTGGTAAGTACCTATATTAATAAAAATATTAAGAGTATATTGAGTCTATAACAAAAATTATTCAATCCAGATTTGTGACCACAATATGGTAATAAGAGCTGTTGATGCTTAATTTGGAGGTGCATGTCATGACTCTCATGTTTGGAACTTGTCAGCAGAAAGGAGATTGGTGAAACAGAAATACGAGAACGGGGAGAGAGGAATATGGTTAATAGGTAAAATATTTATTTTTTAAATATCATAATGTTAAATTAACTGAGGATCTTTTAAGGCGACTCGGGTTATCTATTGGAATCATGGCTTTTAACACCGTATCGAAACCCATCTGACGGCTCACCGGAATCAAAATTCAATGAGAATTTTTCTAAGACCCGATCATTTATAGAAAGAACGTTTGGCGTGCTGAAATCAAGATTTCGGTGTCTTTTGGCTGCACGGGAACTGCACTATGCTCCAGCCAAAGTAATTAGGATGCTTAATGTGCGCTGTGCTTTGCATAACATATGAATATCCTACAATATACCACCTCCCTCCGACATTAGTTTTGATGAAGAAGATTCATCGGTTTCTGTCCCAGAAACAACCGAAGATAGTAATATTAGGAATGCAGCAGCAAATATAAGAGAAAATATAAAAAATATGCTCAGGTAGCTGAAAAACGAAATAAAGTACTTTTAAAAAGAAACTTAATTTATTATTAAAAATACGGCTCGCAACGCAAACCTTTCGGTTTTAGCTCCCGAGCGCAATTTTTACCTGCCAGCTAAATTTTTTAAGGCTTGCTGGCTGCGGAACAAAAAGAGTTTTAAAGAAAATGGAAAAATGTATTTTATTTTTTTCTTCACAGGTACGATTCTTACCGGTGAGTTGTATTTTTTAAATTCATTTCTGTTCAGCGCTCAACGAATTTGAAAATTTAAAATTTCGTTTCAAGTGAAAAGGGAATCAAGGGTACATATTAAGGCAGGAAATTTTTCTTTCAGGTAATTTGTTTTCCGTTTGCTTTCACAAACCGAAAATATTTTTTGCAATCGAAAATCATTTCGTTTGCGAACAAAATAAAAATGTTATTCGTGTGAAAACGATTCATTTCCAAACGAATCGAAACAACGGATTTCCCAACCCTTTTTAAAAGACTTTTTAATATAAATTCAATTCAGTCTGTTTATTTCAAATCACAAAGGCTTAGTCTAATTATAAATTCATCACATTTTTGCACTTCGTTGCATATATATAAAAAAAAACGTATGATTAAAATATAAAAAAATAAACTTTGCACTACGCTGCAATTAAAAAAGTAAAAACAAGTAAAAACTTATAATTTAAAAAAGTAAAAAAAAGTATAAAAAAATTCTGCTTTCGTGCATAAAAATATCACTCATCCGAATCACTTTTCTTCTTTTTCCGTTCTTCGGAGTTCCAACTCTATTAGCCTCTTTTTTAACTCTCATTTCCTATAAAGCAACATACGAGTCTCCGACGCTTCTTTTTGTTGAGCTATAAATATCTTTGCGGACATAGCTAACTTCTTTTCTTCGATTTCGACCAACATCTTTTATTGTCTGCCCATATATTTCAGATCGCTGCGCATCTCATCTAATTTGGCTATGCATTCCTCCTGAAATCGCTTTTGCCCGTCCACTTGCTCTTGCAACAGCTTATCCCTTCCGTTCATGTTTTTGTTTTGCCTCTTCCGCCTCCTTCTTGATGTTGGGTTCAGATTTACCGATCCGTTTTGCGAATGCGAATCGGTATTCTCTTTTTTAACGTCAGCGTTTCCAGCTTCCTCTACTGCCGCACCAAAACTAATTGCGCCACTTACTCCTTCTATAGCTTCGTCCATTGCTAATAACTCTTGCACTTGCTCTTCCAACGGTGTTAACGGGCAGTACCTGGATGGGCCACCACCAGTCTCAGAGAGGCTTGTCCTATTTCTCCGCAGCTTCGCTTTCAAATGAATTTTGTAATCCGACCATACCTTACGAAAATTTATTTCGTTATTCCAATTATAGGTACTTAGCTTTCGATTTTCTTACTTTTTTCCATCCAACAAAATCTTTGATCGGAGGACCAGCGGCATTTAAATCTTCCGCTAACCTCAGCCATAGAGAATTCGCTGTTGTTCTTGCGTTCCCTGTTTTCAGCAAGCCCTTCGCCAAATCCGGATGATTTTCCATAAACTCGACCAAAATAACAAACTGAATTTGTTTAGTGTAGGAATTTTTCTTGTTTGCCGCCCTTTTAAATAAATAATTAAATAATTTTTACGAAATTATTTAAAAATTTCACTTATTAAAAATTTTTACTCACATCGCATCACCTTTCCGCAAGCCAAACAGTTAGCGAATGAAATTTGCGACAAAAGGGTTGTTTTGACACTCTCTATCGCATTTCAGAGTACCGTGAAACTGAGGGATTAGCGGAAATTTCGAATATCGAAAATTTCAAATGCGGTTATCGCAATACAGAGTACCGATTACTCGATTTTGCGCATTTTTGTCGCATCGCAATACAGAGTAGGGCCCCAGGTTTGTCTTTTCAGGACACGGTAACAATTCTTGACAGGGCTTGCAGTTTTTTATCATATTTTCAATATCCTTGTCAATTTTTGGCCACCATACGTTTGAGCGAGCTAGCGCCTTTGTTTTTACAATACCTAGATGCGATTTGTGAAGTTCAGCAAGAACCATTTCTCTAATTTGGCAGGGAATAACTGTTCTTTATCCCCACATAACACAGGTGCTTTCAACAGTAAGCGCCTTATCTTTATTTAGAAACATTTTAAAGCTTTCACCTGTTAATTTGTTTAAAGAGCCATTATTAACTGCATCCAACACTTTACTTAATATTGGATCTCTGTGCCATTTTTGAAATTTATACTCAGTTGATTGTCTGTCTCTACATAATTAATGAAATTTAGTTCTGAACTTTCTTTAATAGTCTGAAACTGAGGGATTCGAGACAGACTATCGGCATCATTGGTTTCTCCCTTAACGTGCTCAATAGAATAGTTATACCCTGACATAATAAAAGCCCACCTTTGCATGCGGGCTGCTGCAAAGATAGGTATACCTTTATTTTCTCCAAATATAGCCAATAAGGGTTTGTGATCTGTTTTTAACACAAAACGCATACCTAATAAGTATTGCTTTAACTTCGTACAGCAATAGACAATTGCCAAAGCTTCCTTTTCTATGGTACTGTAATTGATTTCACTTTTTATCAAAAATCTTGAAATAAATGCTACAGGTCTGAGTTCATTGTTAGGATATCTATGCGACAGAATACTGGCTACCGCATGATTACTTGCATCAGTAGTTAGTACTATTGGCCATTTGGGATCAAAATGAACAAGAACTCTATCTGATGTTATTTCGCTCTGTATTTTATCATAAGACTCTTGACATGCCTTTGACCATTCAAACTTGTTTTCCTTTCTCAATAGTTCATACATCGGAATTAATATTTGTGCAAAATTAGGGATAAATTTTGAATAATAATTTACCATCCCTATGAATGCTCTAACTTCAGTGAGATTTGATGGTATTGGCGCCTTGAGAACACTTTCAATTCTAGCTTTGTTTTTGCTTAATCCATTTCTGTCAATGGAAAACCCAAGATAATCTATTTTTTCTTTAAAGAATGCGCACTTCTGTATATTTAACCTTAGACCGGCATCCTGTAACTTCTTTAGTACAATTTTAAGTGTAGCTGTGTGTTCACGAAGAGTTTGACCCGTGATGTCTATGTCATACTGCTATACGACTACACTTTTTATACCTCTAAGTAAATCTTCCATAACCATTTGAAATATGGCCGCCGCTGGTTTCACACCAAAGGGTAGTCGATTCATACGTAAAATGCCTATATGAGTACTCCAAGTGCATATCTCTTGTGACTCATCATCCAGTATTAGCTGGTTATATGCATTTGATAGGTCGAGTTTTGTAAACAAATTTCCCCCTTTTAGAGATGCAAATATTTCATCTATACGTGGGAGTGGATATTTCACATCACAAAGGTATTTGTTGACAGTGACTTTATAGTCGCCAAAAATTCTTAAATTGCCATCAGATTTAAGAATTGGTACGAGCGGAGTTCCCCACTTGGATGTGTTTACTTGTTCCAACATTCCCTAACTAATTAAATCTCTAAGTTGATTTTCAATTTTATTTTTCCACGCAAATGGAAGAGACCTTGGTTTAAAAAAAAACTGGTTTGGCATCTTTCTCAAGTTGTAATGAAATTTTTCTTACATTGAAAGTTCCCAATTTTTCTTTGAAAACTTCATGAAATTCGCCTTTTATTTTACTTATAATGTCTGAAAATTTTATTTCTTGTATGGAGTTAACTAGAACTAATTAAAATCCTAGTTATTTCAAAAAATTTCTACCAAGAAGCGGGGGATTCTCCCGATTGCTTTCGGCTACTACAAGTGTTAAATCTGTTTCAAGACCGTTATACTCTACTCTTGCACAACACTCACCAAAAATATTAATCTTGTCACCACTGTATGTAACATATGGTGTCATGCAGGGTTTTAAGTTTTTGTTGCCTTTTAATTTCATCCAAAGTTTCTGAGATATGATGGTACATGGTGAACCTGTGTCGCACGCCGCCTCCACCTTTAAGCCATTGATCGTAATAGGAAGAGTGTAAGCTTCAATCAAATTACACACATTGCCATCACTAACCTTAAAAACAGAAAAATTAGAGCTTTGAGCTTCATCACTTTTATCAGAAATATATTTTACTGAGCTACTTCCTTTATTCTTACAAATCGTTGAAATGTGACCAGTTTTTCCACAGGTGTAGCACTTGCACTCCTTATAACGACAATTAGATGATGTGTGGTTACGACCACCGCAATGCACGCAAGGCTTTTTATTTGTTTCATCACCCTTTTCGGTATTTTTCTCCGAATTTTTGTTGTTGTTTTTGTTTCTTTTTGAGTGTCCGCCTTTTCCATTTCCTTTCTGCTTAACAAAGATGATTTCATTGCTTCGTGCCGTTAGTTTGGTTTCCGCTATAAGTGCTTTCTTGAATGCCATTTCAAGTGTGATTGTGTCATCCTCTTCGCACAAACGTTCATACAGCTTTTCTTGAAGACCGATAATGAATTGCGTTTTTAAAAATTCTTGAAGGTGGCCCTTGAATTTGCAATTTAACGCCAATTTTTTTGTTCTTGCAAACCATTGAGCCACACTTTCCGATGCTTGCATCGTTGCGTTAAAAAACATTTTTCGTTCATGGTATACAATTGTCGGCGGTGTGAAATGTGTATTTAAAATTTCACAAATTTCTTTATAGCCTTTTGAAACTGGAGCTGCTGGACTGCAAAGACTATGAAGGAGATTGTACGCCTCACTTCCAATCGATTTTAATAAAATCGCCTTTTTAATATTGTCATTTGTACAATTCATCTCACACAAATGAATCTCCAATTTTTCCTGCCATACTGACCATGTTTCATTACTCGGTGAAAACTCTGGTACACTTAGAGTCTGGAAAACTACATTTGGAGTTTCGGTAGACATTTTCCTTTTTTTTTTATTTGGTTCGTATTTCGTCGCCACTATAATGTCTTTATTCATCAATTCATTCTTACGAACTAACTTCTTACATCGAATCTTAACACCGCGTCTTAACTATCCAAAAGACGATAAGGCTTAACCTCAGGTCTTGACTGTACATATGGATGCTACAACTATAATATAAGATTATTTGATTTTGAGTACTAAATTTAATTTAATACTTGCAAAAAATGTTGTTAAATTTTTTTTATAATAAGAATTTAACAAGAATTGTGATTTTTTTTATTACTTAAACAATAAAAATGGACTGATTGTTTTTTTTTAAATTAAAACAAAACAAAAAAGTGAAAATGGTTTTGTAGTTGTTTATTTTTTTACAGCTTCGCCTTCGGATTTCGGCCGAAGTTTAAGCCAATGGCCGAAATTCGGCTTCGGCAAAACATTTCGCCTTCGGTCGGACTCTACAATTATTCAATGAAAAAAAAAATTTATATATATATAATAATTCCTCAAAAAAGTCGAATAATTCATTTATAATACTTATTAATTTAATTCAAGTGGGGTTGCATGTCTCTGACTTTTCCTTCGCATCGTCGCTTGCGGGTATTGTTGCTTAGTTTTTCTAGACTGCAGGCTGGCTGTGGTGTTGTTTTATCTGCCACTGGCTCCTAGGTTATCCTTAGTTCTCCTGATTTGTTTATCCTGATTTGGTATAACTGGTCGTTTACCATATTTTTAAATCTTAATTTCTGCTTTGCCTTTCTGCTTTCAAAGGCCATGCGGACCTCTCGCCGGCGAATTGTCGGTATGTCATTACTTATTTCTGCTTCAGGTGCCACGAAATCTTTCTCATGTGACAGATGTGCTTTATTTATAGGTTTCGAGATCGTGTTGCCGACATCTTCGTACCCGTTGATGTCGAGCAAGTCATCGAAATCGTCGATATCGAGTACGTCATTATTCACACATTCGGGGCTTTGGGAATGGTCTAGGCATAAGCGTCACTCTTTTCGTCCTCGGATCCTATGCTGGTGGCCAATTTTTCTTTCATACTCATGGTTATATTGTCGTGGTAAGTTTGGTCTTACTCTGTCCGTGCCTCTTTCGCATTATTCTTTTTTTTTATCTATTTATTTTCATTCTTCTCTCTTTTTTCTCTTTTATTCTCATCTTATTCTTGTTTTTCCCTTCTTTCTCCATTTCTTTTCCTTTTTATTCATGTTATTTGGGATCACTTAAAGCACTTTCAAACAAGACGTTCGAGCTTCTGAGGTTGAAATGAGGTCCAATTGCTCGCGAAGATGGGCCTTCGCTTAGGTATAAACAATGTGGTATTCATCAAGAAAATCTGTTAGATTAGTAACGGCATCCACGTCACTCACATCCTGCAGACAAGCGTCGTCGTAAGCCGTATTCAGCCTTTTCCACACTGCTTCGAGGTCCGACATATCGCGCGAATCCTTTAGTGGTATCGCGACATCGTTCAAATTGGCAGTCGAAGCCATGTGATCAGTTTTCCGGTATAGTTTCAAGTCAATTCAACATGAATAGAGCCCGTGCAAGCGATGGGTTTTGAAAAATATACATTAAAGGCGCTTGTGCTGAGAAAACGTTCATTTGGGTTCAACTAAATACAGTGAACTACGGATAAATGCAACACGAATAAATGCAAAAATCTCATAAGTGCAAGGTGCTTTGAAGCCCTTTTTATGATTTCCCATGAAAACATGCACGTATTATTGCAAAGAACGCATAAGTGCACAAGAATTCGAGCAAAAAACGTGTTGCATTTATCCGTACTCTACTGTAGCACTAAAAATGACTACGCAGCAGCGTCCAAGCAAGCAAGTGACAAAATATTGAAAAGATTCTCCTGTTCCGAAAATTTACTGCATACAACACAATGACGGAGAGTCCATGAAATCGAATAATAATGTCTTGCTAGGCATGTACGAATATTGCTTGTACTGAATGTCTCCACTAGGTTAAACCCACAGGCAATGCATATAACCCGACGATAAATTTTACGACAAATGTTCTTTGTGATTGAGTAAACAAAGAGAATCCGCTCGTACTTTTGATGAAGCCAGTAGTCAGATAAAATACAGATCCGCACGTACATGAGCATGCCAGTAGCATAACAGAATACAGATCCGCAGGAACTTTTGAGCAAGCAAGTAGCACAACAAAATACAGATCCGCACGAAATTTTGAGCCAGCAAGTACTCAAAGCGATTAAAATGTAGTCTCGCTCTTACTCTCAACTCCCTCGCTAGACTTTGCATCGAAAAGCGCTATTGGTTTTCAAGCCGAAGAGTAAACGAAAAGAGAACCAAAGTGTACGCACAAATTTCGGCTTCAATTCGAATCGAGCGAATTCAAATCGAACGATTGACACAGCAACCGAAAAACAAAATGTAGCAGGGCTGCAATATAGCTGACCAACGTTCTTTCGTCTAATTTCTTTGTCTTCTGTTTTGTTTGCCTGCAAAAAGCCGTAAGGCCTAGCGAAAGGTAGGCACAAAGCAACGCAAATACACACTGTTCACTCCGTTGCCGGTAACCATTTGGTTTCACCTTGCCACGAGATAGCGCGAGAGATACATTATTTCGAATGCGAGAAGACCATCCCCACTGTATGGCGTGATCTCTGCACTCCAATGTCCGTTAAAGTTTTGAAGGGCACTGGAAGACTCATGACTCGTGTTCTGAAAATGACTCGCAGATGGACTTTGCTCCGGAGAATCCAGGACTCCTCGTAGGATCGCCAATGTTTGTGCAACAAAGGTCAATTAGTTGTCCGACCAAATAATGGGGCAATAAGAAATCGTTTCAAAGATAAGAAGAAAAAGCAACGACGTACCTTTCGAATTGCGCTGCGATGCTGATGCTGACTTCGGATGATGTTGACGGAGCTGTCGAACTGTTTCTGGGATGATGTCCAATATGATATTCGGTGATTCGAATCGATGGAAAAAATCAACTTTCGCCGGCGATGACGACTATCGAAACGAACCGAAATACGCAAAAATCCGGGGGGGAAACTATATAACGCCATGCTGTTCACTTATAAAACGGACGTGAGAGAATTCGCGCGACGCGATCGACTGCTGGAAACTTATTACAAAATGTTGAAGCAACTAGTGTTGCTAATTAGCATTGCCGGAAAAAAACAATTAATATACATACGTCTTATAATAACAAATGCAAGCACGACAACGAAAAATATTTTGCTTGAATAAATCCTATTAGGTAACGTTAAAACGGAAAAAACTGAAAATATATATAATTAGCAACAGAAATAAAACACCGTAACTACAAGTAATGGGCACTGAAAAAATGAGTGTTGTGAATAACTCTTATTGATAACGTAAAACCTAAAAAATCTATCTTTACTTTTTTTCAAATTCCAAATTTTCTTTGAGGATAAATCGAAGCAGGCAAAGTGAAAAAGTATGTAAAATAAAAGTAACGAGCAACGGCAAAAACGAATTTTGTAAATAACTCCTATTGTCAAACTTAAAAATAAAAAAAAATCTATAATAAAAAACGATAAAAATGATTAACGAAAAAACAAATTTGTTCTTGTGAATAACTCTTATTTAAAAACGGAAATTTTATTCTTTGATCTATGGCCAAATTTATCAATCTCGAAAAATAAAATAAAACAACAAATATTATTGGTCTCTGGTAAAAAAAAAAAAAAAAACACTAAAGTATTTCCCCTGGGTCGTTGAACCAAAAGTGAAAATTGTTCTGTACAAATTATGCACAACATTTTGTGCTTGAATTTTAGGACTACAAGAGAAAAGGACTAGTTCAGAGAGAATACATCATTTGCTTTTTTCTATTTTTGGGCTTTCTCCTGTTTTTAAGGAAGGGGTGGTAAGGGTTTCAGCGTTAAACAAACACTTTTTTCGAATTTTCTTCTCAATTATGGATGAAGCAATTTACTTCAAACCTTTTGAATGTTAGAAATCAAACTATTAGCTATATTTTGAAATTCTTTCGTCCAGAAATATTAAAGCAACGGAGATTTTCTCAGAATGTCTTTGAAAAAAAAAAAAAAACAAAGTTGTGCAGTGGCGTCGGAGTCGTGTGGGCTGGGTGGGCTTGAGCCCATCCATCAAATTTTATATATCTCAACTTTCATGAATTCCGTATAAATTTTCATATTTGAAAACGACACGCGATAACTCGGCCGGAAATCATCTGAAAATGAAAACCTATTAAAATTTAGACAAACAATAATCAAATCCTCACCCCTACGTTCCCTTACTTTTTTCATTTGAAAATATTTGATAAAAAATATACATTTTACTAAACGTTGGGTCCAGGTTTTTTATGTAGAAAATGTGTACAAAATTTTAAATTAATCGGTTATGTAGTTTTCAAGAAAATTTGAAAAAGTGATTTTGAGAAATACTCGTTTAAAGTTTGTGCTGTATACATGTTCGCCAACTCACTGCTATAGCGATCGCATGTAGCTGCTAGCGTTTTGTTCCGATCAGTTTAGAATTTTTCCCCCATATTCCAGATATATAAAAAAAAATCCATATTTCAAAAAGTTCAAAAGTGCTTGCATAGGACGCATGAAATTGGAACATAACAAAACGGCTGTGGCGTTTGGAAAAGAAAAATTTTTTGTGATTTTATTGAATTTTAAAGAAAAAAATTCACATTTCGTAATAGAAATGCTTGGACCCTAGCCCGAATAAATATTAGAGTAATTAAAAAATTAAATATAAAATTCAAAAACTGCAATATTTGAAATTGAAGAGTTTTAGAGAACAATAACAAATAAAAACCAAAAATCGATTTAAGAGCCGTAATACTAGAAGTTTTATTGGAGGAAGAGGCAAGTAAAGCGCAAATCGATTAAATAAATGTAGAAAGGAGGAGCATAAGGCATGCAAGCATTCTGTTTGAGCTGACCGAAGAATTGGTAGAAAATTAATTGTTAAAAAAATGAAGTTCGACACGGTTGCCTTATTATATCCGATTCAAAAAAAAACTTCGTCCCAATAGAAATGCTTTCAAGGCCATTCTCTTTTGGTACTCCGTTATCTTTCTCCATGTAGTGGAGTCTTTTCATGGTGGCCAAAAACATTTAAGTGCATGTTTTCCCAATATGCTTGCAGCTCTTCTTTCGGACTCTTATAAAAACTTTGCGCGATGTATTCTATAATGGCCATAATTTCCACAATTTCCAGGTGGTGACTGCGTCAAACAAGATTGGGAACCGCTGTTTCGAATCGAAAAGTAGCATATTAGGGAACGCAGGAAGACAAATTAACTGCAGTATCGGCACTTCCAGAAATCTGAATATTCCCACATTGTAAAATGATGCTGGGACTTTTGAAAATTAATTATAATCACGTCCAAGGGATATTTGCCAAAGTTGCATTTTTATCAACTCCTGACTTCAAAGGAACTTGACAAAAGATTTGTCCAAAAAAAAACCAGAGTCCAAGCGACGTACAGTTAGGCCTGCCGGCAAGCAGGCAGCAATAGCGAAATTCGAATCGCACAGTTCTCCTATAATGTTGCAGTCATTAGCATAAAAAACTAAAACAAATAAACTGCCAAAGAGGGCTCAATGCTCGTTAGCATGACTCCGTCCGACTTGCAAAACCCAGGCAAGGGAGAATTCTGCCCACGTTGCATTCCCACGATCGGTGCCGGCCGATTGCCTTTCAAGTCACGTTGGCCCAACTTATGTGCGCCGTCGCCGCCAGCAAGCCGTCGACGGCTCAGTCGCGTTAGTCATCTAAAAAGTTTAAAAGTCCTCAGCAAAGGACTAGTGCTTTTGTCATCTAAAAAATTTAAAAGTCCTCAGCAAAGGACAAGTGCTTTTGTCATCTAAAAGTTTTAGAAGTCCTCAGCAAAGGACTAGTGCTTTTGTCATCTTAAAAATTTTAAAAGTCCTCAGCGAGCACTAGTTCTTTTGTTATTTAAAAAATTTACACAGGTCCTCAGTTAAAGGGACTAGTGCCTTTCGGTTCTGTCTAAACAAATAAAATAGGGCGAAAACATATAATATAAATAATAAAAAAAAGGGGGAACAGTTGTTCCAGAATTGTAAAAAAAAGGAGAGTTAGAAAAATAAGGGCTACCATTTAGTGAAGAACATTGTGAAGTGAGCAAAGGTAGTCCTCATTATAGGACTGACTTTCAAAAAATCTAAGGACAATAAAAGAAGAATAAAACTGTTACGTCTTTTGTGTTTTAATGACCCCCAAGCGGAGTCAACCACAGTGATAAGACATCCAAGGGAAAAACGTTACACTACACTCGTTGTAGAGAAGAACGTTACAATTTGTTATGAGTTGGACTCAAACACTTAATGCTTATTTCACTTTTTTTCTACACCACTTACACCCGACAAACAACAAAAGTGCTAAGCATTAAAATAGCACAAGGACAACGATATACGTGGAAAGCAAGTGACAAGAAGGAAGACCACGAGCTGACGATTTGGCAAATTATAAAACACCTGCATAAGTTATGAGCAAAAGGTTTAACGGCTTCAACAACTGACATAAGCTTACAGGGACAACTTCAACATTGCAAGCTTATGCACATTTGCAGCTCGATCGCTGACGACAACAACAATAAGTAGGCCAACAGAACGGCAAAAGGATATAACCAACAACAATAACAGCGAACTATTCGAAAAATCAACAGGGGAACGGCATTCGTTGTCAACGCCAATGAAATGGTCACCGAAATTGTCTTACAAGTATCGATCTGAAGAAAATGTCATCAAGGCGATTTCTTTACATATAAACGAAGATTCGATGATTGGAAGAGGACTTCTGCGAGCGTACTCACCAAAGGGACACGACGTAGAAGCACATACTCAAATTATTAAGAATAACAAATTGTAAAGAGCTTGTATTAAAATTGAATTAAGTAAAAAGATATTAAATGGAACTCCTTTGTGTTCCTGTTTATGTGTTTAAAGAACATAGTTATATCTAGGACAGTTAATTGACCTGACGTGCGTACACACGAGCCCCGGCGTTTAGACGTAGCTGGTATTCAACGTTTGATGGATACGAATTTACCAGGGATCGGCAGTAATACCTAATATTTTCAGCAATATTATCGGGTCTAATTACGGATTGGCCAAAAATGTTAATTCTTTTATTATTGATTGTTGAATAAAAAGAAATCATAAATTGGAAACATAAAATTTCTGAATAAGGAAAAATTGATAATTCAAATTCAAAAAAATCGGATGGAAAATAAAAAAAATAATTATGAAAAGAAAAATTGTGATTTAAAAAAAAAATCAAAAATCATATTCCCAAGATTGCGTATTTTTTGAATAACCAAACACAAGAATACAAGGTTTTGGATCTGAGAATCTGACAGTTGTGTTTGACGTAATTTAGTGTGCTGAACTCAAATATTCCAACGGTTTTTTAAGATTGCCTCTTGATTCGGAGATATGGACCAAAAACCGTTATTTAGGACATTGACTCACTTAAAAAGCTGTAACTTCGTGGTTTATCAACCGATTTAAATTTTTTCTACGTCTATAAAAATTCAAAAGAATGCCCTTTTCAGAAATATAAACAGTATGCTACAATTATTTTATTTAATTGAAATTTTTCTAATGACATAGTGAATTTCTTTGAACTTTTTCCAAATTTTTAAAATATTGAGCCATTATATTCCAATTTGTTCCAGTACAAAGCCTTCACATCGGCATTAGATAAGAAAAATCATTTAATTTCCAACAAAATGACTTATCGGTCTTGAAAATCGGATGAAAATAGTCGAAGCCATAATACCATTTGTAAACTTGTGTAATCATATTTCCAAGATAACGGATTTTTTGAATAAAAGTCGATATATCCCATTAGAAATTGGTATAGAAATGATCAGAAAGACGAAGTCTAAACCGAATCTTCTGGTGACGCTGCTCATTTCTATTTATATTTGGTATCTCGACTGGTTCTGGGTGTTACACACAACCACACGAACGCAATATACCCTCGACCATACCAATTTCTAAGGGGATATCTCGACTGTTCAAAAAATCCGTAATCTTGGAAATATGATTATTTAAAAAATCCGGAGTCTTGGGAATATGATTTTTAATTTTTTTTTTTTTAAATCACAATTTTTCTTTTCATAATGAATTTTATATTTTCAATCCGAATTTTTTGAATTTGAATTATCAATTTTTCAATATTCAGAAATTTTGTATTTCCAATTTGTGATTTCTTTTTATTCAATAATACAAAAATCTAAAAATAAAAATTTTTTTTGCCGATCGCTGGAATTTACAACGTATAAATTTTCAGAAAAGGTTGTTTTAAACGTTAATATAGAGTGACTCAAGCCAGCTGAGTGGAGCTGTTTTCAGTTTTAAAAAGTGGCGAGGTCACATACTGATTAGCTCGATCCTGTGAATCTAACTGTGTTCACATTTAATATAACCAAAAGAAATTAAATACTGTCAGTATCAATCAATTTTATTTTCATACAAGTGTAAAAAGTTTGTGCAAGTTTAAAAGTTCAGTCAAAAAAACATATTTTAAAATCCCAGGAACACAAAATAAATGAAAAAATCAATCAACTTTTTCAGTGGCGCAGACTAAAGAAAGTGGTGAGTACGAAAATTCAAATATTTAAATGGTTAGAGTCCCTTTACTAAGTAAAAAATTGAATCTATTATATCAGTTAAAACAGAAGCTAAAACAATTTGAAGATCACTCCAGGGTTATTCAACAAGAAGGGTAGGGTTGAATAAGAGAGGCAAATCCAAACCGCGAAGTTTTACAATTGATTAAAGATCAGGTTGCACTTAGTCATTATGCTCAGCTTCAAGAAGCAGCTTTTTTAATTGACCAAGTAAAATATATTCATTAAGTGTTTCGAGTAAGGCACATGAGAAAAAAAAACCAACAATTAGTTGAAATAATTAAGTATTTAAGCGATTTAAACGAAAATTGTATATTAATTGAAGAGGCAGAAGTACAAAACGAGTCCTTAAGGGAGAATCTTACCACTAAATAAATAACAACAAGAGGTCTCACGTAGAACAAAAATTAGGCTGATAGTTGCGCTGGGCTCTAGCACCCCAAGCGTTCTAGCGTTCGGAAGCATTCGGTTTTTGCTTTTGCGTTTGCAAATTGGTTTTGCTTCACATATCAAAGTGAAATTAGTATTAGGGGTGTCCAGAATAAAAAAAAATATCGATATTTGATATTTCGATATTTACAAACTATATCGAATATTGACAAAATATTATTCGAAAAAATTTCGATCGATATATCGGTAGTACATACCCTGCAGGAAACGCGTATAGTTAAACTCTAGTGTTTTATTAGTTCCAACTCCACCTGTACTATTTCTTCTTTATACCCCTGCCAATGTATTATTCTGAAGAAAATTGACTTCGTTTTGCTAGTGCTATGTAGGGCTTGAAATCCCAGACGGTTTTTGCGATCCCGGAATTTCGGTAAATTTTTTCAATTAATCCAAAAAGTTAAATTATTTCACTGTTTTCAAGAAATCTTGAAAGTCCAGCAAAAAAAAAAAAAAAAACAGTTCGATATTCCGTGATAAGTGGTTTGGGATCCCAGAGTTGCAAGCGCTAGTGTTGTGGGAGCCATTTAGAAAATAGTAAATTCCTGTCGAAAAGCATTAACGGAAACGGGAATAAATCTAAAATTTAATTATAATAGGTATCTTTTTTGATCCTACGCATGTTTGGGTAAAAATCAAGTGCTCTTAGTTTGCTTCTGTAAAAAACAGGGACCGTAATATAATGCATATATCCAAGGCTAAGCTTTGACTTTAAAAGATGCTGCGAGCTGGGTATACCTAAAGTAATTGATTTCGAAGTCTTTGCATTCTAAAAAAATCCGTATAGAAGTTTTCGGGATAAACACCTAATTATATGAAACTTTATGTCTTTTTTTGTGCATTGAAAGAAACAAAAATTAATTTTTCCCGTTATTTTAGAAATTACATAAAAAGGATTTTTATTTTCAACAGAAAAAATAAAAATCCGAAAATAACTTTTATTTTCGGACTTTTAAATAAAAGTTGCAAAATAACAGTTAAATGGGACTGAAAAAATAAAAGTCTTTAATAACTGTTATTTTTGGCTCGAAAAATAAAAATCTCTTTTTAAGACTTTCATTCTACTTTTTTTCTTTTCAGTTGAAAAATAACTGTTTTAGTTGGATTTTAGGATTTTTATTTAATATCATCACGGATTTCGACAGTTATTTTCAATGCGACCCCTTCCATATATTAATCTTCAGCCTCCGTGTCTTGAAAGTGATGATTTTTTTGCCTCTGTTTTTTTCCATAACAGTTATTTACGATCCCTGGTAAAAAAAATATTATTATTTAAAAAAAAAATTTTTAGGTAATGTGCATGAAAATCTTAAATTGCATATACCTTACATATTGATGCAGAAGATATCGCGGTTGTGAGTGAGCACTTTGAGCTAGGCGTGACGAAACGCGCGAGTTACGTCCCTACGACATAAATAGATATATTTACGCAGACATAACTAAAGCGTCTAGCCATTTGTACCGCAATAAAATAGAAATCTAGGGAACCTCATTAAAATACTACAAAACAGGAATATCCAAATTAAGGTACCGCAATAAAACTTTAGAACTGAAATTTAAACTACCCTTCGCAAAATAAGATACCGTAATAAAACTTTAAAACTGAAATTTAAATTACCCTGCTCAAAATAAGATACCGTAATAAAACTATGAAACAGAAATTTAAACTACCTTTCTCAAGGACAAATATGTTAAGATTCATCATATTTAAAACTACCTGCATTAGTATTTAAGCAGCGACTTAGAACCTAAAATATTAGTCTTAAGACACATTTAATTCAATAAACATCTTGTGAACCTAAGTTCGTAACTTGTTTTACTTTCTCAATTTTCGTTTAAATAAAATATTATTTAAAACTCAGTTCTTAAGAGATCAGAAACATAACTGGCGCAGTCAAACGGGACTTTATCTGAAGATAAAGTGAATCGAACGAACACGATCAGCAATCAAAAAAAAAAAAAAAAAAATTAACAACATTTTAAAAGCGTTACTCGGGTTAATATTAGTACATCAACCGTAAATTAAAAAAAAAATCAAAAACAATCAATAATGGAGAAACAAGAAATTGAACAACTTCGCCTAGTGATCCAGCGGCAAGAGGCATTAATTCATGACATCCAACAACAACAACAAGAGCGACAAGAGCAGCAACAACATTTGCAAGAACAACTACAACAACAAATTCAGGAGCAGCAACAACATCAAATTCAAGAGCAGCAACAACAACAGGTTAAATTCATACAACCCCAAATGAATAACCTGGGACTATCACCAACAGACATAGTAAACCAATTTAGGGCAGTTCAACCCCTATCAAAAACAGAATACCTGATACCATTCATAAAAGCAGTTGAACAAATGATGAAGCTATGCGGAGTCATAAACCCTAAGGTTGGACTGTTTTTCAGGTATTTTATAGTCTTGATGTGTGTTAGGATTATTATTTGATTTGGACCTTGTAACGACCTGTACGTTTGCAGATTCTTTATCTCTTAGTTGCTTGATTTGCCCAAAATCAATCCGAGATAGGGCATATGTGCCACAATTATCTTTTCCCTTGATGTATTCAACCTCAAAGTCAAATTCCTCAAGGTCCAATCGCATTCTTGTCAGTTTTGACGAAGGGTTTTTCATTGAAAATAAATATGTTAGTGGTTTGTGATCGCTCCTAATTAGGAATTTTGTGCCATAAATGTAAGGCTTAAAACATTTTATTGCCCATGGATGGCTGTTAACTCTTGTTCTATTACCGATTTATTTGATTCGCCTTTTGAACATGTTTTTGATGCAAACGCTATAGGTAATTGTATACCGTTGTGGTTTTGGCTTAGCACTGCACCGCATTCTACCTTGCTTGCATCTGTCGTTATACAGAAAGGTCGCTCGAAATCGGGATATTGGAGAATTTTTGGTGATAGTAAAGAATTGTTTAGGTATTGGTCGGATTTTGTGCATTCAGATGACCAAACAAATGGAGTATTTTTCCTAGTTAGTTTAGTGATATGTGCTGCCTGATGCGCGAAATTTGGTATAAATCTTCTGTAGTAATTTGCAAATGCCACGAAAAGTTTACATTCGTCTGAATTTGTGGGTTCTGGGTATGCAAGAATTTTTTCGAATTTTTCGTCGTCAGGTAAAATGCCGTTATCTGTTCATTTATGTCCCAGAAAAGTGACTTGTGAATTGAAAAATTTACATTTATCAGGGTGGAGCTTGAGATTTGTTTTTCTGCAGATAGTAAAGATTTCTTTCAAATTGTCTAGCATATGTTTTTCTGAGCATCCTATTACTATGAGGTCATCCATGTAGACGAAAGTTTTACTTGGGCCTAGTCCTGAAAAGGCGATATTCATCATTCTCTGGAATGAGTTGGGTGCTATCTTTAGACCGAAAGGTAATATTTTGAATCTAAAAGAGCCTTGTTCTGTTGAAAATGATGTATTTTTCCAGAAGTTTCTTCCACCTCGATTTGATGAAATCCTGATATTAAGTCTAAACAAGAAAAATATTTGGCACGGCCTAACTGATCAAGTATATCGTCAATACGAGGTAAAGGATATTTGTCAGCTGCTAATCTCTTATTTACAATCGATAACTAACCCCCATTTCTTCTGGGTAGAATTGGGTAGTGACTTTTTGGGAACTAGGCGAATAGGGCTATTGTATTCAGAATTTGATGGTTCTACAAAGTCGTCTTTAATTAATTCTTTACTTTGTCTTCTGATTTCGGGTTTCTGAGTGTGTGGTGTTCTCTATTTTTTTTATGTATACCGGTGTTGTATCATTCAAATGCAATTTCTGTTTATAGAAGTTGTTGAAGGTACATGCATCGCTTTCTAAACCGAATACGTCCGTAAAATCTTTACAAAGGGTAAGGAGTTTTTCCCTGTGATAAATCGGACAATTACTAGAAAGTTTAGTTAAAATTATATTTTTCCTTTCTTGACTATCGATTTGTTGATTTATTTTGACTACATGATAGTCATCTAATTTATCAAATTCTATAATATATTTTCGGTTTTTGAAAAGGAATTTTTTTCTGTGGTGTTTATTATGCGAACGTATGGTTTCTTTGTATTTACAATAGTATTTGCTATGACAACGCCGTCTTCAATTTCTTGACTTAGTATTAAAAGTTCGCTTTCTTCATTATTTATACGGATTCTATGGATAGCTTCTGATCTTGCAGGAAGTGACAATATATCGTTGTGGTGTGAATCAAAAATTTCTAGTTGTAACTGGGTATTTAGGTATTTTGGTGGAATGATTAGATAGCTTGGACCTGAATATTGATAATCCAAAATGCAGTTATAATTTCTAATAAAATCATAACCAATTATACCATCACATGGGATTGGAAAGGACTCATCGACTATATGAATATTATGATGTACTTGTATGTTTTTAACGCATATATTTGCTGTTGTACATCCAAGTGTTGTTATAGAGCCGTTTCTAATGCCTTTTAATTGAATAGTATGATTAGCAATGATCTGACTGAGGAGCTTCTGAGTTTTCCGATGCTACTGTGTATCTAACATTACGGTTATTATTGTTATTATTAGTCCCCCGACCTCTGTAATTGTTGTTATTTCCGTTATTATTGTTTCTATTGAAGTTATTATTTCTATTAGAATTTTGGTTATCATTTCCGCTATAGTTGGACTAGTGTTAATTTCGGTTGTTGTTGTAGTAAGATTTATTACCACGCATTTTAACTTCTTCCGACCTTACATTTGTTTTTATGGCCTTGACTGAGCAGAATATTGCTTAGCAAGTGTCGGCGTCAGGCCGTCTGCGATGAAGGCGCTGAGCTGATAAGGTTTCAATTTCTCGAGCGAAGTCATTATCGCTTTTGTTTTGCAGCTTCACACTGAGGAGCTTAGCAGTAATGTTATGCGGTGATTCATATTTCACGCTTTGGACAAGTAGGTTTTTGATAGCAGAGTGGGACCTCTTCCGAAATCCTTTAATGGCAATGAATATGCACTTACGATAATTTGTCATTTGGCTAAATTTCTAATAACCGTAGCAATTCCTAGTAAAGCAGCTAGTGTATGGTAAAACTCCTGTCCCTTATAACTTTATGCTTAACGGTAAAATTGATTCCATATACAATTACAAACCTTACATATCAGAGCTTAAATTCAAGCTACAAACAGCACAAAAACACGCATCCATCCTACTAGAGAAAGCAAAGGAGAAAATAAAGCAAATTTATGATAAAGGGTCAAACCCACAAAATATTGAAATAGATAATATGGTTTATCTAAAAGACGAAGCTAGCCATAAGCTAGACAACATTTTTAAAGGCCCATTCAAAGTGACTGAAAAAGATATTCCGGAAATTGCAAAATTGACACTGAACCAAAAGCCACTATTGTACACGAAAATAGGCTAAAATTAGCATAAGTAAAACTTTCATTTTATTAGACAACTATTTAGCCACTACACAACATATATTTTAATTTTATAAAATATATTCATATTGCACTACTCGCGCGAGTAACAAAATAAATGTACTTTAGCAATATGCATAACAAAAAAAAATAAAACAAGTAAGACAGCTAAAGTCGACTTTGAAATACCCAGCATCCCGACATTATGAGCGCACTATGTTTTGCTTCTCTATTTGTGGGCGAGGCAGTGGGAGGGCAACATAAATTATTTCCCTACACCTTTCATTCGCCTTGGTGAACCCATGTTGCGAATTTGAAGCTTCTACGCCGTTAACTTCGGAAGTAACGAAAAATCTTCATTTGTGGGCGTGGAAGTGGGCGGCCACAAACAATTTTTTCCTACACCTTTCATTCGCCTTGGTGAACCTTTGTTGCGAATTTGAAGCTTCTACGCCTTTTACTTCGGAAGTTACGAAAATTCTTTATTTGTGGGCGTGGAATTGGGCGGGCCATATACATTTTTTTCCTACACCTTTCATTCGCCTTGGTCAACCTATGTTGCGAATTTGAAGCTTCTACGCCTTTTACTTCACAGTTTACCAGTAGTTTACGTAGTTTACCAGTACACCAAATATCAATGGAATGTGTTGAGTGGTTCGCAAGTTACAAGCATTTTACTGAAAACACAATAAATTCATTTGTGGGTGTGGCAGTGGGCGGATCCATTTTTACTAAGGATCATACTCGGATCCCGATATACCTGTGTGCCAAATTTCGACTTGATTGGTCCAGCCGTTTTGGAGGAGATCCGACCACGGACGGACGGACAGACGGACATGTCTAAATCGATTCAGTTTTTGATCCTGATTATTTCTATATATATATGTCTATATCTCCGGAGCTTAGTTCTCCCTGTTACAAGATTCGCACAAAACTAATATACCCCGCTTACGCTGGGTATAACAGGTTGGCTGATAAGTCCCCGGTCTGACACATAGATGGCGTCGCTAGTATTAAATGCATATTATTTTTATATAGTGGCAACCTTCAAATGATTCGTGTCAAAATTTGACGTCTGTAAGTCAATTAGTTTGTGAGATAGAGCGTCTTTTGTGAAGCAACTTTTGTTATTGTGAAAAAAATGGAAAAAAAGGAATTTCGTGTTTTGATAAAATACTGTTTTCTGAGGGGAAAAAAAAAACAGTGGAAGCAAAAACTTGGCTTGATAATGAGTTTCCGGACTCTGCCTCAGCGAAATCAACAATAATTGATTGGTATGCAAAATTCAAGCGTGGTGAAATGAGCACGGAGGACGGCGAACGCAGTGGACGCCCGAAAGAGGTGGTTACCGACGAAAACATAAAAAAAATTCACAAAATGATTTTGAATGACCGTAAAATGAAGTTGATCGAGATAGCAGAGGCCTTAAAGATATCAAAGGAACGTGTTGGTCATATCATTCATCAATATTTGGATATGAAAAAGCTCTGTGCAAAATGGGTGCCGCGCGAGCTCACATTTGACCAAAAACAACAACGTGTTGATGATTCTGAGCGGTGTTTGCAGCTGTTAACTCGCAATACACCCGAGTTTTTGCGTCGATATGTGACAATGGATGAAACATGGCTCTATCACTACACTCCTGAGTCCAATCGACAGTCGGCTGAGTGGACAGCGATCGGTGAACCGTCTCCGAAGCGTGGAAAGACTCCAAAGTCCGCTGGCAAAGTAATGGCCTCTGTTTTTTGGGATGGGCATGGAATAATATTTATCGATTATCTTGAGAAGGGAAAAACCATCAACAGTGACTATTATATGTCGTTATTGGAGCGTTTGAAGGTCGAAATCGCGGCAAAACGGCCCCATATGAAGAAGAAAAAAGTGTTGTTCCACCAAGACAACGCACCATGCCACAAGTCATTGAGAACGATGGCAAAAATTCATTAATTAGGCTTCGAATTGCTTCCCCACCCACCGTATTCTCCAGATCTGGCCCCCAGCGACTTTTTCTTGTTCTCATACCTCAAAAGGATGCTCGCAGGGAAAAAATTTGGCTGCAGTGAGAGGTGATCGCCGAAACTGAGGCCTATTTTGAGGCAAAACCGAAGGAGTACTACCAAAATGGTATAAAAAAATTGGAAGGTCGTTATAATCGTTGTATCGCTCTTGAAGGGGACTATGTTGAATAATAAAAACGAATTTTGACAAAAAAAATGTGTTTTTCTTTGTTAGACCGGGGACTTATCAGCCAACCTGTTAAGAATAAAAAAATAAAAATTTCTCAATTAAACTAAGAAATTTTTTTCTTTTCAAAAAGGGAAGGTGTCATGAGTTCAGAGCACATCCAAAATAGTACATATACATTTCCTACTTACATTCTTTGCTTTCAATTCATACTTACACTCAGAAATCAAATAGATAAAAATAAACAAGACATGAACACATTGCAAGCATAAGCTAGCATGCATGTTCGATGAATCATAAAACCTGGCGCGCAGAATTGACTCAAACCTCAAACTTAACCGTGAGCCGAGGTCAAGCAACTTTTTACTGCATTTTTAATTATTGCTTTCTTTCGATTGCAATTTAACGTATGGAATTCTTTATTTAAATAATGCTAAATGAGTTCAAGTACCTGTAAAATTCCATTGGGAACCTACATCCCTTCTATTGAACCCTAAACTCCAAAGTGCAAAGATTGCGAAATTGCTGAACTCATGAATTTAATTCCTTTGTCAAAAACTGTATAAATACTATATTAATTTCTAAGTTAGGGGGAAGTTTTTAACGTTCTAAACGTGAAAGGTGTTGATACTGGCTCCTAGCTGTATACAGCCTTTCACATTATAAATAAATAATAAATACTTAAATAAATTGAACCAGAGATTTTAAACTTATTTCAGCTTCTAAGCCTTTTACTTCACAAGTTTCGATAAATCCTTATTTGTGGGCGTGGCTCGAGAACGACGTCCATTTTTTCGCAGGATATGTCCCTTTTTGTAGTTTACCAGGACATCAAATATCAATGAATTGTGTTGAGTGGTTCGCAAGTTACAAGCATTTTACTGAAAACACATTAACTTCATTTGTGAGCGCGTGGCAGTAAGCGGATGTCTCCCATTTTTATTTAGGATCATACTTGGATCATGATATACCTGTGTGCCCAATTTCGATTTGATTGGTCCAGCCGTTTCGGAGATCCGACTACGGACGGACAGACGGACATGTCTAAACCGATTCAGTTTTTGATCCTGATCAAGAATATATATATATATATATATTAGGCCGGGTCATTTATTTAAGAGGCCTGCGTCAGCAAAATTCGTAAAATACATCTAATTTTAAGGTGATAAAAAAGTGAATAAAAAAGATCATCCAAATTTACTTCAGAAATGACGCTACAAATGATCTTTTTTATACACTTTTTTTATCACTTTCAAATTTCATATATTCATATTTTATAATTGAGGAAAAAATGTATTTATGAAAAGCCGCACAGCTAAAATTCAAAATTTGTATACGGTTTAATGGAGAAAAAGTCTTAAAATTAGATGTATTTGAAGAAAACTATGCAGGTTGTTCCTCGGAAGCTTTAATATGAAAAATAAAGGTATAGTTGTAATAATTATACGAGACGGTTATAAAGCGATCTTAACGCGGCGAGTGTACACTAGAAAGTGAAGTAATACAGAGGGTTGCTTAAAACTAAAATTTTCTTATGGAGTAGAGAGTTGCCATGTTTGCTGATTTCCAACACTACCTCTGCAGGAGTCTCTCTGGACCAGGGAGCCAGCACCAGCAAGGGTCTTACTCGAGTGGAGGCAACCTCTACTGGGAATCCCTCTGCCAAGACTTTGGCAGGAGAAAATCTCAGAAAGAGGATGCCACCTTCGAAAAAGGCGTACTCGGACAGACGCATGTCCGAAAAAATTACTGGGAAATACGGGAACACTCCCAGAGAGCAGCTTACTGCGAAGCAGGCTGCATCTCTGGAGTGGGCCCGTAAGGTCCAGGCGGAAGCCTCGAAGGTGGGACTTGCCTCGAAGAGGCAAAGGTCTCAGGAGGAGGAACCTCCTCAAGTGAAGAGACCTAAAGTCCACCCTTCGAGGTCTTATAGTGAGGTGGCGAAAAATAGCCTGATCCTGGGCGTACTTGACAGCAGCGTCGAGGAGGGTAGGATACCCAAGGACAAGTGGAAGTGGGTGGAGATGGCCCTCGCTTCCGTCTTCTTCCAGGTTTTGGAAGAAAATCCAGGGCCTCCTCCCTCCTGCGACGATGCTGGCTGGCATCAGGGGCAGGTGAAATTGGTCGCCTGCTCAAATGAGCGATCGGTTGCCTTGTACAAGGCAGCCATCGCGAAAGTAGGGGAGTTGTGGCCGGGAGCCAAGCTGGTGGCGGTGGACCAAAAGGATATTCCTTCTCGTCCGAGAGCTCGAGCTTGGATCCCGACCACACCTTCCGAACCGGAGCATATCCTAAAAATGTTTAGGGTATGCAATCCAAGTCTTCCAACCCACAACTGGAAGCTAGCTAAGCTAGAGGAGTCGGTGGGACCAACTCGGCAAGTAGTACTCGTACTAAACGCCGAGTACCTGAAACCTCTAGCGGAGTCGGAGGGGATCGTGTCATACGGCTTCAGTAAGGTAGCGCTGAAAGTGTACCGGACTGATGCCGGAGGACAGGATCCCACCAGTAGTGCTAAGGCAGGGTGCATCGCTGCCGAAAACTCGGCAGTGAGTAGCGTGACCGCAGGGGTGGTGAACACCCTGAGTTCCTCCGTAGCATCTGTGGAAACCATGGGAGCGGAGGAGCGACCCCAATCCGCGGTCGGCGCAGGCACCACGCCGGAAGCTCTCACCCGGAAACCTGGGTGCGGTGTGGATTTGGAGACTGCAGAGCGAAGGGAATCCATATCCACAGCTGGGTCGATTACCAGCCTCACGCGCCTCTTCGAGGATGACCTCCTGGCGTCGAGCGACGAGGCGGACGCAACGATGGTGGAGATTCCTGGAGTACATGAGGGTACTTCACATTAATCTTCACCACTCGAAGGCGGCCGCCGCTAATCTCCTTATTCACCTTGAGCAAGGTGGAGCCGATGCGGTGCTGGTCCAGGAACCATGGGTATGGAACAACCGGATCTGTGGGATTGGCACCTCAAATTATAATATTTTCTGTCAGACTGGTTCAGGTAAACCAAGGTCATGCATTCTAGTTAAGAAAAATTTTAAGGCTTTCTTCCTGCAAAACTTTAGTGATCACGACACGGTTGCTGTATGCATAGAGGCTGGTGGGAGGAGGACCTGGCTGGCCTCGGCCTATATGGCCCACGATATAGAAGCTCCCCCTCCCGTTTTAAGAGGACTCTTGGCGGAAGCAAAAATCATGGGCATTGGTGTGGTGGTGGGGGCTGATGCAAACGCGCACCACACAATATGGGGCAGCACGGACACAAATGAAAGGGGTGAGTCACTTTTTGATTATTTATGCAACGCAAACGTAGGCATATGCAATAGGGGGGAAGAACCCACCTTCATAACAGCTAACCGGAGAGAAGTGCTAGACATCACACTGACATCTCTTCTGGACGAAAATTTTGTTACTGACTATAAGGTGCTGGAGGAACACTCCTTCTCCGACCATCGGTATATACAGTTCACTGTGAATGCTGGAACGCAGCAGGTCAAGGTTCTGTCGTACAGGAACAACCGTAACACGAACTGGAAAACTTTTAGCGAGACTATTGGGCATTTTCTGATAGACACTCCGCGAACACCTACTAACTCTGAAGAATTAGAGTGTATGACAGATAGTCTAACTACCGCGTACAGGGAAGCTCACAATGTGGCCGGCCCTATAATCAAACGCTGTGGCAAATCTAAGCCGCACTGGTGGAATGAGGACATCGAATGCCTCAGAGCATCGTGCAGAAGGTTGTTTAATAGGGCCAAGAGCTCGAATGAAGCAGAAGACTGGCAGGTTTACAGGGCTAGCCTTAGCATATATAAGACTGAGATTAGGAAATCTAAAAGGACTTCATGGAGGGCTTTCTGCGAATCAGTGGAAAGCAGTTCAGAAGCTACAAGATTTCGTAAAATTCTGTCAAAAAGAGCTCCTGCGATTGGTTATATTAAGACTGATAATGGCGGGTGGGCTACAAGTAGCGAGGAATCCCTCGAGTTTTTGATGGATAAGCACTTTCTTCCAGCTCAGGAGCAAGGGTCTAGTCTGATCCCATCGAACCTGGCGGAGGATAGCTTGCTGCTGTCGGATATAGTCAATGAAAACAGGATTATATGGGCTGTAAGATCCTTTCAGCCATATAAATCACCTGGCCTAGACGGTATTTTCCCTGCACAGCCACAGAAAACGCTCAGTACGGCGCTTAAGTGGCTCCAGACGATCTTCACTGCCTGTAACCGCCTGGGACACATCCCTAGGGGCTGGAAGATGACTAGGGTTGTTTTCATTCTCAAAGCGGGAAAAAGATCACACACCTCACCTAAGGACTTTCGTCCCATTAGTCTCTCCTCCTTTCTCCTGAAAACCCTGGAGAGACTTCTTGAGATATATATTAGGAACAAAGTTCCCAAAAGTAGGCTATCCAACTCCCAGCATGCATATACGAGGGGGAAGTCGGTGGATACGGCTCTTTACTGCTTGATAAATCAAGTGGAGGGCTCCTTGACTCACAAGGAGTTCTTACTGGGAGCCTTCCTAGACATTGAGGGAGCCTTTAATTACGTACATCCGGAGGCCATCACAAGTTCTCTTGTTAGTCTGGGCATACCGGGCAGATTGGTCGAGATGATTCACGAACTGCTTACGGACAGAACTGTCGTACCGGAATGGGGAATCTCGGTAAGGACGCGAAGGGTCAGAAGAGGAACTGCCCAAGGGGGAGTATTAGCACCTCTTCTGTGGCTCATCGTAATGAATGGCCTCCTAGAAAGGCTTGATTCATATGGATGCCGCACGGTTGCCTATGCAGACGATGTGGCGCTATTGGTAAGAGGAAAGCATTTAGACACCCTGAGTAGTCTAATGCACTCCTATCTAAAAATCGTGACAACCTGGACCAGGGACTGTGGGCTTGCTGTTAATCCGAGCAAGACTGAGCTGGTTCTTTTCACAAGGAAGCACAAAATTCCGCATTTCCGGGCACTATCTCTGGATGGTGTCCCCTTAACCGTCACACACAACGTAAGATATTTGGGTCTTGTAGTTGATAGGAAACTAAACTGGGGGCCGGTGATTGAAGAGCGCATTAGGAAGGCTGAGGTAGCGCTCTACTGTTGCAAACAGGCCATTGGTAAGCGATGGGGGCTGTCCCCCAAAGCTGTGTACTGGATCTTCACTGTGGTGGCCAGACCCATACTTCTGTATGGCTGTGCTGTCTGGTGGCCTGCGTTGAAGAATACCTCGATTCGCAAAAAACTAGACAAGGTCCAACGTTTAGCTCTCGTGGGTATCACGGGAGCACTTGGATCTACTCCCACGCTCGCCTTAAGTGCGATGCTCAATATTATACCCCCGACATAGCGGCGAAGAGAGTGGCTTTGACCACTGCTTTGCATTTGAGGGAAGTTGGTGTAAGAAGTAGAACTTCGAACCTACCAATGCCCGTTCTTTTGGGCGACATACCGGAGACTACGGACTACTGTGTACCAACGGTTAGTCTGGAAAAACCCTTCCGGACTTCTATACCCTTGAGGGAGGACTGGAAGGGGGGGTCCGTCCGGAATGGGGATCGTCTGACCTTATTTACAGATGGTTCTAAATTGGAAGGTAGGGTTGGAGGAGGTGTTTTCTGTAAAATGCTCAATGTGAGTCTTAGTTTTAGACTCCCTGATCACTGTAGCGTCTTTCAGGCAGAAATAGCCGCAATCAGCGAAGCAGTTAGATGGCTGCGTCAGAACTTGATAACTCACACAAGAGTTAGTATTTTTACTGATAGTCAGGCAGCAATTAAATCACTCGACTCTTTTGTGGTCAATTCAAAATCGGTCAATAAGTGTCTGTCCCTTCTCTCTGAGATGGGAAAGTACTTCCAAATAGAGATCGTATGGGTACCTGGACATAGCGATATTCCTGGGAACTGTACAGCTGATGAGCTGGCCAGACACGGCACCACTCTGACGGCTCCACGAACAGGCGAGAAAACAGAGGTTCCTCTTGCTACTTGTCGCCATCTCATTGAGGAATGGGCCAACAGGTCCTTTCAAGAGAGATGGGAAAGCGGGGGTTTTTGTGAGAAAGCTAGACTAACTTGGCCACGCATAGGGCATAAACGGACTGAGGAATTACTCAGGATGTCAAAAACGCGTCTTTCGGTGACAGTCGGACTGTTGACCGGTCACTGCCTTATAGGTCCCCATGCCAGAAGGCTACGGGCACCTGCCTTCGATTTTTGCAGGAGTTGTCAGGATGAGCAGGAGGAACCTCCTCAGCACCTTCTACTGCACTGCCCAGCCTTTCCTAAACTGAGATTTAAAACCTTGGGATATTACTTCTTTCACTCCCTATCGGAACTCGGGGAACTTAACCCTGTGAGGATAGCAAGCTTTATTCAGCGAACAAAATGGTTTATTAAATAGGTGTCCTGAATCCGTGGGTATCACAATGGACCTTCCTTGGTCTAAGTGCACCACCTTCCTGGTGGGCGGCCCCTACAACCTAACCTAACCTACCCAATGCTGTTGGCCGAAATTTTCGTTGAACTGACTTAAAAAACTCACCGCATGAGCAATATCCGGTCTCGTACTAATGGCAACATACATTAAACTGCCAACCAAGTTGCGGTAAGGAATCTTTGCCATTTCTTCCCTTTCAGTTTGTGTTTTCGGCGACATTTCCATAGACAGCTTTACACTAGAGACCATTGGAGTTTTTACTTCTTTACAAAGAGTCATGCCAAAACGCTCGAGTAAATCATTTATTTAACTCTTTTGGCTCATTGTTATTTCACGCTTGTCATCGCTTTGCCTGAATTCGATACCTAAGCAATGCTTGATTTTTCCCAAATCGTTCATTTCGAACTCCTTCGCGAGTTGACTTTTCAATTCGGCCAGCCTTTTTGTATCATTCGATGCGACAATTAAATCATCGACGTAAACTAATACTATTGTTAATTCATATTTTCCTTTCCGTAAATAAATACAGGGATCAGTGGACAACGGACTCAGGTTCAATTCTCGCAATTTATTGTCAAGTTTTTCATACCATTGTCTACCTGACTGCTTCAATCCATATAATGCCTTTTGAATTTTGAAGACTGGGTCGCTTGCTCTGTTTAAATTTTCATCCCCGTGGAACATGTGATATTCCTTCGGTAGCAACATATAAATGTCTTCATGGATGTCGCCATTCAAGTAAGCGCGAACAAAATCCAGCTGGTGAACCTCCAGTTCCAATTCCACTGCTAAAGCCATAATAAAGCGCACAGATTGCAGTCTAGCGACCGGAGAAAAACTTTCCACAAAATCTATTCCAGGTATTTGGTTATATCCTTTGGCAACCAGTCTAGCCTTTCGTCGATTTATTGTTCCGTCTGAGTTAAATTTCGTCCGTAGTACCCAACGAGAGCCGATTACATGTGTATCCTTTGGTAGATCTACTAAAGACCAAATTTTATTTTTTTAAAGCGCATCGAGCTCAGTTTTGACTGCCATTTTCCATTCATTCGAAGCAATTCCGTTAAAAGCATCCTCCACTGTGATCGGTATGTGAAATGTGATTTGCTGAATGGTAATTCTCATTATCGGTTCCGTCGTTCTCCTCGTGACTTTCACAATTTTCGTCTTCACTTTGCGTTTCAAGCTCTCTCGGTGTAACGCTTTCCGATGGATCATCTGATCTTGCTGCATATACTTTCCTTGGTCGGCCTCTTTTTCCAGTCCTGACCACACGCAGTCGTCCTCTGCCCCTAGGTGGATATTTGTTTGTTCTAGCATCATCCATATTCTCATCTTGCAGATGAGGATGAAACTCTTCACTCCGAATTCGATCCTCCACGATGTCGTCTCTCTGCATATCCATACTTTTTATATCATATTCAACCTGAAGTCTATGCTGCGCAGTATCGTGAAAGTCTTCAAATTCGATTACAGGCTGAACAGCATCCGTGCAAATGAATGGCTGAGCTAGCAATATTTCCCTTTTCAGTAGACTCGTTGACATAGTCTAATCCTTGGTTCTTATACGCTGTCATAATAACTTTGCCTTGCTGATTACGTACTTCTGATTTATCCATTGTAAACAGTACATCCAGCTGGTGATCTGTAATTTTTGACACAGATAATAAGTTTGTTCGTAATTGAGGAACATACAAAGTCCCTTCTAATTTTGCCAACGTATGTTCGTGTGTTTTAAACTTTACGATACCACGACCATTAATACTTGCTGTTTCATCATTTGCCAAATGAACCTTTTCTTCATTCAATGTTTCCATGAAGTCGAATTTTTCTTCATATGCACACATATGTGATGATGCTCCAGAATCAAGACACCACGACTGTTTGTTTTGATTTATCGCCATCAGCTGTTCAACGTATTGTAATGTTTCGTTTTTGTTATCGAAATTGGTCTTTTCGGCGTTGCCACTCTCCTTTTTATCATTTTTGCTGCGACATTCTCTAGCTATGTGTCCCATTTTACCACATGCATAACATTTAATGTTTTTCTTTCTGTCCCTTTCTTGTTCATTACTTTTTGCCACTAAGGCATCACTCTTGTTTGGTTCCACATATCTGTTTCTCGCTTCGAACTCTTCAAGCAACTTTATACGTAAGTTATCGGGCTCAATCAGTGTTGCCTGCGATTCAACGGCGATACGAAACTGTTCGTATTACTGCGGTATACTGTAGAGTAAGAGAATCGATAACAATTCGTTGTTGATATCAATGTCCATCTCTTTCACTCTATCGACAATTTCGAAGAATTTGTTCACATGGCTCCTCATGTCACCCCCACAAGGCATTTTCAGCAAAATTATGCTTTTGAGAAGCGCCGCTTTACGCGCTGGTCCTTTGGATCGGTATACTGAATGCAGCTTATTCCATATTTCGTTTGCAGACTTACATTGCTTGATATAAGTCAGTTCCGATGCACTTATGTTCAGAATAAGATCTGCTTGCGCCTGCTCATCTCCAGCCGCCCATGCTGCTTCTTTGAACTCAGCCTCTTCTTCATCATACTCCGGATTTGGATTCGCGACATACATCCAACTTCCATTTCTGATGAGTAAAGCTCTGACGTGAATAACCCATGTTTCGAAGTTATCCTTGTTGAGTTGATCAATCTTTACATTCATATTCATTTGTAATGAATAACGCGCCTACAAAATGGCGTCACGACATCGACAAACTAGTAATTGGCTATACACGCGTCTCAGATTTCTTACTTCGTTTACTCGTTATTAACTATACTTTCACTTCATATGGCTTTGGACCCAAAACCTGAAGAAAACTATGCAGGTTGTTCTTCGGAAGCATTAATATGAAAAATAAAGGTAAAGTTGAAATAATTATACGAGACGGTTATAAAGCGATCTTAACGCAGCCAGTGTACACTAGAAAATGAAGTAATACAGAGGGTTGCTTAAAACTACTATTTTCTTATGGAGTAGAGAGTTGCCATGTTTGCTTATTTCCAACAGTATTTTACGAATTTTGCTGACGCAGGCCTCTCAAAAATTCGTCCATACAAATTGACCCGCCCTAATATATATATATATATATATATATATATGTTTATATCTCTCTACTAAATGAAAAATTTTGTCCTTCAAATTTTCATTTTAAAGTGAAAGCTTTTTAAAGCTCGGGTCATATTCTAAAAGCTGGGAAAGTTTTCTACCACAAAAGTCCAAATTGAAATGAATTCACTTAGATTTTCATGCTTCCTTACAGTAATAATGAATCTAAACACATATTTTCCAATATTTCGAGGTTGATTTGCGCGAGCTAGGAATTCATTTTAGACCTTAGGTCTGTAGGCAAAATTTTCTTAGAATTTCATCTAGTTTAAGTTTCTGCTATTCGCTTTTTCGAAAGAAAAAAATCGACCCACCCTGATGTAGAGATCCTACCCCTCCGCGCTTCTTCTCGCCCATAAACCAAAAACTTGCCGGCAATAGTTGCCCTAATGTAAAAGGGCACAATGGTACTCGTCTTTTGTGGGATCTTGAAAATTTTGAATTCAAAATATGATGGGCTGTGGGCATATTTAAAAAAAAAAGTACAATGGCATGACAAATCATGATTTCAAATATGTTCGCATGACCGCTGTATCGGCTTAGAAAAAACGGACTGTCCAGCGAAAAAACGGGCATATGGTATGGTTAGTTATACTGTCAGTAGTATAAATATAGTTTAAGTTTATTTAGTGATACGGACGAATTATTATGAGTATTTGAGGGGGCGAGGCCCCTAGGACCGCGAGGCCGAGCTTTGAAAAGCACCAGCTTCAAAGCTTGTATCGGTTCGTGTCTAGGGTGCTTCTTATGTATGGCGTTTGTGGAAAAGAAAAGAAAGAGAAAAAGCTATAAACTTAAGGTAAAATGGAATGAAGAACTAAATGACGGATCAACAAGGCAAAAACAAAACGCTTGGCGATCGACTTTTAATTTTAAAAATAATAATACTTCCTTTGAAAGCTGGCGGCGTCAATCCTCCAATCCCAGGATTAAGGACTGAGATCGAAAAAATCGGATAACTTTGAAACACCCTAGCATCGAAACTCCTTATCCGAATGAAAAGATTCAAATAGTAGGCTTTGCGATTGAGAAATTCTGATGATTCATACAGTTGCATTCTTGGTAATTTGTAAACATTGAATTGAGTTATGGCATCAGAAGTAGAAAGACGCGATTAAGTTGTGCGATTATATCGCAAAAATCAGCACTGGAGCCAAAAAAAACCATCGCAAATAAGGCAAAAATAGCACAAAACACTGTCTCGATGATTCTTAAAAAATTCGATAGAGACTTAACTGTTTCTAGAAAAAGTGGTTCTGGAAGGAAAACTGGTTTACTCTTTTAGAGAAGAATCCAGGGTTGTCACATCGAAAATTGGCGGAAAGTCAGTTGCAGTGAGTTTTTAGTTCGTAAAATTAAAAGAAATGTGGGCCTTAAAACATATAGAGTGCAGCCAGTACCCGACAGGAACGCTACTAAAAACTTGGAAGCCCAGACCCGAGCTAGAAAGTTGAAGACAGATTTTTTTCCAAAAGTTCGATTGCTGTGCTATGGACGATGGAACACACGTGTTGTCTAAATTTTCTCAATTGCCTGGTCAAGAGTTTTACACCGCAAAAGACCGAGGAGGAGTTGATGAAAGATTTAGGACAAAACAAAAGTCCAAGTTTCCGAAGAAGTTTCTCGTATGGCAAGCGATTTGCAGTTGTGGACTGAGGAGTGAAAGTTTCGTAACGAGTGGCACAGTTATCAGTGTCATTACAGCAAAGTATCCCTTAAATGGTTCGAAGAGAAAAACATCAAGTTAGTACCAAAAATAGCTAATCCACCAAATTGTGCAGAACTTCGAGAGATATTGGAATCTAGTCAAAAGAACATAAAAGGCAACAAACAAAGAAGCCAGAAACATGCCGGATTTCAGAAATAAGTGGAAGGCTGCCCCCAAAAAAGTCTCAGAAATCACAGTAAAGATTCTAATGGCAGGCATACCGAAAAAGCTGTCCGAATTCTGTAAAAAAAACTATCAACAAATTAGTTTTATTAATTTTTTTTATCATAAATTAAAGGGTCTTGCCGACTGCGGCCCAATGAAAGGGATTTTAAGGTTTTGTTGATTTTTGAATAGATACTATCCTAACACACTGTAGGAACCGATTTTTAGGTTTCTATTTCCCAGCGTCCTTGAAATATTCTTACAAAACCATTTTTATTAAGCCCTTTTTCAAAAATTTATATCTCCAAAACGAATTAAGATAAAAAGATGAAACAAATGGCTACTGATAGCTTATAAAACGGAAAATTAAAAAAATTTTTTTTTAATTTTACACTGAGAAAAAAACTTTCACAAAAGAGAAAATAAAAATTAAAAATTTTTTCAGTGTATTCCCGTTTTCGCGCCACTTTCTCGCTGCTTCTAAAAAATACCTCTGAGTATGACCTTTAACTAAAAAAAATTTTATCAAAATGAAAAGGTAGTTTTAGGAGATATTAACAAAAACGTAAGCCCATATAGACACTCTCAGTACTGATATGCTGCACTAGACGTGCGCATGCAGAGGCATCACTTATACGGCATGTTGGACGTTATTCAAATATTCATTTTTGCGCGGGCTCATTTATATTTTTTAGAGTAAATGGCTCACAATTAACTATTAATCGGATTAAGAATTTTTTACAAAACAGCAAGTAAGGATTCTGCTTGCCAACATATATGGGCATTTCGCATCCGTGTGGAAATGCCCATATATAATTATACACAATAAAAATTAGCGAAAGAGGTATAGCGATTTGTTGCACAAAATATTGCGATTTGATTTCATGTTTTATTTTCATGTTTTATTGCATATATTTTTTCATCCAACAATATTTTATATACACCTATTATATATACCTATTACAAAGAATTATTTAATACAAACCTACCCCTATGAAAACTAATAACAAAATAACTTTGCTTTAAAAAAACACTTATTTTAGTTCTCTACCTGCTTTCAGTGAAAAATAATTTAAACATCAAAATGGGTCCTTTTTAACTTTTACCTATCAAGTTGACCTATAAATTAAATAAGTTTCAACCACCTACCTCGTACATCTGTCATTTAAGCACCTACGTAGGTGGATAAGGGTTGAATAAATAAGAACATTGCACCATGTTTATTTCAAAGCTACCTAAATACTTTTTTTAGCTAGTGTCAGAAATATATTATTATCATTGTTTCACTTACAATTACATTACTCAGATCAACGTTAATTACTTTAATCCAAATATAATGCATCTTTAATGTAAAAACTGTGACAAAAATATACTAAGATGTAAGGGGCGCATCAAAATCGTAAATAGTTTAGTGGACGCCGAAACATATACCCGCCGCATGAAGAAGCCAATTTCGATCGACTCTGCGACTTATGCCGTCGCCTAAAGCCAGAGGATAGTGCAACAACATCTGAAGATCCTGGATTTCCGGAAGAGGATATTTGTCCTTCATCAAGTTCTGTCGAAAGTGATGATGAAGAAATCGATCCCGATTTCGCTTATGATAAAGAAGATTTAGTGGAGCTAAGGATAAATCGGGTTGCAGCAAGTCACAACGTTTGCACCATATGCAAATCAGTACACCCAGAGATGAAGGTGGTTCCAACCGAAGCTCGTGTGCAGGTCTACAAAAAAGCCAAAATTTACAACCCCGTCGGTAATCGTTGCTGCTCATCACATTTAATTGGATCAATATTTTTCGAGGATGAACTGAAAAAGTTAGAAGTTATCTCCAATTTTACAACTTTAAGGAGTACAGAGGTTGAATCATTTTTTAAAAGCATTTGCAATGTCAGTGGTTCTTTGCTTGATAAAATTAAGGAGCAAAAGGTATCAGACAGCGAAATACAACATCTTACTGGGCTCGGATGGGAAAATATCAAAGTACTGGAACGAAAGCTGGCGTCGTTGCACTGTAAAGCCCAAGACAAAATTCAGGCAATAGCAATTTTTTTGTTCAAGCTCAGAACCGCTATGTCAGACAACATCACAGCGACCGTATTTGAAATTCGAAATCATCAACAAGTTTCAGCAATGTTCAACGCTGTCATTACAGCTTTTAAACAAGACATTTTAACATTATTTGGAATTGGGAATATTACAAGAGACATCCTACTGGCGCAAACATCAACAACGGCTTCCAAACTGTTCCAGACTCAAGAAGACCAGTTTGTTTTAATCCTTGATGGAACTTATATTCGACACCAAAAAAGTACTAACAACTATTATCAGAGGAAATCATATTCGGGCCAAAAAAAGACACATCTTTGTAAACCGTTTACCATCTGCACAAAAAATGGGTTCATCGTAGATATATGTGGTCCATACCTTGGGACGAAAAATGATGCAACTATTATGAACGATGTAATGCTGAACAAAGACTTTAGAAATCTACTAAAAAGGGGCGATATATTTGTCGTAGATCGTGGTTTTCGGGATGTGGTTAACAAACTTGACAAGGACGGCTTTCGTGTTCTAATGCCGTCTCTCAAAGGAAATAAGCCGCAACTAGATACCACTGAAGCAAATAAGTCCCGAAAAGTAACAAAAATAAGATGGGTTGTGGAGGCTGTACATGAAGCCATTGCGCAGAAACATAAATTACTACATCACAATTTGGATAATAAGATGCTCACGAAAGTCGGGGATATTTGCAAAATCGCCGGATATCTCCACAACGAATTCGGCAAAAGGTTTATCTCGGACGGCGAACTTAGTGAAGACATTCTTATTCATATGGAAAGACGAATGCAACCTCTCAACACGTGATGCGAAGAAGTTGAGCGTAAAGGCTACAACAGGCAAAAAAAATTGTTTCACACAAGTTGATACATTAGCTATATTGGACTTTCCGCAGCTTACGGAAGAAAATCTTAAAATTTTATTTACTGGACCTTATCAACTTTCTTTAGCAGTTTCCTACCTAGCAGAAATTTTTAAAGACAACACGATAGGGGCGAAGTATGCAAAACAATCACCAACCCTTTTGCAATTCCAGGTGAAATCACGACATATCAGCAGTAAGCACTACACAGTGTATATAGAATACACTGCAAATAACGATTTAAGCGAAATCCAGCGATATTGTTGTAGTTGTCCGAATGGGAAAAGGACAGTTGGATGTTGCGCTCATGTAGCAACTATTATTTATTATTTATCGCATGCTCGTTACATATCACGAATTATTCGACCTGCAGAAAAACTATCAAAAATATTTTCCGAAAATAACGCAACCGTTGCAATCAACGAATGCAGTGAAGATGACGACTAAAATTCTTATACAGCTAAAAGCAGGATTTAGGTAGCACTGAAATATGCCGCAATGCTCTTATTTAATTTATAGGTCAAATTTATAGGTAAAAGTTAAAAAGGACCCATTTTGCTGTTTAAATTATTTTTCACTGAAAGCAGGATGAGAACTAAGATAAGTGTTTTTTTAAAGCAAAGTTATTTTGTTATTAGTTTTCATAGGGGTAGGTTTGTATTAAATAATTCTTTGTAATAGGTATATATAATAGGTGTATATAAAATATTGTTGGATGAAAAAATATATGCAATAAAATATGAAAATAAAACATGAAATCAAATCGCAGTATTTTGTGCAACAAATCGCTATACCTCTTTCGCTCATTTTTATTGTGTATAATTATATATGGGCATTTCCACACGGACGCGAAATGCCCATATATGTTGGCAAGCGGAATCCTTACTTGCTGTTTTGTACAAAATTCTTAATGCGATTAATAGTTAATTGTGAGCCATTTACTCTACAAAATATAAATGAGCTCGCGCAAAAATGAATATTTGAATAACGTCCAACATGCCGTATAAGTGATGCCTCTGCATGCGCACGTCTAGTGCAGCATATCAGTACTGAGAGTGTCTATATGGGCTTACGTTTTTGTTAATATCTCCTAAAACTACTTTTTGATATTGATAAAATTTTTTTTAGTTAAAAGTCATACTCAGAGGTATTTTTTAGAAGTAGCGAGAAAGTGGCGCGAAAACGGGAATACACTGAAAAAAAAAATTTTAATTTTTATTTTCTCTTTTGTGAAAGTTTTTTTCTCAGTGTAAAATTAAAAAAAAAATTTTTTTTTTCTGTTTTATAAGCTATCAGTAGCCATTTGTTTCATCTTTTTATCTTAATTCGTTTTTGAGATATAAATTTTTGAAAAAGGGCTTAATAAAAAGAGTTTTGTAAGGATATTTCAAGGACACTGGGAAATAGAAACCTACAAATCGGTTCCTACAGTGTGTTAGGGTAGTATCTATTCAAAAATCAACAAAACCTTAAAATCCCTTTCATTGGGCCGATTGCCTTCCTGAGTCGGCAAGACCCTTTGATTTTCAAAAATGTTTAAAATTTTTCATTTGTATAAGGCATTTTGATGCCAGGATCTTTCAAATTTATCCGATTTTTTCGATCTCAATCCTTAGCGACCGCACAAAAAATTCGTATTTTAAGTGTTTTTAACACTATAACAAAAAAAAAAAATAAAGCTACAGAAAATTCTTCAGCTAAACCAGTTGTATCCTATGCTAGTGCTCTAAAGGTAGGTACAAGCAACACTCAAATTCCATATCGGTCCCATAGTAACAATTTAGAAAACATGATTTTCAGTTTGACACAATGCGTAACCCAATTTATGACATCTATGCAGAACACACTTCAAGAGCTAGTCCGAGCACAAAATCAGAAGCTCCAAATACTCATTCCTAAAAAATGAACTCTCTAATCATTTGTTCATGGAATGCAAACGGCGCACACTGGGCCGAATGTTCAATCTAGCACGCAAAAAGTCGAAAAATCAAATGTGTAAAAGGGCAAAATTTTCTTAACACAGCTAAAGGGAATTGTCTACTGATTATAATTGTGCCAAAAAATTTCCCATTATTACGAAACTTAGCCAGCTGTGATGTTCCGAATATCAAAATTTATTTCGCACTTGCTTGGGCAACAATTTAGTTGTGTTTTTAAACGGAGAAGAAGTCGCTGGAAAAAACAAATAGCAAACCCTACGGTACTGTTTTTTGTTTTACAACAATAACAAGGTATGGGCTTAGAATAGAGTAAATTTGTTTTTTCTGTGCTGCTTTGATTAATTAGGAAATGTTGTTTAAATTTTTGCGTTTCACACGTGTTTATTTATAGGTTAGTTCTTATTTATGCTAGACTGCTTCTTTTGTAACACTGCTTAACAAATTTGGAATTTATAAAAAGCAACTGAATATTTGTGCAATTTTCCTGTAGATCTCGGCCTCCTAAGCAAGAAAAAAAATTTTTTTAATTTTTTTATGGAAGAGTTTTTGAGAAAAAATTTTTTGAAATTTTTTTCAGTGCATTTCGTAGGTGCACTTGCTATTTCAAGCATATCTCGGGCCCCGATCTACCGATTTTAATAAATATATTTTCCAAATATAGATCATTAAGCTCCCTACAACTTTTAGAAACAAAGTTTTTGATTTGCATGAGTAGTTTTAGTGCTAGAGGTGCAATTATACAAGAAAATTGTGTTTTTTTTCAAAAAAATCAGGGTAAATTTTTCATATAAAAATTTGTAAAAAATAGAAATCGAAGTGGAAAACCCATTTTCAAATTTTTTGCGTATAGCTAAGTATTTCTTCTAAAAAATAAGCCCCGTTTGGCTAAAAGCGGTGAAAAATTTACGGAGCTATGATTTTTTTGCCAAAACACTAAAAAATCGATATTTCACAATTTTTGCTTTGTTCACAAAACTTGTTCATATGAGCCGAAATTATTTTATGAAGGTGCAATTGAGTAAATTTTCACATATATAAATGCATAAATGCTGCCTCTTTATTGATTAAAAATGAATGTCGTTTTGCCCTGCCTTTTAGAATATTGTGGTGGATTTGTTTACCTGCCGGTCTCAATGACCTGTACCAGATAAAAAAGGGTGCAGTGCTTTCCCTTAGTGGAAAAAAATATAAGGTATCATGAATACGTTTTGTGCGTTAACGTCAGTTTTTATACTAAACGTGTTTCTTTACTTTCAATTTTGCCTAATGAATTGAGCGTAGTATAAAATACCTGAGGTTTTGCATACTTTACATACATACTTACATACATACACCGGGGCCGCTGTGATGCAGCCCACTTTAAGACAACATGAACTACCAAATTGGTACAACTCCTGTAAAACATTTGTGAAATAAGCTCTAATGCAAAAGTGTTAAAGAAATAAAAATTTATTTCCAAAATTATTTTTATACAATTTGAAAAAATTTCTTGCTTCCGCTTTGTCTTTTATATTTACTACCATCATTTTCACGCACAAGGGACCACACGTAATCACCCATCATTGCCGTGTCGAAAAGGCCGCTATAGCGATTTTCAATATCCTTTAATTGCTGATGAAAACGTTCGCCATGCTCATCGCTTACGTCTCCTAAGTTTTCAGGGAAAAAATCCAAGTGCGAATCGAGAAAGTGGATCTTCAACGACATGTGTACTTCGGCTTTCTTATAATTCTTTAGTAGGTTATTTACTATTTGCTTGTAATCTGGACTTTTGTGGTTGCCCAAAAAATTGTGTATAACAAGTTTGAATGAGCTCCACGCTGCTGCTTCGACTGGGGACAAAAGGCTTGAGAACTCGTCGTCTTGCAAAAGTTTACGTATTTCTGGACCATTTAGAACTCCTTCCTTGAGTTTTGCGTGTGAAAGGTAGGAAAAGATCGCCTTTAAGCGGGCAAAAGCTTCCTGTGTTCCATCTTTTGCCAATTTTTTTATAAAGTTCTTAGCAAGTCCTAATTTTATATGCAGTGGCGGTAATATAATATTATTTTTATCAACGAGAGCAGTGCGTTGAATATTGTCTGCACCAACTATAATGTTGGTTCGCAAAGGCCAATCTTTTTTAAAATAGTGTAAGTGGTCAGCGCGACTATCCCACTTGCACAAAAAACAACAATATTTTGTATATCCTCCTTGAAGCCCGCACAGAATTGCCACTACCTTGAGATCAGCGCATATTTTCCATCTATGCTTGTCATATTCAATATGATCCAAAAGCGTTTTCATTGTTTCGTAGGTTTCTTTAGAATGCGATGCATATGCGACAGGAAGAGACGGTTTTTGGTTGCCATTGTGTAGGAGGACAGCTTTTAAGCTCTCTTTGTTGCTATCGATAAATAAACGCCACTCTCCGGGATTGTAGACTTCATTGAGCTCTTCGAATAGGCCTAAAATATTGCTGCAGAAACAGATATCGTCTACTTTTGCGTAAAATTTTCCGTATTGCAAGTGCCGATTTCTGTAAATGCTTGTTTTGACATCAGGAGCCACAAATCCGCGTTCTTTCATTCTAGATGCAAAAAGTTCAGCTTTACCCTTTGAAAAACCAAAATCACGAATCCAGTCATTTAATTCGGCCTGTGAGAGTATTCGTTGCGTTAAACTTGTTTCAAACTGACTTCCACTAGACCCCAGCATTTCCTCTGATGATCCTTCTATTTTGGGTGCTGAGCCAGGGCATTCTGGATAAGGCACATCACTTGAATGAGGTAGAGGAAATTTTACCGAATCAACTTTCGCGTATTCCCATTTTAAATGTTTCCCAAATCCACTTCTTGCACTAAGGCAAAAATAGCAGTCCACCGAGTGACAAAAGGGCTCACTCCATTCCATTGCCGTGTCAAAATCCATGTAACAGCTAGAATGCAAATAGTTAGTTTTTTTTATAGCGTATTAAATTTTAATTCTTACCGTTCTCCAGAAGCCCATTTTGATAACTTTCTATGACATAGGTCACATATTCTTTTAGGCGTCCACGGCTCATTGAGAGTTGGCAAAACACCGAAGTAATGGAAATAGTGCTTTTGCAGTGCTTCAGTAAACGCTAATCCTTTATTTTTTAACATATATAATCCACAAATATTGCAAAAATCGTCCGGATTGTTTTTGCACATGAATACACGAGTTCTTTTACTCATTTTTTTATATTTTAAAATTTGTTTTATTTTCAATTGATGTACGTTGTTCAAAATTTAGTTCAAGACTACTAATCTAAACGCATAAGTGTTACCCTTTTATATATTGCCATAAATTTTCTATACTGTATGTAAGTATGTATGTAAAGTATGCAAAACCTCAGGTATTTTATACTACGCTCAATTCATTAGGCAAAATTGAAAGTAAAGAAACACGTTTAGTATAAAAACTGACGTTAACGCACAAAACGTATTCATGATACCTTATATTTTTTTCCACTAAGGGAAAGCACTGCACCCTTTTTTATCTGGTACAGGTCATTGAGACCGGCAGGTAAACAAATCCACCACAATATTCTAAAAGGCAGGGCAAAACGACATTCATTTTTAATCAATAAAGAGGCAGCATTTATGCATTTATATATGTGAAAATTTACTCAATTGCACCTTCATAAAATAATTTCGGCTCATATGAACAAGTTTTGTGAACAAAGCAAAAATTGTGAAATATCGATTTTTTAGTGTTTTGGCAAAAAAATCATAGCTCCGTAAATTTTTCACCGCTTTTAGCCAAACGGGGCTTATTTTTTAGAAGAAATACTTAGCTATACGCAAAAAATTTGAAAATGGGTTTTCCACTTCGATTTCTATTTTTTACAAATTTTTATATGAAAAATTTACCCTGATTTTTTTGAAAAAAACACAATTTTCTTGTATAATTGCACCTCTAGCACTAAAACTACTCATGCAAATCAAAAACTTTGTTTCTAAAAGTTGTAGGGAGCTTAATTATCTATATTTGGAAAATATATTTATTAAAATCGGTAGATCGGGGCCCGAGATATGCTTGAAATAGCAAGTGCACCTACGAAATGCACTGAAAAAAATTTCAAAAAATTTTTTCTCAAAAACTCTTCCATAAAAAAATTAAAAAAATTTTTTTTCTTGCTTAGGAGGCCGAGATCTACAGGAAAATTGCACAAATATTCAGTTGCTTTTTTTTTGTTTGACAGTGTAATTGGCAAGTATTGGTGTTGATTTTCAACTTTTTTGATAGAATGACATGCCCGCTTTTATTTGTGCTGCAATTTAGTTGCCAGAATCTGCCTAATCAAAAGATATTGTCACTTTCAGCCAAAATGACAATCTCAAAAAGAGAACTTTTAACGTTTGGTGCGCTGAGAGCAATTTTAAGAAAAAAGCTGATACAATTGTTGAGCACGTGTTTCGTTTGTTTGGAATAAAAGATAGCGAATCGTTACAGAAGAGCACGGAAATTGTGAAAGTCGTTAAAAATTTCTGTGCACAATTGACCCAAAAGTGGGCAGCTTCAAATAGGACACGAGAAGTTTTTGAGACTCGCTACAAAGAATGGCTCGATGGTTTCATTGTTTTACCTGCCCCATCTAGTTCAAAAATGGGTAGACCTCCAAAGCAGTTTTCCGAAAAAAGTAAGCGCTCGAAATTATCATCGGTGTCAGTATTAACAAATAATAAATCGAATGAGGAATTAATGTTCGCTGCTCGTGTAAGTTGCTTTAAATCTGGGAAAAGAGATGCTGCACAAATGGTTGGCGAGCTGCAAATATCACCAACAAGAGCTTCTAAAGTAAAAAAGAAAGTTCATAGTCCGGATAAGTTACCTATAAAGTACACACCAGAAGAAGCTTTGGCTCTTTTTATAAATGGGCGATTTACAAAAAACTCTTACAGTAATATGCGATTAGGTGCGAAGTGTCGTAATGCGGACATTTATCCATCATACCATATTATTAAAGAAGCGAAAGAAAAATGCTATCAAGATAAATTATCAGTAAATGATGTTTCAGCAGAAGTGAGTTTGCAGAACTTAATTGACCATACGGTGCACAGGCTATCTGAAGTTCAAAAAGATGTAATGGAACAAGCAATGCCATCTAAATTGAAAATGATATATAAGTGGGGATGTGATGGTAGTAGTGGTCACTCTTGCTATAAGCAACAATACAATGATGCACATTCTTCAAATTCTGATGAATTCATTTTTTCAGTTTGTGTTGTTCCATTGCAACTGAAAGAAAATGATCGTATAATTTGGCAAAATCCGTGTCCATCATCAACTCGATTTTGTAGGCCAATAAAAATCTTATTTAAAAAAGAATGCAAGGATCTGATAAGTCAAGAAATTGAAAATGTTAAAAATCAAATATCAGCAATTGTGCCTACACAAATCAATGTTTTGGGAAATATTGTTAATGTGGATCATCGCTTTTACCTCACCATGATTGATGGAAAGTTTTTAGTACTATTGCAGAAGTGTCATGTCAAGTATGTGGAATATGCAAAGGAAGTCCGAAAATCATGAATGATCTTTCTAAAATAGTTGGAAGAGAATCAAATAAGGCGCTCTATGAATACGGCTTATCTACGTTGCACGCCTGGATACGATGCTTTGAGTGCATTCTGCATATCGCATACAGGTTAAAATTTAAAAAATGGCAAGCTCGCGGCACTGACAAAGCTCTTCTTGAGGAAACAAAACAAACAGTTATTTCGAAGCTTAAATCAGAAATGAATTTGCTTGTAGATATTCCAAAGCCCGGTTTTGGAACAACTAACGACGGAAACACTGCAAGGCGATTTTTCAAGGAGGCATCCTTAGCTTCGAATATAACTGGTGTGAACGAGGAGTTAATTCACCGATTTAACATCATTTTGAAAACTATGTCGTGTGGATATGAAGTCAACATTGAAGCCTTCCGGAAATATACCTTCGACACTGCAACGCTATATGTGGAGTTGTATTCTTGGTTTAACATGCCATCAAGTGTGCATAAAATATTGATTCATGGAGCCGATATAATTAAATATGCTGCACTCCCAATCGGGATGTTTTCAGAAGAAGCCCTGGAGTCAAGAAATAAGGACTTAAGAAACTTTCGAGAATTTCATACGCGCAAGGTTTCTCGCGAGAAAACAATGCAAGACCTTTTTAATCGTTTGTTGCTATCATCAGATCCACTGATTTCGTCTTTATCCGGAATGCAAAATTTTCGTGAACACTCTGAAGCCTTGTGTCCTGAAGTTATGGCACTCCTAGCCAATCCTTTTGAATCAGTAAATTCTGATATCGATGATAGTGATACGAAAAATAGCAATTAATAACGCTTATGTGGGTACATATTGTTTCAAGATATAAAACGCTATAAAGTTACGCATTTCGTATACCTTTTCATGTTAAACGGACTTTAATTTCTTGAACAAAAGTGGTAGGAAAACGGAGGTTTTACCAAAAAATGCGTCTTTTGGAAATGATTGCAATAGCACCAATACCTCGTTTTGAGCTTAAGTCGATATTACACAATATCCTTTAAGTGTCGTACTATAATGTACCTTTTCTTTTAATAAAAATTTAAGACTGCGTAATTAAAAAAAATTTAAAATACCAAAATGTGCCTTTTTCACACGAATTCACTGTTTTACGCCACTAAGCCAGCGTTCCAAATGATCGCAGTTATTGTATAATTCAAGTTTCTATCAGTGTGCAAAATTTCAGATCTCAAGTCAACAAGTTATGACTTTTTTCGCGCTAGATTGAACATTCGGCCCAGTGTGCGGCGGTCGCCAACACAAAACGGAAATACTTATTTTCTTTCAAGTAATTCCATCGATGTCATGCTTATATCAGAGACACACTTTACTGATAAAAACACTTTTTCCATACCGGTATATGGATTCTACCAAACAAACCACCCTGATGGAAAAGCGATTCTAGTTCGATGCAGGATTAAACACTTTTCACTTGAGTCATATGCCTCAAATTTCCTAATGGCAACATCAATTTCTATACAAAATCGTTGTAGTAATTTGACTTTATCTTCTGTCTACTGTCCTCCTCGCTTCTTGGCCACAGCAAAACTGTTTAAGGATTTCTTCGATACTCTAGGCAGCAAATTCTTAGCAGCTGGAGATTTCAATGCTAAACATAAGCATTGGGGGTCTCGACTTTAAGTCCAAAAGGAGGACAATTGTATCATACTCTTACAAACAGCATGGGTAGGCTAGACTTTTTATCACCGGGACAGCCAACATAGCGCTCTGATCAAACAAAAATTCCAGACCCCATTGATTTTGGCATTGTGGAAAAAGTGGATAGATCACGAGTTATAGTCGAAACAGTCTTCGATCTCTCTTCCGACCACTCACCTGTCTTCTTCAATCTATCAGCAAAACCAATTTTTGTTGAATCACCTGTAGGACTAACTTCCAACAACACCAACTGGCTCAAATATAAAAAAAATATGTTGCTTTTCACAATCATACTAATTACACCATTGACTGTATAGACCACATTGATGATGCTAATACTGAATTGAAACCAATTTTAACGGCAGCGGCGGAGCAGTCAACGCCTAGACCTAAAAACTATAATAAGAATTTCACTAATATCAATCAAGACATAGAAAGGCTTGTCATAGAAAAACGTAGGGTCAGGCGGGAGTGGCGGCAATGCAGATCCCCTGTTGCAAGGCTCCGATATAAAGCTACGTCTCGAAATTATCACCACAGGCTATAGGAAAACATTCTTTATGGAAAGCAAGTAAATATATTAATTCGCCGAAACTGGGAGAATCCCCTATTAGAGACCTGCATGGAAACTGGGCGCTCTGCGACGAAGATAAAGCTAACATGTTTGCAAATCATTTAATGTTGGTTTTTCAACCCAACACCGCTGTTGGAGGCTCTGAAATGCCAACGACTCAAATAAATTCGAGCGATTTTCCGATCATCTTCCGCGCAAATGAAATAAAGAAAATAATCAGTGGTCAATTATCTCCCAAAAAAGCTCCTGGAAAGGACAAAATAACTTCAAAAATGATCATAGAGCTGCCACTAATTGGAATTAGGTTTATAACGAAGCTTTTCAATGCTATCATACGATTCAAATATTTTCCTATTATGTGGAAATCCTCTTTAATTAAAATTACCCCAAAGCCTGGCAAGGACGCGACAATTGTGTCGTCCTATAGAAAAATTTGCCTTCTCCTATGCATTCAAAACGTTTTGAAAAATCACTGCTCTTTAAATTGACTCCATTTATATCAGAATATAATATTATTCGAAATCACCATTTCGGTTTCCGTAAAAGTCATGGTACTATAGAGCAAGTTAATCGTATAACAAATAAAATACAAAAAGCTTGTGAGTATAAAGAATACTGTTCTGCTGTCTTTTTGAATGTAGCTCAGGCATTTGATAAGGTTTGGCACGAAGGACTTATTAATAAAGTAAAATCTTTCCTACCTTCTGTTCACGGGATTCTTACATGCTACTTAAGCAATAGAGTCTTTAAAGTTAAATTTAAAGACCACATTACCCAAAATATAGAAATTAGAGCAGGAGTGCCGCAAGGGAGTTTTCTTGGACCATTCTTATACTTACTGTACAGTGTACACAGCGGACTTCCCTGTAAACAGTAACCTTACAATTTCTACTTTTGCCGACGTCACAGCTATACTTAGCCGTCATCAAAGCCTCATCTGTTCACGGGATTCTTACATGCTACTTAAGCAATAGTCTTTAAAGTTAAATTTAAAGCCCACATTACCCAAAATATAGAAATTAGAGCAGGAGTGCCGCAAGGGAGTTTTCTTGGACCATTCCTATACTTACTGTACAGTGTACACAGCGGACTACCCTGTAAAGCTGCTCTCACACAATATGTATCGGGAAATATGACCTGTCAAATATGCCACAAGCGAAGCTGGCATGTCGTGTGAGTACTAAAAAATCGATACATATGACCGAGCCACATGCCTAAGCATCTTCCTTCATTCGATTATCAAACTAATTTGATAATCGTATGTGTGAACATGCGAAAACAGCTGTTTTCCTTTGAAAAAAGAAATTTCGCGAAATGGAGTCTGCAAAGGTGAGTATCCTAGTTTATTTTTTAAGCATTTTAAAAGCAAATGCTTACCGCATTTTATTTTAGAATGAATGGTCTAAAGATGCTGTGCTGCAGTTGAAAAGTTTGTGAAGCTTTTTTCATCCTCCAACAGCAACTCTTCCATCGCAAACGCCTTAAACCCCATCCTGTAGTCTCTACGTAGAAGCCACTCCCGAGCCCATAGCGATCTACTTTTTTTCTTTTTCTCGCGTTTTATTTTCTTAGCTTTTAAAGCTGCTGCAATTATAATTGAGCTGCATGCAATTATTGCGTTTTGTTTTTCTTTCGCGTTCATTTTCTTTTCTTCACTTTAAGTTGAAATTTAAAAATTCGCAAAACAGCTGTCTTATGAGGAAGAAGAAGAGAGTTAATCGACGTGACACACATGTATCGTGTGAGTGCACAAAAGACCAAGCATGTTCTATTTCAATTTTGACAGGAATACGAAATGAAATTTGACAGGTCATATGGCTCGATATATATGGTGTGAGAGAACCTTAAACAGTAACCTTACAATTTCTACTTTTGCCGACGACACAGCTATACTTAGCCGTCATCAAAGCGAGATTTCTTCCTCTCGAAATCTGCAATCACACTTAAAAGTAATCGGAAAATGGCTTGCGATATGGCGCGTCAAAATAAACGTAAGCACGGGACATTAAATAAAAGTAAGTTGAGCGTCCGACCACTACACTTTAAAGTATTACCGGGTCCGCATATAGAAGCGGTCGATGCCAACCCGCGAAACCGATTACTTTGCGACAACGATTGTCCACCTGCGACAGTCGCCACCCGTCGAAAAGTACGCGTCTACGCGATCGACTCATTGCTGTTGATCTTGTTCATAAGTCACCCGTCTACTTGGTGCGATATACTCGTCGAACACTTTGCGACAAAAGATTGTCCAGCTGCGGGAATCGCCACCCGTCGAAAAGTACGCGTCTACGCGATCGCTCATCGCTGTAGGTCTTGTTCACAAGTCACCCGCCTACTTGGTGCAATATACCCGTCGAACGCTTTGCGACAAACGATTGTCCAGCTGTGGCAATTGCCACCCGTCGAAAAGTACGCGTCAAGCGCGCATCGCCCTCACTCAGAAAGGCTCAAATCCATCAGCAGCCAATCTCTTGAATTGAGGCCCGTCGTATCGAAATACTCCTATATACTTTATATGCGGTAAAGGGTTTTCCATTAAGAGCTATCCATTTTGTTTTTTAAATAAAACGCCAGCCATTTGAGATATCAAAAAAACATTTATTTCATATTAAAGTACACCCAATACCATTACGAATGGAACTCTATTTCGTTCATATGTCCTCCACGGGCGCGCTTGCAGCGATCGATACGTTGAACCCAATTTTCGACCAAAATATGGCCCAATGATGCCGCCGGCATGAAATCCGCACCAAACAGTCAATTTTTTGGGATGAAGTTGTGTCTCGTGCAACACATGTGGGTTTGCACCCGACCAATAACGCATATTTTGCTTATTGACAAAGCCATTCAACCAGAAATGCGCTTCATCGCTGAAGATGATTTTGCGATGAAAATCCGGATCAGCTTCAAGCATTTCCAGGGCCCAATTTGAGAATGTGCGGCGCTTAAAATGGTCAAGTGGCTTTAGATCTTGAGTCAACTTGATTTTATACGGGTGCAGGCCAAGATCCTTGCGCAAAATACGCCACAATGTGGTTTGTGCGATGCCCAATTCCTGTGAACGACGTGGAATTGACTGATTTGGGTCGTTCTGAACGGATGCACTTACGGGCGCGATATTTTCAGCACTCCGTCCTAATCTTTGTCTCACTGGCACGGGAACATTGTGCAGCGAAAACGTGGATTCAAATTTGTGCACTAAACTAAGAATTGCGGCACGGGTGGGACGATTATAACGACCAAAAATCGGAGTTAGCGCTCTTAAAATTGCAGCGACTGACTCAAAATTTTGATAGTACGCTTTAATAATTTGGAAACGTTGTTGATTCGTGTAACTCACCATGATGAAATGGTAGACCTTAATGAGCAATCTGACGTTTACAGAATGTCAAAAGACCTTAACGGTGCGTTTACATTAAAGAAACAAAATGGATAGTCCCCAATGGAAAACCCTTTATAAGTAGCTGAAATTTATTTAGAATTAAGATTTGAATACTAATTGTTAGTTCCTATTTAAAGGAAGATTCAATAAAAAATGGAAAGTTTAAAAAAAAAAAGAGTTGAATAACGTAAAAGATTAAGCGAAAAACAAAGATTTTTATAACGTAAATTGAGGTCTTGTTGGTTTTTAAACTTAAATAAGACTAGTAATTTCTTTTTAACATCGCTTAAGGCGATGTATAAATAAGAATTTCCTAACAAAACTTTTTAAATAATATTGAAGGCTTAAAGTCACGAATTATTTGAACAAGGCTCAGTATTCGTTTTGATTTAACTAAAACTTTTGATATAAAATTAAAAGAACTAAACATCAATACGTAAGCGCAATGAAGCAACGCATTATGACATTTGAAACCAAACCAAAACATTCCGAAAGTACGAAAAGTAAAGAGCATAGGAATGCAGTAGGGACTCGAGCATAGTAATCTGTTAATTTATTTTTAACTTCAAGACAAGCTTAGGCGCAAGATGGCTGTCGGTGGAAATAAAACTGGTGATGACTGTTAACCAATTGGACTGACCGGAAGAACGAGAGGGAAGAGTACTAATCGCATCATAAATTGGTAAGTATGAAACACGATATACAAATATTTCCAAAATATTTGTATATACTCTAAGGGGTCGTTCACATATTACGTAACGAATTTTTTGGCCATTTTAAACATCCCCCTCCCCCCTTGTAACAAGAAATAACAAATTTCAGACACCCTCCCTACCCCCGGTAGTAACAGTCGCATGTAAAATTTTTGTTCTGCCATTAAGAAATAAAATTAGAAAGAAGTCTTTTTATACCAAAATACATATAATTTCGCAATAGTTGATAAATATTAATATATAAAATATTTCAAATCAATCTAGTAATTTCTTCTTTTTCAAACGAAAAAACAAGTGAATTTTTCATTTCCATATTGTGTTATGTTATGTATACGAATCTCCGAGTTGAGTTCCTTTAGAAAAACCTTTGTATAGTGAAAAAGGTTTGTGCTGCAGTTCTTAGATTTGACATATGTACACACAATTGATTGGCCCACAATTTAAGATATCAGTTTTGGAAAGGGGACTGATAACGGGTCATTCAAATTCCAAAAAAAAATAAATAAAAATCTTTTATAAATTTTTCAATTTTTCGACTTTGAGCATTATTTTAATCATTCATTTAACGATTTGGATTATCTTTTTCACTTAATGTTAAAGAATGATGCTTTAAGAACATAAAAGATTTAAAATATTTTAAACCATATATGAGAAAAATGAGTTTAAAAAAAGTAATAGTCGTAAAAAATTCTTACGCGATTTTCTCGGATCTATGACGTGATGGAATTTTAAAAAAAATGTTTCAATTTTTCAGTACACACAAATCTAATAGGAACACCTCTGCAACTCAAAAGGGGAAAATGAAATTTCATTTCTGCAGGCCTGTGTTATTATTCTTATTTCAGCGTGTTACGTAACAAACACAGGGAACCGTCCCTCCCCCTTGTAACTTTTCGTAACAATTTCCTAAGCGCTTCGGTGTATGTTAGCAATCAAATTAGTGATTATCCTTCTGTCCCGACATCTTCCGTTGAATCAAGCGTACTGCCGTTAGCCAAATCACTGCTGTTCCGTTGAATCCTTCTGTCCTGATGTCTTCCGATCCTTCTGTCCTGATGCCTTCCGTTTCACCAAGTGCTTCGGTGCCTGCTGTTAGCCAAACTACTTCCGATTCTGTTGTTCCGTCGTATCCTCCTGTCCTGATGTCTTCCATTGCACCAAGTGCATCGGTGTCTGCCGTCCCATCGTATCCTTCCGTCCTGATGTCTTCTGTCACACCAAGTGTACCGGTATCCGCTACTACTACTTTAGGTGTGTCAATTGAAGAAAAATCACTCAGTTGCAACGTGAGCGAGAGCTACTATTGTTACAACGAGAAGTTACAAATCTACGCAGCAACACACCAAATACTTTCTCAGCTCCTCGCATAGACATCAGTATTATTGAATCTATGGTACAAAAATTCAATGCAGATGATAGCTACGATGTAATTAAATGGATTGAGGACTTAGAACACGCATTCAAAATTCTACAGTTTGATGATCAAACACGCTTTGTTGCCACTCATCGGCTGTTGGATGGAACTGCGAAAGTTTCTGCACGGACTATAAGCGTTTATACATATGAAATGCTACGGAGCTCTTTGATCGAAAATTTCGGAAGGAAATACTCAACCGAGGAAATTCATATTCAATTGCGAGCACGACGACTTAGACAAAACGAGAGCATTCATCGCTATATCCTTAAAATGCAGGAAATTGCTGTACGTGAAAAAATAGCTGAAGCTGAGTTGGTGGATATTATTGTTAATGGTATTATCAATGGTTTGGGTAATACAGCAAATGGTGCTATTATGCTGCATAATGCTTAAAACCTCTGAGAATTAAAAGCCTTGGTTACGCATTATGAATATTAGCGTGGAACCGGTAATGTTATACGAACCTCTTCGGATGGAATTACTACAGGGTCAATCATCAATCAATACTCAGTTAATCGTTCTGCTAACACTGCTATAAATGATTCATTGACTCGATGCTTTAATTGGTCCCGATTTGGCCATCTCCAGAAAAATTGTCCAATGCCAAAACGTTTGGAAGATTCTTGTTTCCGTTGCGGAAAATTATGTCACCTACCGCAACTGTCCTCATCGTCCAGGGTAACCGAATGGCAACCAGTCAGTAGGGATACTTCACGAAAAAGAGGTCGATATCAAAGAATTAGACGCAATGCAAATGGTAAGTGCTTCTTTAGGAAATACCGATCTTAAGCATGCCAGATTTAAACAGATGTATTTCCTTTTTGATTCGGGTAGCCCTAAATGCCTAGTACGACTCTCTGATGTTCAGAGTTTTACGCAAAATGAGTTAACCGAAACCAAATATCGCGGCATAGGGAACAAACCGCTGTTGTCCTATGGTGAAGTCTTTGGTTACGTGAAACTAAACGATCGAATAATAAAGCATATTTTCCTTGTTACACCTGGCGAGTTGTTATTTATGCCCTTAATTATCGACAGGGATCTGCTCAACAAAGCAAACATAAAACTAGTTGAAGTTTAGAAACGTTATTACAAGGACGAGATTTTGAGTTTAAGTCGCGATAATTGTATTAGCTTTGATTTAAAACATCTACTTAATTCGTTTGGCATGCTAAGTCTTCAAACAGCTTAAACTGCAGAGATAATATGCCAGGAAAACCTGATATTGAAGGTAATCTGACTGCTCCATTAAAAAAAACGAAAGATATATCCGATCACTTTTCAATCTTATCTGCTATTGACTTGACATCAAATTCTGACGAACTTTTTGAAATAAATTTGTCGCTTCCTTCTGATCAACAATGTTGGCTTGGCTCTGCCATTTATGACGCGTACTTTAACGTCAAAATTAACCCCTCTGTCCTTGATGACTATTCCATGAGAATCGAGATTACCAATAAGGTTCCAATTTATCATCGACCTCGCCGTCTATCTCATCAGGAACGTCTCGAATTAAGAAAAATTGTTGACTTTACTTGATTTAAAGAATGGGTTTAATCAAATTAAAATGCACAAAGATTCGATAAAGTATACCTATTTTGTCACGCCAGACGGACAATACGAATACTGGCGAATATCATTTGGCCTGAAGAATGGTCCCGCTGTATTCCAGCATTTTGTTAATAATATTTTAAGAGACTTAATAGCTGCTGGACTAGTTGTGGTTTATATAGCCGATATTCTTATAGCATCAATTGATTTCCCATCTCATTTGAATACAGTTATAAAAGTTATTACGATATTAGGATCTTTTAACTTTGAACTTCATTTTAAAAAATGCAAATTTGCTCAACTGAGATTGAATACTTAGGTTTTCGGGCAAATTCATCTGGACTTCTTCCTAGTGACCGTCAGTACCGTAGCTGTAGTCAACGGAATGATTTAGTAGTCGGGAAAAGAATACAATTTTGTTTAAAAAATTTAATGTTGTATGTTTTTCGAAATAATAAAATATATAAGAATTTGTGATTTGATAAATAGAATTTGTGTTGCGTTGTGTTATAAATTAATATAAAAGGAATATCCAGTACAATATATACAATATATATAATATATATGTATATATATATATTCGCGAACGAATCGTTATCACACGAACTGAATTTTTATTTCGTTCGCAAACGAAATGTTTTTCGATCGCCAAAAATATTTTTGGTTCGTGAACGGAATCGGAAAGCATACGAACTGAAAAAAAAATTCGTCAGCGATTTTAATCGGAACTAATCGGTTCTTTTTCGTTCTCCACAGTAGGTATGCAATTTTGTATTTTTTAGAAAGGGGTTGAATTTTTCTTCTCAATCTTGAAGAGTTTGCTGTGCATTGGCCGCTGAACAGAAATGAATTTAAAAAATACAACGCACAGGTAACAGTTGTGCTCGTGCGCTAAAACTTGAACTGAATTTTTCCGTTCTCTAAAAAACTCCTTCCGTTCGGCAGCCAGTGAATTTTTAAAAAATTCAGTTCACAGATAAAAATTGTGCTCGCGAATTAAAAACAAACAGTTCGCATACCGAGCATTTTTCAGTTCGCGAACGGAATTATTTCGATTCACGAACGAAATTTTTCCATTCTCTAAAAAACTCGTTTCCGTTCGTTGGCGAACGAATTGAAAAAATTCAGATCGCAGGTATGGATTGTGCTCGCGAATAGAAAAACGAATGGATCACGTTGAGAGTCGTAAAATGAAGAAGAACTGAATTTTTCGGTTCGCGAACGGAATTATTCCGTACCCTGATAATAACCTTTGCATAAAGAAAGAAATATATATATATATATTTATGTAAAATTACTTCCTGATGCGGCCGAGATATTATACTTTTTAGGCGACACTTATCTCCGACGATATCACGAAAAAACAATTAATTATTAAATTCAGAAACTACACAGCCACATACATGCATTCAAACAAAACAAAACAAAATGTGGTGCTGCCAGACTGAAAGTTTTCAGAATAACTCCAATTAATAGATTTTTGCAAATATATAAGGGCATTTTAGGTACCTTATAATTTTTTGCGCTATCAAAGTATCCCTCAATTCGTACATAATTAAAACTTATTTAAAATCATCGTCTGTACTCCGGGGGCTGCGGATGTAATATCCAAATATATGGATAAGGGCATTTTACGAGAAAAATGTATAGAAATGATCAGCGTCAGCAGGAGATTCGATTTAGTCATGTCTGTCTACCTGTCCGTCTGTTTGTATACAGATTTCTTGTTGAGCTATCTTGACAAAATTTGGTATGCGTACTCACAGGCACATGAGTAAGAACAAGTTCGAGAATGGACCTAATCGGACCATTTTTAGAGGTACCTTCAGTAATAGGGTCTGTTACGAAAATCACAAAAACTGCTCTAAAATCGAAGTCCCTCAAGATATTTTGCTGAAATTTGATAGTTGAACATATTTAAAGCCAAGTTAAGCAGTTTCTAAAAATTGGAAAAGTGGGCGTGGCAGAAGGCTGTTTTTCGAAAATTGTCTCCTACACCCGAAATTCAAATGGGACTTGAACGAAAGTTGGCTCGTATGCTTCCTTTGTAGCCAAAAACATCCTCCCTTCGATCGGTCCATTATTAGGGGTACATCCAGTACAAGGGTTTGTCGAAAAAATCCAAAAACTGCCCCACAATCGGGCTTTTTCGAAATATTTTAATGAAACTTAGAATTTGAGCATATATTTAAGCCTCCGATTAGAATTTAAAAAAATTTGAAAAGTGAGCGTGGCAAATAGGAGGTTTTCATAAAGAAATATAGCAAAGGTCAGTATATGGGGCCCCTTATGGCCTTAAACACCTTGTGATATTAAAAATTATTTCAACATGTGTGTCTGTGTCGGGTATTCTATTGTCAGGCTTGCCTAACTATAATACCCTTACTTGTTTATGTTCATAAACACAAAATGAATGAAAAAACAATTTGTATTGCGGCCGTTTTTAATATATATTTTTCAAATAATAAAAACAGTTTTGACCATTTGAAACGCAAGTAACAATTGATTTTTGCGAAAAACTTTGCTGCAAATTATATTTACTAACATTCATAATTTTGGTTTTTTTTTCTGATTCGCCTTCCTGCAACAGGTATGCCGCGGCAAAAATGCAAGCAATTCCAATTTTATATTTGTTTATTTTAGGGGTTTCTTAAAGGAACAAGAAAATTATTATAAAATAAAGTATTTTTTCCAAATACTTTATTTTTATCAAAAAATTTTATGACTAACAGTCTAATCCAAATAATTTTTACTCGCTTACTCCAAAAATGTATTTGTCTGAATCAAGCCAAACAAAAAACTACAAATATTTTATTTACATGCCAAACAGTGTAATACCAAAGCCCTTATAACTATCAAGATCAGTGCAGTCGAAATGCTACTATAGTAGGTTTTTTGCTCCTTTTTGTCTGGCCGTACTACTTTACTACTCCTTTCGCTAACGTACTACTATTTGGTTGTAAATAATTATTGTTATAGCTTCTTTGTGCGGCGAAAATTAACTGTCGGGCAAGCCAATAAAAGTGAAAAGATTTAAAAAGTATTCTTGGCTTACGAGTTTTTGAAGCTTTTAAACTAACCTAACTCATGATACAAAGAGAGCAAGATAGCGCCATTTCGGGTACCGCTTTTTTGTAGCATTCACTTTGTTGTTGTTTCCCATGCTCAAGTATAGTTGTGACGTTGGGCTTAACATGCAAAACATCAACAACGAAGCTCTCATTTTGTATTTGTGACATCATCGGGCTAAAATGGCGCTATCTTGTTTTCTTGTGTCATGAACCTAACTAGTTATTTTTTCTTCTATTGCATAAAAACTCCTTTTTTTAATATACTCCTTTTATTTTATAAAAAGTACTATTTTAAAAACATTCTGCTACTTTCTCAGATACGAAAACGACAGCACTGATCAAGCTGTGTAACGACGAACAAAAAAATGTCCACAGAAGCCAGAGAAATCGAAAAGCAAGAGATTTTCCTAGACGTTAGTCATTGGCCTTTGTGAGAGCGTAATGCGATGCTATCTCGATTCGCATGCTCATGTTCTACCGATTCGTATGCTCGTCAAAACACGACGCCCAAGCGAAGAGATTTGAAACACTTGTCGTGCATTCATATAAATGAAGTAAGAAAACATATGTACATACAAACCATGTAGGACTGTAGGTCTAACTCTCGACGTCGAAAAGCCTCTGCCGCTAATAAGAAATTGACCATTAGGCAGGTATAGGAAATTCAACTCTTTCGAGAAATTCACCAAAAAGCTACCAACAAAAACCTTAAGCAGGAATAGGAAATTCAACTCTTTCGAGAAATTCACCAGAAAGCTACCAACAACAATACGGGTAGACACAAAGGGGTACTATGATGCCACTTGCAAGATAATTATGAAAGAAACACGGGGTCGGCTCGGTTTTTTTTATAAAGCTTCAAAATTTCATAATTGAAACTTTAATAAATGTAATAGGTTATGTTTTTGCTTAATGTGCACGAATGCTTTCATTTTGTAATAAATTTACATACATTTTTGACTACGGCTACGAATTTGATTGTATATAGAATTTAGTGTTTTTGCTGAAACAGTGTGATCAAAAAGTTATGTAAACAGGGTAAGCCTAAAAAAACAATATCTATTTCTCCTTGATATTGAGATTCTTTGATTAGTTTTATTTTTTTCAAGCTTTTCATATCATTTTATAAGTTTGGTAGATATTTTATATGTAATGTACGCGAAAATCTCCCAAAATTAAAAATAAAAGTGGCAATGCATTTCACCACAGCAGAACTAAATATTTCGCTGCCATATCATGCTTCTCTTTTCCTCATGCTATGTGCCTATTAGGCTGGGTCGTTTTTACGAAAGTTCTATGATCGCGTTGGAATAGTAAAATTATGTTTCCTTATGTATAAAAAATATTTTTGTGTAAAAAAAAATTCAAAATAAGCTGCATCTTCATACCGCGCAAGCGGATTGAAAGTTGGAAAAAAAAATTTATATGAGATTTTTCCGACTTCAATGATAAAATTTAGAATTTCTCAGCTTTAAACTCATTTTTTAAATACATTATGTTCCCAGATATTTTTGGTCATAAAACTATCTTTCAAAGGAAAGCAACGAAACTACGATCGACCAAAATTTTACGGAGATATGGTCGAAGAAACTCAGACCTGAGGAAATTGCTCCAAGACATGCCAAAAATGTGTTCGAACCTATCAATTTTGTAACCATTTGGAAGAAGGCATATTGCCATTTCAAAAAAATCTTCCTTGAAGAAAATCGGTTATTTCATAAGGTTGTTATAACAATTTATATATTTATCTATTTATCGGTTTCATTTCAGAACGTGCCCTGAAAAAAAAGTCCATGAAAGTTTAAAATCCTTCTACTTGAGCTCGAACAGGACAAAACAACGCTCAATTACGATTATAGATTTTTTAAATCGGTTCACAGAAACCAAAGTTACACGGCTTTGAAATTGGACAATTTATTATTTTTTAAATCCTGTGTTAGTTAAAAAAAAAAATGCCGAAAAGTATACTACATTTTTTTTTGATTCGATAATGAGCTCATGTTTGGGAAAAATATATAGCAAAGTCATACCCGACAAACTCTGTGTCGAGGGTATATGGCATTTTTTCGTCCGTACTCGAGATAGACTTAAAAAAAATTTATATAGAGAATTTTGAAAATTAAAAAAAAAACCTAAAAAAGTCAACTTTTTTCAAGTTCAAATGCCTATAGCTCAAAAACTAAGACACCGATTGTAACAAATGATAAATCGTTGCAAAGGGGAAAGTTTTCTGCTTCATGCTGATAAAATTTTATTTTATTTAGACGAGCCGTTTCGGAGTTATTTGGCAAAATCTCGTAAAGTATCCAAAAAACACGTTTTTTTGCCCATATCTCAAAAACTATTCTTTGGGGGGGGAAAAAAACGGATGCCATTCTCGAGATCAGCGACCCCAATTTAGTTTAAAAACCATCATTTCGTCTCTTCTCTTTGTTTTTTTGTAAACTAGTGTTATTAACATCATTCCGGTTGCTTTCATTTTCTGCAATTTGTGACATCTCAACAATAACATGCTTAACATTTTTTTCTGCTCATTTTCCATTTTGCAGCTTTCGAATAAAACAAATGCTCCAGACTGTGAAAAGTTGTTCGAAAATCAATCCAAAAAACAGCTGTTTGAAGTCGATAATTCAGAAACGGACAGTCTGAAAGGGTTTTTGATAAATTCAACTTAAGGAGCTAAATTCAGATTTTAAATTCATAGTCTGAAAAGGGCATTATCAGTGCTGTGGAAATGCTACTATAGTAGTTTTTTTGCTACTTTTTGTCTCGCCGTACTACCGTACTACTCCTTTCATTCACCTACTATTATTTTGATGTTATAGCATCTTCGAAAACTTTTTATATTCGCAAACGTTTATCTGTTTTTGACATTCACGAAATCCAAGCAATAAGTTCGATATAATTTTTGGCGTCAAGCCATATGTCAGATGCCATTTTTGGGCTATAGGTATAAAGTTAGAGGTGTTATACACGAGCGTTTTAACACGCGTTTTTTCACTCGCGTGTCGAGTTTGTAGGACGGCGGTATAGAGATGTAAGCGGGGTAGTTAAACATGCAAGAGCAGCGAATTTCATCTGTGTTTTTGACATTTGCTTTGCTCGCTTTCGCATGATTGAATTTTTAGCAAGGAAAGTTGTGTTACGAAGGAGCAGAGGAAGGCAATGGGCCGCTCAAACGTCACAAACACGCAAGCAGAGTCTAGCAAAATATCAACGTGTATAAGCAGTATGATTTACGTAACAGTTTCAAAAGGAAATTCGCAATAACACGCGCGTTAAAACACGCTTGTGTATAACAGCTCTTAATCGAATGTTCGAAAGTTTAAAAACAAAATTTAATAAAAACAAGTAAGGGTGTTATAGTCAGGCGAGCCTGACAATAAAATACCCGACACTGACACATGTTTAAATAATTTTTTTACCACGCCCAAAAACAGGACCACTAAGTAAGAATATTCAAGAGGTTTTTAAGGCTATTAGGGGCCCCATATACCAACTTTTGTCAAATTTCTTTATGTAAACCGTCCCTTTTCCACGCCCACTTTTCCACTTTTTTTGCAATTCTAATCTGAGGCTTAAATATACGCTCAAATTCTAAGTTTCATTGAAATATATCGAAAAAGTCCGATTTTGAGGCAGTTTTGGGATTTTTGTGACAGACCCTAGTACTGGAGGTACCCTTAATAATGGACCGACCAGGGAAATTTTTTGGGAGTATGTTTACGACTTCAAAGGAAGCATAAGTGCCAAATTTCGTTTAAGTCCCATTTGAATTTCGGGTGTAGGGGACAATTTTGAAAAAACGCCCTTATGCCACGCCCACTATAAAAATTTTTGGAAATCGTATTACTTGCCTTGAAACATGTTCAAATATCGAATTTCATCAAAATATGTTGAAAAACTTCGATTTTAGAGCAGTTTTTGTGATTTTCGTAACAGACCCTAGTACTGGAGGTACCCCTAAAAATGGTCCGATCGGGTCCATTTTCGAACTTGTTCTTACTCATGTCCCCGTGAGCATGCATACCAAATTTCATCAGGATAGCTCAACTTTTTCGATAAGATAACTGTATACAGACAGACGGACGGACATGTCTAAATCGAATCTCCTGGTGACGCTGGTCATTTCTATATATATTTTGTATGGTCTATCTCGACTGGTTCTGGGTGTTACACACAACCACACAAACGCAATATACCCTCGACACAGAGTGTGTCGGGTATAAAAAATGAAAAGTGAAAAGATTGAAGAAGCGAAAAAGTAGCCTTGTAGCCTTCTTGATTTACGAGTGTTCGAGGTTTTTGAAGGAAACCCCCAACGAGTCGTTCTTTTTCTTCTATTGCTTAAAAACTCATTTTTTTATAAGTAATCCGTTTATTTTATAAAAACATTCTAAGATACAAAAACGACAGCACTGATGTTTATATACGCATGCTTATATGTATGTATGAATGCACATATATATCAAATACTCTCGCTCATACAACTCTCATCCAACAATATTTGTCACAGAGCACATGCGACCTTTCGGTTCCACAGCGCACACAGCGACTGAAATCAAAATGCGACAGAGCCACTTTTTTGTTTCGCTCTCATATAGGAAGCTGTGGCTTTTTAATAGAGCCACCACGAAAATTCTTATGGATTTTCAAATGTATCAACGTTACACATCTTGATAGTTATAAGGTCTTTGGTAATACCCTATTTTTATATGCTGATCAATATGTTTAATATTTTATTCCAAATATTTGGTCAAATTCCACACAGTGTAATACAAGCTTTACATTTAGTAACATTTATAGATTATTTGTACTTTTCTGACTCATGCACAGCATTTCAGATTTCCTTTTTATCTTTTACATACTTATAAGACCCAAAAATTGAAGATTTTATGGGTTTAAATTTTGGATATGATATTTTCTATAACATGAACATTAAATTAGAATTTAGCTAGCAATATTAATAAGCATAAAAGGGGAAAAAATTATGTTATTAAAAATAAGGGTTGTGGGTTAATCTCGAACTTAGATTCATTCCTAGCGTACCAAAAAACGTAGGGTATGATATGACTTTCAATTTCTTATATATTATATAAATTTCATCCTTTGCGGGGCGGTTTCTGAAGGGTTAAGAGAGAAATTTAAGGGTCGTCGGAAAGTTTTGATTTCAGCTTCGTGTGTAGCACACCAAAAAACGTAGGAGCGGATAGGTAATTCTTTTTTTATGTATTCTAGAATCTTCACCCTATGTGGTGGGTGCTGGGGGTGGAATCTGAGTTTGATGAGTGAAATCTGAGTTCTGATTTGTGGTCATCACCCAAAAAACGTAAGAAGAGAGCTTCATATTTCTGTATCAGGTCCTTTATTTTTTATTTGCCTGTGCAATCAGTACTTTTGGTAAAATTAAGTTTTGAGTATTTTTACTCAAATGATTATATATCCCACATTTGTAATGCGAATTTGATATACATGGGTTTTCTTTCTTCCTACCACAGTTGTAAGAGTCGAAAAAATGCGATTCGACTCGAAGCGTAGAATAGGTTTGTTTATAACAAATTGACATGAATTGACACATGATGAAGAAAACAAGATAGCGCCACTTCAGGCCGATGACGACACAAATCAAAACTGTTGAAATGTTGTTGTTGTTTTGCATGTTAAATCGGCTTTTTATCTTCGGTTGCGAATTTTAGTTCTATTTGAAGGTTAAGACAACATATAATTATATCAACGTGTAAAGAAATGTTTAAAAAAAAAAAAAAAAATAGAAAAATATATTTCATGCAAAAAATCAACTTTTTCATTAGTAAATTTGCATTCAAAGAGCCACGCGTTTCCAGCAAGCACAAGCAATTTTGTTTTCTATCGTCAGTTCGCTTTCAGTGCTCTGAGCGATAACATAGAAGGCGGAGCGTCGTAATTTTTTCCGGTGTTCTCAAACCAAAACCGGCTGGGTTACTGTACGATCGCTCCGACGCAGCCAGACCGAAAGAGCTTTTACGCAAATTTTTCAACCATCGCACAAGTGAAACTTTGTACAACAAATTATGCATGAAAAAGTTATAGTTTTACGAAATCTGAATTTTTTATTTTTCTTGCCACATTTCTCTACATACTAATGCAAAAATCGATAATAAATAATAAAAAATAAAAGAAATATTTGGATTTTAAGATAAAAAGTATTAGAATTGCATGGGAAACAACAATGCCACGCACTCTTTTATGGGTTTCGTCATTTTCGCTCTCTGAGAGAATGCTTCAAAATAGCGGTACCCGAAGTGGCGCTATCTTGTTTTCTTGTATTATGGAATTGACATACATTTTTAACTAAGGCTACGAATTTGATAGTGTTTAAAATGTAGTGTTGTTACTAAAGAAGTGTGATTAAAAAGTTATATGGACAGTGTAGGAGTTTCAGTTTCCTTGATTAGTTTTATGTTTAGTATGTTATTAATTTGGTGGATATTTTCTATGTATAGCACTCGAATATCTCCCATAATTCAATATAAAAGTGGCAATGAAAAAACAACTCATTTCACCACAGTAGAGCTGAAGATTTCGCTGCTTTAACATGCTTCTCGTTTTCTTATACTACATATGTGCCTATGGTGAAGCAGCGTAGCTTTTGGTTTCTATAACCCAGATTATTTAAAGATCTTCTCAAATCGTGGGTTAATTTAAATTTAATAATATTCACAATATTTCGTAAGTATACATACCAGAATTGTCAGATTTACGAGATTTGAAATTTTTCCAAAATGAGTTTCGATTTTCCTTGGCACTGAATGGAGGATATTGAAACTGTGTGGGAGTTTGATCAGACCCTAAAAATATGAATTTTATATCAAAAATGCAATTCAATAATTTCATACCTATGTTTTCATTAAGATTTATAGGAGGTGTTAGGGTTTCATTAGATGCTTCATCGACTTGTTGACTCCAAGGTATATTTTGTTCATCTTTTACTAAAAAAAGAGAGATATCTTTTGTTTCAAAACTTAAGATTTGAGGTCATACTTTTTCCTGAATTCCCGGCTGTTTTCATCTTTAAATAAGAAAAGAGTATTACAGAAGACCGACATATAAAGTTTTTAGAAGTACCTGATCAGTTACGCCTGTCGACATTTGTAACAAGTTAATTTAAGTGGTTTAAACTGAAACTGTATAGCGTTTATAGATATCCCAAAAATTGTTGCGCTAATACACACAGAGACAAATATATGTTACACATAACATATGTCGATAGTTTTATATATATATATATATATATATATATATGTATGGCTTACTTTATTGATCTTCAAAAATTTATTCCTTTGTAACAACACAAATCAGGAACATACTAGCTAAACAAAGCAAGCAAGTAAGTCCACTGCTTGCGTACACCTAAGCTATCTATACATTTATCGGTTTTATATGTTAAGCCCATTTACGGAAAAAATAACATCACGCCACTTTCTCGAGAGTCAGACACGCGAACAATGTTTTGAAACGATTAAAGCTGCAATCATTCATGGCATAAGACGGCATAACAAAACATAGCATAATCAGCTGGTTCTATCTATTCAATGAGTCAAGCCACGTCAAGTGAGCACCCTTTTTTCAAAGTAGTGATGAAATTATGTTTTAATATTTTATATTAGTTGTATTTATAACGAAATAGAATTTTGAAAGAGGATTTAAAAAAAAATTAGTTGTAACATTACTTTTTTGGCAATAAAACTTTTCATTTTTCTATTAAAAATGTTAATTCCTATATTTCAAAACTGTTGTTGCGTGGAAAGTGTTTGATGCAACTGAATATAATTTTGCATCCAAGTTGGGAGAAGGTTATTTTTTGAAAATAAAATTACAAAAACAACAAAAAAAATTTTTCCTACTTTCTACGAAGCTTTAAAAAATACATAACCAAATTTGCAGCTCTTCTGCATAACAAATTTTTTTCATTTATTTTTAATAAATTGCACTCAATATCTCTTTTTATGAAATTTTATGAAAATTGCTGGGTACGCATGTTCAATGCTTTGTACCTCCTAAACTAATAGAGATCCCATTTTCAAACTTACATGATATATTCTTAACACCTGCAGCTAAAATTCGAAAAAAAAAAAAAAAAAAAAAATCAAAAAGGTCCAAGTGGTTGTAATTGTGCTTTAACTATAAGTACTGTGCTATGGTTAAGCGCTGATTAAGCACTGCGAGAGGTTTGAAAAACATTTATTGCGTAGAAACTACAGCTGATCGGTGAAATTTTTTTTTAGATTCATAAAAAGAGATATTGAGTGCAATTTATTAAAAATAAATGAAAAAAAATTGTTATGCAGAAGAGCTGCAAATTTTGATATGTATTTTTTAAAGCTTCGTAGAAAGTAGGAAAAATTTTTTTTGTTGTTTTTGTAATTTTATTTTCAAAAAATAACCTTCTCCCAACTTGGATGCAAAATTATATTCAGTTGCATCAAACACTTTCCACGCAACAACAGTTTTAAAATATAGGAATTTACATTTTTAATAGAAAAATGAAAAGTTTTATTGCCAAAAAAGTACTGTTACAACTAATTTTTTTTTAAATCCTCTTTCAAAATTCTATTTGGTTATAAATACAACTAATATAAAATATTAAAACATAATTTCATCACTACTTTGAAAAAAGGGTGCTCACTTGACGTGGCTTGACTCAATACATGTTGTATGCAAGTGGTCAGTGATGGCATAACATAACATAACAGAACAGAAGAACCTGTAGAAAACAGATTTTTCTTATGCCGTCTTATGTAAGTTCGAGCCAGCTGATTTGAATTTGTGCTGACAACTCCTTCCCAAAGCTGCCACATTTGCCCTTTTTATGAAAATCTCGAAAAGCCACAATTACTAATGTTGTAATATATTAAAATAGTATTGAGCATATAATATTTTTTAAACCAAAATATATTTTATTACTTTTCGGCATGTCCCGAACTGATTTACAAGCGTTTGTTAATTGTTTCTTGAGAAATTGTGGAAATGATTTTTTCCCCCTTTTGTGCGCAAATTGCAACATTGCCTCCTCTGTGCTCTTATGTTTTCTAATGTCTTCACTGACTACTCAAAAAGCGCTTATGTTATTTTATGTTATGTTCTGTTATGCCGTCTTATGCCATGAATGATTGCAGCTTAAGTAAGTGGTGGAAGACGTGCAAAAGAAATGAGATGGTTATTGTTTAAATTTTCAGTAACAATCTGTGGTTCTCTTTCTTTCTCATGCATTTAAAAGAGATGTTTTAGAGCCAATTTCACCAAGCATACTTAAGTAAAAATCGTCGTTTAAGTACAGATTTTCATTTTCATCAACCTAAATGGCAAGTCGAACTTAAGTGATCCATATCGCACTTAAGTAGAGTTTATGCAACTCTGTGTTGTTGTAATGGAACAGCTGATTTAAAAGAAAACTATTTATGTATATGGAAATTGTTATTTATCATGTCATAGCTCTTGCGTTAACTTTATCAGTTTGTTTGCACTCAATTATAGACTTCTTGCTTTGAACACGTGCGGGACTCCATGTCTTATTTATTTATACTTTAAATCAGCTGATTACGACGTGTTGCACTAAAAATAAAAGTGTCCTACTTCCGCGTAACTAATTTATTTGATGAAACGGGCTGAAACTTAAATGCGTACTTAAGTGCCAATCGGTACTTAAACTTAAATGCCTTTGGTGAAATTGGCTCTTAGAAACATTGTTCATGTGTCTGACCTGAGTTTATCTGCTTCCCTACTAGTGCTGTAAAATACGTTTGTCAAAGTCTCTACACAGCCAAAAGATGTAACCCTAGTTTTCCCTACGCTTAAAACAATTTTCCTTACAAATATCGTTACCTATTTATCTTCTTGTGTTTTGACACTGGTGGTCCAAATACAATACAAATTCTAGACACATGTTGGTCAACACTGTAAATATAGATAAGAACTGTAATGCTACGTTTCCACATAGGGGATTATCTCACTTATCGGGTAAACTCATTGATCCCAGGATTTAAGTACGGGGTTATCCAAACAAAAATGTGATGCTAACCCCATCGGTGAAGCTGGAATACGAGTTAATCCCGATAAGCACACATGGCCAGTGCTGCCAGGTTTTTTTCGAGCCTTCCCTCTAAATGTCATTCAATTTCCCTCTAAAATACAGTGTTTCCCTCTAAAAAAATTTTAAAAACCTCTGAAAATCCCTCTAAATTTAAGAAAATATATTAATATAAGGAAAATCATCTTTGTTACATTTTTTATTTGGGAACAAAAGAAAAAGTTTCAACAAACAGCAAAAAACAACAATTTAAAGTGAAGCTGAAGGGTCATACCCTGCGAAAGCGTCTAATACTTCGTTATCGCATTCACATTGGTAGGTGTTGTTGAATTGTTGAATTTTTTTAACATTTTTGTGGAAGGATTAAAAGATTTAGATGACTCAATCAAGAAGCTTTTTTGCGTTATAGAATCGGCAGTTCGAATTGAAGTTTTATTTCTCAATTTGATCTTTATAATATTCACGGTGGAAAATGCTCTCTCAACCGCCGCATTGTTTCACGTGTGTGACCTTGAGTTTCTTTGAAAGACAGAATGTGGTCTGACCGCGGACGAAAAAGCTGCGGGAACCAATAAGTGAAGATTTTATATGTCAAATAAATCTGGACGATACTCTCTTTCATAATATGTATCAACGAAATCTTTGAATAAAATCCCTTTTAAATTTCCCTCTAAAAGTTTTGTCCCTCTAAATCTACCTCTAAATTAATAAAAAACCTCTAAATTTAGAGGAAAAACCTCTAAGCTGGCAACACTGCACATGGCTGATACGAAGAGACAATTTCCCCAAGCATTATTAACCCTCGGACGAACCCTAACTTTTTATTACGTGGATGGACCATAAGCCCGTACGGACCTTGTATGCAAATTCCTTAGAAAATGTTTGCAAAATGAAATAAGACCATCTTTTTTTTATATTAAAGATTAATTGTTTTTATTGTCAAAATATATAATTATACATAATATTTATAGTTGTGGTGTTTGATTCTTGTTCGTTTTGCACGGCATACAACGGTGCATCTCCTCCGAATGTTCCATGCAGACGTACTTCAAGCAATCGTAGCATGCAAATCGTGTTTTCCTCTGCCTGTTGTTATGCTGTTGACATAAATAGCACGTTTTGTGGTGTTCACGGGGTGCAACGGGCGGTGCGTCGTTGGTAATGCTGTTGACCAAGGGTATGACATCGTAGTCCATCATTGCTCTGCTGATGTGCGGATAGCGGGTGATGCGTGGATTCAACGCTCTTTGCTCAATTTCCGGTGTAGCCAATTGTCGAACCAATTTATAAATGAATTGGCGCCTTTTATCGCTCCTTAGGGATGGCTCCTTTTCATTATATGCAATGAATGAGGCCAATGCAGCGATGTCCAAAATGTTGTAAAACAAGGCTAATGGCCAGCGTTTCGTTGGTCTTTTACATGTGTATTCACTAGGCTGGGTCGTTTTTACGAAAGTTCTATGATCGCGTTGGAATAGTAAAATTATGTTTCCTTATGTATAAAAAAAAATTTTGTGTAAAAAAGATTCAAAATAAGCTGCATCTTCATACCGCGCAAGCGGATTGAAAGTTGGAAACAAAATTTATATGAGATTTTTCCGACTTCAATGATAACATTTAGAATTTCTCAGCTTTAATCTCATTTTTTAAATACATTATGTTCCCAGATATTTTTGGTCATAAAACTGTCTTACAAAGGAAAGCAACCAGTGCCGTAGCAATTCTGTTTTGCGTGAGGGGGAAAAATTATTTTTCCAATTTGCGTGGGGGGACAAAATTATTTTTTCAATTTTATTCATGGGCAAAAACAAAAATACGTGAAGGGGCAAAGCCCCCTCTTGCCCCTATGGTTGCTACGGCACTGAAAGCAACGAAACTACGATCGACCAAAATTTTACGGAGATATGGTCGAAGAAACTCAGACCTGAGGAAATTGCTCCAAGACATGCCAAAAATGTGTTCGAACCTATTAATTTTGTAACCATTTGGAAGAAGGCATATTGCCATTTCAAAAAAATCTTCCTTGAAGAAAATCGGTTATTTCGTAAGAAGTTATAACAATTTATATATTTATCTATTTATCGGTTTCATTTCAGAACATGCCCTGAAAAAAAGTCCATGAAAGTTTAAAATCCTTCTGCTTGAGCTCGAACAGGAAAAAACACCAATTTTACTATTCCAACGCGATCATACAACTTTTTTTTTCATATAAGAACGACCCACCCTAGTATTCACCCAGCATTTGGTCCATGGTCTCAACACCGGCTTTATTTTTGTTGTAATCCAAGATTGCCATTGGTTGGCTGTGCGGTCCTTGTACGTTAGTTGTATAGTGTGCCGTTAAGATAAGAATAACCGCTTTATTCTTTTTTGGCACAAAGGAGCAAAGAGCAACGTCATTGTTATGAAATCCAAACAATGAGCTGTGTATTTGGCGTGTCCTATTCTTCAAAAATTCCCGTGGTATGTATGGTTTATTTGCCCGTAATGTGCCAACAAATGCCGTTTTCTGAGTTAGCAAATCTTCAGCCAATTGAAGCGACGCAAAGAAGTTATCTGCATATAGAGTGCGGCCTGTGAACAGGTACTTGTTCATTAGCGTTGTTGTGACATTGTAGCCTAGGTTTATGGCACGCTCTTGGCCAGGTGGATTTCAAGAGTATATGATACCTTTCAGAGGATAGTTGGTTTTAGCATCACATAACCACCACACTTTTATGCCGTATTTGGCTGGTTTGGACGGAATATATTGTGTGAATGGCGTTCGTCCTCTGTATGGAAATAATTGTTTATCCACAGTTAGTGCATCGTGTGGTAAATATTCGTTTGACAAATTACTTTGCAGCATATTCCAAATATCGTCAATAGCAGCAGTTTTGCTAGATTGTGTCCTTTCCACACGAGTATTCACGTTGTCAAATCTGATAAACCTCAACAAAGTTTTAAATCTGTTTAGTGGCAATGATGCTCGATAAAGTGCAGAATGATCTGTATTCCACAGACAAGTAACTGGCTCACGATTTGATTTATCTAATCCAGATTTTAGTAGCACTGCCAAAAACGCATCAAGCTCTCGAACTGTAAGCGGCGTCCATTCTTTTTTCTGCGTGGGATTTGCCGAATTCCACTCTTGAATCACTTGTTTGGCTTTCCGATTTGTCTCTCTGATGATTACGAGGGACATTTCCTCAGTAAAAATCCATTTGAATATGGACAATGGATCACATGATGTCATCAATGGACCTGGTCTTCTATTTCCGATGTGGAAAATATTATGTGCCCTTATACGTGAACTTGGTGGCGTAGCTTCATACCATTTTATCCCATTTTTAGCAGTATAAAACGTATTTGGAGTTGTTGCTGCATTTGGCGTCTCTTCTTCATCTTCGTCACTTGAGTCTTCATCCACGCTTTCTATTACACCTTCCGTTTCACAGTCAGAGCCTTCATCATGGATGTTGAAGGTTGGATCACTTATCTGGTCGTCATTTCCACCAAGAAAGTCATAACTTTCTTCATTGAGCACATCACTTGCGTTCAAAAAATCGTTTTCTTAAAAAATATTTGCCGACATTATTTTAAATTATTATTTCACTTCGAAAAATAAAACACAACTGTTGAATGTGCTGCATGCGAAACTGGTTTATAAACCTTTTTGAACAAGATTCAGGTAACAAATACGAAGCAGCTGCACAGGCATGCATTCAGCTACCTGGGTTGTAAAATCATTAGAAATCACTTATTTCAGGATACAGGGGTAGAAAATAATTAAAAATAGCTTATTTAGGGATAGAACTAAACGCAACTGCATTTTTATGACCCACAAAAATTATTTCCATGAATAAATTAAACTAATATGCAAAATTTCCATACCAGGTCCTTACGGACCTTATGGTCCATCCGCGTACTATTCGCACGAAAACAACAATAACTCCTAAACTAATAATCCGATCGCGTTGTTTGTTTGAAAATCAAAAAGGTCCCTACGGACCTTATAATCCATCCGAGGGTTAAATACGAATTATCGTTAAATAACAGATTTTCATTTTCACCATCCTAAATGGCAACTCGTACTTAAATGCCCCATATCGGGCACTTAAATAGAGTTTATGCGTGTGTATTCCTAATGGAAACAGCTGATCTAAAAAGAAAAACTTTCTTTATGAAGGGTTACCCAGAAAACATTTACCCTACTTAAATATATCTAACAAAATCGATTCATTTTTATTCAATTCGATCGAAGAATCAAAAACATTTACATATATTATCAATCACTCGAAATAAATATTTTTCAAGCCTACACAAACAACAAACATTCAATGCGGCCGAATATTTCGGTTGGATTTGCTAACGTCTTGCAAATTAGTTAGGAAAATGGTTACAAATTTAATATAGCACATATATAGAAATGTTATTAACTGTGTAGACATATCTTTTTTCGCACCGGTATATTTTATTAAAAGTCGAATTAACAATTAAAATTCTGCGGTTTCGATAAATTCTTTCCGTTTCTCATCGCTTTGCGAATTCTCTAATCCTGTTCTCAAACTAATTTTGTACTTTGCGGTTTTATAATTTGAAACTTTAAAACAAATTGACAATATTTTTAGCTTAAAGTATGCACAATAATGCAGCAACAACACCAATTATGCGAATACTTAAAACTAATATGCAAACTAATGCTATGCTCTCACTATAGGGGTTAAAGGGCTCTACGCAGATATGACGGAAGTAATTTTCCTATATTAAACACATGCAAAAAAAACCAAGATGTACTTTGAGGTACTTCAGCTACTTCAACGTATACGCAGATTTCAAGCAATCAAGCACGCAGGGTTGTATTTAAATTTCAGTGAGAGCAGTCTTTTTACTTCAAGACAACAACGAGCATGTTCATTGTTTGACAGAAGTAAATGAAGAACAGCTGTGCAATGGAGACGGAATTTTCCGATTTTGAGTACGAAATTTCATTTGATGATATTTTGAAAGAAAATTATGAAGCTAGTTCAACAAATAGAAAAAAAAAAGGAAAAGCCGGACTGAAAATTTTTCTCAGCTTGATAAACAGCGGCTGGTAGACCTCGTTCGCGAAAAACGAGACATTTAGGATCTCAAACAAAAAGGACATAGCAACACGTTAGTTATTGATGAACATTGGGCAGAAATTGGCACGTTGCTAGGAAAAACAGGTAAGAATTATAAAAATAGTTTGTATACTATACAAATAACAAATTTTGTTTTAGCTGTTGAATGCAAAATAGCTTGGATTGCCATAAGAGAAAGCTACCGCTACCAAGCCAGAGCTGCAAAAATTAAAAAAAGTGGAAGTGCTGGTGGCGAGCTGCTTGAAGGACCCCACTTTTCTGAATCAGCTTCCACCAATTTTCAGTTCGATTTAAGCTTCCTTGGAGACACCTCGCAAAAAAGGAGGTACGCTATAAGTAGTTTTGGTTCAAGTTGTGACAAAAGAAATGAATTAAAAAATGTTTTCTAGAACGTTTCAATCGGTGGAAAATTTGAGGACCGATTTGGATGCTTCAATACTTTTATGTAAATAAACGCTTACTTTAATGCATTTTCAAAGGTACTATATTTTTGCATTGTAGGAAGACCAACCAAAATCGAAGCAGCCCAAGTCAGACAAAATCTTGACCGAGTGTCTTGACATACAGAAGAGACTTTTGCAGGAACACTCAAATGCAAACAAAAAAACATTGAAGTACACAGAGTTTTGGGTATATGTCGAGAGCCTGGTAAAAGATTTACCAGAAAAGGACTTTTTGGAGCTGCAACAAAGCTTTTTGACAAAAGTGTTTGAAAAAGTTTCTCACAATTGATTTTATTTTTCGTTTTTTTTTCTAATGGCCATGTCACTCTATTGCCGAAATTGTGTTGTTTCAGAAAGAAAGCCTCAGTTTTAAATGTCACATTTAGTCTGAAGTTATCTGAAATTATGTAATTTTGGCTAAAATGTGTCTTGGCTATTAAGCAATTTAAGTTTATGTTTTTATTGAAGTTTCCTAGTCAATTGAAGGGACTTTTAAGTTTGAAACCTTCTACTTAAATATTTGCTAGTCATTTGAAAAGGACTCATTTTGTTTTAGTTTATATACGTTTTTTGTTATATTGAAAATAAATAAAAAAGAAAAAAATTATAAAAATAAAATAAATTATCAATTCATTTGTTTTTTTTTTTTTTAAACCATCAGTGCGCAGCATTTTCCTGCCAAGAAAGCGACCCAGAAGGACTGTTGAAAAAATTCTTCAATGTATTTCTCACATTTTTAGCTTGGTCACTGGTTCGACCGGTAGCACTCTGTGATATATCGGAGAGGCCAACATTTTCAGGAAACATAAATTCGTTCTCTGCATTCGAGCTTTTATTTTGGGAAGAGTATCCGCTATCATTTTGTAAAAGAAAGTTGTGGAGCAAGCAGCACACTGTAATTATTTTTTGTGCCCGATCTGGCTTGCATAACAGTCCCTTTTGCAGACAAATCCACTTCCAAGACAAAATACCAAATGCGTTTTCGATGCATCTACGGGCTCTGCTCAGTCGGTAGTTAAATACTCGCTCTTCTTTACTCAAGTTCCTTCCACCATAAGGCTTCATTATTCTTTTTGATAAAGGAAACGCATCATCTCCCACGATAAAATAAGGCAATCGTGTTCCAAAGAAGTCAGTGTCTTCCGGGAAAAACATTGTATTTTGTGAGATGCGACTTCCTATGCTGGAATTCCGAAACACATTGGCGTCTCCTTCACTTCCGTACGCACCAATGTCCAGATACGTGAAGCGGTAGTTGGCATCACAAATTGCCATTATGACCAGCGAGAAGAAGCCCTTTAAAAAAAATTGAATGTAATATCGAGCCCTAACCGCCAAATTGACGTAAGCGACAAAAAACATATTTTACAGGAGAGCGTTTTTTCTGAACTTGTTTGCATTGACTGGCATACAAATTATAAAACTTATAGTGCAATATCTCCGTTAATATTGAGCATATCTTCGTAATATTTTACTAGGTGATGAGTTTCAGGAATTAGAACATATTTTCATCAAAAAGTCAATTTCGGAAAAATTGTCACTTACGTCAATTTGGCGGTTATGGCTCGATATGATACCAACATATGTACATTTAAAAAATATTGAAGTAGGTACCTTGTAATTATAAAAAAGAGTACCGCTATTTTTTGGACTTCTTAGGCGCACATGCTTGCCATCGACTACCCCAACGCAATTTGGAAAATTCCATTGTTTTTCGAACTCTTTTGCCATTCGCTGCATATTAGCTTCATTCCACTGAGGGATCACAAACTTCAGTTCTTTTATAATGGCTACGCAAACGTCGTCAATTATTTTCCCGAAATGTTGCTGGCTTACTCTGTAACACGAGATCACATGCCTCTGCACATCTCCTGACGCAAGAAATCTGCAAATAGAACGACATACATAATGTTTTCATGTTAGTTTTTCTAATTAGCCCTACTTGCGTTGTCGCCGTTGACGCTGTTTTTTAAATAGTAATATTTAATAATTTAAGTATGTTGATAAAATAAACATTGTCAATAAAAATTTTTATCAATATTATTGCACGTTAATGGGCCGTAAGGAAACGAACAAACGACAAAATACCAACGTGACCAAGGTGACAACGCGAGTACTCCCGGTTTTTTGTCGTATAAAAAATTTAAAACCTTACTCCAAAACAATGGCCAATTTCTGCTTAGGGGATATAAGGTCCTTCCACGTTAATCGCTTCGGTGAAAGATGATGCTTAACCAGTCCGAAAAGCTTTTCAAAATTTTCAACACTCATATGAAAATTTTCTTTAAAAACTTTTGCGTTTTGGGCCATGTTTATGAACTAAAAGTAGTTTAAATTCCTTTATTGCTTTTCGTTACCCTACACTTTATTGACTTACATCCGTTTCGAAACGTCCTTTTGTATTCCTGTCCAGAAGATATGGACTAACATGGTATGATATCCTCTTTCGCTGTATCCTCGTTCGCTGTTTTTCCTCGCATATCAAATAGCAAATGAGTGTACTATTTAGTACTAATAACTGTGATCTGAAATAATAGAAACATTAAGCAAATACTATACGCATAAAAATTCCTTTTAAAAACATACATTAAAGCACTATCCATTTCCTCAGTTTTAAGTTCCCGTTGATTTCACGTTTTTATGTTCTTAGAACTTGTTGAACAGCTGATGAGGTAGAGTAAAAGAAATGTGAAGCTCGCTTGACTATTTTGGCAAAATGCCTGATACGGGAAACTCCCTACACACTTACTTACTTCACAAGAATGAGCTCTATACTTCCTGCATATCTGCGTAGAGCCCTTAAGTTCTTAACCCGATACTTTAACTCAAAGCGTTCATATCAGCTCCAAGCGAGTTAAGGTTTACTAACGTCATATGACCCAGCCGGAAAGTTGACTACTTCGGGACTACTTCCGAAGTGGTGAAAGCTCATACTGCGACTACTCGCATTACTAACCCTAACTTCTAATGAAGTTTGTTGGGAGATGACCGCTGTTTTCACTACATTCATGCGATAATGTCCGGCTTGGGAGTTTGAAAACTAAAAAACGCGTTAGGTATATCATCGAGAAATTTTAAATAAAAATGGAATTTGCTTTATTAGAAATGTTTAAAGAAGCTGAAAAATCCAAATGAATGTTGGAAGCAATAATATCAGAAGAGCATTGCAATGTCCGAAGGAACAAAGAAAGATTAATGGAGCTAATGGTGTAAGCGGCATCACAAAATTTCCCCCCAAAATTTACATATCTAAATACTTGGATCCTTGCCCACTCATTTTCTGCACGTGAAAGCTTCCGGTCAGTGTCGTATTAAATTTTTACCCGGTTTTTGTACTCGGTGTTAGCAAATGTAACTGAAAATTTCAAGTGCAACTCTGCGCTAACCTCAGAGTTAAATGTTAACCCGGGGTTTATTTTCGGGTTAGATGATTTTTTTATATGCGTTTTGACATTTGAAACCCTGGGTTTCGCCGATAACCCTAACTCGGCCTAGTGAGAACATAGCATAAGGGCCCTATACCGAAAGCCTGGGTAAGTTCAATCGACTCTAAGCTGAAGAGCATCGCGTCTCTTATCAGAGCTTCGGAGGAAAGAGTTATGCAGAAAATAAGTGAACTTGGTGCCGAACTGCACAATGTGAGAGCCGACGTCGCATATACTAAGCAGAGATTGACTGCAGTGGAGGAACAGAGCAAAAGAGAGATTGATAGTCTGAAAGCCGAATTCAGCGTACTTAACGGCGCGACCAACGCGCCAAGCACGCAGAAGCCGCTATTCAGCTCTGGCTGCTGAACTTCTTAAGTTGATAAAGCTGAATAACGGGTTCTGCGTGCTTGGCGCGTGGGTCACGCTGGGTTCTACACCTCTATTTAGTCATTAGTTTTGGAGATCCCATCTTGTTTAAGATGTCATTTTATAGAAAAAAAAGGTCAGCTTTCGTTTAAAGTTATTTAAAAAAATATCAAAAATGTCGCATTGGATGAAAAATTGCTTATAAAAATAAAAACCTTTTTTTGTGCATCAATAATAAATTCTGCGGATTGTAATATTTTTTTTCGGAAAGAGCAGACAAAAATCTATAAAAATCCTTTATCACATTTTTTGAATTTGCCAATTTTCGAGACCTAGAATTTTTTGAATACAGAAAGGACGGAAAGTTTAACACCCTGTATCTAGGCACCCGGTCAATATTTTCCCTCCTCCTTTTGCACAATTCATGTACTTTCATAGAGCAACATTTCCACCCAGTTTCATCAAAATCCAAGTTATGAAGTTTTTTGAGCGGGTACACTTGACGTGAAATGCCCCATATGTAATGCTGTTCACATGAAAACACCTACCATACGTGATGTTTTCGTTTGCGCGCGAAAAAGAACCTTAACTATGCACCCATCATAGTTTATTTTCAGACAGGTTTTGAGAGGAACCAGCTTATTAAAGCAATTGCAGGTTTTTGCAAAATTAATAAGAGATCACTGCTGCTGGCTGATATCGGACTCTCAGGAGAGAATAATATATATGTACACGAGTGTCTCACAAAGTCAAACCGTGCATTAATGCAGTATGCATCTCAACTGAAGAGACAAAAATTGTTTGGAGCTGCATTCTCGATTCGTGGGCAAGTGTATGTGAGAGTGGGTGCCGATGGCGAAACGAAACTCGTGGGTAATATCTCTGACGTTAATAGAATTGCCAGTGTGAGCTATCAGAGTTAGTGCTGTGTTTTATTGAGTATTTTCTAAAATATGTGCTCATCATGGATAAAGTATTATTAATAGTAGTCTGTCTCTTATATTTTTCTTTTCTTAAAAATATTTTTTTCTCTCACACACTGTCAGCTGTTTCTTATCAATATTTCTGTTTTTTTTTCAAATCTGAATTTTGAAGCCAATTCGAATGTGCCTTGTTAATATTTAATTATGGTTAACTCTTCTTCGAATTTCGACACTGACCACTTGACGCTTATATTGCAACTCATACGAAACCGGCAGCCAGGTCTTCAGTTATGCCACTTCAATGCACGTAGCTTAAACTCAGAGAAGCTTGGTTATTTAAATAATGCTTTTTGCGATCTGAGTTCATATGATGAGTTCATGATTTTGTATGTGTTACAGAGACGTAGTTCAATGTTGATTTTGGCAATGATATTTATGCCCTTTGTGGCTATAATTTCAGTAGACAAGATCGCTGGACGGGGGCGCGTGGAGAAGGTAATGCTATTTATAGTAAAAAAAAAATCTGCAGTTAAAATTAATTTGTGCATCTGACCAGATAGCCAAATGATTGCACGATGCGTGCTTAATCACCCTCACGCGTGCCAGAATGAGATAACTCATGACTGCGAAATATCAGACATATGCCATGTCACTCACGCTGCTTATTTGCATTCACGCGTGATTTTCTTAGCCAAATGATTACATGATGCGTGCTTAAACACTGTAACGCGTGCCAGGATGAGATCACGCGTGACTTCAAAATTTCATACACTTGTCATGTCAGCTACGTGCTTGTTTGCAATTAAATTTGAACATTAAAATTTATATTATCGAAATCTCGAGCTTTTGGACATATGTTATATGTAGATTTTGGTAACTCATTCTTTTTTTTTCTAGTGAAAAAATTGACAAGACATTGAAGGTTAGAAATGGTTTATAGGAAAACAATAATATTAGTTCATTACAATTTATGTATATACTTACGTTTTTGTTTTTGTGTGGATTAGATTTCCAGCTCGATTCCAGCTCACGAAATACAATTATTAAATAATCAGATCGATATAATTTTGATTGAATTACGCAAAACACAAGTAGGTCCCGACCAGTCTGATCGTGCACTAGAGCTGGCAAACTATCGATGGTTCTATGAAACAGCTTACAGCTGTTGACGTACAAGCTTTTTCGATGCGTTTTCAAAAGCACGCGTGACATTCTCACGTGACTGCTTTTTCGCTGCGTTTTAAGGGACATGCATGAGACCCCCGACAATGTGATAGCTTTTAATCTTAATTTTCGGGCTCACGCGTGAAATCACGCTGTGCTATGTTCGTGATAATCACAATAGCTATCTGGATGAAGCACTGGCCCCTGTCGAGCTTATGTTAGTAGAATTTCAGGATTCTTTTAACGGATTGCTTGTAGTCTGTTTTTATAATCCACATAAATCATGATATTTTACCAAACTATTTGAAAATCTAATCAAATTTAATTTTAAATATGAACATATAGTGATATGTGGTGATTTTAATTGCGATATTTTGGTCAATGACTCAGCGTCGGAAGGACTGTTGAACTTTATAAGTAGTGCAGGTGTTAGTGTTCTGAATGGGTACGCCAAGCGTTTTGCTTCAAACAACAGACCTAGTCTTCTGGACCTGTTGTGTGTCTGCACCTCAAACAGTGTACTGCACCATGAACAACTGTCTCTACCTGGTATTTCAGACCACGATATGCTGATTTTATCATATAATATCAAATTTTCACGTACCGTCTCAAGTGCGACTTTTTACTTCAGACACTTTAACAGAATAAATGAAGAATTTTTACTAATGAAGGCTAGTTACGTTGATTGGAGTGAATGCTGGTATTACGCAAGTGTAAACGAAAAACTTAGTTGTTATGTTTCCAATATTGAAAGTCTCTTCAATAGATATGTGCCGTTGGTTAAAAAACCATAAGCAGTTCTAGGCCACCCTGGTTTACCACTCAGGTACAAAGTGCGATTCATGACAGATATAGGTGTTATATGCTATGGAAGCAATCTCCGACTGATGCAATTTGGGAGTTATATCGTATATCCCATAATCGTGCAAGTATGGTTATGCGCAGCTCTAAACAGACTTTCTACCATAACAAACTTGGAACTGATTTTCGTCCCAAGGCTCTTCGGCCTAACCTAAAAAAGATTGGTGCAATTTCAAAATCCCAGTGAAGTTGCAACGTGGATGTGGATCAGATGAATGACCATTTTGTATCATCAATGACTCATAACCTTGCCACATCTCTATCATTATCAAATACTTGTAGAGCGGGGCCTTCTAGGCATAGTTTTGCCTTTCGCTGTCTCTCTGAAGTCCTTAAAGGCTTATTTTCTATCAAATAAGATGCTATTGGTGAAGATAATGTTAGTTTAAAATTTTTAAAATTAATACTACCATTTATTATATCACCATTGACACACATCTTGAACTTTTGTATCACTTCAACGACTTTCCCTAAGAAGTGGAAAAGTGCGAAGGTTCTACCAGTAGCTTAAAATAATTCTCTTAATTCTCTCAGCGATTTTCGCCCAATTAGCATGTTTCCTTCAATTTCTAAATTTTTTGAGAAATGTTTATCGCGCCAGAATCTCTCGAGTCACATGACCTCCTGAATATAAACTAGTTTGGTTATCGTCAAAATCACAGCTGTACCACAGCCATGCTCAAGATATTTGAGGATATGCGACCGACATATTACCGTGGGGATATCACTATTCTTGCATTTACAGATTTTTATAAAGCTTTAGATAGTGCCGATCAGGAGCTTTTAGTCGAGAAACTTGTGTAATGTTCTGTAGCAAAACATCAAAGTTAATTAAAAGTTGTCTATCGAGTAGACTTCAAAGAGTTTGCCTAGGTGATAATTTTTCTCCTATTCGTCCGTTCAAGTCTGGTGTTCCTCAGGGATCCATACTTGGACCCATTAATAATTGGCTTTTTGCCCAGTTTCACCGCCCGTCCAATTTAATCGTTCCGATCTTTAGTTATTAGTCGACGTTGTTATGAGTCAAACAGTAAAGCAGCCCATATTGTGACTTAAACAATACTGCTAGCGACAACAGATAGCCGAAAACCGCAAGCTGGCGTTTCGCACCTCCATACAAGCATGCCAAGTGCAACGTTACATCGTAGGTGATCTTACGCGGAATCGCCATATATGCGAAGTATTCGAGTATGAAAATCTAACATTGGTCATGACCAGGGATGCCCGCGGAGCAAGCTTCGGAGCATTGAGAGCAAATGCTTGTGTACATACACAAAAGGCAACAAGCAAGCTGAGAAATCGAAACCTGTTTAGTCTGACATCAGGCAGCGAACGAGCAAGACCTATGTCGGATGAAGCAAAAAGAGAGAACTGAAAACGGCGAAAAACGTTCTTCAGTGCAATGCGCACACACACTATCGCAAGCTTTCAATGTAGTGGTGGGCATCCCTGGTCATGACTCATGACAAAAAACGACCCAGACACTCGGAAGCACACATGCACATGTCAGCATGCGTTAGCCCATGACACCATTCCCGAAGAACACACCAGCGTCTGCAGAGTGCAGACTTAGGTTAAGAATAATTAGTATATAAGCTTTGTATTTAAAACTAATAAATCAGTTGTTCAGTAGTTGAGTTATGAGTTAATAGTCGAGATTCGATAACGTACCTACACTAATAAATCATGCTGAATATAAAAACATAAAAAAGAGTTTTCCTATTCGTTCGAATATAAGGTCCGATAGGCGAGTGCAGGATTTCAGAAAAAACCGCACAACATTAGTGGCGCAGTCGGTTTTAACAACTACTCGAAGCAGTTGACGTCCTACGTGTACAACATCGGGTCCGCGAAAAAATTCGACCGCGAAGTATTGCACTTTTAGGGACATTAAAAAGACAAATAGTCCTTGATATTCAATAAAATTCTTCCGTAAGAGTAAGCCTTGTTGCACTATTAAATGTTGCTAACTGTTGAATGTGTGTTCAGGCACTGCGAACAGAGCCCGGGAATGGGGATCAGGCTCCGAGGGTATTGCTATATTTATAGAGCCCATGGTTTTCCATGTTTGGAGAGTAAGGAATCCTTGTTAAATTAATCATTAAATTGATTTTTGTTGTTATTGCAATATAAAGTAAAACGTCCTTTTTCGTCACGAAAAAATAATCCGCTAAAAATAATCCACGAAAAATAATCCACGAAAAATTATCCGCGAAATAACATTTTGATTCATCAAAGCCGCCGCATCGGATATATAATTTAACGATTACAAGCACGATGATGAGTACATGAAAAGCCATATCATTTATTGAAATTCAAATGGAAGGTCGAAGACTTACGTACATAGTTTCGCGCTCCGTAAACAATAATATTTAATAACAAAAAGTATATATTGAGCAACCAGCATTAATATGAGAAAAGCACAAAAGCATTCTCCAAGAAGGACTGCAGTGTTTTTGAGCCGCTCCACCAGTAAATTGTGTGTTTGAAACACAAAATAAAGATAAGTATAGTGAATATATTATACATACGGACATTCGTATATTATTTGTTGTCGTCCAACTTCTAGGAACGATAGAAAGAGACACTCGGTCTCTGCTAGCTGCTCTGCCCGAAAGTGATGCCAATCGGACACAGTCCACCATCCAATAGCTGCGACACGAACCAGTTAAAAGCTGGGCTTAATCAACATCCCCGTAGGGAAAATTTACTAATTCCCAGTAGGGAAAGTACACAATATGGTGACAATCTGGACCAGTCTACAAGTGAACAGGCAGGTATAAGCCAATTCAAAAATATAAAAATCCAGTTCGAAAGAAAGAGATCGAACTCTACCAGTGGAATAACTTCTCTTAACGTTAAGAAAAATAGCCCTAACAACACTCCTAAGAGTATTTTACCGAATTCCCCTTTGGACGCTCTTCCTAGAGATGTAATTGAACTTAATTCGTCCAAACAAAGTCCAATAGTTGCTGAAATGAATAAAGAGCAACACAAGCAGCAGGCGGTGCTAATCGGTATGCACCGTTATATTAATATTACGAAGAGGAAAAGAAGCCCTTCCGGAAAAAATGACAAGAGGGCCAAACTAAATAAAATGGAAGCTCCTGCTTCTCAAGAAAGACTAATTGGTAATCGTTTCGCTCCACTTGCTGCAATTTCTGATGAAAATTCAGCAGAAAATCAACCAAAAAAGTATTAAAACCGCCCCCAATCTATTTGCGCGAGCGGAGCTCGAATGCACTTGTTGCCAAATCAGCTAATTTATTAGGCAATAGCAACTTTTACGTAGTTCCCTTAACTAGGGGTAATATCGATGAAACTAAAATTCAAACAAACACGGAAGATAGTTACCGAAAAGTTGTAAAAGAGTTTGAAGGAGCGAATAAAAATTTTTACACATACCAGCTGAAGAGCAGCAAAGGTATTACAGTGGTGATCAAAGGTATTGAAGCAGATGTTGACACAAACGAAATAAAGAGTACGCTAGAAGAGAATGGTTTTCACGCAAGATCGGTTATAAATATATTTAACAAAGCTAAAATTCCTCAGCCTATGTTTAAAGTTGATCTGTTGCCGGACAACTTAAAGCCTAAAAAAAACGAAATCCATCCGATATACAATGTGCAGTTCCTGTTGCATCGTAAAATAACGGTAGAAGAGCCACATAAAAGAAATGGTCCCATACAATGTGCCAACTGCCAAGAATTTGGACACACAAAATTGTATTGTACATTGCGCACCGTATGTGTAATATGTGGCGACCTTCATCACAGCTCAGTCTGTGATAAGAAATAAAAAAATTATCGCAATTTACTTAAATGTAGTAACTGCGATGGAAATCATTCAGCAAATTTCAGAGGTTGTCTAGTTTATCAATATCTGAAAAAACGAATCAATATTAAAAAAGAATCAGCTCGTAATCCTACAAAAAATATTACTGTTTCGGTACCATTATCCTCTCACAACCTTAATTTGAACCCTGTAACTCAAGGAGTTTCTTATGCAAATGCACTAAAACCCGCGACCCCTATTAGTGCTCCTTCTAACAATAACAGTAGTCTTGAGATAGTGATATCTACTCTAACTCAAAGTTTGTCCCAATTTATGCAAACAATGCAAAGCTCACTCGACAGATTTGTGCAAATGCAAATACAATTAATGACAGCACTTTTGGCTAAAATATGAATTTCCTAAAAATTTGTGCCTGGAATTCGAACAGGTTACGCAAGCATAAGCTAGAAATTCAGAATTTCTTAAATCAGGAAGAAGTTGACGTTATGCTTCTCTCTGAAACACATTTAGCAAACAAAAATTTCTTCTCAATCCCCGGGTTTATATTTTATCAAACCAACCACCCAGATGGCAAGGCGCATGGAGGCAAGGGTATACTTATTCGTAGGAGAATACAACATTTTATTCTAGACTCGTACAGCTATGATTTCAGGCAACAACGCTTTGCGTAATAGTGAGAGGTAAAAATCTGGTTTTATCGGCGATTTATTGCCCACCTCGCTTCAGCATAGCCGAAAAAATGTTCTTAGACTTCTTTAAGACATTAGTTGATAAGTTCCTAGCAGCAGGAGACTATAATGCAAAGCGCACTTTCTGGGGTTCCAGAACGTGCAATCCTAAGGGTCAGCAATTATACAAGCCAATTGTCAATAAAAACAATTCTATAGACCTTGTATCTCCCAAACAGCCAACTTAATGGCCAACAGATCTCCAAAAAATTCCAGACCTCTTAGATTTCGGAAGAACTAAAGGTATTGCAAGAGAGCTTATATCTGCAAAAGCAACATGCGACCTCTCCTCAGATCATTCCCCAGTTGTATTCGTTTTGAACAAATATCCGGAACCAGTAGAACGCCCACCCAACTTAACAGATGCAGGCACAAATTGGTTAAAATACAAAAAGCACATAAGTGCGCATATTCATACCAACTATAAAATTGATTGCATTGATCATATTGACGATGCCGTAACTGTTTTTAAGTCTTATTTGGCATCAGCAGCGCAAAAATCGACTCCTCATACTTAATATAGAACAAAAAAGCCTTATCTAATAGGGAAATCGAAAATTTCGTCGCAGAAAAACGAAGATCCAGGCGCGAATGGCAGCGGGTCCGTTCTCCGTTAGCCAAAAAAAAGCTAAAAGAAGTAGAAAAAAAGGTAGAACAAGTTTAAATAGGGAGAAAGAATCTAAAACCCGCAACTTTGTCGAGAACCTTACGCCAAGAGGCTCAAATCGCAGTTCCTTGTGGTTGGCAAGCCGCTCTATGAAGACACCAGTACAGAGTGAAACACCCGTTCGGTGCCTCAACAGTGGATGGGCGCGCTTAGATGAAGAGAAAGCTATGGTTTTTGCTTTACACCTCAATAAAGTATTCCAACCGAATCCGAGCAATGCTGAGCATATTCTCCCAACTTTGTCCGAAAACACTCGTAGAATTTCCATACAAATCAGTTCAAGAGAAATTGCCAGTATCATAAAAAATGAACTTGTCTGCAAAAAAGCCCCGGGACATGATCTTGTCATTCCAAAAATGTTAAAAAAAATATACCATCCGTAGCAGTAAAATTTTTAACAGTCTTATTTAATGCAATTATTGAATTCAGCTACTTCCCAAAAGATTGGAAACGGTCGGTTATTAAAATGGTGCCTAAGCCAGGAACAGATCCTACCCAAACATCCTCTTATAGACCAATTAGCCTCCTGCCGTGTCTCTCAAAATTATTCGAAAAGTTACTCATAACTAAATTAACACCTTATCTGCAAGAGCAGAACATTATCCCTCCACATCAATTCGGGTTTAGAAAACAACACGGTACTATGGAACAGGTAAATCGGATAACAAATGAAATAAGACTTGCCTATGAAAATCGGGAGTACTGCTCTGCAGTATTCCTTGATGTGCAACAAGCGTTCGATAAAGTTTGGCATGACGGACTGTTATACAAAATCAGAAGATTACTTCCCTTTAATTTTCACGCGATCTTTGAGTCATACTTAAAACATAGAACGTTTCAAGTAAGACATAACTCATTTATTACAAAAACCTTTCAAATAAACGCGGGAGTCCCCCAAGGGAGTGTTGTTGGACCTTGTATACACAGCAGATATTCCAAATAACGATAGAATATTGATTTCAACATTTGCTGATGACACAGCGGTACTTAGTCGGCACAAGGACATAAGTATCGCAACTTCTCAGCTCCAAGATCACTTGAGCGAAATTCAAAGCTGGTTATCTAAATGGCGAATCAAAATTAATGAGCTCAAATGTCAACACATTAATTTCACGCTCAATAGAAAAGCTTCTCCAGACGTTTTCCTTAATAATGTACGCATCCCACAATGTGAGGAAGTGACATATCTCGGTATTCATTTGGACAAAAGACTGACATGGCGTAAGCATATTGAAGCCAAGAGAACCCAAATGAAGCTTAAAGCTAACAGCCTGCACTGGTTAATAAAAAGCCGCTCTCCTCTAAAGCTTGAATATAAAATCCTTCTATACAACCAAGTTATAAAACCAATATGGACGTATGGTTTACAATTAGATGGAAATGCCAGCTCTTCGAATATCGAAATCCTGCAAAGAGCACAGTCCAAGATCCTAAGGACTATAACAGGAGCTCCTTGGTTTGTTTCGAATGAACGGATTCATAAAGAGCTCAACGTAGAACTGGTTAAAACAGAGTTCACCAATATCAAAAACAAATACTTCAATAAATTGCGCAGACATGTAAATCCACTTGCCCGTGGATTATCGAACACATCGTACTCTTCCAGATTGAAAAGAAATGACCGGCCAGCAATTATAAATAGTTCTACAACAGAAAGTGCAATCCATGCACATCCATCAACTCAGCTTTCCTAGCTGATCGTCATCTCGGTGGGTGCACTCCATGCACCCTTGCAATCCACGCACATTCATAAACTCAGCTTTCCTAGCTGATCGTCATCTCGGTGGGTGCACTCCATGCACCCTTGCAATCCACGCACATTCATTAACTCAGCTTTCCTAGCTGATCGTCATCTCGGTGGGTGCACTCCAAGCACCCTTGCAATCCACGCACATTCATAAACTCAGCTTTCCTAGCTGATCGTCATCTCGGTGGGTGCACTCCATGCACCCTTGCAATCCACGCACAGCCTAGCTGCTTAAATCTTCATTTCCGCACCGCCAATATTACACGTGTTTCTTCACACATCAGCAAAGCCTAGTTTTCGGTATCCGAGCCCCGCAATGAACTAATTACTAAGTCATAAACTTTTCAATTAAGAAAATGCTTTGTGATTTGTAATATTGTCAAATTAGGTGTAAGATTTATAAACTTATTGCTAGACTCCTATCTTAGAGAGTCATCCAATAAATAATAAAACGTTAAAAAAAAAAATAAAAATAAAAAATGGAAGGAAATAGCACAATTATAGAAAATTTAAAGCAATAAGTATTCACTTACGAGCGTTTAACTGCTAGTTATTTTAGGCAATTGTTGGAAGTCTTAGAGTCATTATATAAGAAAATAATTTTTTTTAATTTAGTTCGCAGTGAAATAGAAGGTAAGACTCAAGAAGAGAAATTCGACATAGTACTTGAACATATAAGAGAAAACGCAAGTGATAAAAGAAGTAAAGCTTTTGAAAAGAAATCGAAAAGTTACAGCTTAAGGACTCTACTCCGTTAAAGTAAATGCGAAGATAGTAAAGTGTTCTCTCTTTTAAAGTAAGTAAGTCAGGGGTGATATTACAATGACAGGCTAAATGTAAACAAAAACTATTTGAGATGCTTAAATTTTATTCGTTTTCATCAGTTGTTGACCAGAAACAGTTGTGAAAGTTTTCAAAACTAGAAAAATACAAAAAAATATGGAACAGGCCTTATTGTAGGTATTAAAGAACTTCAAAAGTGCTTCGCTGCATATAATAGTATTTATTTCTGATCAGAGTTTTGTTGATATTAAATCAAACCCTCAGTTGCTATCTCATATATGAGGAAAATAAGAGGAATAAGGGCGTTTTGAAATGGGCGTGAGTAGCAATTAAAGGAAAACTTAATGCAATATAATCTGTAAAATTGAAATTTTCACCTGCGCTTCGATCAATTTCAAGCGCTCTTGGATATGGTTACGCCTCATTTACTTCCGAAGGTAGCAGTGAGGAAAGATTTAATATCACTAAAACAAAAGCTGGCTATCGTTTTGAAGTAAGTACTTTGTCTAATTTCCATATATGTATATATTGAAGATATTTTTGGCTTGCAGATTTCTGGCCTCTAGCGATCTCCAACGACATTTGTGTTCTTGCTATAGAATTAGCCAACAACATTTTGGCACAATTATAGACAATATTTGTAACGCATTAATATGTGAGTTGAAATTTGTAGTACCTCAGTGGAACGAGCCCAATATTAAGGAAACGGCAAAGCAATGTCAAGAAAGAAGGAATTTTTCGAACTGTTTTGGGGCGATTGATAGAAAACACGTGAGAATAAAATGCCCGCCAATTAGTGAAAGTTTATAATTTAGATATAACCATACTTTGTCTTTTCAAGAGATTTCATTCCATTCTTATATTGGCTATATGCGATGCCAATTATCTATATATGGATATTGGCGCTTATGGAAGCGAGGGAGAGGCTGATGTCTTTAAGAGTTCGAATATAGGTCGGCAGATTCTCAAAGACGAAATGGTTTTTCCGGACGATAATGATTTTTGTGGCCTTAAACTGGCGAACTTCATTGTTGGTGACGACGCGTTCCCTTTAACGAAAAGACTTATGGAGCTATATGGGGGAAGGAACCTTAAAAATGAAGAGCGAATATTTTATTATCGCCTCAGCAGAGCTCGAAGATGTATAGAAAATCATAACGGCTTGCTGCTTGCTCCACAATTTTCTATTAGAAACCGGAACAGAATATTCCGAAAATATGTGCCAGAATGAGTTCCAATTGCCCGAGAATTGTGCATTGCCCGGTTTATCCCAGAATCCAACTGGCAGAACCAGCGATTATGCCAAACAGGTTAGAAACACACTTAAGTGTTTCTTTAACAGTGCTGAGGGAACTGTAAATTGGAAAGAAAGAGCTGCACATGTTTAAATTTGACTTACCTTTGTAATTAAAAAAAGTTTTAAAAAACCAACACATATTGAAGTTTTCTTTGAATAGTTCTATGCGTGCTTAAAATTATATAATATATGGAGTGTGCCCAGTTCCATCCCAAAACAATGTTGCTTTACAAAATCATAAATTTAAAGTCTTTCTTCTCGACTAGATTAATGAAAAAAAAAAAACATCACACCTGGAATCAGAAAGTAAAATAAAAATAAAAAAAAAACTATTTTCCAGCAATCTTTTCGAATATTTTCATTGAAAAGCTTTGTTGCAACTCAATGAAATCCTTCGATGGCAGGTCCTTTATTAAGGATTCGACGTAAGTCCAAAATTCTACATGTTTCAAGCCCTTGTCTGACCCTGCGTTTGAAGAATATGTTTCCAGGAGCCTCTTCTGCATATCCAAACACTCTTCCAAAATTCTATCTGATTTCGAACGCTTCGATTTCGGTTGTTCTTCCTGCAATGAAAAGTGTATTTTAATAAGTGTACATATTTAAAGGCAACCACAATTAAGCCTAAAGCCAATATTTAGCCGCATCAAAAATTCCCAAATTCATTATCACCACTAGAAATAATAGCGGTATTCACTATCCAGTCCATGTGCATGTGCAATTGCAAATTTTATTTTGCATTTTTCACTTACTCCGAAAGTGTAGTAACTCTCAACATTATAATACAACAAAGCATGGATTATTTTAAGGCGGCCGCTCTGGCCGCTCTAGCCACTCTTAATGTAAAATTGGCCACTCTAAATCACAGAATTGGACACTCTTAAAATATAATTTCGTTTTTAAAAAAAAATTTTAAGCGAAAATACTTAGAATTGTACATCTATTATATATATATATTTTCATCGAAATCGCACGTCATAAATTTGTTGGAATTTTTTGGTCCATAACTCGAAAAATTTTCAAAAAACCCCCCCAAATATTTTTTGGATACTGTCTCAAAATTGATTAATCTACCACTCTTGCGAATATCAGAACTACCAGAGCATTATTTCTCTGGCTGGATCCCTGATTCAAGTTATGAAACGAAAAGACTGCAAAATGTACACATATTACCGATCGAGACATTTGCTGTTGATGTACATTAGTTCTAAGTAATAACACTTTTTAAAACAGAATGTTTTGTTTATGTTTCTTTTTCTTTTTAGTCAACGACACATTTATGTTTCTTATTTTTATTAAAATAAAATACCGTTTAAGTATGTACAAAATTTATGAAAAAAAAATTCATTAAAACCTATATTAAAAAAAGTCCGCTCTTAATTTTTCTTAAAATAATCTATGCAACAAAGATTTCAAGAGAAAAGATAATCCTTTTTCATTAACCTCCAAACTTAATATTTTAAAATAAACTACCTCTTGATATTACTCAATTTATTTATATAATAACTTTTATTCCAAGATTAGTTTTTATACAAATTAATCATCCATTGGCTATAGGATTAACATTATTAATTCAAACAATTTTAATTTCTACTTAAGAGGATTAATTACAAAAACATTCTGATTTTCTTATATTTTATTCCTAGTATTTTTAGGAGGAATACTTATTTTATTTATTTATGTAGCTTCACTAGTCTCAAATGAAATATTTTCATTTTCCTTTAAATAAATATTATACTTAATAAGATTAATTTTATTGATAATAATAACTATATATTTTTTTATAGATAACATAATATTAAACATAAACATTTTTAATATTGAAATAAATGCTTCATTTAATGAAACAGATTTTAGAAAAGAAAATTCACTAAACTTAAACAAGTTATATAATTATCCAACCAATTTTATAACTATTTTATTAATAAATTATTTACTAATTACTTTAATTGCAATTGTAAAAATTATAAAATTATTTCATGGTCCTATTCGAACAATAAATTAACAAATGAATAAATCTATACGAACTAATCATCCAATTTTTAAAATTGCTAATAATTCATTAGTAGATCTACCAGCACCAATTAATATTTCAAGATGATGAAATTTTGGTTCCCTATTAGGATTATGTTTCATTATTCAAATTTTTTCTGGATTATTTTTAGCTATACATTATACAGCTGATATTAATCTAGCTTTTAATAAAGTAAATCATATTTGCCGTAATGTAAACAATGGGTGATTTTTACGAACTCTACACGCTAACGGTGCTTCATTTTTATTTATTTGTATTTATTTCCATATTGGACGAGGAATATATTATGGCTCATATTTATTCAAAGAAACATGACTTATAGGAGTAATTATTTTATTTCTGGTAATAAGAACAGCATTTATAGGATATGTTCTCCCATGAGGACAAATATCATTTTGAGGTGCAACCGTAACTACTAATCTATTATCTGCTATTCCATACATTGGAATAAATTAAGTACAATAAATCTGAGGTGGATTTGCTGTTGACAATGCCACACTTACCCGATTTTGTACTTTCCATTTTATCTTACATTTTATTACATTAGCAATAACAATAATTCATCTTTTATTCCTACATCAAACTGGATCAAATAATCCTGTAGGTCTTAATTCTAATGTAGATAAAATTCCATTCCATCTCTACTTTACATTTAAAGATTTTATTGGATTTATATTATATTAATTTTATTAATAATATTAACTCTTATTAATCCCTACTTATTAGGAGATCCAGATAATTTCATCCCAGCAAATCCTTTAGTTACTCCAATTCATATTCAACCAGAATGATATTTTTTATTTGCATATGCAATTCTACGATCTATCCCTAATAAATAAGGAGGAGTAATTGCCCTTGTATCATCAATTTTAATTTTAGTTATTTTACCATTCTATCATAAAATAAAATTGCGAGGAATTCAATTCTATCCAATTAATAAAATTTTATTTTGAATAATAGTAACGACTGTTATTTTATAAACTTGAATTGGGGCTCGACCAGTAGAAGCCCCTTATATTATTAGGTGTAGTAAAAAGAAATTCATTATTTTTCTAATAGATGGCGTTATTTATCTGCATCTCGCGTTGTATAAGTCCGATCGTGTTCCGCTAGGGGGCATTAGAAAGATGACAGTTCCTACTAAAAAAGCTTTTTTGACATTTTTTTGATTGATTGATTCAGTTTTGTTTGAGAGCTTGTGAAAGATGGACATCAGCAAAGAGAAAATTCGCTACATTTTACAGTTTTTCTTCGATAAGGGAGAAAACGCAAACCAGGCGGCTGAAAATGTGAATAGCGTTTATGGACCTGATACTGTAACAGCCAATCATGCGCAATTTTGGTTTCGTCGATTCCGTTCCGGTAACTTCGATGTCAAGGATGCACCACGCACTGGAAGGCCAATTGTCGAAAATGTCGATAAAATCATGGAAATTATCGAGTCCGACCGTCATGTTAGCACTGTTTCGATTACAAAAGAGCTAAAGATTGCACAAAAAACCGTTTGGAGCCATTTGAATAAGGCTGGATGCACAAAGAAGCTCGATGTATGGGTGCCACACGAGTTAACGCAAAAAAACCTCATAGACCGAATTTCCATTTGCGAATCGCTGCTGAACCGCAACAAAATCGACCCATTTCTGAAGCGGTTGGTGACTGGTGATGAAAAGTGGGTCACTTACGACAACGTCAAGCGAAAACGGTCGTGGTCGAAACACGGTGAACCGGCGGAAACGGTGGCCAAGCCAGGATTGACGGCCAGGAAGGTTTGGTGGGATTGGCAGGGAATTATCTAGTATGAGCTGCTCCCATACGGCAAAACTCTTAACTCGGAACTCTACTGTCAACAATTGGACTGTCTGAAGGAAGCAATCGCCCATAAGCGGCCAGCTTTGGCCAATAGGAGAGGAATTGTGTTCCATCAGGACAACGCCAGGCCACACACATCGATAGTGACTCGCCAGAAGCTCCGGGAGTTTGGTTGGGAGGTTCTTCTGCATCCACCTTATAGTCCGGACCTGGCACCAAGTGATTACCATCTGTTCCTGTCCATGGCGAACAATTTTGCTGGTGAAACATTCGCTTCAAGAGAGGCTTCTGAAATTCGACTGTCTCAATTTTTTGCTAATAGGAACGAGGGCTTCTATGAGAGAGGCATAATGAAATTACCTTTAAAATGGCAACAAGTTATCGAACAAAACGGCGCATATTTGACCTAAATCGGGTCATTCTAACTATCTTAAATAAAGCCCTCAATTTAATGCAAAAATAATGGATTTCTTTTTACTACACCTAATATTATAGGACAATTATTAACAATTATTTACTTTTTATATTATTTAATTAACCCACTAATTACTAACTGATGAGATAAATTATTAAATTAGTTAATGAGCTTAAATAAGCATTTGTTTTGAAAACTTAAGATAGAAATCTATTTTCTATTAACTTTACTAAAAAAAATTAACTAAATATATATAATAAAAAAAATTTTTTTGCAATAAAAAATATCAAATAATTTAAAGATAAAGGTAAAAAAGCAGAGATCCTAAATAACTATTAAATTTTTTTTAGAATCGAAAAAATTGCTTTTAAAACGACGAAAATTTTTGATGTTAGTCGATAATACTTATGATTGGGATTTTTTTGTTTTTCGTTGCTCAAAACTTTAATTTTTTGATAAATATTTTTTACGCTGCCTTGTAACAATTATGAATGAGAAAAAAATTTTTCCGTTGCTCATAATTTTAAGCGTTCAATAAATATTTTTTACGTTGCTTCAAAACGATTGTGAATGAGAAAAAAACTTTTCTGTTTTTATAAGCTTTTATTTTCAATTAATAGTTTTTAATTTATTTCGTTAAGAGAGAAAATATATTTATAGTGGTATACTGGTGATACCATTCTACTGATATCATTAATAGCGCTGCTGATCGCGGTCATTATTAGGCAACGTAAAAACAATTTATTGAAAAATAAATGTTATAAGCAACGGGAAAAAATTTTTCTCATTCATAATTGTTATGAGGTAACGTAAAAAATATTTATCGAACGATAAAAATTATGAGCAACGGAAAAAAAAAATTTTCTGCAATAATTGTTACAGAAAAATGAAATATATTTTCATTGTTTGAAACTGTTATCTTAAAATGAATTTTTTTTAATACAAACTTTAATAGTTATAGTCCAATTTTTTTTCCTTATTTCTTATAACTGTTATGTCTCTGTAAAAAAGATTTTCAAGCCAATTATATAAGCTTATCATAACGAAACCGAGGTAAAGAACCACGAACTCAAATGACCAAAAAACTAGTTAATACTAACTTTAAATAAAATATAAAAAAAATAAATCCCGTCGAAGTCGAAGAGACTTAAAATTTAAGCGACTGCACCTAAAATTATAGCTTAATCCAACATCGAGGTCACAATCATTTTTATCAATAAGAACTCTCCAAAAATATTATGCTGTTATCCCTAAAGTAACTTAACTTTTTAATCAATAATACTGGATCAATAATTCATAAATTAATGTTAAAAATAAAATAAAAGTTTTTCAAATTTTACTATCACCCCAATAAAATATAAATTAATATAATAATAAAATTTATTTTTAAAACTAATATAATAATTAATATAAAGATTTATAGGGTCTTCTCGTCTTTTAAAAAACTTTAAGCTTTTTAACTAAAAAATTAAATTCTATTTTAAATTTATATGAAACAGTTAATATTTCGTCCAACCATTCATTCAAAAGACCAATGATTATGCTACCTTTGCACAGTTCATATACTGCGGCCGTTAAATAATTATCAATGGGCAAGTTAGACTTTTTATACACTAAAAAAGACATGTTTTTGTTAAACAGGCGAATATTAATTTTGCCGAATTCTTTATACATATAAACTTTTCATCAAATTTGAATACAACAAAACAGATATACTAATTTTATCATAATTAAACTATGTTTAAAATTAAAATAATAATTTTAATAAAAATTTAAAAATAAATAAATAATATATTTGATTAAATAATTTATAACAAAATTATTATTAATTGCTAATTCTAAACATATAATGATAAAATATTATAAATGTTTTATAAAAATTTATTTTACAGCTTATCCCATAAAATATTAAATATAAAAAATATTTAATTAAAAATTAATTAAATATATATAAAAATTCTAAATAAAATTTATTTCTTAAATATATTTATAAACGAATAACTTTTCATTTCTAATGAATTATAAAAAATAATTTTATCACATTAACTTTCATAATTCATTAACTCTTATAAATTCGAGAAAAATAAAAATTTATTAAATACTTAATAAACCCTGATACACAAGGTACAATTAATTATATTTACTTTTAAAATAAAAATTTTTCAAATTATTTAAATTTTCCATTATTTATTATTTGGGCTTTATGGTCCCTCAATTTTCACTTATAGTGAAAAATGTATTATTTTGGCAATTGAAAAAATTTTTTTTTCATAAATTGCCGAGAAGTGTGGAAAGCCGATACGACCGGTTTCGAACCCAGCTTACAGGTTCATCATGAGGTATCTTTAACCAACACCTTAGCCACTCTGACCACCTCAGCGATGTGAGGTAGGTCGGCTAAATTGTGCATATATATGCACCATTGGCGTGCCCGCCTTATTATTGTTAATTGTTGTTTTTTGACCATCAAAGGTTTTTTTTTTTTTTTTTTTTTTTTTTTTTTGAATTTTTATTACTTCGCCTGTGGCTTGATGACTTTTCCGTTCTCCTTCTGTTCTGCTACAAAAGAAACAAAGACTGAGAATTATTCGCACCGAATCCCTTCTGTTAGACATTGTTAAATATGCAAAGTGTCATTTGATTATTTGTATAGCTCAGTTTTGTTTAGATCGCCAAATTGACTACTCAGTATGCAAGATGCTGGACCATACGAGGGGTTGTTCGAAAAGTTACTGAATTTTGTTATTCCTCTTCCTGATATTTTTGACGGACTGCTCCAAACATGGAATGTCAAAGTATCGGTTTTTCGATTGGTGTTCAAGGCTCACATCGATTTTTTTCTTAACCAGTTGTTTGTTTAATTTATTATATTCTTCGGTTAGTCGTTTAACATTTGCTTTGTGTAGCCATTTATTTAACCCTCGTGCTCCTAATTGTTTAACTGTACAAATTTCGTGCGGTTTTTCCTTAAATCTTTATGGAAGGTTTTCTCTTTTCCTTTAATTTTTAACCGCACATTGCTTACACTTGGTAGGAAAACTACCTCATAGGGCCCCTCCCAGATTGAAGAAAATTTATTTTGACGGTTTTGACTCTTAATATACACCTTTTCGCCTATTGAAAAATTTTTTTGTTTCGTTTTTTTATCATAATATTTTTTTGAATTTTGTTTTGCTTTCTTTTGATTATTTCTAACTATTTCGTGACATCTTTGGATTTGGTACTTTAAAAGTTTGCTGTAATCGTCTGGATTATACAGTGGGCTTGGTTTATTTTTTAATTTGACAGGAATCTCGAAATCAAAACCAAAAAGTGTTCTGCATGGTGTTTGTTTTGTCGATGAGTGCACTGTGTTGTTATGCACGTGCATAGCATGGTGCAGCGATTCATCCCAATTCGTGCCATCCTCATTGACGAAATTTCGAAGAAATTCCGCAAGAGGTCGGTGACTCCTTTCAAGAGCACCATTGGCTTGGGGGTGGTTGTAGAAGGTCTGTGATTTCTTTATTCCAAGCACTTTACAAACCTCATTAAATAGCTTGGATGTAAAATTGGTTCCATTGTCAGTTATTAGCGTTTTAGGAATATTAAATTTTGAAATAATTTCATTGAAAAATGCTCTAGCTACTGTTGCTGCTTCTGCATCTGAATGGCTGTGCAGACGAAATATTTTGAAAAGTCATCCAAAAACGTAAGTATGTATTTATTTCCCCTGGATGAAACGGGGAGTGGACCGACTATGTCCATAAAAACTTTATCAAAAGGTCTATGGGGTGTGTCTGTTATTGACAAAGGCATCCTTTCTAGTCGAGAGCTTTTCTTTTTCTGGCAAAGTTCACATGCTTTAATGTAATTTCTAATTTGCCGTTGCATGCCCTCCCATTGATATTGTATTCTAATTCGAAAATATGTTTTCGCAAAACCCTTGTGGCCTCCCATTGGAGTATCATGAAAAAACTTCAGCACCTTTTGTATTTCAGTTGGGTCGGTAAGTACAACAGCTGTGTCTTCATTCCAACTGTCATTGGTACCCATGCTTGTTGATTCGTCCAAATGCTCGTAAGTGTCTTGTGACATTGATCTGGTTACTACTGCTATTGGTTTGTCTGAATTTGGAAGTCTGCTTAACGCATCTGCGTTAAGGTTGTTTTTTCCAGGTTTATAAAGAATTTCGAAATCGTATTCTAAAAGTTTTAGTCTAAAACGGCCTAATCTCGTGTCTTGATCCTTTAAATTTGCTATTCCTTTCAGAGGTTTATGGTCGGTATATATTTTGAAATGTTTGCCTAAAAAGTAGGTTCTAAAATTTTTCACTGCCCAAACTATTGCTAAAAATTCTTTTTCTATCGTGGACTATCGTCTTTCGGTTGCACTTAGTGCCCTACTTGCAAAGTAGATTGGCAGGTCTAGTCCCGGCTCTCCCTGCGACAATACGGCCCCTAATGCTTCGTTGCTGGCATCAGTTGTCAGAATAAATAATTTTTCAAAATCGGGATACTGAAGTATCGGTGGGCTTGTTACCGCCTCCTTCAACCTTTCATTTGCCTCTTGGCAATCCTTATTCCAGACAAATTTTTCTTCTTTTCTTAATAATTTTGTTAGTGTCAAGGATTTCTTTGCTGCATCAGTAATGCATTTTCTGTAATAATTTATTAATCCGAGAAAAGATTGTAATTGCTTAATATTTTTTGGTGGTTTAATATTTTTTACCGATCCTACTTTAGCTGGGTCCGGTAAAACTCCAATTTCCGAACATTTATGTCCTAAATAAACTACTTCCTTTTTTAAAAATTGGCATTTCTCCGTTTGAAGTTTAAGATTATTTGCCCTTAAAACGTCAAAAATATTCCTTAAACGAATTTCGTGGTCCTCTAAGTTTCTTGCATAAACGACAATGTCATCAAGGTACACAAAGCAATCGATTCCTTGAAGACCTGTCAAAATACTATTCATTATTCTCTGAAACGTTGCTGGTGCTCCTGTGAGACCAAAAGGCATCCTAATGAATTCAAAATGTCCCAAGCCCGTGCTGAAGGCTGTTTTCTGTCTATCCCGCTCATCAACCAGCACTTGATGATAGCCGCTAGCCAAGTCCAAGGTGGAAAAATAAGGACTGCATCCCAATTGATCCAGAATTTCATCTATTCTTGGTATAGGGAAAACTTGTTTAAGTGTAATGTCGTTTAATTTCCTAAAATCCACCACAAGTCTCCATTTCTTTTCCCCATTTTTTCCTAGCATTTTAGGAACCAATATTATTGGCGAATTCCAAGGCGATTTACTAGGTGTAATTATGTTATCTGCCAGCATTTTATTAACCTGCGAATTTATTTCGGACTTGTGATTTTCCGGTAATCTATATTGTCTACTGTTAGTTGGAGGATGTCCTGGATCTGTAGGAATTTCATGTTCCAACACCGTTGTATAAGAAAGGGTGTCTCCTTGGAAATGAAATATATCTGTATAATCCCTAAATACTTCTTTAATTGAATGTATTTCCTCTTTATTAAGGTTGTCATCCAAATTTACTGAGTTCATTAAAAGGTCAAAACGCTTATCTTCGCTATCTCCTTTTTGTAACTGTTTTACGTTCGGAATCTCCAAATGCTCAAATTCTGTGCCCCAATCGTAGTCCAATTCAAAAGGTTCCATTTGAATATCCGTGCTATTTGCGTTTAACACGGATACATAGCCCCTTCCCCTTTGAACTTCCGTAATTGTGCCTCCCACGAAAACATTTGGTATAATTTCCTTTCTATTAAAAACAATTTCCCCTGAAAATTCTTCCATGCATATTGCCACTGCTCTTGCTTCCCCAGCACGGATCGTGACTCGTTCTGTAGTACAAACCCGATTGCTATTTTTGGAACAAACAAGTGGCAGTGAAACGATATGTGTGCCGTTTTGGAAAAATGATATATCTTTATTAATGTTGTCTATAAAGGACTTATTCCAGAGCTCATCTCTGCCTATCAGCCGATCTCCCGGAATTTTACTTCCTTTGGGTAAAACATGAAACGATAACTTTAACTCTTTAATATCGGAATGTTCCAACTGTACTTTTCCTTTAATCTTAACATTGCCTCCGAAGGCTCCTACTAAACTTCTCGTTTCCGATTCATTTACTTCTTTCGTATTTTTTAGCGCCTCCCATTTAATCAAACTTGTGTCAGCGCCAGTGTCCACTAACAGGTTTAGCTCCTTGTTTACTGCTTGTTCACTAGGAAATACTACAAACGCGTCGTCCGACACTGAACTGGAACATTGGGTTTTGAAAGTTTGGAGGCTATTTTTAATCAGGTTCCTACAAGGTTTTGTGATTTGGCTACTTAGCCATTTGCTGCTTTTATTGAATAGGCCAGAAAAATTTTCCCTGACAATTGCGAAGAAATGTAACACATAAGATAAAAACAAAACCAAAACTTGGCCTTCATCAACGCTATTACTCTTTAAAATTTTCAAATTCAAAATTTCCTTGTTTACTATTGGTATGTCTTTCTCGTAAAAATGAAGGACTACCTTGTCGTTGAAATGTACCTTCCGTTTTTTCCTGCGAATATTTTTCAATAAACATTCCTTATTAGTATGTTTTGTTGTCTTTATTATTGGCATGTCCTTTTCGTAAAAATGAATAATTACATTATCGTCGAAATGTACTTTCTGCTTTTTCTTGTGAATATTTCTCAATAAACATTCCTTATTACTGTGTATTCTTGCTTTTTCTATACATGTGTTCGCTTTCTCCTTCTCCAAATGTCTCCCATTAATTTGCATTTGGGTTTCTTTTACTTCATCTAAAAAAATTTTATTTATGTCTTGTTCTCCTATTCCGTTATTATTTTTTGTTTTACCCTGGTTTGTTTTTAAACTAAGAACTAGACTTGGCTTATTATATTCTTGTGTTTTTTGGGCATTCCGGTCTATTTGCCGAGACCGGGCCGCTGGAAGTTTGCCTTTGCTGATCCACGTTTGCCTTTTGAGGTGAATTGGGGCAAAATCTCGCCACATGACCCACCTGGGAGCATCTGTAGCACTGGATATCTCTGTTAGTAAAAGGTTTGGTTTCTACATTTGCTACCCTGTTACTGTTCTCTGCTCTATTATTGTGGTCAGGTGGTCTGTAGGAGTTTGAATTTTCCGCTCTGTTTCTATCCCTGCCCTGTCTTCCGTTTTGGTTAAATGGTATTCTATCTTGCTGCTGATCTCTTTGTGAATTATTATTTTCGAATTTATTTTTACAAAATTGTGTATTTACATGCCTATTTATTTTGCAAATGTTGCAAAACAAGGTTTTCATTTTATTGAAACATTTTTCTTCTGAATGACCCCTTTTTCCGCAATATGTGCACATTTCTGCATTTGGAATCATAGCCTAATAATTTTTGTTGCAATGTGCGCTAAATTGATGTCCATATTGGGCACAAGTGTTGCAAAATTGCGTATTTTTTCTTTGGGCACAGATATCCTACGTATGGCCTTCCAAATTGCAGAAAGAACACCTTATCATTTGTGCTCCTATTGGGGGTGGTTTGTTCATAAAATTGTTAAAGTAGTTCTTTTTGTCATTTTCTTCATGGAGGTCTTCTGATTCTTCTGCTAACTTAATCAGTTCTGCCAGTGGTTTATCCTTTGAACCTTCAAGTCGGTTTTGCATATAAGGATCTTTTACACCGAAAATGAACTTATTGGTTGCCAGTTTTCTATATTCGCTAAGCGCCGACAATGCCTCTACATGGTTCCATGATTTTTTAATTACTGCTTCTGCTTCATTTAATAAAAATTCCAATCTGCCACCAAATGCTGATGCTCTTTCGTCATTCTGTTGCTCTGAGCTTGCTTTTTCTGATCTAATAGTTTCAAGGGTTCGTTTTTCAAAAATTCTCTTTTTATCAAATCACCAAGCTTATCTATGATACTAATTGATCTTTGGCTTACTTTCAAGTAGGCCATCCCTGTTAATCTGTTTTTTATGCATTTTATAACGTCTATTATGTTAAAGCTGCCTACCACACTTTTAAGCAACTCTATTCCAGTGACGAATTTATCAACTTCTAAGCTCAACTCTTGATTGTTTGACCCCGAAAAGTATGGTACAAGTCGACTGACCTTTTCCATTAATTCATCCACTTGTGGTGGATTCGACATGGTTATACTTATTGATGGTAAATTTAAATTTGTGGGTGTCAAGGAGTTTTCCATGTCAGTAGTTACGTTTGTGCTTGTTGGAAGAATTAGATTATCTGTGTTAGTTCTGGTTTTTCGTACGGGGTTAGGGCTTGGAGAATTAGCGGTGTCACATACGTTTTTCAGAGCGACTCTCAATTCTCTTACTTCCTGTTTTAAATTTCTTACTTCTTCCTCGCTTTCCTTTAAGCGCTCTTTGTCTTTTTCTACAGTTCGTGCTAACTTGTTTCCGATTGCTTTACTCAGAGTTTCTTTTAAGTCCTGATTATCCCTTTCCGATTCGTCAATTAAATTATTCTGTACGTCAATCTGTTTTCTTAAATTTTTGCACATTTTCGTTAAACCGCGAATCGTTTGTTCTAGTGATTGAAGTTTTTCTTCAGTGGCTTGTTCCGATGCACCCACTGTATTTTTTACTTGATTAATTAAAAACGTTGCTTCCCCAATTCTTGAAAATTGCCCTAACACTAACACACATATCTTTTAATAATTGAGAAATTTCCTTACTCAAATTTACTTCTATTACTAGTTCTCTTGCTTCTCTCAAAATTATTTTTGAATCGTACTCGAACACTTTTAATTTCTCTTTTAGTGATTCTAGTTCTTTGGCCATAGGGCTTGATCAATATATTAATGTTTAAGTTAAAAATATTTCTAACAGACAGGATTCGGTGCTATCAAATCGAATAATTCTTTATGCACTAGACTTCTGCTATTGGGTTATTTCTGCGTTCAACTGCTACCGTAGTGTTTTATTTAATTAAAATACTTTTTATTTCATTTTTCCCTGGCCAGACACAAAGGATTCTTCAAAATCAAAATTTTACAAAAAAAATTCTCGTTCTGTTTTACCATGCAATCTTGCCACGAATTATTCTTCGGATTTCCTTGGTAGCAACTAGTTGCTGTTTAAACCTGGCACAGTTCCAATTCAATGCGATTTATTGTAGCCATGCATGCACACTTAAGGTGATCAATTTCTCCACAGTTGCCTCCAAGGTCCTTTTGCTAAGATATACCGGCACCTATCGTTTAATAACGACCGCCGCCAGCATAGGATCAGCTCCAAAAACTACAAAATGCTATGCGGTTAATGTTTTGCACGTCGGTTATAACTAGTTACCTTTTAAAACTGACACAGTTCCAACTCAGCAAAACCCGCAGAGTTTATTTGCAATTTTTTTGTTTAAACTTATTGGAGATCTCTGTTCGAATCCAACTGAAAATCAGTCGAATACCGGCTGCGCCAATTAATGATAGGATACAGGGTGCAAAGCGATCAGACTGAGTCAAGCGTATAAGCGCGCCCTTATTTATAACTTCAAATACAGGTTGCAAAGCGCTCAGACTGAGTCGAGCGTATAATCGCACCTATATTTCTATTTCTGAGACACAGGGTACCAAGCGCCTTTATAAAATGAATGAGCTAAGGATCAAAGTTTATCCTTTAATTTTATTGAACAAAATCCTCTCCCTGGCACAAGTTAACACTTTGAATTTAATCTCTAGTCGCCGTGGCCCATGGACGATGCTCCGTTTTTAAAGCGAAAAAGTGTTGATCCTGCATTTCCCAGATCCGTGATCTTTGTTCACTTTTCCAAATTCCTCCTTGCATGGCCTTCAATGTATCGCTTATGTTGTCCCGTTGTTGTTGTCCCATTGTTGTTGTCCCATTACTCATGTTGTCGTCGTTCTTGCCCTGGATCTGCTTTGAACACGTACAATCCTCTGCACCCAGCTTCCTTAGTTGCTGCAACATTTTATGATTTGCAAGCCCATGCCTTTTCTCATGTCATTTGCCCGTCTGCGTCTATCGTCATTGTCGTTCCCCAACCTTTCAGCTCTCGTTCATTTGTTTATTTGTTTTGAATATTATTGCCGCCCAAGTCTCGGTTTCATGTTTCAATCACTTGTCTTTTTGCTTTGGTGATCGCGGCTGGGGTCTTTTGCATAGCGGTTGAGCTATGCATTCATTCATGAAGAGAAGAACAGAAATTTGGGATAGGGAATGTTTGTGCGGTTGTGACTCACAACACCATCTTCATATTATTTTTCATTAATTATTATTTGGGCTTTATGGTCCCTTATTTTTCACTTATAGTGAAAAACGTATTATTTTGGCAATTGAAAAAATTTGTTTTTCATAAATTGCCGAGAAGTGTGGAAAGCCGATACGACCCGTTTCAAACCCAGCTTACAGGTTCATCATCAGGTATCTTTAACCAACACCTTAGCCACTCTGACCACCTCAGCGATGTGAGGTAGGTCGGCTTAATTGTGCATATATATGCACCATTGGCGTGGCCGCCTTATTATTGTTAATTGTTGTTTTTTGACCATCTTCATATTATTTTTCATTAATTATTATTTATTTATTTTATTAAATTTTCTTTTACAATACTAATATACTATAAATAATATTATAATTTCATTATAAATTACTCAAATAAAAAAAATTAATAAATATTTTTAATAAAATTTTGTGTTTTTTCGTGCTAATATTGAATAGATTTTTAATTCAAAATTTATACTGATTTCCATAAGTTTTAAAGTATTAAACCGATAACTATATTATCCTGAAACTATCCTGAGTCAATAAATTTGGTTGTACAAAACTATTCGCGTCAACACTTCAAACTACAGCTGACTATATTTTTGTCAAATCTTCAGCAACTCAACAACAACAATGTCCACACCGGCTAATAAGCGGATTCGTACTACGACTGCAAATGCTCCGACTCCCAAGTTGTCGGATTACCACTCTCCACGCCTGATGCAGATTTTCGACCAACGTATGACTAAGCTCAACGAAGATATCAGAGGTATGTTTGTAGAATCCGAACACAGGCTCATTGAACAGGTTACTAAGCAAATTGGGGACTTGCGGAGCGACTTCAGCGTACTCGCTGAGCGAGTTCGTAAGCTCGAAACCGAAATGATCCAAATGGAGGAGCTAAAGTCTGAAGTACGTCACTTGAAAGGCCTGGTTTGTAATAGGGAGAACGCGGCAGTTGCCAGCCAACTTCGAATTCATGGCGTTCCGGCAACGGACAAGGAAGATCTGAAGGAAATTGTAAAATCTATATGTGTTGCAGTTAATATTGATGCACCTAATATTGATAACATTCGGCGTTTTCGACACAACAATTCCGCCAACAGAAATAACAACAAAACTACCGATCCGCCAATTCTGGTGAAATTCGATTCGCCCGGAAGCAAAAGCCTGGTGCTCCGTTCTATCAGTAATTTCAGACGACAAAATGGTCAGCAAATTTTGTTAAATCACATTGGTTTTTCATCCAATGAACCGATTTACATCAATGAGGATCTTACATTTGAAAACCACAAAATATTGCAAACAGCTGTTCGTCTGAAAAAACAAAAGCACATATGGGCAGCTTTCACAGTACGGGGTGTTGTCTATGTTAAGCGTAGCCAAAACACAGATGCATTTGCTATTGAATCCAAGAACCAGCTGCTGCAGTTTGAACAAAATGGGTTTCGCGATCAGATTTTTCAATATATATTTATTTAATAGCTGTAACTGATATTAGTTCTCATGCATTTTATTTTATATTGTTTTTGTTTGTTTTGAATAAGTGTCTTATGAAATGTATTCCTATTGTAATTGTAAAACCAAATTTTTCTTTTGAGGTATGGCATTGCTTAATATATAATTTAAATCAGTATGATAACGTCAAGTAGCAATGTAGCTTATTCCATAGACTGTTCTCGTACTTTACTCAATATTTTCTGCAAACTAAAATACGGGTTAAAAATATGCCACATAAATGCACAAAGCATTCGTAGAAAATTTGACGAATTTAAGCATATTTTTGGCGAATCCAAAATAGACATTCTATGTATTTCCGAAACCTGGCTGTCGTCTTCTCTGCCAGACAATTTTTTGAACTAAATGGGTATAAACTACTAAGAGGTGATAGAGTCGGTCATGCTGGAGGTGTTGCCATGTATATTAAGGGCGAAATAAAATTCAAACATATTTTTCAATCTGATCACATGAGCAGAATTGAAAGCATATTTGTTGAGGTATCCAATAACTCCGGTAAATTACTTATTGGTTGCATATACAGACCAAATAATAATATTGAATTAGAACCACTTGTAAATTTGATCGAAAATCTTTCTCTTGGTTACACCGACACTATTATAGTAGGTGATTTCAACAGTAACATACTCGATGACAATTCTCTTCTTGATCAAATGTTTACCATTGGACTGTATCCCTCAAACACAACTGTTCCTACGCATTATACAAGCACTAATAGCACATTGCTAGATATATTCTTTGTGAGCAATAAGAAAATAATTCTAATTTACGAGCAGTTTTCTGCACCTGTTTTCTCAAAACATGATCTTATATTCCTGACTTATGACTTTGGAATCTTTGTACCTCCTTCAACTTTTTGATACAGGGACTTTAAAAGTAGTGATCTTCCACAGCTAGCTCATGTCATTGGCCTTATTAACTGGGAATCAGTTTTTTATCTGCCAACTGTTGATCAAAAGGCTACATTTTTTGACGACAATGTAAATTATCTATACCAAAGATTTGTGCCCTTACGGCATAAAATCAACAAGAGCTCCAATTGTCAACCATGGTTTACACCTGAAATTAATTCAGTCATAACTGAACGCAACAAGGTCTACAACCGATGGAAAAGATATAAATTACCTGATGACTATGTTATATACAAAAATTTGAGAAAAGAGTCAGTTAAACTTATACGTACTTCTAAAACAAATTTCTACAAGAACAAATTCTCAGCTGCAATTGATTCCAAAACAAACTTGGCGTTGTATTCGTGATATTGGGATAGGTAAAAAACAACCAAGCGCGACCAATATACAAGACTTAGATGAGTTAAAACGCACTTTTGCTGACATACAAGAATTTGAGACAATCACAAATGTTTCAGATCCTAACATCACTCGCACAAACAATAATCCTGCAAACTATAGCACTAACTTACAGAGCAACAGCTGCATTTCCGATCTTTTTGCCTTTAAAAATGTTGATCAACTTAACATCCTCAAAGCCATTTCAGCTATAAAATCGACATCTATCGGACTAGATGGTGTTCACCCAGTGTTCATTAAAATGCTTCTTTCTATTTTATTACCTTACCTCACGCACATTTTTAATTCTATTCTGACAACTTCACTTTTTCCAAAAACTTGGAAAAGAGCTAAGATAATACCTATCCCTAAAGCCAACAAAGAATTTAGACCTATTGCGATCCTGCCTTTTCTTTCAAAAGTTCTTGAAAAATTAATGTTTGAACAAATGACATCATTTCTTTCTGAGAATTTAACAGAAAGACAATCCGGCTTTCGAGCAAAAAGGAGCTGCGTCACGGCATTAGTAGACGTACATATGCGAAGACTTAAGAAATGCAATCGACAAAAACAAAATATCCTATTTAGTGCTTCTCGACCACAGCAAGGCTTTCGGCAATGTAAATCATAACTTACTGATCTCTAAATTGACTGGGCCTTTCAGATTTTCCATTAGTGCAGCAAAACTCATAACTTCTTATCTCACTGATAGATCGCAATGTGTTTTTCCCGATAAACACTATTCAAATTTCATAGCTATCAACAAAGGAGTTCCTCAGGGTTCGATACTGGGCCCTCTTCTCTTTGATCTCTACATATTTGACCTTCCAAAAGTAGTTAAGTCCTGCAACATTCACTTGTATGCAGATGATGTTCAAATATATAAAAGCTGTGATATTGAGACTTTAAATACCTGCTCTATCCAGGTTAACCATGATCTTGGTGCAATACAAAACTGGGCCTTTGCAAACTACCTTAAGATTAACCCAAATAAGTCCCAGTGCCTAGTTATAAGTAGAAGTAAGATAGACCTTGAAATCTTGCCTAAGATATTTCTCAATATGTCCGAAATAAAATTTGTTGAAGTAGCGAAAAACTTGGGTGTTAAGTTTAATAACAGGTTAACATTTGGCGATCACATTACATCCAAAGTTGGAACTATTTATTCCATGCTCCGACTTCTCTGGTCATCTCAATACGTCACACCACAAAAAATTAGACTTCTTCTTGCCAAAACATATCTCAGATTTTTTCAAACCTAGACAGTCGCAATACACAAAAATTAAATAAAGCATTTAACAGTATTACGAGGTATGTTTATGATCTTAAGCGACATGAACATGTTTCGTACTACTCACATCAAATATACGGACTATCTTTCAATAGTTTCTCCAAATATAAATCTCTTATACTACTGCATAAAATAATATTCACGAAAGAACCGAATTATCTTTTTTGCCGCATAACTTTCGTCCGTTCCGCTCGCTGCAAACAAATAATATAATTTCGCTACCAACATCTAATATCTGAGAGACATTTTTTCATACCTACTATACGTCTATGGAATACCCTACCCTACGCACTACAGTTGACAAGCAATGCAAACAGACTTAATGGTTCACTTGGCCGACATTGTAAACTGACATTTCTAAGACCGTCGTTTCATTATTCATTATTATTTATTTGTTTTGTATTCATTGTTATTTATTTATTTATTTGTTATCCAAATTTACACCTAAATATCTTCATGTTAGTTGTGTAAGTTTTTTAAGTTAAAGTTTTCCATGTTAGTCCTGTAAGTTTCTAGCCAATAATTTCGTGTCATTCTTACTTTCGGGCAATTTTTGAAAGTCAGTTTCGTTAGTCTTTAGGTTTTAGTAGTTTTAAGTGTCTTAATTTTAAGTTATTATTAACCGATATAATGCTGTTTTGTGAAAATTTTCCTTTAGCGACTAGCGTTAGTTAAAAATCAGATACTATATCTTTTAGCGTTGGGATACTACCTGCAATAAATCAATCAATCAATCAAATAAATTAAACAAACTATAAATTAATAAATAAATATTAATCAATTTATATTGATTTGCACAAAAATTTTTTCAATGTAAATGAAATGCTTTACTTATAAAGTTTTAAATTGCATTCTAGATACACTTTCCAGTACATCTAATATGTTACGACTTATCTTATTTTAGAAATAAGAGCGACGGGCGATATGTGCATATTCAAGAGCTAAAATCAATTTATTAATCAATATAAAGTTACTTTCAAATCTAATTTCAATAAATTTTTCATTTTTATATCCAATTATAAATAAATTGTAACTCATTTTTACTTAAATATAAACTACACCTTGACCTGATATATATTTTAATAAAAATTATTGAAAATTATTATTCTTATAAAGTATTCTTATAAAAACGGTATATAACTTGATAAACAAATTTAAGTAAGGTCCAACGTGGATTATCGATTATAAAACAAGTTCCTCTGAATAGACCAAAATACCACCAATTTTTTTAAGTTTCAAGAAAATAACTATTACTACCTATATTTTTTAAATTACATTTTAAATAATAGGGTATCTAATCCTAGTTTTTATTTAAAATTTTTTAATTTCAATAACTAAAACATAAATTATTAATAAATTTATAAATTTCATCTAATAAATTTATTTATATATTGTAAAAATTTAATTTAATTAAAATAGATAAAAGATTATTTGTATTATTTGTATAACCGCGGATGCTGGCACAAATTTAACCAATACTTTCAAAAATTACTATTTCTAAATTTCTCTAAATAATAAAATTGATTACTGCAATTAAATAAAAATTAAATATTTTTAAAATAAATAATAAATCACAAAAAAATTTACATATAAAATAATTTAATAACAATCTATTAAGCCAAAATAAAACTTTATAAATTAATTAAAAATAAAATTAAAAAATTATTTATATTTATTTATTATTTGTAAATAATTAAATTTTAGTAAATATTTTTACAAATTAATAACAAACCATGTATAATTTATAAAAATTTCTAATTTTTTTTTAAATAAACAATAAAACAAAATAATAATACAATAATTTAAATAAAATTAAACAAAATCAAACAAATAAAAATAAGGAATAATTCAACAAATAAAAACACAAAAATTATATATCTTAAAAATTAAATATCTAAAAAATTAAATATCTAAAAAATTAAATATCTTAAAAATTAAATATAATATTAAAATATATTTAAATAAATACCTAAAAAATTAAATACCTAAAAAATTAAATACCTAAAAAATTAAATACCTAAAAAATTAAATACCTAAAAAATTAAATACCTAAAAAATTAAATATCTAAAAAATTAAATACCTAAAAATTAAATATCTAAAAATTAAATGCCTAAAAATTAAATACCTAAAAATTAAATACCTAAAAAATTAAATACCTTAAAAATTAAATACTTAAAAAATTAAATACCTAAAAAATTAAATATTTAAAAAATTAAATATTTAAAAAATTAAATATTTTAAAAATTAAATATTTAAAAAATTAAATACTTAAATAAAAAAAAATATTTTTAACTGTCTAGAAATAAACCAATTTTAAATTAATTAATTTTATAATTATTGATCTATTTAAAAGAAACATAATTTTGAATAACAAAAAAATAATTTTATTAATAAAATAAATACTTATATAATTAAAATTAAATTTATAATTAAAATTAAATTTATAATTAAAATTAAATTTATAATTAAAATTAAATTTATAATTAAAATTAGATGTATAATTAAAATTAAATTTATAATTAAAAATAAATTTATAATTTAAATTAAATTTATTATTAAAATTAAATTTATAATTAAAATTAAATTTATAATTAAAATTAAGTTTATAATTCAAATTAAATTTATAATTAAACCTTAATTTATAATTACAATTAAATTTATAATTTAATTATAAATATAATCAAATTATTAAACATATTTAAATTTTAATTCTAACTAAATTATTAAATAAAATAAAATAATTTAATAAAATTAAATAATTAAATAAAATTAAATAATTAAATAAAACTTAATAATTAAATAAAATTAATTATTAAATATAAATAAAATTTTAAAATAAGTAAATAAATATATATATATATATATTAGGGCGGGTCGATTTATTTTTCGACAATTTCCCTATGATTTCCGTTTTCTATGGGTTATTTCAAGAAAATTTGCCCAAGGAACCATACCTCTATCGTTAAAATCGAGTCCCCTGATTTTTGATTGAAGATTTTATTCCCAAATTGACGTTTGTTTGAAATTTTACCTACACGTTCACATCCATAACTCAAAAACTATCGAATCGCCACTAGGCGCGTTGGAAAGGTGAGCTCATTCTGATCAATTTACAACCAAAAATCTCCAACATTGGTCCAACGGTTCAAAAGTTACGGGCATTTTTGTCAAAATTTTGGACTATTTTTCCATGAAAGTAATATTCTTGGACGAAATCATGAAAAAGATGGAAAAATAGTCCAAAAACGTCAATTTGGGAATAAAATCTTCAATCAAAAATCAGGGGACTCGATTTTAACGATAGAGGTATGGTTCCTTGGGCAAATTTTCTTGAAATAACCCATAGAAAACGGAAATCATAGGGAAATTGTCGAATTTTTTCACTTCCTACAAATCGAACCGGGCTAATATATATATATAAACACAACTAAATAAAAAATTAAAATCTATTACCATTATAATAAATATATTAATGTAAATAATTAAATTTTAATAAATATTTTTACAAATAACAAAATACTAAATAAAATTAATTATAATGATTTATTTTCAAAGAATTAAAATTTAGTAAATAACTAAAAATTGGTAATACCTGAGTATAATGTTGCTGATTGTGAAAAAAACGATTTATAATATATTAAATAAAATTTATAATTATACAAATACCTAATTACTAATATATTATACTAATAAATAAATTAATAACATTATATATAAATAAATTTATTCCCCTAAATAAATTAATTTATAATAACCTAGTTGTTTGAGAAACATATTGATCACTTTGTTTTGCATTGAACAAGCATATCGAATTCGGCACTCAGAATTGCATAACAATATGATTGCATATGAGGTTCAGACGAATGCAGTTCGCGTGGGAAACTGCATATCAGCAAAATGTAAGAAAAGCTAACAAACCACCGCGGCACATGTCACTGCACGTTGCTCACTAAATACACTAAAATTATTTTATTAGAAGTAAGCAAAATTTATGTATAAAAATGCAACTTTCTAGTCAATAAAGAGCAGTTCAATCAAAACCATTGAATTTGAATGTTAGCTTCCGGATCGACGCTCAAGTGTGTTCGTTCCACATTAGTAACAGAATTTGGTGCCTGGATCGACGCTCAAGTGTGTTCGTTCCACATAAGAATTGAATTCTGTACATGGTGACCCCGAAAATTCAAAAGAATCTTTTAAATTCGAACGCGTAAACGTAAAATCGAAAAATCGCAAGTGAAATTAAGAAAAGTTCGTCGCGTTTTTTAATCGCATAAAACCATACGGAGTCGAAAGATATTCATCATAATCAACATTTCATCAACAATGGCATCAATTCAAAGGCAGCAGGAACTAGGTTCCTTAATCGAGAAAGTTATCGCGAAATTCAAAAAAGATGGCAAAGACCGCAAGACACCAGAGTACCTGGAAGAACGTATAAGACGACTACAAGAGCTGGCAAATGAATTTCATCGTAATCATAAGGAAATTCTGGCTAAAAAAGAAGTCGCAGCGGAAGATGACTATTTCATGGAAAATTATTATGACAAGATGAACGACTTGGTAATCCGGTACATCAAAATAATGGAAGGTCTAAGCATGGAACACGTTTTAATGGATGGCGGTGCTGTAGGTGGTGAAGTCGACAGTCGCAGGGGCGCAGGTTCTACAACGAAGGTGCAACAATCCAAATCTCAACCAAACACGAATGAAAATGGAACTCTAAGCACGAAGACGCAGAAGTTATTAAGAAACCAAAAGGCATTAGTTAAGGCGCTAAATCGCAACATCGAAGAGATCAATGCTCAAGCTCATATGGAGCATCCAAATACGTACTACATGTTGAAATCTGGCATCCTGGAAAAATATTTGTCGGAGTTCACTCAAAACAATGACGTCCTCTGGGAATCCACAACGGACGACCACATTCTCGAATATACACCAGAATTATTCTATGATATGGAGTCGAAGGTGGCATCAGTCCTAGTGGAGCTTCGACAACACATTCCAAAAGAGGATCAGGCAGCTAGACCACAAGAATCATCGAATCATCATGACAACGAGATTCTTCTGCCCAGAATTTCTGTGCCGACATTTAATGGCAACTATTTGCAGTGGATGGCCTTCAAGGATCTATATACTGAGATCGTTCACACAGCAAATATCAGCGATGCAAGAAAAATGCTGTCTTAAACCAGGACACTCATCCAATAAATGTAAACGACAACACTGCACCAAGTGTACCAAGTGTACCAAAAAACACAACACGTTACTTCACGCTGAAAACTCCTATCAGACAGCAAAAAGGTCAACGGAGCAGGATGGGGCTAAGCAAACTGACACAGCTCAAAACAATAAGAGCGCAAGCAAGCAGCCTGACGTCACCACGGCCAGCGATACAACAAAGGTTAGCCTGCTCGCCAACAGCAACGAAATCAATGAACACTACGTATTACTTGGAACAGCCTTAATAGATTTGGTAACAGCTGATGGACAACGAATTGAATGCCGAGCTCTATTAGACTCCTGCTCCCAGGTCAACCTAATTACGGAACGGCTATTAAAGAAACTAAGAGGAACTACCAGAGCCGACCCAACGTGTGTAGAGGGAGTCGGAGTAACAGAAAACACGGTTCTTCATCGCACCACAATTCATCTGAGATCAAAATACAACAAGTTCAGTGCCACCGTAGATGCTCATGTACTTCCAAAAATCGTCTCCAACCAACCGTCTCACAAGATACAAATTGACGATTGGAACATTCCAAATGAGTTAAATCTGGCGGACCCCACTTTTTCTAGGCCAGGACGTATCGACTGCTTACTAGGAGCGGAACTTTATTTGGACCTTCTTACAAAAGGCAGGAAGAGGCTATCCGAGAATCTTCCAACACTCCAGAACACGGTTTTTGGATGGATAATTGCAGGCAGTATCACCAGTCACCACTCCAATATAGCCACATGTGGAGTGTGTACAACACAGGAGCTTGAGGATACTATTTCGAAATTCTGGCAGCTTGAAGACACACCGCACTCGAGCACGTCGCTTACAGAGGATGAACTACGCTGCGAATCTCACTTTGCACAACACACGACGAGGTCAAACGCGGGAAAATATGTAGTCAAGTTGCCTCTCAAGGAGCATCCATCAGTCTTGGGGAAGTCAAAAGCCATAGCATACAGCAGGTTCATGTCTTTGGAGAGGAGATTGACCCAAAATCCATCACTAAGAGCACAGTACACGCACTTCATGATGGAATACGAAAAATTGGGGCACATGACTGAAATCGACCCAAAGCAAGAACTTCTTACGCATTATTTCATCCCTCATCATTGTATTCTCCGACCAGAAAGTACAACTACAAAATTAAGAGTAGTGTTTGATGCGTCTGCTAAGACGACAAATGGATTGTCACTCAACGACATCATGTACATCGGACCCACTGTCCAAAGCGAACTCTTTTCCCTCCTGCTACGTTTTAGAATTCATAAATATGTTCTAAAAACAGATGTGGAAAAGATGTATCGTCAGATATGGGTCAATGAGGACGATCGGAAACTGCAGCTGATAATGTGGAGGAACAGCCCGACTGAAAATCTAAAGTACTATCAACTTAATACAGTGACATACGGAACACGGGCGGCTCCATATCTCGCAACACGCTGCTTGAATCAATTAGCCGATGAATATCAACACCAATTTCCTCTTGGGGCAGCATCACTTAAAGCAGATTTTTATGTAGATGACGGACTTTTGGGCGCAGACTCTTTGCGAGAAGCTCTGGTAATGCAGCAACAACTAATTGATGTTCTTCAAAGAGCTGGAATGCAACTCCGAAAATGGTGTGCAAACAGTCCAAAATTACTGCATGGGATTCCCGCAGGAGACCAAGAAATTGACCTTAATTTTGACTCTCAAGAAACTCAAGCCACCAAAACCTTAGGTCTGACGTGGCTCCCCAAAACGGATGTTTTTTGCATAAAAACAAACCTCAAAAGAAGAACAACGCCAAAGAAGCTTTCAAAATTGATGTGCCAAGGTGCTCACAACTCAGTTCTTCACAATTACGCCTCTAATACAAAAGAAGAGACTGCGTCCAGCTCTTCAGATCTGAGATCACCTCAGCAGGCTCCTAGCGTGTCAATTAATCATGTAACCCAACCAGAAAAACGAGTCGTACTAGCTACGGCTGTAATCCAAGTTCGAAATGCCTCTGGAGACTTAATCTTGGCAAGAGCGTTGCTTGATTCAGGGTCTCAAGTAAATTGCATAACTGAGGATCTAGCTACCACTTTGAGGCTTTCGAAAAAATCAAATTTTACACCAATTGTTGGCATTGGCAATGCAAATCAACACATCCGACATTCAGTTCGCACCACAATCAAATCTCGTTTCAATTCATATAGTTTTGAAAGCAAATATTTAGTTATGAAGTCTATTTCTACTTATCATCCAGATCAGTTGTTACCAGTAGACAAGCTTAAAATTCCGAAAAACATCGAGCTCGCAGATCCGTATTTCTATAAACCGCAACGTGTCGACCTTTTAATCGGTGCCGAAATATTTTTCGATCTATTATGTGTCGGCCAAATTATTGTCGAACGAAATTTACCAACGATACAAAAAACACTGCTTGGTTGGATAATTTCGGGAAAGTATATAACTGCGTCTCAAAATTGTTCCAATTCTTGCCTTTTGGTGAACTCTGCTAACAATGATTTCGAGTTGCAAACATTTGTTAAACGTTTTTGGGAACATGAGGATCTTGCGAGACCTTGTCAAACCATATTGACAAGAGAACAAGAGGATTGTGAAAATAAATTTTTACAATCGGTAAAACAATTACCATCAGGTCGACTTCAAGTGGCATTGCCATTCAAGGCAGATCCGTCATCGTTAGGGTCTTCATACGAGACCGCGAAGCGTCGATTTCTGTCTTTGGAAAGAAAACTAAACGGCAATATCGAAATGCATAACTTGTATATGGACTTCATGTCAGAATACTTAAATCTGGGGCACATGTCTCCAATAAAGAGCGAAATACCTTCTGGCCCTCACTATTACATCCCACATCAGTGTGTATTGCGGCCCAATAGTATCTCCACAAAGCTTCGCGTAGTATTTGATGCGTCTAGCAAAACTACCTCGCAAGTTTCGTTGAACGATGTTTTAATGGTTGGCGCAACAATCCAACCTGATCTGTATTCAACAATTCTTCGTTTTAGATTAAATAAATACGCTGTAACAGCAGACATCACAAAGATGTACCGTCAATTCGAAATTGACGAGGCTGATAGAAAATTCCAACTTATTCTTTGGCGAAAAAGTCCAAAAGATCCGATCCAAACATTTTCATTAAATACGGTGACTTATGGAACTTCTCCAGCTCCATTTTTGGCTATTCGTTGCCTTAATCATTTAAGCGATATATACTCCAAGTCACACCCAATTGGATCGAGAATTATCAAAAACAATTTTTATGTTGATGACCTCCTCACCGGAGCTGAGAACTTGAAAGAACTCGATACGATTCGTCTTCAAGTTACCGAGATTTTAGAGTCAGCAGGGCTTAAATTAGCAAAGTGGTACTCAAACCACTCCTCCTACGCAGACAACCGTACGGAGAGACCACTAAAGGTAAACGAGACGGAATGCACAAAGGCTTCAGGAATTTCGTGGAATCCTAAAAATGATACATTTACCTTTCAACTTGAAAACGATTTCGATCATTTAAATGCAACAAAGCGAAATATTTTATCGATTTCATCGCGTCTATTTGACCCGCTAGGATTATTAGCACCTATTGTGATTCGGTCGAAAATGTTACTTCAGGAGCTTTGGTGCAATAATTTAAATTGGGATGAATCGATACCTCAACGCTTACATACATGTTGGCAAAATTTCAAATCGGATTTAGGTCTTTTAAGTTCGATAACTGTTCCTCGATTCGTGCAAACACATTCTAATGCTTGAAGACACACCGCACTCGAGCACGTCGCTTACAGAGGATGAACTACGCTGCGAATCTCACTTTGCACAACACACGACGAGGTCAAACGCGGGAAAATATGTAGTCAAGTTGCCTCTCAAGGAGCATCCATCAGTCTTGGGGAAGTCAAAAGCCATAGCATACAGCAGGTTCATGTCTTTGGAGAGGAGATTGACCCAAAATCCATCACTAAGAGCACAGTACACGCACTTCATGATGGAATACGAAAAATTGGGGCACATGACTGAAATCGACCCAAAGCAAGAACTTCTTACGCATTATTTCATCCCTCATCATTGTATTCTCCGACCAGAAAGTACAACTACAAAATTAAGAGTAGTGTTTGATGCGTCTGCTAAGACGACAAATGGATTGTCACTCAACGACATCATGTACATCGGACCCACTGTCCAAAGCGAACTCTTTTCCCTCCTGCTACGTTTTAGAATTCATAAATATGTTCTAAAAACAGATGTGGAAAAGATGTATCGTCAGATATGGGTCAATGAGGACGATCGGAAACTGCAGCTGATAATGTGGAGGAACAGCCCGACTGAAAATCTAAAGTACTATCAACTTAATACAGTGACATACGGAACACGGGCGGCTCCATATCTCGCAACACGCTGCTTGAATCAATTAGCCGATGAATATCAACACCAATTTCCTCTTGGGGCAGCATCACTTAAAGCAGATTTTTATGTAGATGACGGACTTTTGGGCGCAGACTCTTTGCGAGAAGCTCTGGTAATGCAGCAACAACTAATTGATGTTCTTCAAAGAGCTGGAATGCAACTCCGAAAATGGTGTGCAAACAGTCCAAAATTACTGCATGGGATTCCCGCAGGAGACCAAGAAATTGACCTTAATTTTGACTCTCAAGAAACTCAAGCCACCAAAACCTTAGGTCTGACGTGGCTCCCCAAAACGGATGTTTTTTGCATAAAAACAAACCTCAAAAGAAGAACAACGACCACTAAAAGAAGCATGACCTCTGACTTGGCCCGCATTTTTGACCCATTAGGATTGGTCGGTCCGGTAGTGGTTACTGCAAAAATTTACATACAGTAATTATGGCAGCTTAAAATCGACTGGGACTCGGATCTTCCGTTGGAAATTCAACAACGATGGATGCGGTTGCAAGATGACCTGCCAGCACTGGACAATGTTAAAATTTCGCGACACGTGCTTAGTCAGCAAGGTCAGCTGAACATACAACTGCATGCTTTCGCTGATGCATCCGAGAAGGCATACGGTGCGGCAATCTACATCAGGTCTGTGCAAAAGGATAAAACGATCAAGCTGAACTTACTTTGTTCCAAGTCACGCGTGGCACCACTAAAGCAGCAAACGATTCCACGTTTGGAACTATGCGCCGCCCTGTTAGCAGCTGAGCTAATGACAAGAGTAAAAGGTGATTTGAACTACCAAAATAAGGCAAGTTACCTGTGGACAGATTCACAAATCGTGCTTTCATGGATAAACAATCATCCAGGCACGCTTCCAGTTTTTGTTGCACACCGAATTATAAAAATTAATCAGTTGACGAGGCCAGAGCAATGGCGACACGTGCCATTCAAGCAAAACCCAGCTGATTTGCTCTCAAGAGGAATAAAACCGAGAGAATTGGCCACGTGCCATATGTGGTTCTTTGGACCATTATTCTTATATGAGCCTGAGCCTAGGTGGCCACCTCCCTTCAACAGGGAATTAGTCATTGAAAATAGTCCAGCAACGGTAGCCATAACGTCAAAACAGGCAGACTTGGCAGAGGACCCACTGGTGTATTCAATCCCATCCAGAAATTCATTTCTCTATCTCCAGAGAGTGACTGGATACGTACTGCGATTTTCAAAAAATTGCAAAAAATCTAAACATGCTCGACCAAAAAATAAGCAACTGTCACCGGCAGAGCTAGATGCAGCATTGAAATTAATAGTACGCCAAATTCAAACGTCCGACTTTCAAGATCTACTGAAGATCTTACGAAAAGAAGGAAAAGTACCAAAGAACCCTACTCTGGCCCTCTATAACCAATCAGTGGCGGCCAATACCAAATTCCATATTGATCTCTGAAATCCTCCATTTCTTGAGATGTTTAAGGTGGAAATCACTGACGTCACATCTCGTTTAATAAATAATCCTTAAAGCAGACAAGATCGTCATTCAAATTGGAGGTGTAGAAATCCACTTTTTTGCAAAAAGTCAAAATCCACCAACATTTCTAAACGGATTTGAACTCCAGCTCATTTTGGCTTTCGTCTAATTTTACGAAAACCCACAACCAATTGGTCATTTCAAAACATTTTTAGCCTCCTCGGACTAGAACTTAAGACCGACGATTCGCTTCAATACGATTTTGACGCAGGTTAAATACAAATGGACTCAACACTCTCACCAAAACCAGGAGCCACAAGAACAGACGATCACAAAGGCTCGATTTCTGAACCTAAAAAGATACTTCCTTTCACTAAAACATTTCGTCATTAAGCACAAGCAAATTTACTTCTGCTCATTACCCTGATATAGCACATGATTCGGTAAAAGTTTGACTTGGTGAAAATTTAATTGGATGAATGTCCTCACGTCAATGTTGGCAAATTAATCGGATTTGTCTTTAAGTTGAAACGTTCGATGCAACCATCAATGAAACAGATCAGCTCGTGAGGTCCCATTAGCTTCTTGAGGTGTCAAAAATGCGTAAGTCAATTTGACAAAGAAGGCGCCCATTAAAGCACCCTGCTAGTTAAGGGCTGCCTTTTACAATGGCACTGTCGAATATAATTGTAAAGAGTCATTTGGACCGATTCGAATATTGACTGCAAGATATCCACACATAAAACGTTTTTGAACAGTAGCGAAACTCAAGAAAGCGAAAAATGGGTCCGCTCAAGCATCCTCGACTTGTCAAGTCATTAATTCAACTCATTGAACAGGCGAATCTCCCAAGAGCCATTGCACAAACAAAATTTCACTAAGAGAACTGCTGAAACGAAAACGCAAATCACACGTTTTCTAAGCAAGAGATTTTGAGCAATTGATGAGTTCACATAAAAATGTAGATTTCGTCATTGAGCAAAAAATCTAAGAATCAACGAAAATTTTTTTCAACCCCCGCCAACTGCACTTTCCTGAAATTTCAATCAAAACATTCTCACTGAACTAAGCTTAAAGGGTCAAACGGTGCTTGTTTCAAAATACCCTTCACATTTTAGAGGGTCTGATTTATTGATGTGTCGGGCATCTCTTGCATACGAATCTAGATTCCTGTCTCAATCATTCGTGATATTAGATATCATTTAAAACACATGGGAAAAGGTTTGATGAATCAGCGGAAATCGGATACAACGCGGAAGTGCTCAAGATGTTCGCTTAACAATTTAAAAGGAATTCCACCCCTTAATGGTTTTTCAAGCCACCAAAACCTTAGGTCTGACGTGGCTCCCCAAAACGGATGTTTTTTGCATAAAAACAAACCTCAAAAGAAGAACAACGACCACTAAAAGAAGCATGACCTCTGACTTGGCCCGCATTTTTGACCCATTAGGATTGGTCGGTCCGGTAGTGGTTACTGCAAAAATTTACATACAGTAATTATGGCAGCTTAAAATCGACTGGGACTCGGATCTTCCGTTGGAAATTCAACAACGATGGATGCGGTTGCAAGATGACCTGCCAGCACTGGACAATGTTAAAATTTCGCGACACGTGCTTAGTCAGCAAGGTCAGCTGAACATACAACTGCATGCTTTCGCTGATGCATCCGAGAAGGCATACGGTGCGGCAATCTACATCAGGTCTGTGCAAAAGGATAAAACGATCAAGCTGAACTTACTTTGTTCCAAGTCACGCGTGGCACCACTAAAGCAGCAAACGATTCCACGTTTGGAACTATGCGCCGCCCTGTTAGCAGCTGAGCTAATGACAAGAGTAAAAGGTGATTTGAACTACCAAAATAAGGCAAGTTACCTGTGGACAGATTCACAAATCGTGCTTTCATGGATAAACAATCATCCAGGCACGCTTCCAGTTTTTGTTGCACACCGAATTATAAAAATTAATCAGTTGACGAGGCCAGAGCAATGGCGACACGTGCCATTCAAGCAAAACCCAGCTGATTTGCTCTCAAGAGGAATAAAACCGAGAGAATTGGCCACGTGCCATATGTGGTTCTTTGGACCATTATTCTTATATGAGCCTGAGCCTAGGTGGCCACCTCCCTTCAACAGGGAATTAGTCATTGAAAATAGTCCAGCAACGGTAGCCATAACGTCAAAACAGGCAGACTTGGCAGAGGACCCACTGGTGTATTCAATCCCATCCAGAAATTCATTTCTCTATCTCCAGAGAGTGACTGGATACGTACTGCGATTTTCAAAAAATTGCAAAAAATCTAAACATGCTCGACCAAAAAATAAGCAACTGTCACCGGCAGAGCTAGATGCAGCATTGAAATTAATAGTACGCCAAATTCAAACGTCCGACTTTCAAGATCTACTGAAGATCTTACGAAAAGAAGGAAAAGTACCAAACTCGAACTCCCTTAATTCTCTGGCTCCATTCTTAGATGAAGAAGGAATAATCAGAGTAGGCGGCAGATTACAAGCATCATCTCAACAATATGACACGAAGCATCAAATGATCCTACCTGGAGATGATCCCATCACGAAATTTCTTTTAGAAAAGATGCACAAGGAGAATTATCATTGTGGACCCTCGGCACTGCTCGCGTTCGTCAAACAACGATTTTGGCCACTTAAAGGCAGAAGCTTGGCAAGATCAGTCGTTCAACATTGTGTAAGGTGTACGCGATCAAGGCCCGTTTTATACAAACAAGTTATGGGGAACTTACCACCATCACGAGTCGAACCAGCGCGCCCATTTCTACACACCGGCGTAGACTATTGTGGACCTTTCCGAGTACATTTTAAAACTCGAGGAAAGACGCCACAAAAGGCGTACATTGCCGTCTTCTGCTGCTTCTCGACTAAGGCCGTACACTTGGAACTAGTAACGGAGTTAACGACCGACGCATTTATCGGAGCTCTCAAACGATTTATTGCACGCAGGGGTTACTGCAAAACAATATTTTGCGACAATGCAACGAACTTTGTGGGAGCCAAAAACCAACTCGAGGAGCTCACCAGCAGCATCTATTCATCAAAGGCATCCGATTCCATCATACGAACCTGTAGTGAAAAAGGAATTAGCTTCCAGTTTATCCCACCAAGAGCTCCACACTTTGGCGGTCTATGGGAAGCGGCGGTGAAGTCAACAAAAAAACTGCTGGCTCCAAAACTGCATGAAGCGACAATGACATTCGAGGAATTAAACACGGTTGTGACTGAAGTCGAAGCAATGCTTAATTCACGGCCACTAGTTCCAATGTCCTCCGATCCGAATGATCTAAGCGCACTTACTCCGGGACATTTCCTCATTGGAGAGCCATTGAGGGCAAACGTTGATGCCGACACCGAACCAATGAAAACAAAGATGTCAACTCGATGGGAAGAGGTCTCCAAAATTAAACACAAATTCTAGGAGCGCTGGTCAAAGGAGTATTTAGCCGAGCTGCAATTGCGACATAAATGGAAGGGCCCGACAACCATTATCAAGCCAGACACATTGGTAATTATCAAGGAGGACAATGTCCCCGTATTACAATGGCCACTGGGTCGAATAATAAATGTGTATAAGGGAGTCGATGGAGCCGTACGAGTGTGCGATATTCGGACTCACAAAGGAATAATCCAGCGACCCATACACAGACTGGCGCCACTTTTTCCGGAAGACAGTAGCAAAGAAAACGTCGGAGAAGAAAGCCGAACAAAGGAAGCTCCTGAAACGTCAAAGGTCTCCTTACCGATTAGCATCCCCCTAAGTCACCTTAAAAATGTTCACTCATTCAACAACGAAGTCATTCCAAACAAGGTTAGACGCATTGAACCAACCCTTCTTTTCACCCTGATAGCGCTAATCCTGTTGCCTGTAATCCTGTGCAATCCAGTCAATATCACGACGTTTAGCCAGAAGCCAGGAGTATACTTCGAGCAGCTTGGATCCGCAAGGCCTATCACCTCTAATTGGAACATGATAGTGTATTACGACCTGCAGCCATATAGAGACCAAATAGACGTGCTAATTGATGGGATCAACACATTGCAAATATTGTGTGTCCAACCCAAAAACGACACAACATGCACTTTCTTCATTGAATATTTCGAAAAAATTGAAAAGCAGCTACAAACAGAACTCAATCTGCTTTCTGTCAACAGGGCAAAAAGAGGTGCTGTAGATTTGGTCGGAAATATCGCCAATTCACTTTTTGGGGTCCTCGACTCTAACTATGCCACTAAGATGTCGGAGACCATCACCGGCTTAAGAACAAATGACGAACATCTTGAGCACCTGCTCAAAAATCAAACTTCGTTGATAAATTCAACGATAAACATTTTCAAAGACGAACAACTGAGAATTAAAAGCAAGTTTGATGAAATCGATCGGCAAATCGACGATTTGCGTCACGGACGGGCATCGAGTGCTACAAACAGCAAAAAAGTAATTCTTACATTGGCAATTCAGATGTGCATTATTGCATCAAGATTGCAAGGGACACATGCTTCAATTCTGGACGTATTAATTGACAGCCATCACGGAAAAATTAATCCGTTCTTATTAACTCCTGAGCAATTGGGAGATGAAGTTAAGAAAATAAAGGCCCACCTACCACCGGAATTACACTTGCCCATCCATCAGAACAATTTAATCGAAGTGTATCAGTTAATGAAGATTAACGGAGTTGTTGCGGAAAATCATGTGGTCTTCAGTATTGAATTGCCCTTAACAAATTCAAAGGAGTATAAACTGTTACACGTACTTCCGATTGCCACAGCAATAAATGGGACGCTAGCAGCAGTAAGAACAGCGACATCGTTTCTAGCTGTCAGCCCGCATAACGACGAGTTCGTTCCGTTGTCCAATGAGCAAGTACAGTCATGCTTAAGTCTCAATAACAAGCAGTGGTTGTGCCCCAATATGCAAGCCACTTACTTTAAGGCATCGACCGTCTGTCAGTGTGAACTAGACTTACTCAACAACGAGAGCGACCCCAGATGCGAACTACACTGGTCGAATGATACGATTCTTTGGCATCAACTTAAACAGCCGAATAAGTGGATCTACGCGACAACGAGCAACGTTCGCTTTACGGCTGTGTGTAAATACGAAAATCAGCAATTTACACTTCAACATAGCGGCATGATCCACTTCCGATCCGACTGCACGATCAGGAACGATCTGATAACTATACAGAGCCTCAAAAGATTTGTGACTTCATTAAACGCAAAAAATAATAAATTTGGAGAATTAGTAGGACGAGCGCATCAATTTGATACCAACTCAACCCAAGTAACGGCGTTCACAACACAGTTTAAAGATTTAGAAATTATTCAACAACAACTAGCACTGATCAACGCATCAAGCTTTCCTAACAGAACGAACGCCACACACAACCACAGCCTAATCATCAGTTACGTAGCTGTGAGCCTAACAGTTCTTCTAGCGATCATAATAATTTCACTTGGCCGCAGACTGAAGCAAATAAAGGGATTACCACGTCAAGTGCCTATTCCAGCACCACGATCAATTGAAGACACCGCATGCTAAGAATCTGTGAATTAGCTTTGAAATATTAATTGTCACAAAATTTAAAAAAAATTTCCATTAAACACTTACTACTCCATCTTCCAATGGCCTTTATTGCTAATCATACGTTTTTGTAAATCCGCTACATGTACTGTTAACGTAAAAATGTAAACGAAGAATGAAAAATCAAGGCTTGGAATTCTTATTAGACTATAAGCATGACTTTGATCCAACTTTTTATGCAAGCTCAGCATTGTGAAAAAAAAAACCAAAACAAAAAAAAACAAAAAGAAACAACAAACGCCAAAATCTGAGCTGAAGATACGAGTGAGCAACAGAGTGAAGTTTTTTTTTTATTCTTAATTCAAATCTCTATTCTCCCTACGAGGGTTGATCAAAATATCATTGAATTTAACAATTCAAGGCGGGCAGTATGTTTGAGAAACATATTGATCACTTTGTTTTGCATTGAACAAGCATATCGAATTCGGCACTCAGAATTGCATAACAATATGATTGCATATGAGGTTCAGACGAATGCAGTTCGCGTGGGAAACTGCATATCAGCAAAATGTAAGAAAAGCTAACAAACCACCGCGGCACATGTCACTGCACGTTGCTCACTAAATACACTAAAATTATTTTATTAGAAGTAAGCAAAATTTATGTATAAAAATGCAACTTTCTAGTCAATAAAGAGCAGTTCAATCAAAACCATTGAATTTGAATGTTAGCTTCCGGATCGACGCTCAAGTGTGTTCGTTCCACATTAGTAACAGAATTTGGTGCCTGGATCGACGCTCAAGTGTGTTCGTTCCACATAAGAATTGAATTCTGTACACTAGTCATATATAAATATACCCCTAATATTAATATTTAAAATAATATAGAATAATAAAAAGAGATCCCCCTAATTATAATTATTAATTTCATTTTAACATAAAATTTTAAAATTAATAGCTAAATAAAAGAGTTTTCATTATCTAAAAAACATTAAAAAAAAATTAATATAAAATTATTATAATTTTTTTTATCTTTATAAATTCAATAAACATAAAAACATAATTTTAACAAATAATATAAATTACACATAGATAATTAAAATAAAATATTAAATAAAATGTAACTAAAATTCTTAAAAATAATTGAAATTTAGTAAATATTTTGAATTAAAAATCATTTAAAATTTAAAAACTTTTTATAGAATGACATTAGTACTTAATTTTTTTTTTTCTAATTTGAATTATTTAAGTAAAAACATTATTCATTTAGAATTTTTCCAAAATTATTTGAATAAAAAACAAATTTTTTTTTAAATTTAAAATAAAAAAAAATTAATTATTTAACTCTCAAAATAACTTTTCCGTCCCTAAAAAAATTTTTTTAAATTGATAAATTTATATATATATATCTAAAACAAAATTTATTTAAATTTAAAAAAATTTTTATAAAATATTATTTTTATAAGTTACTAAAAAAAATTCACTATATCTAAAGATTAATTAATCACCCTAAAATCTTCAATTTTATACTCTTATTATAAGCTATTTAGATATACAATAAATATTATTAATAACACTAATAATACAATTCAAATAATTATTGTTATAAAATATAATTTTAAATTATTAGTATAAAAATCAATATTAATTTTTGAATAATTAATTAAAGATATACTTAAAAATTGAGCTCCTATTAATTCTGATCAACCATGGTCAAAAGATTTAATGACTAAAAATCCATAATTCAATGGAAAACTAATTAAGTTGAAATATAAGGCATAAATGATATGGAACCTAAAAAATATGTTATATTATAATAAATAAAAGACTTATTAATAAAATATAAAGATACATTAGAAATTAAGTAACTAAATAATCTTCCTATTAAAGAAACAAATAATGTTAACAGCTGTAAATATCATGGTAAATTAATTACATATAATGAAGAAAATATTAATCAATTTAATATACTTCCTCCTGTAATTCTTATAATCAATAAACCAAATATTTCCATTAATATAATTCATCCCTCATCATTTAATATATTATATAACCACAATTTAAGCTATCAGTCATTGTGTAATAAACTAAACGAAATGAATAAGAAACAGTTAAACCTGTTGAAAAAAAATATAAAAAAAAATGAAAACAAATTAACATAACTATAAGAAACAATTTCTAAAATTAAATCTTTTGAATAAAATCCAGCCAAAAAAGGTATTCCACATATAGCTAAATTAGCTACATTAAAACAAGATGATGTAAAGGTATAAAAACTCTTAAATTTCCTATACAGGGTGTTTCGCATAAGAATGTATATCCGAAAGGAGGTGATAGAGGTGCTCAATATCGACCAAAAATCGTATGGGAGGGGGGGGGGGGGGTGTAAAATGCTCCCCTAAGGAGTTAGAGGGCCTTAAAGTTTTTAGGCAGTAAGTCGAGAAAAAAAATTCTCCCACGATAACGGTTCATCGTAGAAAAAAAACTGTTAACCGGTTTGAAAGCCAATTCTATGGGCTTTTGGGCAAAATTAAATTCATGGTAAGAATTTAAGCCAATGATGGTTAATTAAGCGGTCAAAGTCAAAAATTCTGAAAAAAATTCTATTTTTTTTACTTTGAGAGCCATTTTGGTATGAAAAAGGTCCTATTAACACATACTTTTCTAATTTTTTTCAAAATCCTCGATTAATTAACTTCAAATCTGTGGTACATTTGTCATACCTTATTAGCGGTTTAACCTCAGGAAAAATAGGATTTATAAACAACCTTGAACTTTTTTTATGTGATGAAATTCTTAAAAGAGCAATCTTTGGCTTACAATGTCCAGCCAGCAATTTCTTATTTAAGACAAATTTTGGTTTAAAATTATATGAACTTTAACTGGAAAAATTGGTAATTTTTTGCTGAGGTTATTTAAATTGATTTGTTTTGAGTATTGTCGTTAACTGATTTTGAATTTCAATAGCTTCACTTATTGAATCTGCCCCCGCCAAACCATCATCAACGTAGAAATTGTTCTTCAAAGCTATTGATCCTGCAGCCGCAGTATTCTTGTTTTCCTCTGCTAACTTTACTAAGCACCGTGTAGCCAAATAGGGAGCAGCTCTTGTTCCATACGTGACTGTGTTCAATTGGAAATACTTCACTGGTTGACTTGTGTCGTTTCTCCACGTGATTAACTGTAGCATTCTGTCGTCTTTATGTACCAAAATTTTACGGTACATTTTCTCAATATCCGTTTTGAACACAAACCTCGGCATTCGGAAGTGAAGCTCTATGGCGTTGTTTGCTGTGAGTACAACACGCGCTGTGCCAAGTAGAACACACTTTTTAATGGTTGTATCTCCTGAAAGTAAGCTGGCCTGTATTTGTTGACTGATTGCTGCATTCATTGCTGGGTTGACTGCTAAGTCGCAACTCTTGTTGATTTAGACCCTTCGGGTGAAGTGTGGTACAATGTTTCTTCTCGCATTGTTTGCAGTGACCAGATTTGCACTTAAGTGCTTTGTGACCAACCTTGAGACAATTGCTGCATATTTTCAACTGCCTTATCCATTGCCATTTTTTGGTCAATGTATCTTCTTTGAATTTGACGCACGCATAGAGTTGATGGTTTTCCCCATTGCAAATTTTGCATTTTGAAATTCCGGGCCATGCGTTTACTGCCGAGCCGGATGTTTTTGTTGATGCAGTTTTGCCTCTCTTTCCAAGCGCCTCTAAAGATTGAAACCGGTGTTCCAAAAACTTTAAAATTGACTCAAGTTTTACTGGCTTCTTGTTGTCGACTGATGATTGTTCGAACGCTGAATGAGTATTTCAGTCAAGCTTCTTGATTAGAAGGTGCGCTACAAGGATGTTCCATCCTTCCACTGACATGCCTTGCGCTTTCACTCCATGCATGCATTCGATGGTGATGTCATGCAACTCTTTTAATGCTGCTGCAGGCTCTGATGTTACGTTAGCCTGTGACAAAAATTTGTTCATTAATTCTCTCACTAAAATTCGTTTGTTGTCGTAACGACTTGTTACAATTTCCCACGCTTTGTTGTAGTTTTCTGATGACATGGAGAGGTGTGTTAATGTCAGGGACAATTAAGGGCTAACGTACCTTGGTTTTCTGCAGATGAAGTGGAGAAGCCTTCTTGGGTTTCCTTTCCTCGTGCTAAGTTTGTCGGCGGTTTGCGAGACGCGATGTATAATTAAAATTCGTTTTTTTTCTGGTTCGATTATGATTGTTGGCGTTTGCGCGACGCGCTGATAAATTTAATAGCTTTTAAAGTAAAAAAATAATCCGCCTTCTTGGCGCTTATAGTTCAAAAAATCAATTTTTTTCTTCTTTTGTTTTTCACTTAACTTGAATAATATTGGTGTTTGCGATTGAATGCGTAACGGCGAGGCGCGTCTTAGCGGTTGGGATCATAGACTGTGCTGTCGTCGCTGGAGGTCGAACTGTTGAACGTGAGAGAGCAAAGGGTTTCGTCAAATCGGTTCGATTAAGGGCTCGCCCCCATAGCGGCTAAGGCTACGGCGAAAAACGGACATACTGCCCGCCTTGCGCTACGCAATAAGTATTTCCTGCTCCTGGCTGCGCACCTCTTGCGTGAATTCCTGGACAATGAGCCAGCCCCAGTTTCTTGGGGCAGAAAAGACGAAGTATGTTAGCGAGCAGATGGTCAATAATAAACAAAGACGAGGGGGAGGGGGGATTTTGCGAGAATGTTAGAGTGACGGTGAGCGGTGACGCTCATAGTATGAAATGCGGAGCGTATCAGAAAGCGAAGGTGACGTCAGTAGGACTTCCGCTCCCCTGATGACAGCGGAAAGCCCCCCTCCAGGATCAAATGGCTTGGGATTTATAACTTCTTGCCCTGAAATGGCCTCGAACAGATCGTGGAGCGGCTGTTGATTGACAAATTCTAGGATGCGATACGTCGTTTGGTGATGAACTTCTTCGCCGTAGAGATCCACCGTGGTAGCGGGTGGATAATTCGGAAACTCCTCTTGTTTCCGGAATGATTTGAGCAACTCGTGAAGTAACTCATAATTGCCTCCGGAGGAGACGTGCGTCGCAAACGCTTCGGTGGTTTTTCTGGCGATGGGCCCACTCAAAAGCCATCCAATTAGAGAATATTGTGCAAGAAAACTGCCTCCGATATTTATTGTGACTCCAAAAGATAACGATGTAGGCAGAACATAGGAGCCGATGATCGTGTCGATTCCGCCAGGATTCATAAAATGCGTATTGGTCAGCTCAAGTGATGAAATGTGTCTAGGATTCCAATTGGAGTCCCTTTTGGCTGTAAGCTGGATTGTCAGGTTTAAAAGTAAAACGGCGTTGATCTCATGCTTGCACGGGGAGCGTGGCGAGGCGTGAGTGAGCGTGCACTTCTTTTTCGCTACTTGAGTGCACATTTTTTTCGATGTTGGTAAATTCAACTGCTGTTGCAATTGCTCAGTCATAAATGTGCTTTGCGAGTCCTGATCCAAAAGTGAGATATGTGCGATGGCCGAGGAAAAAAGCACCTGATTTTTCCTGTCGAAGACGTGTGCGTGTGCCGGTGACGTGGTGGAATGCTCACGGAATTCGAAGTTTTCGGTTGCGCAAAAATATGCGCCGGTTGGCTCGTCGCCGACGGGCCGATCTCCGGGGGAGATGTCAATGGGGGTGAAGAAACTTGGCCATCCGGTGTTGCAGTAGCATTTGGAAAATGCTGCAAGGTATGATGTCGTTGTTGGCACTTCACGCAGCGAAAGGTACTATTGCACTTTGCCTTTAGATGACCGGCCGAGAGACAGTTTAGACATAGATTATGCTGCGAAACAGATTGAACCCATTCGTCGACCGACATCTGGAGAAATTGATCACATTGACGCAGAGTATGGTGGCCGCTACATAAAATACACGGTTCCGCACTTCGATCTAGAGTAAGCGGTTCGTGTTTTGAAGAATCCATTGGGTTGAAGGCTGGAGTTGGAGCTTTTAATTGTTTGAATTTCGAATGGCGCTCAAGAGCCCTACAGCGGCGTCTGATGACAGCACAAGTTTCTTCCCAGGACGGAGGCTCTTGATGTAGAGAACATGATTGCGCTGGAGAAGCATATCTTTTTGCCCAATGCATATTACTGAGTTGTGCTCTGGCTAAAACTTAGAGTTGTTGACATTCGTCCAAAGCGATCCGAGCAAGTGTGACGAGACCAAAACTTCATTCACCTCTTTCACAAGCTACACTAAAGGCATTGTTGACGCGTTGCCAAGCGGTCTTTTTGTGCTCCGCAACGATCTCCAGCAGGGACTCCGACGAAGTCCCTGGATCACAACCAGCCGCATAAGGGCACAAACCCTTGAGATTCTCTAGCTGAAAGTTGAAATTCCACTTGAACGCCATGATGGTCGCAGAAAATTATATACGTCTAAATCTCGTAGAATTGTATCGCGACGACCACTGCCGGTCATAGCGCATTGGAAAATTAAGAAATCACCTTTCGCAATGGATGAATTTTTATCGACTCCATAAGAGTCGAAGTTGAACAAATTTTCGGTCAATGCCTGTCGTAGCGCACTGCAAAGATAGACCTTTACCTTCGCAACTCACCGCAAGCATTAAATATATTAAACAAAAACCAAATCGTTTCAATAAAACACAATAAAATCGCAAAAATTATCAAGTTCAAATAATTTTTTGTTCGTAAAAATCGCCATAAAGAGTTTCGAGTTTCAATCATAACAGTTGCTTGCACAGAATATCAGCGGAGCGCCAGCATCACAGCATATGTTGATGTGGTGTTATATGTCCAGCAGTTACAAGCAAAGCAACGAAGCCAACATACAACACGCTTTGGTCTTATTGCTCCAGTCTCGCTAGCTCGAGAGTACTCGATCGATATTTGCTCGATATTCGATGTTCGGTGTGCGTTCGCTGCCGCTAAAAGTGATTGTCAGCAGATTTCACCACACGATGGCGAAACTGACCTACGCACTAAATATGTCGTATGTCTGCCTCTCCACAATTGTAGATACATATATACACCCGCATGAACTCCAAGGGCGCTTGATATATGGAGCAAAGAAAGAAAACCGATTCGCAAAGACTTTCAGAGAACCGATAAAGAAAAAGCAATTCGATGGCCGGCCGCGTCCCTCTCTTCGTTCTCAACTGAAAGGAACGAAGAAACGACAATTAGAGCGCGACTCGCTAGGTCACTATGTTGTTGTTGTCACACTAGTTGCCTTGCACTAGACCACCGTTTACGGCAAATGGCACGGGTGCGCTAGCCCTGCAAAATATTGAAGCTGAAGGGATAGGGATTGTCCACGCGTCTATTGCGTGATACGCTGCATGCGCTTTGACCGTTAGTCAGTGCCCCTGAAATTGCAACAGGGCGACTGAAGGTCAGAGGGGTGTGCACGTGGCGCACTTTTCCACTTCCCACAAAAATTGATCCTCCAGAACCTGATTCCAGGCTCCTGGCACGGGATCGCCAAATGTTAATGTCAGGGACAATTAAGGGCTAACGTACCTTGGTTTTCTGCAGTGGAGTGGAGAAGCCTTCTTGGGTTTCCTTTCCTCGTGTTAAATTTGTCGGCGGTTTGCGCGGCGCAATGTTTAATAAAAATAAGATATTTTTCTGGTTCGATTATGGTTGTCGGCGTTTGCAGGACGCGATGATAAATTTAACAGCTTTTAAAGTCAAAAAATAATCCGCCTTCTTGGCGCTTATAGTTCAAAAAATGAATTTATTTTTGCTTTTGTTTTCCACTGCACTTGAACAATTTTGGTGTTTGCGATTGAATGCGTAACGGCGAGGAGCGTCTTAGCGGTTGCGATCATAGACTCTGCCGTCGTCGCTGGAGGTCAAACTGTTGATCGTGAGAGAGCAAAGGGTTTCGTTAAATCGGTTCGCTTAAGGGCCCGCCCCCATAGCTTTTCTGGGTGGTGATACAGTGTCCATCTGCTGTGACTGTGGAATGTCACATGCCTCATCTTTTGCGTCAATTAATTCCCTCATTTCCTCTTCAAAGTTTAGAAATTGATGATGTGAGTAGCCGTCTACTTGTTCGGGTGTTGCCAAGAACCGCTTTTCGATGTCTTTTATTTCTTCTAGTCGCTAAAGAATCAACTTGCGCTTGCCTTGGTAGAACGTTTTGCTGTGGATGCTGAATCCTTCCTTGAGTAGTCGCTCTTTTAATTCACGAAGTGAATTCATTAAAGCAGTTTGAGTTTTGAAGAGACCATTATTAGTCGTGAACAACTGGTTGCCCTTACTGGGTGTTGCTCCAGCAGTGGTTGATGTAGCACGTGTCTCCTTTAAGAGATGCGATTTGGTGCCTTCTGTTGATGTTGAGGTGTGTACTTCCAACACTGGTTTTTGAGCCGCTTCTTCGAGAGCTGCTCTTTCTCCCTCTATTTTAAAAGCCTCGCTGTAACTGTCTACAAGACCCTTGATGCCACTGTAGTAGTCTTTCTTAAAATAGTCGTGCTCCATGGGGATATTTTCGCCTTTTATAATGATGTCGTGGTTTGAGCTAAAAGGTCGCCATAAATCTTGCAATCGAGATAGTCTCTCGGAATAATACGCGTTTGATTTCCTGTCCTTTGAGTCCTTTTTGAAATTCCGTATTAATTGCTCAATAGCTTGACCCAACTTTTCTTATTTTTCTATCAGACTTTGATCCTCCATTATGTTGACTGGTTGAACGATTTGAAAGCCGGCCCGAACTTAACTTGCGATTTTTTTTTTAAATTTTTTGACTACAGCCGACAGCATCCGTTGAATTTTTTATATGGTTTAAAAGATTGCGCGTTTGTTTTTTTTTTATTCGGGGGTCATCAAATGGTTAGACCTTAAGTCCAATATGGGCTGTTAAGCACATGAACCTTAACACAATGAAGATTGGTTGATTGAATTTTTCTAGCCAAGCGCATGTACCTGTCTGGAGCATTAATTTACTCGTTGAGTTATGGTTGTAAGCTCATCTTTATTGATCCAAAAATTTTTCTGATATACTAACAACAATATGCCAACAAAGGTAAAAAAAAAGGTAGAAAATACTGATTTAGTAAAATTCAGTATTTTATAAATTGCTTACATAAAATTGCAGTGATTGCAATATTAGTAAATTGATCGTATCAAGCATGCTTTGCTAGTTCAACGCTTTATGAATGAAAGAGCAAACAAAGCATTCAAAAGAGAGCGACTTCTGTCGTCGCAGAAATTTATACTTGATAAATAAAACAAAACAACACATTATGTTGAGTTCTGTATGAAACCCAAGACGTTGAGAATTGAGGTTTATATTGTTTTATGCAGCAGTCGATTGAGAGTAATATAAGTTTAGAAAAAACTTTATTTCTCCTTAGTTTCAAGCGAGATTGCATGATTTTTGAGAAATGCGAAATTTTAAATTGTGCCGATTTAGTGGCAATGGTGCGATATATAAAAATTCAAAGTTCAAATGAAATTGAGATGTCCAGGGTCGATGTCGAAAATCAAAATCTATTCTACTGGCGGCGTATTCTTATCGCTATCGACCTTTAAAATTTCCTCTTTGTGCCGTGCCGATCGAGAAAGTTGGAAGCTCTCGGTGGTCTGAATCCTCCCTACCATTATTATGAACCGTTATACGGTGTGTAACACCCATAACCAGTCGAGATAGACCATACAAAATGTATACAGAAATGATCAGCGCCACCAGGAGATTCGATTTAGACATGTCCGTCTCTCTGTCCGTCTGTTTATATCAGGGATCGGCAGAAAAAAAATTTTAAATTTTGATTTTCAGATTATAGTACAATCAGAGATTTTCATTTTATGATTATGGATTAATGAAAATTCAAAAATTTCAAATTTAACATTTTCGATTTGTATGATATTGTTAAATTCAAATTCTGAAAATATGAGTTGACATATAGTCAATAATAATAAAATTTAAAATTTGGACTACTAAAAAAACCCTAAATTTAAATGTGAGAGTTATTGAATATTTGACAATCAAAAATTTTTATTTCGAAATTCTGGAATATTCAGGCACTCAAAAATCAGATCTTTGAAATTTTGGATTAAATTTATAAATATAGCATTTCTGGTTCAAATTAACATGCTTATGACAAATAACAAAATAAAATGCGACCAAGTCAACCAATAATTATTTTGAAAACAGGCAAATTGGAATTGATAGTTATGTTGCTATTAACCCTTTCATGCCCACTGTTGCCTAGATGCAGAAATAAGTTCAAGAAGAATTAAAAGTCAATCGTTATTAATTCTGCCGTTTATTAAACATTGCAAGTGCAGGAGTGCACCTAGATAAAGACAGACTAATACTCGTAGTAGACTTTGATTATTAATGTAATTTGCTTTATTTCCTATTAACTTTTTTAATCTGAAATTCTTGATTATTAAAACAAAAAAAATTTTTAAAAAATGATTGCTGATTTTTCAAATAATCCAAAATTTCAAAGTTCTGATTTTTGAGTGCCTGAATATTCCAGAATTTCGAAATAAAAATTTTTGATTGTCGAATATTCAATAACTCTCACATTTAAATTTTGGGTTTTTTTAGTAGTCCAAATTTTAAATTTTATTATTATTGACTATATGTCAACTCATATTTTCAGAATTTGAATTTAACAATATCATACAAATCGAAAATGTTAAATTTGAAATTTTTCAATTTTCATTAATCCATAATTATATGTAAAAAGAAATGGAAATATTCATATATTCGGCAATAATTCATAAAAATAATGCTGAAAATAGGATTATTGCCGATCCCTGGTTTATATACAGTTTTCTTATCGAAGGAGTTAAGCTATCTTGACATAATTTGGTATGCAAACTCACAGGCACATGGGTACATGAGACAAGTTCGAGAATGAACCCGATCGGAACATTTTTAGGGTTACCTCCAGTACTTGGGTCTGTTGCAAAAATCACAAAACCTGCTTTAAAACCGAAGTTTTTCAAGATATTTTGATGAAATTCGATATTTGAACATGTTTAAAGGCAAGTAATATGATTTAAAAAAATTGGTAAAGTGGGCGTGGCAGAAGGGCGTTTTTCAAAAATTGCCTCCTTCACCTGAAATACAAATGGGTTTTGAACGAAATTTGGCAGTTATGCTTTCTTTGTAGCCTATAACATCCTCTCCAAAATTTTTTTAATAGGACCGTTTTTCAAAAACTTTCCAAACATTTTCTTGATCGGTCAATTATTAAGGGTACCTCTAGTACTAGGGTCTGTCACAAAAATCTCAAAACTGCCCCAAAATCTGACTTTTTCGAAATAATTCAATGAAACTTTGAATTTCAGCGAATATTTAGTCTTCCGATTAGAATTCAAAAAAATTTGGAAAGTGGGTGTGACAAAGGGGCAGTTTTCATTAGAAATTTTAGCAAAAGTCGGTATATGGGGCCACTTATGTCCTTAAACATCTCTTGATATTAAAAATTATTTGAACATGTGTGTATGTGTCGGGTATTCTATTGTCAGGCTATCCTGACTATTACACCCTTACTTGTTTTTTATTGGTACCCACTTCAACGAGAATTCCGGTTTAACGAGACATGCTGACAACGATGGTGCTCGTTAAAGTGAGAAACCGCTGTATTTGATTTAAGATTCGCGGCTATAAAAATTAAATTAGAGTTTAACCTTTCTCTTCTTAGCTTTTATAAGTACCTTGTTTTTTTTGAATATGGAAAGATTATAATGAATTAAATGAACTTGAATATGAACGCCAAATTTAAGTAACTTGTTGGAATGGGTTGAGGGTCACGTCAATCGGAAATGCGAAAGGGACCGGAAAACAAATTCACGTGCTGGTCAGCCAGGGAGGGTGAAGAATCACTAGCGAATGGCTGAGTAGGTCGAACCAGTCGGAACTACTTTATGTAGTATGTTTTTAAATATAATAATACTTTTACTTTTTTTTTTTAGTACCTAGAACAATTTTACATGTATTTGGGCAGGCGGGATAGGTAAGAACCCCGACATTTCGACGAGCTGGCTGAGGCATAGCTTGTACACCATCCGACTCCCACCTCCTATAGAGAGGATTTATCCCCACCTTCCACCATACCCTGGCCTGTTCGGTATAAGCCTGTACATTACACATCGTGTTTATTTGTGTTATTTTTATTTATCAAATATAACCCGGTTTTTCACATTTTCATCCGCCTTCGCTGTGGTTTGAACTGGGAACCTTCAGACTGCTGCGCGAGAACGCATGCTCAATGCTATTGAGGCCTCTCAGAAGTGTTCAGCAGATATGTTAAATGAATGAAATCTAGCTGTAGAATCCTCGTTGATTGTTTCTATTGCATTCACTTCAGCAAAAAGTAACAAAAACTCATTGTAGACATTGGGTCATGTGCCGACAAGCTTCCTGCAGGGTATTTTCTTTATAAATTTGTATATGCGTGAGTTCATGCAAATACTTTGAAACGTATGTTAAGTATATTTAGATCATGGGGATGCATGAAGTTGTGCATCCAAATGCTTCATTTTTTTTTTTTTTATGTTTGAAAAGAAGTTTTAATTACTGATTTTTTATACTTATTTCTAAGTATGAGCATGCATGAACGAGGTATTCTTGCAAAAACTTTTTAGATCTGTAAATGGTATATAGGTATATATGTATATGTTCCATTTTTATTTCATAAGATGGCAACCCGCTTGTGCCAGAGTCCAGAGAGAGAGAGAGAGAGAGAGAGAGAGAGAGAGAGGAGGAGAGGTCATTCGTTGTGTAGAACCGAAGCAGTGCGGACGCGTTGTTGTTTTTTACTTGAAACTTCAAATTAAAATCCGATTTTGCTTAAATTACCACATAAGTTATAAACTGAAAACGAAATAATAGTTTAAATAATTAAACGATAAAACTGCAATTACTAAGTCAACAGTTTCTGGGGGCTCAACCGGAATCTTGCAGCTAACGCTTTTAGAGAATATTGGTGATTCATCGTTAAATAGATCATAATCGTTTAAAGGAAAGCAAAAATTGAGCTTGTCATCATTAAATCGCAGATCAACCGTTTTTGTATGTTCGTTAAAACAAACAGAAATTTCATCATCTAAAGGGTTTTGCAGTTGCCATATTTCATCATCCAGAATCATCATCAACAACAACAACAGCAGCAGATCTTCGACCCATTGAAATTCGAACTTTGCTTGTGGAAAGTGACGCCAACGAGTCAAGAAGTGAGTTTAGCAGAGGAGAGAAGGAGACAGCAGTAGACTCCTTACAGAGATCGAAGCCAGGGGAGCGAGTAAGTTTCAGAACGCATACAAGTGACGGAGCAGTGAGCAGAGAGGAAACACACGGAGAAAGAAGGGCTAGAAGAGAGCGCTGACTTAGAAGGTTGGAAAATTTTACGAATCAGACGCCAAACGTAAGAGGTGTGTTGTCAAGAAAAAACAAAAAAAAAAGTAAAGTTGAAGAGAACGGTTTTGTAAAACAAAGTAAAATTGAAGAGAGCGACTTATTGGAAAAAGTTAAGTGAAGATGATTATTTTGTGAAGTAGTCGATTGAAGCTAAACGTAACGAGTAGTTTTTTAAAGTACTGATCAAAGATTGTATTGCCACAGCTGTTTAGAAATGTCAGGAGCCAAACGAACTAGAGCAAACAATAAAAAACGTTCGATGTAAATAAGGAATTGAAATGATTGAATTAAATTTTAGTTTATTCGCTACTAAAATTAAAAAAAAACAAACAAAAAAATCTAAGTTACATTAAAAAAAGAAGAAAAACACAAATAATTTAAATTTTTTCGGAAAAATACAAATTTATTGACGATTTAGTTTAGTTGCGAGTCGAATTGAAGAAAATAAACGAGAAAATAAAATGGCGTAAAAGTTGCACTCCAGAACGAATTGTTGGTATAAGCCATATAAAACTCTTCAAAGTTAAAAATAATAACAACAACTGTATTCATCTTGTTTGAACTTATTGATTTTTTTTTTTTTTTGTATAAAATCATATGAAGATTATTCATTTCTAGCGTAGAATATGTTATAAGCTATTATCAATTTGTAATACGTCACAAATTGTTACGACACGATGGACGCACCTGCTGTTATGTGTTTGAAGGTAGAAGAATTGAGAACAAAGCTCCGAGAAGCAGGGTTAGCGACATCAGGTCGGAAAATAGAGCTACAAAACAGACTTCTCTTGCATATGGGCTTGGTAGAGGAAGAAGATGAAGAGGAAGTAGAGTCTTGTCCCAGTAAAGTCAGTAGTTTTCAAGATGCTCAGGAGACTTTAGCTAATTCAACAAAATTTTTTTTCACGCTAACAAATGTTGAGGAGAGCTTTACTTGTTTTTCAGGAAAGGAAATCGAAAATGTTCGTAGTTGGGTGAAACATTTGGAGGAAACTGCTTCTACGTTTGGTTGGAATATCCTTCAAATGTATGTTTATGGGAAGCAGTTGCTGCGAGGAGGTGCTAAATCATTCCTGTGGGTCAGACCAGGGTAAAGGACTGGAATTCTTTAAAATCTGCGTTAGTAAGCAAATTCGATAGGAGCATATCCGATGTAGAGATTCACAAACTTTTGCGAAATCGTTGTCACAAATCGGGCGAGACATTGCGCGAATACCTCTATTGCGTCCAAGAGATAAGTTGTGCCCTAAATCTGGATGAGAAAATGATCTCGTTTTTTATAGATGGAATAAGTGACAGTCGTGTAAACAAAGCAATCTTATATCAAGCTGTTTGTGTTGCCCAATTATATGTTTCAAGTTTAAAGGAAGCGGTCATCGCTCTATTGAGTGCAAGTTTAAGACTGCAAAATCTGAACCGAATAGTAGAGAGAAGATGTACACTTTAAGCGATGATAGAAATTTCGATGTATCTTTTAATTTGAAAAAATGCAGGGTCGTTCAGATTAATGGTGTCCCAATGGTTGCGTTGGTCGACAATGTAAGCGATGAGTCTTTGTTGAGGGAGGACATTCTTTTGAAAGTGGGAATTCATGAATTGAAGGCGAAGCATAAGATCTTGTATGGTGTGGCCAAAAAAGGTTTGGTTACGCTAAGCAGTGTTGTAGCAGAGGTCTCAGCTGATGAGTTTGGGTCGAAGCACATATTTTATATTCATAAAGTTAATGACATACCCCCCCATTCAGTCGTTTTAGGGATAATATTTTGGATTAAACGGATATCTATCTCTCCAAAAAAGGTCTCAAATTTCTAAGCACCAAAACGACAGTGTCAGAGGCTGTTAACGACAAAGAGATGGTGATCGACATTGAATCAGAGTTTGGGAGTTTATGTTTGATGGCTGAGTCCGAGATTCCAGAGGATGGTATAGACCTTAAGTTGTCTCATTTACCTAGAGTAAAGCAGCAGGAGGTAAAAAACTTCGTCGAAGGCTAAAAACCAAGACGTATCGATAATCATCCTGTTTCGATGAAAATTATTTTGAGCGACGAAGTGCCAGTGTAATACACTGAGTGTGTGAGAGAGCACGACGGATTTCTCAAAGCGATCAAGTGTACGTAGACGAGCGAGTGTTGTGACTGCCGAAGACTGAATAAGAAAATTCTTCGCAATAATTATCCGATGCCCTTGATGGAAGACGTCTTGGATAGGTTGCAAAAGGGGCGTGTGTTTAGTACCCTTGATTTGAACAATGGGTTTTTCCATGTGCCAGTCAAAGCAAGCTCCACGAAGTATACTGCGTTCACTAAACCAGAGATCGGCAGTAATAATATTTTCAGCAATATTATCGGTACTTATTGCGGATTGACCAAAAATTTAAATTCTTTTATTCTTGATTATTGAATATAAAGAAATCACAAATGGCACAAATAAAATTTCTGAATAACGAAAAATTTATATTTCAAAGTGAAAAAATTCGGATTGAAAATATGAAAATACTTATAAAAAGAAAAATTTCGATTGCTTGGAAAATTGAAATTTTAGATAAAAGGACTATGAATTGATTGAGTAATGAATAATCAGTCTTTTTGTATTACGGATTATTCAAGAAATCTATATTCATACTCCCAAGATTATGGATTATTTAAATAATCCATATTCATATTCCCAAGATTATGGATTATTTCAATAATCAATATTCATATTCCCGAGATTATGGATTAATTGAATAATCAATTTTTATATTTCCAAGATTATGGATTATTTGAATAAAAGTCGAGATATAATATTGGAAATTGGTACGGAAATAATCAGCGGCTCCAGTAGATCCGATTGACACGTTTTTTATACCCGACATAGTTTGTGTCGAGGGTATATTGCGTTGCGTGTGGTTGTGTGTTACAGCAATTCTTCTCTCGTCTGTTCTAATGGTTCCTTCACCTTCAACAAAACCAAATATCTCAATTTTCGGAAACGGAATTTGCTTTTTTCGACATTGATAATTAACTTGGCGTAGTTCAAACACTGGGCTACTTCACAACTCTCTAAACTTCCTCTAGCCCTCCAAATTTTTTTTTGGGTTAATGTCTTATAATTCTTTAGTATATCACTGTGAAAAATATAATCAGTATCAAAGCACTCTTTCTCTGGACACGCCACTGATTAAGTAAACTATAAACCTTTTTATCAGAACAGCGCTTTTAAAAATACCAATACTAAATACCAACGAGAGCACTTAAACAGTAAATAATTCTCAGTTATAAACGATTTTTTGAAAAATTAATTTGAAAAATAGTGATATATTTTGCGGTGTGAGCCCACACCTGATTTTCATACAGTCTTTTTTCGTCCTTAAAATCTGACACGGACTAGCGCAAAATTTTTCGAGTCGGTACAAAATTTGCGTAGCTGCTAATAATTTCAATATATTTAACTTGCTATAATTTTGGTAAATCTAGTACTATTTTGTTAATTTTACTTATTATACTATAGCTTGGTTAAGTGAAGTTAAGCTTAGCTACGTAGGCTAGACGTGGGCAAGACGACACAGGGGAATGTAGTAACAAGCATTTTTTACCTACATAATAGAAGAATTTTCGATTGGATTTCAACCTTAAAACAGCGAAATACCCGTGTTGTTATACAATCGCGATCATATTGAGTTTTGTAGATGTTAAATGTTTTGGGAGTTGTCGATTCATAAAAATAGAAAAAAATGCCAAATTTGCCAAAAAGGGGACGCATCTTATCGCACCTATCGGTATTACCAATTCCAGGCCAAACTTTAAGCGATCTGTTGAAACAATTTCAAATGACCGACGTTTGGATGACCCAGGAATAAATATGTTAGAAATGTAAGAAAGCAAAAGTCAGTTTGGCTCGTCTTTCGTATACGCAGCGTCCCGGCAATATTGACGCACTACGTTTTTACTTTCCATACAAAATTCACAAAAAACCTTTTTTGTTGGACTTGGCAGAGGGATGGCCACATTAATTTGCTCCCCACTTCTTCGTCTTGGTAAGCCCATGTTTTTACGCCTTTTACTTTGGAAGTTACGAAAAATGTTTTCTTTGTGTTGGCGTGGCAGTAAAAGGACCCTTTAACTTTTCCATGCTTTAACATGCTTTAAATTTGATGCTCCTACGCCTCTTACTTCTGAATTTATGGAATACTTTCATTTCTGGGCGTAACAGTGATAAAATATCACCCATTTTCACTTAGTAACATAATCGGGGCCTGATATACCTATGTGCTGAATTCTTTTGCGATTGGTCCAGACATTTGGAAAAAGAACCAATTACAAACTGAGGCAAAGACAGACGGAAGGACCAAAGTTCGGATAGAAGGACGGACAGCTGGACATGTTTAAATTTATTGATTTTTTGATTCATTTTTTGATTGGTCCAGACATTCGGAAATAGAACCAATTAAAACTGAGGCACAGACAGACGGAAGGACCAAAGTTCGGATAGAAGGACGGACAGCTGGATGTGTCTAAAGCTATTGATTTTTTGATTCCCATCAAGAATATATATAACAAAAAATGGTTTTTTAAACTTAAACATATTTCTATGCTGCAACTTAAATAACACAATGCAACATTTTTCAGATCGTCGACGCCGCACCACTTTTTAGTTGGCGTTCCTGAAAGAACTTACTAACCCTAGAAAAACTACGTTTTTTGTTTTGTCAAATAAGCTACCGTTCGAAAGATATGGCGGTTCAAAATGTTTGACCTCAAGGAGTTTTTATGCATTTTTTCCTTAAATAGTTATAGAACATATTTGAAATTTTTTAAAGTTATTGTATCCTAACATAAGCTACCTAAAATACAAAATTAAGATAAATACAAATTTGTTGAAAACTAATCGTGTTAAATAGCGCTCAAAGTCGAAAAAATGTGAAATTTGAGAAAAAATTGGATTTTTTCTTGATTTTGAACGAAATTTACTCAACAAGAAGCCGTTTTCTTCTTAATACTGTATTTTTAAATTGTAGGCCAATCAATTATGTGAACACATGTGAAATTTCAGAACGGCAGCACATACCGTTTTCATGCTTTAATTTTTTTCTAAAACAACTCAATGTCGAGATTTTGAAACATAAACAACACAATTTTTAAACGAAAAATGCACTTCTTTTTTGTTCCAAGGCGCTCCTAGGCTTTAGGTGACCGTTCGAATTTTTTTTTTTGTTTTTCCCCCTATATAGAGCTTTTTGCGCTGATTCCAAATCCGAAATCCGTTTTTGTCGGCGAGCCGTGGTTTGTTTGCAATTTTAATAAGAAATTAGCACTTTTTCACTGTTCTGTTTGTTTATTTTTGAGTAATTTTGACGTTTATGATGTTGCCAGACTGTACAATTTTGGCTGTTGAAATTATTTTGAGAGAGTGTTGCCACATAATATTTAAATTGACAAAAATATTTTAAAATTGCACTAAATTAATATATAATAATTAAATGAATGAAAAAAATAAATATTTATCATAACAAAATGCAAGAGCTTTTAATTTATATGCAAGATATTGATAAATATTGTTTTGGAAATGCGAGAATACAACCCTGATAAAGCCATAGTTATATATTGTGTGGCCGGAATCGTATTTAGAAAAGGTGGCATCATGGGAAATTGTAAGAACCGTTATTGGTTATGGCAAATCACTATATTGTGAAATTCGCTGCAAAAATTTTGACCATTTTCGAAGTCGATGCCATTTTCGGAGGAGAAAATTCGGAGTGTGTGCCTTTGACGGCCATACAGAAGCTACAGGAGTGGGGATTGATTGCCGCTGAAGGAGCAATTCGGTGTCCAGTAGGGAACACCCCCATGAAACTTAGCGTGTGAGCGCCGCAGCGAAAATTTTTTATTTTTTCTGAGTTTGAAAAGTGCGTATATGTGTGTGTGTGTGTGTGTGCATGTGAATGTATATATATATATATATGCACACACACACACACACATACATACATACAGACAGTTCTTTGACTTTTGGTGAAACGGCGGTGTTCTTAGCAAAGCGGAAAAAAAATTTAAGTTAAAAGTGCTGTGGGGATTCACTAAAACAATAAGTGCGAGTGCAAAGGCTTAGTGGAAGTTATGTGTTTATTACACTACACTGGCTTGGACACAAAACTGAATTAAAAGGTAATAAATAGCGAAAGTGAACTTGGAATACAGGTGGGTCGTCTTGTCAGCTGACTTTATAAGAGTTCGGCTGCGGCTAAAACTAGGTTTTAAGAGCAACTTGTACAGTGCCTCCACAAGTTTGTAACAGCGGAGAATCCGAACAATACAAGCAGTTCCCCTCAAACTGTTATTCGGTAAGCGGAGGTTCAAACTGTTTTTCGAAGCAGGTGACAGCAAGACTGTTTAAATAGCCAGTGGTGTTAAAACTGTTTTTAAAGCCAGTGGCTATAAGACATTCTAATTGTAAAGCGGCATACACACTGCATCAAGAAAAATGAATGGAGACGAGGAGGAAGATGGAAATCCAAACCCATTCGGGCGCAGCGAAAAAATGCCGAGAACGCCAGTAATGGTAGAGGAAAGCGGCAACAAAGAAGGACCATTGGCGGAAAATATTGGTGCAACAAGCGGAACCGGGGTCCAAAGGACGGACAGCTTGAAACCCAATAAGGCGCCCCGTAGAGAGCAGGCGACACTGCGATTGAGCGTGGGGTCGGCAGGAGAGACTGGAGGTATGGCAGCTTCAACAGGCCCACTGCCGGAGGAGGTAATGCGAATATTGAATGCGGGAGGAAGCGAAACTGCTACCGGGAAGCAGAAGGAAAATGCGGGAAATGCCTTAGAATTAATGGGGCAAGAAATTGAGCGGCTATGCAACATGGTCAATGGGCAAAGACACGTGAATCAGGTAATGAAGGATACTGTGTTGAAGATATCCGCATTACATAAAAAGGTGGTGGCAGAAGGGTGCAAAAATTGCGAGGGCACAGCCAGCAAACCCGAACAACGACCAGAAGATAAGCAAAGGAGAAAGGAAAAAAGGAGTGAGACGAGGGTATTGCCTCGTACGGATAGCTCCAAAGGTGGTACCAGAAAAGAGCAGCCATTAAACGGAGATCCACAGCAGACGCAAAATGCAAAGTGGACGGAGGTGACCAATAAAAAGAAAAATGAGAAATCTACCGGAGGTCATAGAAAACTAAGGAAAGAGAGACCCGACGTTATAGTAGTAGAAAAAACAGGTGATGTGTCGTATGCAGATATACTGAAACGAATGAAGAGTCAATCGGGGCTCCAGCAACTGGGGCAAGACGTAAACAAAATTCGAAGAACGGCAAAAGGCGAATTGATGCTGGTACTGAAAGGGAAGCAAGGTGGGTCCACCGAAAAGCATAAGCAGGATGTTGCACATGCCCTCAAGGAGATTGCAAATGTACACACTCTGAGCACATATATCTCTATTGAGGTTTTGGACTTAGACGAAGCGACAACTCAGGAGGATATATGTCGGGCTATAGCCAAGGAGCACCCCACATGTGGCCCAGTGGCACTGAGTGCCATAAAGCGTATGCGCATGGCCAGAAATGGTACTTACACGGCTACCATTACCCTACCAGTGAAGGAAGGCAATATGCTACTGGAGGCTGGACACCTAAAAGTTGGATGGGTGTCCTGCAGAATTAGGTTAAACGAACAACCTACAAGGTGCTATAGATGCCTAGAGTACGGGCATGTGTCGAAATATTGCAAGAACGGGGTAGACCGAAAGGAGGCCTGTTATAGATGTGGAAATGCGGGACACAAAGCACGCAATTGTAAATCGGTACCTAGGTGTCTACTCTGCCCGCCGGGAAGCAATCAACATCAGATAACGGATAAGTGCTGCCCGGTCTACCAAGCAGCCCAGAGGAAGGTAATAAAGCGGTATGGTTAGATTCATCCAAATCAACCTTAACCACTGCGAATCTGCGCAAGACTTACTTGCTAGAATGGCGAATGAGAAATCATCAGACGTGCTGTTGGTATCGGAGCCGTATGCTACACCGCAATGGGACAAAAGGTGGATATCCGACCGCAGCGGGAAAGCTGCTATTTATGTGTGTGGGAACGTCACCTACGATGCGGAAGAAAATAAGAAACATAACGGTTTCGTATATGCGGAGATTAAAGGGATCCATGTGTATAGCTGTTATGCACCACCGAGCTACACGATAGAGGAATATGGAAGCTTTCTTGACAGACTAGTAATGGAAGCACGGGAAAAGGCACCTAAAATTGTAGCGGGGGATTTCAACGCCTGGTCTACGTTATGGGGTAGCAGCAGTACAAATACTAGGGGAAGAATGCTGTTGGAAGCGTTGTCCACTATGGAGATTGTGCTGCTTAACGATCATAGGTACAACACTTTTGATAACGGGCGTTTTGTATCCACTATTGATCTGACCTTTGCCAGTGGAACAATCGCACGCAATGTGCGGTGGTGGGTAGCGGACGAGGACACGCTCAGCGACCATAAAGCGATTATCTTTAACACTGTGGAAGTAAACTCTATAAGAAGAAGTTTTGGCACCTGTAAGGCGTGGAGAAGTGGAAAGCTCGATGCGGAAATGCTGGAATACGTAGCGGCTGAGGTGACTGCAGGGGATGGGAACGCAGAGAGTAAGGTGGCTCAAGTAATGGCAGCTGTTGACGCCATATGCGATGCTACAATGCCCAGAAGGGGAAGAGGAAATGGTCGGGAACCAACGCCGTGGTGGTCAGATGAATTGACTCGGCTAAGAGCGGAGTGTATAAAATCCCGCAGGATACAGCAACGTGCAATAGGACGAGAAAACCATGCGGAAAAGTACGCTTTTTATAAACAAAAGAGGAAGGAATTGCGGAGAGCAATAAAAATAAGCAAAAGCGAGCTGTGGCGATCGCTCATAAGGAAGCTCGACGAGAACCCTTGGAGTGATGCTTATCGAATGGTTAAAAAAGAAGTAAAAGAGAAGATGGCCCCTCCGCCAACGTGTCCGTTGGTACATGAGAATATAGTAGTAGCACTATTTCCCCAGCACCCCGCAGTCGACTTGACGCCACAGGTCATTGGCAACGAGGAAGTACCAGAGGTAAGGTTGGAAGAAGTGCTAGAAGCGATAAAACCATTGGAGGATCAGAAAACGCCGGGGCTGGATGGGGTACCGAATGTAGTACTCAAGGCTGTAGTTCGGAAAAACACGCAGGAGTTTGCGAAACTCTTTACAAGCTGCTTGAGGGAAGGGATTTTCCCTAAACGGTGGAAGCAACAGCGCTTGGTGTTAATACCAAAGGGGAATAAGCCATTGAATCAACCATCGTCTTTCCGTCCATTGTGCATGATTGACACAGCGGGGAAGGTGTTTGAGAAAATTATAACTACGAGGCTCGAGCCATACATGGAGGGCGCAACTGGAATATCTGAGTGGCAGTTTGGCGTCAGGAAAGGACGTAGTACTTTGCACGCCGTGGAGAAGGTGGTGGATATTGGGCGGAAGGCACTTGAAGGCGCCAGATGGAGAGGTGGCACAAAAAAATACTGTGCGGTGATAACACTGGATGTTAAAAATTCATTTAACTCTGCTAGGTGGGAAGTCATCATGCAATCGCTGGAGCGGATGAGGGTTCCATGCTACCTGCGAAATGTTGTGAAACACTATTTTAAGGATAGAGCTCTAGTCTACAGGACGGATAAAGGAGTAAAAACTCATCGAATCACTGCAGGCGTACCACAGGGATCGGTATTGGGCCCCACGTTGTGGAATGTCATGTACAACGGTGTGTTCAACATTCGAAAGCCGGCAGATGTTAATATAGTGGGATACGCGGATGACATTGCTATTGTGGCAGTGGCTAAACACCTGACAGAGCTAAAAGGGAAGTGCGAGGCAACCATTAATAACGTCCAACGATGGCTACAAAGAGCAGGACTGCAGCTAGCGGAACAAAAGACGGAGCTGGTGCTATTAAGCAGCCGAAAAACAGTAGAAAGAATTACCCTAAGAGTAGGAGGGCATAACATTGAATCGAGCGCGCACATCAAGTACCTGGGAATCCTAATTGATCAACGTCTTAGCTTCAAAGAGCATTTAAGGATGGCAGGGCGCAAAGCATTAAAAATTATCAACGCCATCGCAAGAATTCTGCCAAATACGGGAGGTCCGAAAAATATGGCGAGGAGACTGCTGGCCAACGTGGCTACATCAGTAATGATGTATGGGGCTCCGATTTGGCACGCGGCTGCAGGGCACAGATCATATCTGTGTGGTATCAGAGCAGCGTACAGACTTTCCTCACTCAGAGTGTGCTGTGCATATCGAACGGTATCGGACTTGTCGGCCGACGTTATAGCGGGAAGGCTTCCAGTTGACCTGAGGGCAAAAAGATTGGCAGCAGTATATAGGTTGAAGCAACAAAGTAGTTTCGACATGAGAAGCTTGGCTGAGGTCGAAAGGAGTTTGATTGAGCAGTGGCAGTTTAGATGGGATACTGGAACAAAAGGTCGTTGGACACACCTGCTGATCCCAGACATCAAAAGCTGGCTTAAGAGGAAATATGGCGAACCAAACTTCTACGTCTCACAGTTCCTCACAGGACATGGGCCTTTTGGGGAGTACCTCTACAAGTACAGAATAGTGGAGCATCAGTATTGTTTATACTGTGAAAACGCGGTCGAAAGCGTGGAGCATGTTTTTTTGGAGTGCGGGCGGTTTATGGAAGCACGACAAGAACTGATAATGGCATTAAACGAGCCAGTAACATGCGAGGCCATTGTCAGAAGGATGGTGAGCTCTGAAGAAATGTGGAATAGAATTGGCTTCGTCATCACTGCAATAATGTTGCAGCTACGGCGGGATGAAAGAAGAGACAATATATAGAATGATAGCTAATTAAGAGCCAATGCTCTTATCCCAGCTCTACGAAGTAATGCCTCAATCTGACGGTACCGTAGAGCACGATGTGGGAAGCGACACTAAGGGAGGTTAAGGTTTAGTACGTAGGTGTGTTTTCTTGCCAGTCCGAAAAATGCTGTTGCATGAAACGGGCGTAAACCCAAAAGGGGGTGGTAGCAGGGAACACAAATCTTTTAGAAGATTCCCCCTCCCACATCAAAAAAAAAAAACATACATACACACACACATACACACACACACACATACATAGTTCATAGTTCATAGGATGCGCAGAACGAGAACGGGTGACTTGCTCCTAGTTTTGAACTCTACAGGCGCACAGACGGAGAAACTGCGGTCAGCTGTTAGGGAATCCCTGGGGAACGCAGTGGAAGTAAATTCCCTAACCCATAAAGTGGCTGTGGAACTCAAAGATGTCGATGAGTTCACAACAAAGGAGGACATATGCGAGGCGGTAAAGAAACGTTTTCCGGAGGTAGATTTGCGCGTCGCCGACGTAGTCAGCCTCAGGAAGGCATTTGCTGGCATGCAAAATGCTACATTAACACTCCCGGCAGGAAAGGCTAGTATGCTGATCGAAGCGGGAAAAATTAAAATAGGCTTTGTGATCTGCCGTGTTCGAGAGAAAGTGTAGGTCAAGAAGTGCTTCAGGTGTTTAGAGTACGGCCACATTGCTCGGGAATGCAAGGGAAATGCGGACAGATCCAAGTGCTGTATTAAATGCGGAATAGAGGGCCATTCCGCCAAAGACTGCAGTAGAGATCCTAAATGCATGCTCTGCGCAAATAGGAACCCGGATAAGGCGAGGCATGCGGCCGGAAGCAAAGTATGCCCGGTATTTCAAGAAGCAATGAAAAAGAAAAGAAAATGAGAGTTGTCCAGATCAACCTTAATCATTGTCAGGCAGCGCAAGACCTCTTGCTTAGAACAATTGACGAGGAAAGAGTGGATTTAGTGCTTGTAAGCGAGTCGTACATATCCCGTGGAGAGGCAGTCTGGTTGGCGAATCAAAAAGGCTCATCAGCTGTGTGGACATGTGGGCGATCCTGGGCCTTTCAAGATCCTGGAACAAGAGAGGAGGGCTTTGTGCGAGCAAAAGTGAATGGCATTCATTTCTTCAGTTGTTATGCGCCGCCTAGCATGACAATTGTAGAGTACGGTAACTTCCTAGACGTGCTGGTGGCCGAAGCTGTGGGCAAAGCGCCCATGGTTATAGCAGGCGACTTCAATGCCTGGGCAACAGAGTGGGGAAGCAGATATACCAACAAACGAGGCGAAATGCTGTTGGAAGCGATGGCGACTCTAGGTATTGTCCTCCTGAATACGGGTTGTACTCCAACATTCCGAAAAGCAGGCAGGGAGGCTGTTATAGACCTAACATTTGCAAGTAGTAGTATAGCCACGCGTACAGAATGGACGGTGAGTGAAGCCTACACACACAGTGACCATCAATCAGTCATGTTTGAAATAAAGCAGAGAGCGCGTCGGAAGAATCAACCTGTGTCCGGACCAAAGTGGAAGGAAAACATGCTCGACAAGGAGATGTTTCTGTATGTATTTGAATCTGAAAACCTGGGTTCAGGATCAGCGACAGAGCTAGCAGGAAGGCTTGTCGACATACTTAAGACAGCGTGTGATGCCTCAATGCCCGTAAGGACGCAGAGGCAACACAAACCAGCGTGTTATTGGTGGAACAGCGAGATAAGCGAGAAGAGAGCAGTTTGTCTCCGAGCTCGAAGACTTATGCAACGTTCCAGAAACCGTGATGGCTTCCAGCAGCGGTTGACGGAATTTAAGGCTGCTAGATTAGATTTTCAGAAAGCAATCAAAAGCAGTAAGCGCTCATGCTATAGAGAACTCATTGCAGAGGCTGACAAAAACCCTTGGGGCACTGCGTATAGAATGGCCATGTCGAAAGTGAAGGACAGCAGGTTGCCGCAACCAACATGCCCAGTAATTCTGGGTAGCATTGTGAAATCACTTTCCCCACAAGTGACGCAAATAGAAAATGAGGACAGGGGATCCCAAAATGAATGGAGTGTTCCTCCTATTGGCGTAGAAGAGCTGCTGCTTGCCAGTGCAAAGATGAAGGACAGACAGGCCCCTGGTCCGGATGGTATACCAAATCGAGTCCTTAAAGAGGCAATGGTTAATGCCCCGGAAAAATTTCTGCACGTCTATAACAAATGTTTAATGGATGGTGTATTTCCAGAGATATGGCGGAGGCAAAAGCTAGTTCTTTTGCCAAAGAGTGGAAAGCCCCCGGGCGAGCCTTCTTCATACCGACCAATTTGCTTACTGGACACAGTTGGTAAAACCCTGGAGAGAATTGTAAGCAACAGGCTAGAGAGACTAGCAGAAGACAGAAACGCACTGTCGGAGAACCAATTTGGGTTCAGAAAAGGACGATCGACAGTAGAGGCGATCAGAAAGGTCGTTGATCTGGCAAAGGAGGCTATCTCAGGCGAAGGGTGGAGGGGAGGAACCAAGCAGTATTGCGCAATAGTTACGCTTGACGTAAGAAATGCTTTTAATACGGCAGGATGGATGCACGTGAAAGGTGCAATCTCCAGAATGGATGCTCCACCATACATCAGAAGCATCATAAACTCCTTTCTCTCGAACAGATGGCTAGAGTACGATAGCGACGATGGGCGTAAAAGATATAGAGTAACTGCAGGGGTTCCACAGGGATCGGTTCTGGGTCCTCTGCTATGGAACCTTATGTATGATCAGGTATTGCGAATACGGTTGCCGGCGCAGTGTGTATCGGTGGGATTCGCAGATGATCTGTGTCTAGTGATAACGGCAAAGGAAATAGCGGATATTCAGCACAAAGCCAACAGGGCCATCAGCGATGTGATGTCCTGGATGAGTTCAGCGAAATTATCGCTGGCGGAACAAAAGACGGAGGCAGTGCTAGTAACCAGTAGGAAAAGAATGGAATTCTGTACGATTCGAGTGGGAGAACACCAGATAAGATCTAAAGCGGCTATCAAGTACTTAGGGGTGCTCATTGACAGTCGCCTATCTTTTCGTACGCATCTACAACACGTAAAAGCAAAGGCAGCCAGAATCCAAAACGCCCTTTCCAGGGTGCTTCCAAACGTAGGCGGGCCGAAAGCGGACATCCGAAAACTAATATCGACGGTAGTGGCATCTGTGATTCTTTATGCGGCTCCGATATGGGCGCAATCGCTTAGGTCAAGCAGCTACATTAGGATCATAGCACCAGTGTATAGACTGGCTGCCTTAAGAGTGACATCAGGATTCAGAACCATATCTAATGACGCAGTGCTAGTGATAGCGGGGATGATTCCCATAGAGATTCTGGCGGATGAAATGCATCGAATCTACGCGCAGGGCAGAACAAATGCGGCACGAAGGAGGCGGGAACGGCAGATCTCTATCGCAAATTGGCAAAGAAGGTGGAGCGAGGCGACAAATGGAAGATGGACCTTTAGGTTGATTCCAGACATAAAGAGATGGATTGGGCGGAAGCATGGTATGACCAATTACCAGCTCACACAGTTTCTCTCGGGGCACGGTGGGTACAGATGGTACCTGCATAGATTCCGGCACGACGATTCGCCGCAATGCCCAGTATGCGACGAACCGGAAGACGCAGAGCATGTGGTATTTCGCTGCCAACGTTTCTCGATGCCTATATACGGGCCATCTGATCCAGGTGAGATCATAGATTTCATGAGCAGCAGTATGGCCAACTGGAGTTGTATGTGCACCTATATCGAAGAGGTTCAGCTCGAGCTTCGTCGTGTAGAGAGGCTACGGCGGAGTAGACAAACGTTGTAGAAGAGAGCATTAGTGCTAACCGCCCCGCGAAGTAATCTTTAAGGACAGTTCCGCGGGGAGAGTGGTTGACGTTCTGCAGGAGGTGGGTTTAGTACGTAGGCGTTCTAAGAACGAATCGCGCATGCGATATAATTTGGACTTATCGTATCTTTGGAAGATTCCCACCACCATGCGATCCAGCAAAAAAAACACACATACACACACACAAACACACACACACACACATACACACACACAAACACACGGGGGGTAATGGGTGTTTACACACAAGGCAACGCTTGTGATTGCCGTCAACATGGCGACGGCCAGAAGCTATCCTTGTCCCTGTAAACATCAAGTCGACTCTCACCTCCAAGCGGTACCTCCTGGATAATCTCACAGACATCCGTTTGTGAGTGAACTAACGAGAACGGCGACCGTGGACATTGTCTACGGCTACGATGAACTGGACTGAATTTGGACTATGATTTGGATTACGGATATGTTTCGACGAATTTGGGCTGGTGGGCGTATCAATCTGAAACTTCAGTAGGTAGAACTGACAGTCTACCGAAATGGCTTTTGGGCTAATGGTACTCCTGCCTCCGTCCCGTTAAAACCCTGGCAGGACTTGAGAAACGCTCCACATTGACACCGTTAAGTTGGTGGTGCAGGCTCAGTTGAGTATATTCCTGACTAACACCGACCTGGCTCTGAACGTACTATCTCATAAGGAGGTACGTCAACCCTCGCATGGAACTCCCTGCATGCAAAGACAACCATGGGGTCATAAAGGTGACTGCACATTTCAATGGACGATAACGATCTCGAGTGGGGACCCAACAAAATGGACACACAAAACAAAACAACAAAAAAAACGAATAATAAGGAGGCTAATAGCGTGCTAGACCATGAAGGAAGTACGAACTTAGGCACGAGTTCTGTGGAATCTGTAAACCCGTTCCAAAAAGCATCGAGGATAGCAAGGTCACCGGTTACTTCACCATCGACTGCGCCTATCCTTGATAAGTCGTGCACCCCCAGAGGGACAGAAGCAACGACACCACGCCAAGAGAACCATAAGAACACGGAGAATGCTTTCCTAACCCTAGGAAACAAGATCAAGTCACTCATTGACATGGTAAATGAGGTACAACCGGATGGAAAGAGACGTCGGGCTATACATCAGCCTATGAGAGACGTTATTGATGGCATTAAACTCCTCTACGAGGTGGTAGCCATCGAACTCCATGACAAGGTGGCACGGCAAACGGTCAAGTCAGACTGTTGCTCTCAAACCTCCCCTTGGCTGAAGCAGGCCATAAACGCCAAGCGTCCCAGGGACAAGGACTCACCAAACGAGACTGGCCACGTTGGGCCAAATAAAAAGCATAAAAACAAGAAGAGTCGGAAAAGGGGCAAGAAGAAGGCGGAAGGCGAAACGGAACAAGCAGCAGCTGATATAACAGTCACTGGAATGCATCCCGTACCGCAAAAAACCCCTGAAAGACCCCCTCAGCAGAAAGTTCCACAGAACCAGAAATGGCAAAAAGTGGAAAATAAAAAGAAGGTGCGCCATCGATCCAAGCCGGACGCAATCATAATTGCGTCTACGGCAGAGAAGAGCTACGCAGATATCCTCAAGGATATAAGAACGGATGAAACGCTGAAGGAATTGGGAGAATCGGTGAGACGCGTGCGACGGACCGCCAAAAATGAGCTACTTCTAGAGCTCAAAAAAGACCCAAAAAACAACGCGGTGTCATTTCAGTCAGCAGTCGAAAACGTGCTTGGTAATTCAGCGCGAGTTGCAACACTGACCCACTGCAAGACGGTGGTCATCAAAGACTTGGACGAAATAACCTCCGAGCGAGAGGTCTGCGATATCCTCCATCTAAAAGGAGGTATAAAACAGCTGGAGAAAAACAACGTTCGCATCCCAGCCGGAAAGAGGCGGGGAACACAAACAGCGTTTGTAAAACTCCCGGCAGCAGATGCAGATAAATTGCTTATGCTTCGAACGATTCGTATCGGTTGGACAAATTGCCGGGTTGTTGAATGTGTAGAGCCGACGCGATGCATAAAGTGCTGGCGTTTTGCTCACAAAATTTCAAACTGCAAGTTCCCAGAGGATCGCAGCAAGACTTGCCGAAAATGTGGTGAGGAAGGCCACTTCGCTGCTTCGTGCAGTAAGGAAAGTAAATGCGTCTTATGTGGAGGAAAGCACGCCGTTGGAAACGCGCGGTGTCCTGATTTCAAGAAGGCGGTGGAAAAACTGCGTAAATGAGAATTGTGCAAATCAATCTCAACCACTGTAGGGTGGCACAGGACCTGCTGTTCCATACGGCTTACGAGCGAAATATGGACATAGCTCTCCTGAGCGAACAACACCACGACGAAAGGAGCTCATCATGGATCTCGGACGCCTCCGGTAAACCAGCTATATGGCTGGCAAATGGTAGAGCTTTCCAATGCTATGCTTCAGTTAGCCGGCGCTTCTTTACGTGGGCCAAGGTAGACGATGTCTTCCTATTTTCCTGCTATGCCCCTCCCAGCATGAGTTTACCGGAATTTGAACAGCTGCTCTCGGAAATCGTTTCAGAAGCCAGGGGAAAGTTGCCATTGATCCTTGCGGGCGACTTTAACGCTTGGTCAACTTCCTGGGGCAGCAGTAACAACAACGCAAGAGGCAGAGTACTCCTGGAATGGTTCTCTCAACTAGACGTCGTTCTCCTGAACACCGGCGAACACACATTCGAAGCAGGTCGGAATCGGTCGGCAATCGACCTAACGTTTGCCCACGACTCGCTAGTACACAGTGCAAAATGGTCAGTTGGAGGTATCTACTTGCAAAGCGATCATCGTGCTATCACCATAGAACTTGGAATACCGCAAAGGCGCAGTACAAATGTCTACGAAAAAAGAAGATGGAAACACCGTTTTTTTGACGAAGAAACCTTCAAACTTGTCTGGAGTGATAGTGTAGAGTACCCGGAGTCAGCTGCTAGCATGGCAAAAGCGGTGACCTCAAAACTAGTTGTAGCTTGCGACGCTGCAATGCCCCGTGCGTCACGAAGGCCAGCCCGAAAACCAGCATACTGGTGGAACGAGGAGATTGCTCGTCTGAGAGGCGATTGTAAAAGAGCAAGACGAGTTGCGCAACGAAATCGTGGTAGCGAAAACTGGCAACAGCTACAGGACAACTACGTAGAGTGCCGAAGGTTGCTAAAGAAAGAGATTCGGCTGAGCAAGAAACGCTCTTTTAGGGAGCTATGCCAGAATGCTGACGCCGACCCTTGGGGGAAAGCCTATAAGGTGGCGATGTCCTCGATTCGAGGCTCCAGATCACCTCAACCTACCGACCCGCTTGTAATCGACAATATAGTGGCAACGCTGTTTCCATCTACGGAAGATAGCTTGCGGTTGCCCACCACTCGCTCTCTCTTGGTTTCAATACCACAAGTCACACTTACCGAAGTAAATGCTGCCATGAGACGCATGCAAAACAACAAGGCTCCAGGCCCGGACGGCATCCCTAGTGTTGCGGTTGTTTCGGCCATCAAAGCTGACCCAGACGTATTTGTAAACCTGTTTACGAAATGCCTAGAAGAAGGAGTGTTTCCAAACGCCTAGAAAAAGCAAGACTTAGTCTTGATCCCTAAACCGGGAAGAGAACCGCAGGATCTTTCAGGGTATCGGCCTTTGTGTATGTTGGATGAACTCGGGAAAACCCTGGAAAGTGTTTTGGTCAACCGACTACACGAATACTTGGAACACCACGGAGGATTGAGTGAGCGACAATTCGGTTTCCGAAAAGGGAGATGTGCTCTGGATGCTATTGACATGGTCGTCAAGATTGCCCGTGAAGCCACTAGCGGAGAACGGTGGAGAGGCGGTGCAAAGCAGTACTGTGCGGTTGTGACGCTGGACGTTAAAAATGCTTTCAACACCGCAAACTGGTCGAAGATAACGCAAGCACTGGATGCTTTTGGAGTCCCTTGGTACATTCGGAGAATTGTGTGTAATTATTTTAGCGGTCGTTGGCTCCAGGTGTGGACGGACGCAGGAATAAAACGGTTCACAGTTTCCTGTTGTGTCCCGCAAGGCTCCGTGCTCGGTCCTGCCCTGTGGAACGTGATGTACGACGGCGTTCTTAAAGTCGTTCTCCCTGATAACTGCACAAGCGTTGGGTATGCCGATGACCTGGCAATTGTGGTAGTTGCAAAGACCATAGAAGAAATTTCAGAACGGTGCGCAGCAGCTGTTGACAGAGTAACCAGCTGGCTTCGTGAAAATGGGCTGCATCTCGCTGCCCACAAAACGGAATCAGTGCTTCTCAGCACCCGAAAGAAGCGTGAAGTCTTCTCGTTTTGGAGCGGGGGCTTCCAAATAACCTCAAAGCCGTTTCTGCGGTATCTGGGTGTCCTCATAGACACCAGGCTAGTTTTTAAAGACCACCTGAGGATGGTAAATGACAAAGCAGCAAGAGTGACACTTGCCCTTTCACGAATCATGGCAAACACATCGGCAATACGAGCCACCAGACGTAAACTCCTTGCGAGAGTCACCAGCTCCGTAATACTATACGCATCACCAATTTGGGCTTCAGCGATGAGCAAAAACACATACCCTGCAGGCGCCAGAAGCACTTACAGGCTAAGCGCGCTGCGCGTAATCAGTGCTTTCCGCACTGTTTCGGATGATGCTGCCTGCGTCATTGCGAGCATGCCACCGCTTGATTTGTTGGCATGCGAATTGCGTGATACCCGGTATAGAAGAGTGTCGAAGGAGGAGACGCGCCGCTCCACCATGCGTATATGGCAACAGCGATGGAATGTTTCAACAAAAGGAAGATGGACGCACACCCTGATACCAAATCTTGATGTGTGGGCCAGAAGGAAACATGGTGAGGTAGACTTCTACCTCACACAGATCCTAAGCGGACATGGAGTTTTTAAACAATATCTACATCGTTTCAAGCACGAAGATGATCCGTTCTGCCCGAGCTGCGATGGGATACCAGAAGATGCAAGCCACGTTCTTTTTACCTGCCCTCGATTTAACGAAGCTAGGGAAGAGATAGCAGAGGCTATTGGCGAACGCATAACAGCGCAAAACCTAATATTGAAAATGGTAGGCTCGCCTGACGCATGGCGAGCAATATCTACTGCTGCAGCGAGAATCATGACTCAGTTAAGAGTATATGAACGACAACGTGCCAGCGAACGCGCAGGAAGAGAGGCTCCCTCTTTTCAGACCGAACAGTCACGAACCCGTACGACGTAACGAACGATTTGAGCTAACGCTCAGGACTTCCTTCTGACGAAATACCTAACGGTGGTTCCAGGAGGATCTTTCCGTCCCGACGAGAGGAGATGTTTAGAGGATTAAAGTCCCTCACTGACTTAAGGCTTTCGATGCTTTTACTCCTCGTTAAAAAAAAAAAAAAAAAAAAAAAAAAAACACACAAACACACACACACACACATACATACACAATGTATTCCATTCGGAATTTCTGTCATTAGGACAAATTAGGAGTTCTTATCCAGAGGTGATTCTGGACTTTATTAGGAGAGCTATGAGGGGCTTTTCATAAAAATAGTGAATTTTGGCACAATAGGTCATCTGGGCCGCAGTGCCAGCCTTTGGGCAGATTCACGCTCCATATCATTATTATACATACACACACAAATACACACACAAATACACACACACACATACACACACACACACACACATGTATATATATGTATATATATATATATATGTGTGTATGTTTAAAATTCTTTAACTGAATGCAACTCTGCTAAAGCCATAGTTATATGTGTTATGCTAATAATCTACTGATAGTCCGATTTATATTTAAAATATAGTCTGGCAACATCGCTTTTGTTATGTCAAACTGTTTGTTTACATTTTTTTGAAATTGCATACATTTCCATGCTAAATTTAAAGTGCGTTTATTAAAAAACTAAGGGCGACCGCCAAAATCCGACTTCAGATTTGGAATCAGTGCATCATTTTACGTAAGGTATGTGAATTTAGTGCGCGAAATCGAACGGTCACCTAAACCCAAGATATGCCAACTTTTGTTATGTTTGTGAACATATCGAGCCATAACCGCCAAATTGACGTAAGTGAAATTTTTTACGAAATTTACTTTTTTTATGAAAACATATATTAAAGATCTAAGCGTAAAAATCGCTTATATATTAAAGCTAATATATTTAAAAAATTACTTTACATGGCGATTCTTGCAGGTCCTATCATAAGAAACACTATTGATTGATCCTGCCAGTCCTATTCCAAAGGACACTTTTGATCGATCTTGTCAGTCCTATCAAAAAGGACATTACATTATTGTGCTGCCATCCCGAATACTGTTCTTGGTAATAAGTTCAAGGGTCCAATGGTGGAGACGCCGCAATATGAATTGAAAGAAAATCCGAACGCTTCTTCACATACTTCACAGTATGTACCAAATAACGGGAAAAGGTATAACCAATATTGCAATTATAGAGAACCAAACGAACTTAATCGAAATGTTAGACTGATCGAAGTATCGGAAAACTCAGAGCATCCTCAGGAAGTCCAACTGGGGAGCACACAAAATTAGATACTGTTTCAATCCTTCTTATAAATTTATCATATAGCAGCTATGTTAACATCTAATCGTCGCTAAGCAATCTGGTCTTTACCTTTTTAATTGATACAGATTTAGAGACAAGCATTTTTAAAAATCCAAATAACAATATTGGGATTAAAAAAAATTAAGCTTTAAATCACAGTTAAAACACTAGGATTCGTAAAAACTACGCTCTTTATTAATCAGGCAGAGCTATACCATAATTTTTCAATTGTCGATGCCACTTTTCCAATACCATATAATCGCATTATAGGACTAGATTTAATTACTGTCCAATGGCAAATTAGGCTACCAAAATTTTTGCCAAAGTTGGTTTATAGGAGTACGGAATGGAACTGATTATCTAGAAATAGAAATAACATATTCCATTTCGAAAAATTTACTCCTTATACCAGCCAGATCAAATGTAAGTAGAAACATTCCCATTAATTCAACTGAGCCCAGAATGCTAATTCCAAATCACGAATTAGGAGATGGCTTTATAAAATGCATCTCTTTAGTAGATTTGATTAATTGAATAAAAAATTATCAATATAACGAAAGCCACTGAATCACCGGTACGAAAAGCAAAAGTTTCGAATAAAATCAACAAGACTTTTCCATTGCCATACAAGAAAAAGCTTAACTATCTATGCTCCAATTATACAGACCTATTTGCTTTAGAAACTCGTTAACATAAAAAGCTGTAGGTTTTCACAAACTCACAAACCAGATCTGGAAAACATATAGACAAGTTAACTAAAGATGACAAATCAGAACCCTGAAAACAATAGCCCCATACTTCTAGTACCTAAAAAATTCTTACCAAATTTAAAACAGAAAAAATTTAGACTCGTAATCGACTACAGAGAAGTAATTAAAAAACTAGCTGCAGATACATACACACGCAAAGAATTTTTCATGCTAAGATCTCATATCGAGATTTTACCAAAAGGAACTCGACGAAGCTTCAAACAATATAGCTTCTTTTTCTTTAGACAAAGATTCATTAAGATTCAAACGTTTACCATTTGGTGTAAAGATAGTCCCAAATTCTTTTCAACGCATGATGGACATAGCTTTTCCAGGGTTAGGTCCAGGTAGACCATTTATTTATATGGACCATTTTTAAGTATAAGATTGCTCAAACAATCATGTCCTCATAAATTTAAGATCAGTACTTACGTCAAACTTCATCCAGACAAATGTAAGTTCATCGCCTCCTAAGTGAAATTTTAAGGAAATACATGCACAGATCAAGATATTCCGCCAAACAACACAAAATTTAAAAAAATCTTTTCATACTGTAAACCTCTAAACGCGGATAAATGCTAACGATTTATTGCTTTTGCCAATTATTACAAAAGATAAATTCCAAATTTCTCAGAGCAAGGTTCACATTTAACTAAACTTACAAGAAAAAATTCCAATTTTTGTTAAGACTCCTCAATGCGAAAAGGCTTTTCAATATCTTAAAACATCATTGTTATCACTAAAATCTTTAAATATCCAGATTTTGAAAAGCATTCTGAATAACCACAGATGCGACGATTATATTACAAGCTTTCTTTTTTCTTTTGTTTTTTTAAGGTTTGATGATTAAAAATGGCTTTAGTTAATTTTTTACTTTTTTTTTTAAATGAAAGAATATCTTATATTAATCCCGTACCGGACGTGCAGTCTTTTTCCGTTTTACGTGTGTTACTAAGGGACCGTGGCGATACTTATTTGTACGGGTGTCTGCGAACGTGTACTACAGACTTTCGCGATTCGGATCCTGTCGGATTTACGAAAAGTTTCTAGGGCGCCAGTTAATAATATTGCGTGTTTTTTATTAAAAAAAAAAAAAATTTTTATTTTAGTTTTTTAAATTGGATTTGTTTGAGTTGATCGGTTTTAAAATTGAATTTCCTTTTTGGGCTTTTTTATTTTCATAATGAAAGTGTTACTTTAATAATTTACAAACACTTTTTAAATCTTATTTTGAAGGAGTGTTTTCTCCTGCTTTATATTTTTTATTGAAAGGTTTTACTTTAAAAATTCACAAACACCTTTTAAGTCTTATTTTTTTAAGGAGTGCTTTCTCCTGCTTGATACTTTTATAATGATTTTATTAATTGAGTGGTACTTGATGACCGAAAATTCATTAAGAAGAAAATATTAATAAAGGAAGCGAAAATGTGTCACAAAACTGCAACTAAGCAAAAGTGATGGAGTTTCGAAAGATCCGTCGCAGTGGGAACGTAAGTATGTCACAAAGAGCTGCAACGAAAGCTAAAAGAATAAAAATGCACGCAAACAGAGTGATTGATTTTCTAAAGAAAATCGAAGGAATGTCGAAACAACGTATGCGCGTGTCGCCAAGCGTTACGTCAGCATTTCGTTTAAGAAGAATATGATTTTTAATTATGAAAAATATTTGTGCCTTCGGTTTCTATATTGGTGCCGTTAACTTACATAAAGAGGTATTAACCTGCTTTGATAACTTACGTCTCCCAGACGTAAGCGTTACGAATTTTTCTCTCTCACGCGCTGTTAAGAGACCAATGAATAGTTTTTTTTTTTTTTCTTATCAAATAAATGAAAGATTTTAAAAATGTAAGGAGTCCATGAGAGTAAAAAAGTTTCAAAATTGTGGTTACGATAGCATAAAACTTAGAAAAACCATGATACGTCCCACAGCCGTATGGTTATATTTAATTTCAGCGACTTCCAATATGGTTATCAAAGCAGGATTAAGAGAGTTAAGGGAGCAAAGATAAAAAACATTGTTGTTAGAAAAATGTGACACCAGACGTGAGGTCATATGTTAAAAAATGTAACCAATGCAATTTTAACAAGACAGGTACTAGTCATGTAGACCCTGTTGCACAAACAAAAACACCAACGAAAGCTTTTGGTTTAATTTATAAGATAGACAACTTAGACCTGGGTAAAATCAAGTACAAGTACGACTCATTACAAGTATATTTTAAACGAATTGTACTGGTACTTGTACTGGCGTTTCTTAGTTTTTCAAGTACAAGTACAATTACAAGTACAAATACTTGAAAAATATTTCAAATATTAGCAATTACTTCAAAGTAATTGAAAAGAATTGAAAAATGTACTTGAACCAAATTTTCAATTCTGTTCAATTACTTTTGAGTTTGAGGTTATTTTTAGAAAATTTTTTCAAAAAATGATGAATAATTTGATAATAATAATAATTATTATATATAATTATATTAATTAATTAATAAAAGCCAATGGGAAATGGTTGTAAATAATTCGTATTTTGCTGAATTTTTGTTAATTTTTTGTTGAATTTCCATTTCTTTTGTTCTGTTTTTTTCCCCTTGTTGTAAGTCGAAAAGCGTCACGTCACACTCCAACGTCACGCTATCAGCTCTAAGCGGTAAAAGTGACAAAACATATAAAAACAATCAAAACACAGCAAATGAGTTCGACGACATAGCATCGAGCTCGAAATCCGACACCAAGAACAACAACAACATTAGAACTCAACTACTGAAAACAATTACGTAAAGAAGCATACCGATCGCCGGTACCTAAACTTGGCACAACGCCGACTGGTGGAAAGGGCAAGCGGGGGAGCAACGGCATAAGCGGTTCAACGTCTTCAAAGGCAGTCCTACATCAACAATAGAAACGCAGCAATAAAGCTATTGGTAACAACAACAACAGGCGATCGAGAAGGGCAATCAACGCAACAGAACAACAAGAGCCAGGTGCAACAACAACAACAAGTGCAACGTAGGCACACCGGCAGGGGAAGTTCGAAGTCACACTGATGAAATCAATCAATATGCAAGTTTGCTAGATCGGCAATATTGATCTATTTAAGCAGAGCTTCGATCTATGGAAGAGGACTTGCAGTTTGGAATCGAAAGTCTAATCATATCTCAACTTTGGCGCACCTACTTACGAGCCAGGACGACAAAGTGTGGATCTCAGTGTTAGCTAGGGAATTAGGGCAGTAAAGTAAGCTAGAGAAGAACCTGTACACTCATTAAAAGACGTTAATAAAGAAACACCTATTGAAAAGGAGTAAAGAGTGTTTTATTCAACGGAATCCTTTGTTGGCGCTTTACTAGAGGTCCTTCTCCCCAGTACACACAACATTTATGGCGCAGCCGGTTTTCGACTAAGCATAGTCGGGTACGAATCACGATCCTTTCACAACAGTACGGCGTTCAAACTAACAAATCATAACAAATGAAACAAAGAATTTTGGCCACAGTGGGGTAAGATTGATATATATTGGATATATTTGAGTTATTCATTGGAACCTACTGAACAGTGGTGAAACCTAATTCAGTGGGGCCTGGGCGTGAGTGAAACTTCCGAAAGGCATTTCAATGAAAAACGACATAAATGTACCGAATTATATCAATTTTTTTGTTGTAACCCTTTTTGTACTGCACTGCTATAACCTGTCGAACAGTGGTGAAACCTAATTCGTCAGGGTCCGGGTGTGAGTGAAACTTCCGAAGGACACTTTAGCAGCACAAACGCAATAAGGGCATAGCAGAGTACCATAAATAAAAATTTTTATAAAAAAAAAATAAAATATATATATTTATATATATATATATATATCTATATATATAAAAATCAAATGGTGTGCGTATGTAATCGATAACCGTCTAAACTATCAGACCGATTTCAAAACCAAAACATGCGTTGGAAAGGTCTTTTTGGGGAGCAGGTTATAGGCTATTGAAATATTAAAAAGATAAATGTGTGCGTGAAATAATGGCCAAAAAGCCGCGGATTGTTCATTATTCACTCTAACTAAGCTGTAAAGAAAATTTGATCACATGGCCATAGCAAAAAAATTTTCATGAAAATTCAAATTCAATTTCGATTTCGGTCAGATGCCAACAGAAACATACTGATCTCTTCCCGTTAAATGTCTACCATCGCCGAAATTCGCGAAAACCGCATAATTTGGCTTTTTCCTATTTTGAATCGTACACTAAGCAGCCAAATATAGTGCTCTATTAGGGTTAAAAATTGGCCATGTCCACGATTCGTGAAATTTGCGAAATTTTGATTTTTAGTATTTTGAATCATACACTAAGCAGCCAAATATAGTGCTCCATTAGGGTTAAAAGTTGACCATGTCTACCATGGCCGAAATTCGCGAAAACCGCATAATTTGGCTTTTTCCTATTTTGAATCGTACATTAAGCAACCAAATATAGTGCTCTATTAGGGTTAAAAATTGGCCATGTCCACAATTCGCGAAATTTGCGAAATTTTGATTTTTAGTATTTTGAATCATACACTAAGCAGCCAAATATAGTGCTCTATTAGGGTTAAAAGTTGACCATGTCTACCATGGCCGAAATTCGCGAAAACCGCATAATTTGGCTTTTTCCTATTTTGAATCGTACATTAAGCAACCAAATATAGTGCTCTATTAGGGTTAAAAATTGGCCATGTCCACGATTCGCAAAATTTTGCAAAATTTAAATTTCACTATTTTGAATCGTGCATTTAACAGCCAAATATATTGTTCTATTAGAGTTAAAATTTGACCATGACCACGATTCGCGAAATTTTGCAAAATTTAAATTTCACTATTTCGAATCGTGCAATTAGCAGCCAAATATATTGTTCTATTAGAGTTAAAATTTGACCATGACCACGATTCGCGAAATTTTGCAAAATTTAAATTTCACTATTTTGAATCGTGCATTTAACAGCCAAATATATTGTTCTATTAGAGTTAAAATTTGACCATGACCACGATTTCGCGAAATTTTGCAAAATTTAAATTTCACTATTTTGAATCGTGCATTTAACAGCCAAATATATTGTTCTATTAGAGTTAAAATTTGACCATGACCACGATTCGCGAAATTTTGCAAAATTTAAATTTCACAATTTTGAATCGTGCATTTAAACAGCCAAATATATTGTTCTATTAGAGTTAAAAATTGACCATGACCACGATTCGCGAAATTTTGCAAAATTTAAATTTCACTATTTTGAATCGTGCATTTAACAGCCAAATATATTGTTCTATTAGAGTTAAAATTTGACCATGACCACGATTCGCGAAATTTTGCAAAATTTAAATTTCACTATTTTGAATCGTGCATTTAACAGCCAAATATATTGTTCTATTAGAGTTAAAATTTGACCATGACCACGATTCGCGAAATTTGCAAAACTTTAATTTTCGCATTGCAGTACAGAGTAAGGCCCCTGCTCTGAATGTGCTGAGGAAAAGGTATATGTGCAATCGGCTAAGCCGATGTAAACTTCCTGGGATATATTATCCCAATAAAGTTTTTAGGTGGGACATATTACGAATTTTTCTTCTGCCCGGGCAACGTCGGGCGATTTCAAAACCAAAACATGCGTTGGAAAGGTCTTTTTGGGGAGCAGGTTATAGGCTATTGAAATGTCCAAAAAGATGAATGTATGCGTGATATAATGGACAGAAAGCTGCAAATACAAATACAAAACTGTGAATTCATTTTAATATTGTAGCATCTAGGAGCTTTTGGAGATTGTGAGAAATGAAAATAATATCATTTGAAAAACTGAAATAAAAAAATTTATTTTGCTTTTTCAAAACATCATATTAATGCCGCGGCAAAGACGGAGCAATCTTGCACGGCGCACGCGTAATGCTACAAGCGTACTTGCTCTTAGAAGAGGCGAAAGTGATGAGCAGCGCGCAAATCGAAATGACTTGACACGAGAACGTAACTCAAGATTGCGTTCTGCCCGAACAGAACAGGAAATAGAAGCGATTAATGCTATTCATCGTGCTAGAATGAGACTCAGTCGTGGTCTATCACATGAAGATCAATTGCAGCAAAATTTGAACAGGCGTACACAAAGGCAGGCGCGTGCTGTGGGAAATTTAGAGCGTGCCGCGTTTAACTATAATAACGCAATCGATTATAGTTCGCACCGTTCTGTTTTAATTGGTGTAATGAATCAAGTGTGCCAACATTGTAATGCATTGAAATTCCCAAATGAAACACCAGGTATGTGCTGTTCAAATGGAAAAGTTAAACTACCAGAATTGAATCCACCACCAGAACCATTGCTTTCATTGGTGGCAGGAATAACACCACTATCGAAGCATTTTTTGTCGAAAATTCAGAATTATAATTCATGTTTTCAAATGACTTCGTTTGGGTGCAACAAATATTATTCGCGATAATTTTATGCCCACCCTTTTAAGGTAATTTTATTTTTTAAGGTAATTTTATTTTTGTCTCTTTCGCGCGGCTGTTTTTGGACCTTTTTTAAAAAAATTCCTGACAGAAAACGAAAAGAGCTTTTTCAATTTTGTTTTTTTATTGTGTTAAGAATTAATTAAATTTAAAAAAGGAAACATGTTTTCCATGTGAGGGCCGTTCAGTAAGTTCTCGGCCGTCAAATTGGAGGCTCAAAAAAAAAAAGTTTAGTGCTGGCGGCCACGATTCCAGGTGTCCAAGTTGCCTCAAATGAAAAAGAAAAACGGGGTTATAATCAGTCATTATGGCATGAACCTCGAAAATAATTGCGATTTTTTTGACGAAATGGCGGCCATTGAAAAATGAAAAATCGATTTCGGGTAAAATTTTTTGTATTTCAGTGTAAAAAAAATAGTAAAAAATTTGTTAAAATTATGATTGAGGTTGACGCCATAATGGTGACAATTCTGCGTCGATTCCACTTTGTTTCATTAAAATCGGTCCAGCTGGACTGGAGAAATCATGGCCGCCAGTTCAAAAAAGTGGTTTCGAGATAAATGCGTTGAAAATTACTCATTTTAGCGCAGAGCTTGCTCGACAAAAAAGACTACATCTTCTGAACTATTTCAAATTTCAAAAAAACCCTTTTAGCACGATGGGTGATGTGAATAAAAAATAAGCAAAAGCTACAACAAGCAAAATTTTAAGCAATAGCTACGTTTTTGGGAATAAAAAAACACTTTTAGCTTTTGCTTACTTTTTATTCACATCACCCAATATTCTCAAATATCCAAGCTATAAAAAATGAAAAAAAAAGTCGCCAAAAAATTTTTTGTCAAAGGAGACAACCCCCTTAAGGCAATTTCGATACGACCGAAATTTTTAACATTTGTTCATATTCTGATCCCATTTATGATTATTCTACAATACAGATTCAAGGTCAGATTTATCACAGAGTTGGTTCATTGTTGCCATTTCCGGATCAAAACTATCAATTTTTGCAAATATATATCGTTGGTAATTCAAATATTGAAACTGATCAACGTTGTAGGATTAATTCTGACGTAAGGAGAGGATTAATTGCAGAATTACAAGATCTTTTTCATCAGCACAATGCATTGGTTCGATTGTTTCAAACAGCACTTGATCGTATGCCGTCCGATAATCATACAATTGTTATTCGAGCTGACAAAACACCTGCTGGAGAACATGCAAGGCGATTTAATGCACCTACAATTGATGATGTAGCTATTGTAGTTGTTGGAGAAGAATTTCAAGCACGTGATATTGTGCTTCATCGTCGAAATGCGCAACTTCAACGTGTGTCTGAGACGCATCGCTGTTACGATGCTTTGCAATATCCTATTATATTTTGGCAAGGAGAGGACGGATACTCTATTGGCATTAAAATGATGAATCCATCAAATCATGCGACAAATGGTGTGTTAAATTAAAAATATTCTTCACTAATGGCAAATTCATTCAATTTTAATATTTTATTTATAGCTGGTGAAGAAATAAATAAAAATGTTAGCGCGATGAATTATTATTCGTACAGAATGATGTTACGCCAAAATGAATATAATCACATATTGCATTGTCGACGACTTTTCCATCAATATGCAGTCGATATGTATGCAAAGATTGAAACTGAGCGTTTGAATTATATCAGATACAATCAAAGAAAACTACGTTCTGAGGAATATATACATTTGCGCGATGCAGTTAATAATGATAGCAATGTGAATGATATTGGAAGAATGATTATTTTACCAGCAACGTATACTGGAAGTCCACGTCACATGCACGAGTATGCACAGGACGCAATGTCATATGTTCGCCACTATGGACGACCAGATTTATTCATTACTTTCACATGTAATCCACATTGGACAGAGATTATGGAACATTTATTTGACGGTCAATCGTCAACAGATCGTCATGATATAACGGCACGTGTGTTTAAGCAAAAATTGAAATCACTGATGGATTTTATTGTTAAATTGAAAGTCTTTGGAGAGGTCCGTTGCTGGATGTATTCTGTTGAATGGCAGAAGAGAGGTTTACCACATGCACACGCTTTAATTTGGTTAGTTCGCAAAATAAGACCGGATGAAATTGATAGTGTTATATCGGCGGAAATTTCCTGATCAAACAGTTGATCCAGAATTGCATGAAATTGTCATAAAGAATATGATTCATGGCCCATGTGGTGAATTTAACATCAATTCACCATGTATGATTGATGGAAAGTGTACGAAACGATATCCAAGAGCATTGGTGTCTGATACGGTCACTGGCAATGACGGATATCCGTTGTATCGTCGTCGGTCAACTGAAGACAATGGTAGATCAACAATGGTTAAGATAAGAAATCAAGATGTTGAAGTGGATAATCGTTGGATCGTTCCATATTCACCGTTATTGTCGAAAACGTTTAAAGCCCATATAAACGTTGAGTATTGTAATTCAGTCAAATCGATTAAATACATTTGCAAATACGTGAATAAAGGTAGCGATATGGCTGTATTTGGAGTAGCTGAAGTCAATAGAAATGATGAAATAACCCAATATCAAATGGGGCGTTATATCAGCAGCAATGAAGCAATTTGGCGTATTTTTTCATTTCCAATACATGAAAGATATCCAACAGTTGTTCACTTGGCAGTTCATCTTGAAAATGGTCAACGTGTTTATTTTACGGCTGAAAATGCATTGGCAAGAGCAACAGCACCACCAGGTACCACATTGACTGCTTTCTTTAGATTGTGTCAAGTTGATGCTTTTGCTAAAACGTTGCTATATGCGGAAATACCATCATATTTCACGTGGAATGCACAAAAAAAGGAATTTCAACGACGGTAAACAAGGGACACCAGTTGATGGCCATCCTAATTTGTATTTTTTGATGCTTTGGGGAGAATTTACACGGTTCACCCGAACAATGCTGAGTGTTTTAACTTGCGTTTGTTGTTGATTAATGTCCGCGGACCCACATCATTTCAACATTTGAGAACAATTGATGGAAATTTGTGTGGCGACATATCGTGAAGCATGTCAACGATTGAATTTACTTGAAGATGACACACATTGGGATGCTACAATTGCTGATGCATCAATTTCAGCTCACCCAAATCAAATACGAACATTATTTTCAATCATAATATCAACATGTTTTCCTGCAAATCCACTTGAATTATGGACAAAGTATAGAGATTTTATGGCAGAAGATATTTTACATCGATTTCGTCGTGTTAATGCAAATCCAGACATGGAATTCACGACTGAAATATATAATGAAGCATTGATTATGATTGAAGATATATGTTTATTGATTGCTAATAAAGCATTAGCACAATTAGGTTTGCCATTGCCTGATCGTCCAATGCATGACATATTTAATCGCGATTTGAAGAGTGAACGACAATTTGATTGCAATGAATTGAGAAAATTTGTACAAACAAATATGTCAAAATTAAATGTTCAGCAAAAAATAGCCTATGATTCAATAATGCAAGCTGTTAATAATGGAAGTGGTGGAATGTATTTCTTGGATGCGCCTGGAGGAACAGGAAAAACATTTTTAATTTCCTTGCTTTTAGCAGCTGTACGATCTCAAAATAAAATCGCATTGGCACTTGCTTCTTCTGGGATTGCAGCCACTCTATTAGATGGGAGGTCGAACAGCGCATTCTGCGCTTAAACTGCCTTTGAATATGCAAATAAATGAAACTCCTACATGTAATATTTCAAAGACTTCTGGAATGGCAAAAGTTTTGCAACAATGCAATTTAATCGTATGGGATGAATGTACTATGGCTCACAAGAAATCATTAGAAGCTTTGGATCACACTTTGAAAGATCTACGAGGAAATCAGGAATTGTTTGGTGGTGCTTTGATATTGTTGGCAGGTGATTTTAGACAAACCTTACCTGTTATTCCTCGATCTACTGCTGCTGATGAAATAAAAGCGTGTTTGAAATCGTCATATTTGTGGAGATATGTAAAGACACTCCGACTTAGTATAAACGTTCGTGTTCAGTTGCAAAGTGATCCATCAGCAGACGAGTTTTCAAAACAACTGTTAAAGATCGGAAATGGAGAATTTCCAATTGATGATATTGGATTGATAACACTTCCATCCAATTTCTGCCGTTTCACACAATCTATAGAAGAGTTAATAGAAGGCGTGTTCCCAAACATAGTACAGCAATACAAAAATCATGTTTGGTTAAGTGAAAGAGCAATATTAGCAGGAATAAACAAAGATGTCAATGAACTGAACAATGCTATTCAATTGAAAATAGCAGGCGATCTAGCGACGTACAAGTCAGTGGATACTGTTATGAATCAAGATGATGTGGTGAATTATCCTACTGAATTTTTAAATTCACTTGATTTGCCCGGACTGCCACCACATAATTTGCAATTGAAGGTTGGAGTACCTATTATTATGCTTCGTAATATAAACCAACCGAAACTTTGTAATGGTACTAGACTTGCTGTGAAAAAACTAATGAACAATCTCATCGAAGCGACTATTTTGAAGGGGAAATTCAAGGGTGAAGACGTTTTAATTCCGCGCATTCCAATGATTCCTTCTGATTTGCCGTTCGAGTTTAAACGTCTTCAATTTCCTGTGCGTCTTGCTTTTGCGATTACTATAAATAAAGCGCAAGGCCAGTCTTTGGAAATTTGCGGAATGAATTTGGAGTATCCAGTTTTTTCACACGGACAGCTCTATGTTGCATGCTCACGAGTGGGCAAGCCATCAGCATTATTCATTTATGCAGAAAATGGAAAAACAAAAAATGTGGTTTATCATAGAGCACTTCAATGATAAAACTAATTCTCTGATTATAAAAATTGAAAAAACAAAATATTATTAAAAATAAAAAAAATGGTAAGGATCAAAAATTATTTTTTTTTCTGCCGAAAGGATTTTTAATTCACATTTAAAAAAAAAAATTTAATCATTTTAATCCTTAAATTTTTTCATATTCAGATTTCGATAAGAAGTTTAAGGATTGGATGGCTTCAGAGAAAATAACTTGGAAGGAGCTAGAATTTATACTAGCAAAGGAAAGTGAACCGGGAGACGTTTATTTCAACTTCATGAAGAACAATTCACATTTAAAAAAAAGGAAACGGAAAAAATGAAAAATTTTAATTTTTATAAAAATCAATCTGATCTCAATTTGCCGTTCGGAGTCGGCGTTAAACTGTAGGTCCCACTCATCCTGCTAGAGTGATACAGACAGCGACAGGCCAAGCGACAGGTCCGGCTGTAAGAAAAATTTCGTCGTATCATTAAGACCACAAAGCGTACCCATTGTAAGCGGGATTAATAATCGCTAAAAAAAAAAAGAAGAATCTGATTTCAGATAGCAGTGAAAATCAAAAGAAAAAAAGAAGTAACTCAATTTTTTCGAAGAAACTCAGTAAGTGGCCTTCAAAATAAATATAAAAAATGAAAAAAACCAAAAATAATTAAAAATACAAAAAATGGTAAGGATGAAAAAAAATATTTTTTTCTGCCGAAAGGATTTTTAATTGATATTTAAAAAAAAATAATCATTTAAATCCTTCAATTTTTTCAAATTTAGATTTCGATAAGAAGTTTAAGGATTGGATGGCTACAGAGAGAATAACGTGGAAGGAATTTATTCACGTTCATTTCAAATTAATGAAGACGGCTTTGGAAAAATGAAAATGAAAAATTTTAATATTTATAAAAATCAATCTGATTTCAGACAGCAGTGAAAATAAAAAAAAAAAAAAAAAAAAGGAGCCCCATTTTTTAGAACTAATACAGTAAGTGGCCTTCAAAAAAAATATAAAAAATGAAAAAACAAAAAAATAATTCAAAAACAAAAAAATGGTAAGGATGAAAAATTAATTTTTTTCTGCCGAAAGGATTTTTAATACATATTTTAAAAAAATTTAATCATTTAAATCCTTCAATTTTTTCAAATTTAGATTTCGATAAGAAGTTTAAGGATTGGATGGCTTCAGAGAAAATAACTTATAAGGAGCTAGAATTTATACTAGCAAAGGAAAATGAACCGGAAGAAAAAAACAACAAATAATTAAAAATGAAAAAAATGGTTAGGATAAAAAATTAGTTTTTTCCTGAGGAAAGGATTTTTAATTCATATTTTGAAAAAAATTTTAATCATTTCAATCTTTCAATTTCTTCATATTTAGATTTCGATAAGAATTTTACGGATTGGATCGCTACAGAGAGAATAACTTGGAAGGAGCTAGAATTTATACTAGCAAAGGAAAATGAACCGGGAGACAGATAAAAAATTAAAAACAGAAGAAGAATAATGTTTAAATGTAATTTTTTATTGTTCATTTAGATACATAAAGAAAAAATGAATTTAATTGATTGTTGTTATTTTTGCGAGAAATCACCGAGAAACCACTTCGTGGCAAAAATATTAGGACCAACTTCGTTGCGAAAAATGTCGCCAAAAAGCGACGAAAAAAGCAACAAAAGTAGGAATCTTAGTGATTCGCTACGCAAGCATCGAGAAATAAGCTCGCATGAATTTAATTGAGCTTATAAAATTTATTAATTCTGTGGCGGGACGAAGTTCGGCGGGTCAGCTAGTATACAATAAAAATTAAACAAGCGACGCAAGTAAAAGCCGACAGCATCAAAGGACAAGAAATTAAAATCAGTTCAAAAGACGCATATAGTATGGTGAGTACACAAATATTTATATTACTATTTTAAAAATTGTGCCCCTTGCAACAGTAAATACACGACGCCACTGAACATTTTCATTTTTGACCTTGTTTTATACGGAAGATTTTTATTTTTTATTTTTAAAACGGAGTCATCCGTCAAATAAAGTAATTTATGGAAAAAGAGTGCGAAGCTTTGCGACAACAACTAAAAGAATCTGAAGAACACGCTAGCATCCTTCAAGCAGAAGCGTGGGAATTGATAAGAGAAGTCAACCCAAACAAAGAATTTTTATTATTAATTTCAAATCAAGTTGCACTTGCTCGGTTTAATCAATTGGAAGAAGCAGTTTTTCTGATAGAAAAAGCGAAAAATTCGGTAGCCGTATCAAACGAAGTCGCCAAGGAGAAAATACAACAATTGGAAGAGACAGTTGGCCATTTAAAAAATAACTGCAAAGATTTGAGGGATCGAATCGATAAAGAGACCTTGCTGATAGAAGAATCAGAAGAGCAAATCGAATCTCTAAGAGAAGCTCTGCAGACAGCAGTAGGAAAGGACATATCGGAGTCCATAGAAAAGGACAAAGCTACTCTCAAAGAAAAGGAGAAAGAAATTCAATTTCTGAAAGTAGAAATTGGAAACCTAAAGAGAGAATTAAGAATAGTTTGCAGTACATCTCCACTTCCCGCAAGACGTACATCAGAAAATTCTACGACAACGCCAATCAACGAATCAACTTTAAAAACACCAACACAAGTACAAATACCCAACATTCAAGTAACAATGGCAAATTCACAGAATGTTGCAGAAATTGTCAAAAATGTCCAACGTTTCGTACCATCTTTTTCCGCAAGCAAGAGGACCTGAGTTTAAGGCGGACGTAATAAAATTTGTCGAGGGCATAGAATTGCTCAATTGTATGATTGCCCCGGAGGACATGCAGAAAGCCATTACATGTATAAGGCAGCGACTGTCGGGGGCTGCGTTCAACACAATTGGCACCAGAAAATTCGAGACTCTAAATGAACTCCGCGACTTTGTGCAACGAACATACGCAACAGTAAGAACGTTGGAAGATATTAGAGCGGATATTATAAACGGACATCAACAAACAGGTGAGTCCGCGTCGCTGTTCGGAGGTCGAATGGAAACTAACCCAAAAGAGGCTGAAGAAATGATCACAAAAAAATGGACTACGGAAGAGTCAAGAGCGGCGCTATGGGAATACCAAGATCTGGCAAAAAGGCATTTCATTACGGGATTAAAGGATCATTCCCTAAAACAATCACTGATAAACATGACAGACCCCAGTTTGCGGGATCTCATAAATGCGGCAGAAAATTCCGAAAACATTTTGAAATCTGACAAATTAAACATAAATACTATTAATTCGGCACTATCAACAGAACTGATATGCTCATTCTGTCAACAGCAAGGACACACACGAGATGTATGTGTAAAGAGAAGGAATACACCCTATTGCAAGCTGTGTGGAGCGTATGGACACGAAGAAAGTCCTAGCTGCATGAAAAACAAACAGCCAATAATGGAGGCCAGTAAGGCATCTAGGCCAACTTGCACACACTGCGGGAAAATAGGACATATAGCTGATGATTGTTGGAGCAAGTTAAGCAGCCTATTCTGCGATAAATGTCACATTAAAGGTCATCGCACCAATAAATTTTGCGGAAAAGGGGCTACACTGCAAAACCCACAACAAAGGCCAGCACAAAATAACCGTCGAGGGTCGAATAACAACAACCAAGTACAGTGTTTCCTTTGCAAAGGATTCGGGCATATAGCCAGAAACTGCCCTCAACAAGATCAGCAGAACACGGGAAACTCCCAGCGGCCCAGTCTTGGCCAATAGACTGGGATGCCAAAACAAAAGTAAAAGAGCGGCCAAAACCTGATCCGGGTCAAAATCAAGAACAAGGAGCAGGTCATCATAACAATAAGGAAACCACGATTTCGGAATATAATAAAAATACGCCGAAAGAGGTTCCCTTGGACAGCCTAGGAAATGGAACTTTAACCACAAAGAGATGGGGAAAGTCCAAAAGAGAAATACCACGGAATGAGATAAAAAACAAAATAAGAGAGCAAAACATACCAACGAATAACGTCAAAAACGAAATAAGCGGAAAGATGGAAATACACTTTAATGGTGAGACCGACGAAAAGAAAATTTTAAAAGAAAATAAAAAGAAGAGAGTATCTTTTAAAAACACTGTTACAGTATTCACCTACCCCGTATGCGAGATGGAAGCGGCCAAAATAAAGAATATGTTTAAAATAGGGCAAGAAAACAAAATACTCATAAAAAGTTTTGTATACCAATGTCCTCCAAAGCGCGAAAAAACTGTTTGCACATAACGGCCCACAAAGAGATGAAGGCGTTGAATTATCCTGTGAACAGGCTATCAACGACAGTATCAGAACGGTGGACTCACAATGCGATAAAAACACGCCACGATTTTCAAATTGCACTGCCATAACGGAGACTCAAGAGGATGATGCCTACATCGAAATACCCTGCAATCAGGCTATCAATGGCAGCATCAGAGCAAAGAGAAGTCTTAAAAGAAGACGTACCAATAAAAAAGGAGGACACGAAATGCTTAAGAGGAGCTTTTGGAGGAGATTCCAGTACTATTGGATCAGTGATGATTAAACATAATGCGATCCCAGCATTAAATATGGAAATGCACGTAGTGCCACGTAATAACAGTTTGCCAGTAGATGGTCTCCTGGGAAGAGACATGCTCTGGAACAGAACTATCTTGGACACTATTGAGAAACAGTTGACCTTCAAGGAAGGAGGCAACCTAGTGGCCAGAGTGCCATTAAAATGTGTGAGGAAAAGGATTTTTATAGCAGAAACTATAACAATCCCCCCCAGAGCAGCGGGAATAGCACGAGTAAACACAGGACTACTCACGGAAGAAGTAGTCGTGCATAAGAACAACAATTGCTACACAGGTATACCTAGGAGAGAGTCTATCTAGACCAAAGAATGGGATTGGATTCGTGACAGTACTAAACGCCTCCGAAAAAGTTGCGGAAATAAAAGGAGGCACGGAATTAAAATACTCGCTATTGAAGGAGTATAGAACAGTAAACACGTTAGAAGTCAACGTAGTTGAGAGCGATGAAACAGATGAGAGGACAAATCTGTTATTAAATTCCTTGAAATTGGAAGAAAATTTGAACGATGAAGAAAGACAGTCCATAGCGAATATATGCAAGGACTATGCGGATGTTTTCCACCTAAAAGGTGACGAATTGAGTTACACCACTGTGCTCAACCACGAAATACCTACAGAGGTCGTGGAAGCACCAATAAATATTCGGCAATATCGCCTTCCGGAGGCCCACAAGGCGGAGATAAATAAGCAGGTGGGAGAGATGTTGGACCAAGGCATAATTGCTCCAAGCAAATCACCTTGGAACGCACCAATCATTCTAGTGCCGAAAAAGGCAGGTGCAGACGGGAAAAAGAAATGGCGATTGGTGGTCGATTTTCGGCAGCTGAATGACGTAACCGTCAAGCAGGTATTTCCTATACCCCGCATTGATGAGATTCTCGACCAACTCGGTTGCAGCCGGTATTTCACAACGCTAGACCTGGCAAGCGGATACCATCAAGTGCTTGTAAACGAGAAAGACAGAGAAAAAACAGCATTCAGTACTGGAATAGGACATTACGAATTCGTAAGAATGCCATTCGGACTCTCCGGAGCTCCGGCAACCTTTCAAAGGATTATGAATAATGTTCTGACCGGCTTGCAAGGCGTCGATTGTTTTGTTTATTTGGACGACATAGTAATTTACGGAAGTAACCTTAAACAAACACGAAATAAGGCTACGTAAAGTACTACAAGCCCTAAGAAGCAGCCAATTGAAAATACAAACGGAAAAATGTCAATTCTTAAGAAAGGAAGTTGTCTATTTGGGTCACAAGTGTTCCGACCAAGGCGTGCGGCCGGACCCAAGTAAGGTCGAATGTGTAAAAATTTTCCCGATACCCAAAAATAAGAAAAGAATTGCAAGCACTCCTTGGACTGGCAAACTACTACCGAAAATTCATTCCGAATGCAGCAGCGCTTCTTCTACCCTTGACATCACTGCTAAGAAAAGATGCCGAGTTCGTTTGGACGGAGGCATGCCAAATGGCAGTAATAGCCATTAAAGCTGCAATAACTAGTCCACCACTGTTAAAGTATGCAGATTTCACAAAGCCATTCATGTTAACAACGGACGCGAGCAACGAAGCACTCGGTGCAGTCCTTTCGCAAGGAGAACCAGGAGAAGATCAACCGATCGCGTTCGCAGGCCGAGCATTAAGCGCAACTGAGAAACGATACTCAACAATCGAAAAGGAATTCCTTGCCATTGTGTGGGCGACAAAAAATTTCCGTTGCTACCTCTTAGGCCGCCCCTTTACGGTTTACACAGACCACAAACCTCTAAAAGGCATGGCAAATCTAAAGGATCAAACATCCCGATTGGCGAGGTTCCGCCATAAGCTCTCGGAATTTGATTTCGAAATCTGTTACAAGGCTGGAAAATATAATTTAAACGCAGACGCATTGAGCCGATTACCATATGAAAATAATCTTGTGTCAGTGGTAACAAGAGCACAAACACAGTCAAAAATAGAGCAGAGCGATGAAAACACGGAGACAAAGAAAAGCAGAGATGATTCGGAAGATACAAACCCCACAGATCACCCAGAGACAGAGGATTTAGCAGAATTTTTAACACAGAGAAAGGAAATCGAAAAGGTGCTTAAAAATTTTCACGATGGGCCATTAGGAGGTCACAAGGGAGCTATAAAAACATATTTTCGCATTCGACGGCAATACAAGTGGAACGGCATGCATAGAGAGATTCGAGATTATATAAAAAACTGCGAGAAATGCCAGCGGAATAAATGCTCAAAAGTAGAAAGAATGCCCATGGTACTCACAGACATAGCTCATGGCCCCTTCTACAAAGTTTATATGGATATGGTTGGTCCCCTACCGGAAACATCGAGAGGAAACAAATACATTTTAACATTTATAGACGATTTTTCAAAATTTTTCGTCTGCACAGCTATTCCGGATGCAGAGGCGGCAACAGTGGCAAAAGCTTTTTTCAACGAGATAATATCAAAATTCCAGATACCAAAGGTTTTAATCACGGATAATGGCACAAACTTTACATCGAAATTATTTAAGGAAGTTTGCAAAATTCTTGGAATCAAGAAATCCCAAACTTCACCATACCACCCCCAAGCCAATGGTGCTCTTGAAAGGAGTCACCGACCTCTTGCGGAATTTCTCCGAAATTTCGTCAATGAGGATGGCACAAATTGGGATGAATGGCTGCACCACGCTATGCACGTGCATAACAACACAGTACATTCATCCACAAAACAAACACCTTGCAAAATTATTTTTGGGTTTGAATCCGACATTCCAATTAACCTAAAAAGAAGACCTGAGCCACTGTACAACACCGACGATTTCTCGAAAATATTAAAATATCAAATCCAGCGCACCCATCAATTAGTACGAGAGAATCAAAAAATTGCCAAAGAAAAATCCAAGTGATACTACGATAAGGGCTCGAAAGTCAGAGAATTTCAGACTGGAGACAAAGTGTGGCTAAAGAACCAAAACCGAAAAAATAAATTCTCACCCATTTGGGAAGGCCCTTATTCGATTGTATCAATTCCAACGCCGGTGAATGTAAAATTGAAAATAAAAGGAAAAGAAAAAACATTCCACAAAACTTAATAAAACTGCACCATCAACAAATAAAGAACAGAAAAGAATAAGAATTCTTCCAAAGCTCGAAAATCAATAACTAAGCAGAAATCGAGAAAAAAAAAACCATAAATTTGGAATTAAAACAAAATTTTCTTTTGCCAGTATCAATTCACTGCGACCGATCATTAATTGCAGTCAAAATTTTCTAACGCAATCAACATAAAGATGACCGGATTACGAAAAATAAATTGGAAATTGGAGGGCATTAACGGCAATAACTGGTTGAATGACGATCATATCAACTCATTACTAGCATGGATAATGAGAAAGGTCATCGGAAAGAAAATACATGTGTTTGACACACACTTTTATGCATGCGCAACGACACAAAACAATAAATCGCAACATGAGCAAATAAGGTTGAACGGATTCCTAAGAAGAATAAATATCTTCGACTACGAAAATCTAAGAATTCCGATACACAAACACAACCACTGGATGCTTGCGATTGTGGCCTGGCCTTCAATCTACGTGCTGGACTCCCTACAGCCAAATGACGCAACGAAAATAGCAGAAACACTTCGATCAATTGTACAGTGGGAAGCCGGGAAAAAATTTCCTGAGGAAAGAACGACGTATACTGAAGCCACGATGCCACTAGTGTACCCGGAATGCAGTCAGCAACAAAACCTGAATGACTGTGGAATATACCTGCTGCGTTTTGCAGAAAAATATCGAGATGTGGTGAACACGGGAAGAGCATTCTTGCCACGAGACGCTTTCGTGGAAGACAGTAAAATCAGCAGGGACTTCCTCAACAATCTAATAATCGGAAAAAATATGTCTCTGGCCAATTGGAGAGAAACAGAAGAAGAAAGGGAATATCTGCAGCACGAAATCCAAAAAATAAAAGCAAGCAACGTAGCGGGAAAACGAAACTCATTCAAATTAAAATTTAAAACAAAAATATACCTTGTATCCATTTCTCGTAGAGGGGATGTTAAATATAAACAATGGAAATGTATCAAATCACATGAATAAAGCATTTATAAAGCAATTTTAACGACAAATTTAGAAATCAATGACTGAATCGGGTAATAGACTTCACAATGAATATAATTAGGTCCAAAATTCCCAAAATTTACAATTTTATTATTCCGAAACCAATATAAATTTATGTGGATGCGAAGAGCATATTTTTTTTCCTTACAGGAGCGTATAATAATATTGGGACTGATGGCGGCGATGGCGAGTGGCCGACTACAGATAACACCAATTACCGAACAGGTAGGGTACGTACAAATCCACTTGAAGGAAACGGAAATCATAGAAGAATTTTATACCGTTCTACACATAATCCACCCCGAAGAAATAGTACGTGTAATAAACATCATCAATGAATACGTCGACACAGTACAAATAAAAAACAGAGAGTTGTTGTTGGCCGAAATTAGGTCAATTCGATCAAAACTAAGCTCAATAACACCAATGGAGCACAACCGAAATAGGCGAGGCCTAATCAACGCAGTGGGAAAAGCTTCCAACTGGCTTTTCGGCGTCATGGATGACGACGATCGGAAAGAAATTTTAGAACACTTGACATTGGCAGACAAAAACAGTCACAACGCAATTCAAGGATTAAACGAACAAATTTAGATCAACGACTATTTCAATGAAACAATAGCAACGATCAAACGATCACTTGAACAAGATAGAAACACCTTCAATGCAGTCTTCACCACAGTCAAAAAGAGTAACGACGAGGTCGCAGAACACCTGCGGTATCACGACCAGATGCTGAAACTAAAAAGTATAGAAGAAAAGGTAAACCTGATTCAAGATAGCATCTCATCGGCAAAATATGGATTTGTACACCCAAATATTTTAACTACAGAAGAAATAGAAAAATTTAAAGTCGATTTCTACCAAATTAAATTAATCCGAGTGGGAGTGCTATCATACATAAACAATGCTTTAATTATCGCAATAAAGATTCCGAAGACATTCATGAAAATAGAAATAAAATTACTAATCCCTCTCCCGAACGACAGCCACAGAGAAATAATAGAAAAGGAAGAAATGATAACAACAATAGACAACGTAACCTACAGTTTCACAGAAAATGCCATACGAAAGGAATTAAAAAGGAGCAGAAATTGTGTTCTTCAGAGCACATGCAGACTTGGCTTTAACAACCAAAGATCGGTACACTACATAGACGAATCCACCTTACTGATAAAAAACGCGTTAAGAGAACGAATAATACAGAACTACGACAAAAGAAATATAACAATTGAGAAAAATGTACTGATCTCATTTGCCAATTGCTCAATCATGATTAAGGATCAAAACTTCACTAATACACAAATCATGGTACAGGAGAAATATTTTTATCCAGAAGAACATCTTGAGAAAATCGAATTCAACAACACAATAAGCTTCGAGGAAATCCATACAAAAACTTTCAAAAATAGGAAACTCATCGAAGAATTAACTCTGCACAAAAATATATCATACGGAATAAGTAGCACTATAGCCATCATAACAATGGTCGGAATAATTATTTTGTATGCTTGCTTTCGGAAGCGAAGCGTAAACGTCAAAAGTAACATTACAATGTGCGAAAGGCCCGCCATCAACAAGAGACCAAGCATCAGAACAATAAACAAACAATATAGAGAAAACGAACAAGAATCAACAAAAGTATAAAAAAAAAAAAAACCACCCCACCAAATTCATAAAATCCCGAAAAACATATTACACACGAACGCACAAACTCATATTTCCATTTCATTCACAGCGGACAAAGCTCTCACAAACTTAATACACAAAAAAAACACATGAACTTAATACATACCGAGACCGACAAACACTCTCAGGGGCACATTAACTTATACGATTTTTTTTTACTATTTTTGAAGAGCAGATTTTAAACAACCAACGCGATCTTAAGCAAGAAATTATCTTGTTCCAACTTGTTCCAAAAATGAAGGAAGGGCAATAGCGTTGCAAGGGTAATATAAAAGGTAAGATTCAAAAGACAAATTCAATAATCAAAACTAAATTTTTCAAGCAAATGTCCACATACTTTTTGAAGAAGCATAAAGGCAATACCAAGTAATTTGAAAAGTATATGCACATATTCACACATCGAAAAAGTATTTGCATGAAGATCCATTACATGCATGCACATGCTTACATATTACGACATAAGTAAATCATAAATTTCTGAACTTATGTCGCGCGATTTACAAACCAAAGCAATTGCACACACAACTGCGCATACCGTTCGTGAAATTTGAGTAATCTTGCAAGTGTTGAAACTAAACTCAAAAATATACATCATACATACATACATACATGGTTCATTCACAAAAATCTTTTTTGCCAGTTTTCCAAATTAATACCAAAAGGTCTATTAAAAAAAAAGAACCATAAGATTGTCAACATTTTCATCAATTCAAGCTTATCAAAACAAAAAAAGGCCATATTGATGCATCATTTTCACATATGTCTGTTTCAAAAAGAACAATTCTCCCATTAAGAGGGGGAAGGGGTTAATTGAAATAACCAAAGCTTAAAAGGCTTAAAATCACTTTGATTTTTGAACAACCCAAAAGAAATGAAATCCGAGATGTAATTTTCCTAATGCACATGCAGAGTATAAAGAACGGAAGATGGCCTTAAGGCACATGATTCAAAGTAAAAAAAAAAAAAAAAATATATATATATGGGCATTTCCACAGAAATGTCAACCGCAGTCAAAAAATTCAAAGCCTATAAAAGTATGTTGTTTTTACATATATTTATAGAGAATCGATCAAATTTTACTAATCTAAACATATTCCACATATATTCATAACACATTTAGAAATATTCAAATGCAAAGTCGCACAAGTGCAAAAGTTATGTTTCGAATATTTCTCTTCCCGTTTTGTTTTGATTAATGTTCGTAATAACATCGACTATGCTTTGATATTTGCACTTTTAAATATCGTTTTATATTTGAGGAATGTAAGAAAAATGCAAAGGGAACGATGCAATCGCCAATTACGGTAAATTTTTTCTTTACTTTATCGTTTATTTCGTTGTAGCGTGCGACATTGAAAAATAACATTTGTTATCAGTGAGTCAAGGGTGTTTGTGCAACGCGCCTCAAATATTCGCTGCAAACAGCAATTTGTATTGCAATTAAATAAAAAAAATTTTGTTGCAAAATAATCAACGCTTTGGCCCTGAGACATATTTGAAGTTTGTAGCGTGCGACATCGTAAGTGTAAAATTTATAAATTTCGCACCCTTGCTCCTAAACCCATTTCAAATTTTTTATTTTCAACCACATTTTTCTGCAAGAAACTCAACACCTAGAAAATTTATGTTTATATAGACTGATGCAGTAGTCGATTAAGAATAAACTAAGTTAAGAAAAATAATTATTTTTTGCAAGTTTCAATAGAGAATGAATGATTGTTCCAGAAATGTGAAATTTTGAGTTGTACCGATTTAGTAGCAAGGGTGCGATAGGTCAACTTACCGAAAAGGAGTACTTTGAGTTACCCCAGAACATGACTAGTCAAAATTTAGAGTATTTTGTGTAAGACAACTGACCTCTAATTCACCACAGTAGGTCTATTCGTGGAGTAGTTAAATGTGGGAGTGGTAATGCCTCAATGACAAGCCAATGTTAAAAATACAGTTTGAAGCATCGGTTGGCATAATAAGAGGGCAGTCCTGAAGGAGCTAGGACTGCATATTCCATTAAAAAATCTTTATTTAATATAAGTAATACTATTCACAGTTAAGTTAGTTTCTATTCTTTATTTTTTATGTAAAGGATGAATATTTTTATTTATTTTTTTTTCTTTGTTGAAGATATTTTAAGTTTATAATTTTTGTTGTGAAAATAAATATATTGAAAACATTAAAAGTCATTTATCATCATCTTCTCCATGTCCAATTAAATGAAAAGTACACATTGAATTAAAACGTATGATGCAACAAAATGTAGCATTCGACATGTAGCGTGCGACAGTGATTAAAATAAAATAAAAAACTAAACTGTTTAATATTTTTGAATCAAATAAAAACCAGTTCTAAGATTCATCAATGTACAATATTACAAAATTAGTCGCATTAAAATATTGCCTCAAGTTTCGCTGAAATCAGTGGTTGAACTGTTCGCCTCAAAACTGACTTCTGTTTTTGTAGCGTGCGAATGCCTTAGTTTTTTGTAATTATCTTGAAAACGAACAATTTCCAGAAATCAACCTAAGCACCAATTACAGTGCTAGTCAAGAGCTATAACTTCCGCCATTTGTCCAAATAAAAAAAAATTTTCGTATATTTCTTTTTCCACTGAGAAGGCGTGCGAATGTCGCGTTCGACATCATGGAAATGCCCATATATATCTGAAAATATTTTAATTGCTAAACAGAAATTGAACTTTGGAATTTAAAGCACACGAGTGCCATACATTTGCATAACAAAATCAATGTCATCCTCAAAATTTTCGAGACACATACTTACATATGTTTATAATCCAAAATCATTTTATTTGAAAATTTCGATCATCCTGAATATAGGCAATAAGCAATTAATTGTATAAAAAAAAAGTATAAAAAAAATGTGTTTTCGAAAAAAAAAAAAGCCATTTGAAAATTTTGAACAGTTGAAATATATTTAATAAGTAATTGATCGTATTTGAGACGAATTAAAAAAAAAAAAAAAGTTAAAAGAGAGAACTAAAATAATTTTCACTCTCAAAAATGTCGAGCCATATACTAAGTAATTGATTGTTCTTCAGATGAATTTTTAAAAAGAAAAATGAAAAAAGTTTTTAATGAAGTACTAAGACTTTAAGAAGGAAAAAATACATATATATATATATTTAAGTATTTTCATTTACAAATACTATCCGATTTAAAAATACTGATTTATTAGAAATTGTAAGAATTCCGAAAAAAAAAAAAAAAAAAAATATATATATATATTATATATATAATAGCAAAGTTTTCGATCCAATAAAAAAAAAAAAAGAGAAAAACTAATATAAGTATATCACGGTCTGAAAGAAAATATGAATTAAAATTCATAAAATATTGAATACCTATTAATTCTATAAAAAAAAAGTAAAGTAAAACATACATATGAGAATATTGTCAATATCGAAATGATTGAAAACAAATTGAGCAAATATAACAATAGTTTTAAGGTAGAAAGTACAATTCTAAATCTTCTTCAAAACACTGAGATCCCACACCGAAACAGCAACAATCAAGACAAAACGCATCATAGAAGCAGCGACATCAATTTTCATCACGCACCGGCACAACTATCAAGAAGATCGGGATGATAAGAAAACATCACACCCACCCAAACAAGCAACCTACCAGAGCATTACCAGTGACATCGGCGAGCCCATAGCCACTATCAGCAGACATCATGGCAGGCTGACCCGAGTCTCAGATTTCAACCTGGTAGCCACAACGTTTTTATGAACAGTCCCGATGCTCGTGACTTGCCGAGGAGGGGAGGGATGTTGTGAGTCGAAAAGCGTCACGTCACACTTCAACGTCACGCTATCAGCTCTAAGCGGTAAAAGTGACAAAACATATAAAAACAATCAAAACACAGCAAATGAGTTCGACGACTAGCATCGAGCTCGAAATCCGACACCAAGAACAACAACAACATTAGAACTCAACTACTGAAAACAATTACGTAAAGAAGCATACCGATCGCCGGTACCTAAACTTGGCACAACGCCGACTGGTGGAAAGGGCAAGCGGGGGAAAAGACGAAAGACCACGAGCATGCAAGTCAGCAATAAGCAACGGCATAAGCGGTTCAACGTCTTCAAAGGCAGTCCTCCATCAACAATAGAAACGCAGCAATAAAGCTATTGGTAACAACAACAACAGGCGATCGAGAAGGGCAATCAACGCAACAGAACAACAAGAGCCAGGTGCAACAACAACAACAAGTGCAACGTAGGCACACCGGCAGGGGAAGTTCGAAGTCACACTGATGAAATCAATCAATATGCAATTTTGCTAGATCGGCAATATTGATCTATTTAAGCAGAGCTTCGATCTATGGAAGAGGACTTGCAGTTTGGAATCGAAAGTCTAATCATATCTCAACTTTGGCGCACCTACTTACGAGCCAGGACGACAAAGTGTGGATCTCAGTGTTAGCTAGGGAATTAGGGCAGTAAAGTAAGCTAGAGTAGAACCTGTAAACATCATTAAAAGACTTTAATAAAGAAACACCTATTGAAAAGGAGTAAAGAGTGTTTTATTCAACGGAATCCTTTGTTGGCGCTTTACTAGAGGTCCTTCTCCCCAGTACACACAACACCCTTAAACCATAAAATAAATAACATTATTATTATTATCAAATTATCCATCATTTTTTTTTAGAAAAATGTTCTTAAAATAATCTCAAACTCAAAAGTAGTTGAAAAGAATTGAAAATTTGGTTCAAGTACATTTTTCAATTCTTTTCAATTACTTTGAAGTAATTGCTAATATTTGAAATATTTTTCAAGTATTTGTACTTGTACTTGTACTTGAACTTGTACTTGTACTTGTACCTGTACATGAAAATTCTCAAAGTACTAAGTATATACTTAGTACTTCAATACAAAATATTAAAGGAATTAAGTACGTAATAGTACAATTACTACTTAGTATTACACAGGTATGAGACAACTACAAATCAGATCTTAACTTAAGCTTCAAACAGCACAAAAAAAGCTATAGAACTTTCGGAATAAGCAAAAATTAAATCAAAAGAATATTTCGACCTCGATACAAAACCTCAATCCACAAAACCAAACGATATGGTTTATCTCAAAAATGAGGCGTGTAATAAATTAGATAATTTACCTAAAAGCCCATATAAGGTTTTCAGCACAGATAACATGGGTTACTGCAACATCAATTCAAAAACTACTATTGATTTTAGATTTTAACATTTTTTTATTTATTTTTTGTTTTTGTGTGAGGAAAAAAGTTTCCCTTTCTTTTCTTTTTGCCCTTCTTATTTTCTTTTAATGCCAAAGATATATAAAAAAACGTTTCTCTCTTTTTACCTTAAGAAACACGACTGGACCCCGGATCTCACTTAAAAATCTTCGAAACTTTCTCTTCAAAAATTATCTGACTGTTCAGATTCAAAAGAAAAGTTTTCAAATTATCATCAAAAGCCAAAGGTCACAAATTTTTTTTAATTTTCGTAAGCTAGTGTAATCACCGTTTGCGAGACTTAGCGATGCAAAATTGTAGTGGTAGTTGAATGCATTTTTTCCAAACGTCGGATCAGTTGGGACTTTTGAAAATTTGTTTTTAAAAGTGTTCTTAGCAATCATACCAAATCTCAGCTTTTTACGATTTAAGTTAACCTAGAATGTCTATTTTGACCGGGGTAAAAGAAAATGAAAATAAAAACACTTTAAAAGTTTCTGCAATATACTGGGTTGACAAACTTCTTCATGTTTTGGAGCTGTTTTCCTTTTTTGAGAGTATATTTTGGCTCTTTCATCCTTCTTGAATATACAAAAGTCATTCAAAAGTTTAAAAAACTATTTTATAACTTTAAGCAGAATAACTTCTTATTACATTACACATTTTTGATTACTAACAAGGCCAAGTATACGTAATTTTTCAACCATTCATTTTCAACCATGTCATAATACATACTTCAATGATTTTGCGCTAGCATATTCGAACATGAAAAATTACGTTAGAATATAGAAAGAGGGAAAAATGAAAAGCTTCAACTAAGAATAAATTTTGGGTCCCAAACTTGCAAAACAATCATTTCTTATTAGGAATAAGAAAAAACGTATTTCCTATATATGTGCCGGTATCTTTCATGCATTCTAAAATCTAATTAAAATTTATACTTCAGATATTTATGTACGCAAATAGTGTAACGTAAACCCAAAAAACACTATGTTTACCTTTTAAAGTCAAATGAAAAACGAAGAGGCTATGACAGTGAAGTTTTTATCTTAACAAATCGGAGAAACTATACTAAATGGAAAAAAGGCTAAGTCCCAAATATGGACCAGTCCAGCTTGGACCATTCCCAACTATGGACCAGTCCCAACTATGGCCCATCTCCCCTGCAAATGAACGATTATGAATTGACATTTATAATTTTACTGTGAGATAAGCCAAAATGTATCATTTGCATAAGCAAGTATTTTCTAAGTTTGATTTTATCCATGGAACAAATTTACTAACTCTACTGTAAACTCCAGGATAGCCCTCACGACCGCACCCAACACCCCAAGAAACAATCCCCACAATGAAGTATTTTATCCCGTTTGAAAGCAACAGTGGTCCTCCGCTATCTCCTTGGCAGGAATCCATATTGGGTCTTCCAGCACATATCATACTCGATGTTATCCGGGAACTCTTATATTTTTGCTTTCTGCATTCAGTAATGGACATAATGGGAACCTTGACTTTATTAACAACATCTGGCAGCTCTCCTCCTTCAGATGTCCGTCCCCACCCAACGACTGTACCAATACGACCTGAAAGTAATGAAATTGTGTTTAAAAACAGTAAGTTAAGTTACATAGATTTCAAAATGAAATATATGCAGAAGTTTAATGTTAGGATTTATATGTTGAAATAAAAGCACATATGTATATATAATAGTTGTTAGAATTCGAATGTTCGGATTCGTTCAAAATCGAATGATCGAAGCAACCCGAACTTGTCATGAAAATATGCACTGAGTAAGAATTTTTAAATTTTATTCTTTGCTATTGTTTCTAGTTGTTGGATATGATGAAAAGCATTGCAGACCTAACTTTAAGAGCACTGCAATATATTTTATATTACTCTTACTTTCTTTCGGCTAACGAAAAGAACCTTCCGTGGCCAATATAGCTTCTCGACAGCTATCCCTTATTGAGTATTATAATAAAATGATTTTTTTTTTTTAAATATGGTTCTTACTAATCGACCAATAATTGCTTACTTAACTGCTTAATACTGCTAATTATCTTTTTATCAAAAAAAATTGATCGCATCTCTGTTATTTATTCCAACTAAAAACCTGTGTTGCCTAGCAAAACAAGATGCTAAGTGGTTATGCTAGCAATTACTGGTAAAAAAAAACTCAAGTTATGCAGAGTCCCGTTTCAGTAACATTGGGTAATGGCAGAATTCGAGAATTAAATAAACAACCTCGCCTTTTTCAACAATAAATATAGTTATAGTACTAAAACATCCGAATCGTCAGTAGCGACTATTCGAATAGTTGCTTTCTTCCAACTATTCGAATATTCGACGGAGAACGAATAAATCGAATATTCGAATGTCCGAATATTAAGAGCTCTAATAATTTGCCTTGCACTCAACTGCTCCAATTTAGACTTTTTATGCCGTTGGTGCTTGTTGTTGCTTTCTTGCTTTCGATCAGCACAGTGGGCTCACGATATGTGTGACATGATCACACCATCCCTACCCCCTTTTTTTAAAAGATGGATCCGCATTCATGCGGTAGAATCGGTAGCTTGGTTGGAGTAGGGCTGGGAGGTGGAATTGTTTCGCCTTATGTCTTGTTGCGAAGTTGAAAATTTTGTGGACCATTCGCTGGGTTTGTCTGTACCACATCGCCTTTGTTTACTTCTTCGAGTCAAATTTCTTGCCGCCACCTTTGATGACATTGGTATTCGGTGACCTCGGCTTTTGGCTTGATGTGACCGGCATCGCTATTATTGACTGATGATGGAATATTTCAGTCCATGATTGTTGAAAACTTCCTGCTCCCGACAAATATGTACGCTTTTGTGGTGTGGTGTCGGTGTCGGTGTCGGTGGCGTTATCTTCGTCAGCAAATACGCTAAATGGCTACGACGCAGAGAAGACCAATTTTCTTTGAGGGTGGCCCCCTGGTGAAACCCAATGTATGGCTGAGAAAGCTGGTGTTCACTCTCTAGCTGGATCCCTCGCTGCCGTCATGACTTAGACCTAAAATTTAAGGTTTTCCTATATATATATATTAGCCCGGTTCGATTTGTAGGAAGTGAAAAAATTCGACAATTTCCCTATGATTTCCGTTTTCTATGGGTTATTTCAAGAAAATTTGCCCAAGGAACCATACCTCTATCGTTAAAATCGAGTCCCCTGATTTTTGATTGAAGATTTTATTCCCAAATTGACGTTTGTTTGAAATTTTACCTACACGTTCACATCCATAACTCAAAAACTATCGATCAGTTCTAATCGCCACTAGGCGCGTTGGAAAGGTGAGCTCATTTTGATCAATCTACAACCAAAAATCTCCAACATTGGTCCAACGGTTCAAAAGTTACGGGCATTTTTGTCAAAATTTTGGACTATTTTTCCATCTTTTTCATGATTTCGTCCAAGAATATTACTTTCATGGCCATATTTTAGGCTCAATCCACTATTTCATTCAATTTACAATTCAAAACGAAGAGTTTAAGCCCAAATTTATCGAATTCGGTTGATTATTTGATTTTTTTTTTTTTTATATATACAGGGTGTCCGAATAGTGTTTGGAGTTATTTTAACATGGGATAGCTTATGTTAAGGGCTATATTTTTGCGTTTTGCACCACTTGTCTACGAGGTAGGTACCGTTATTGAGTTATTGTCCTTTAAAGTAGGATGCATTCCATTCAAACTCAAAAGTAAGTGAAAAGAATTGAAAAGAATTGAAGATTTGATTCAAGTACATTTCTCAAGTCTTTTCAATTCTTTTCAATTACTTTGAAGTAATTGCTAATAATTGAAATATTTTTCAAGTATTTGTACTTGTAGCTGTACTTGTACTTGAAAAACTAAGAAACGCCAGTACAAGTACCAGTACAAGTCTTTTAAAATATACTTGTAATGAGTCGTACTTGTACTTGATTTTACCCAGGTCTGATTAATATATTATATGTAAATAAGACACATCTGACAATTAATTCACCATCAACACTGAATGGATATTCATTGCCGCTGGTTTTGCATACTTTTTTTTTTTAATTACTTTAAAATCTGAACCGGCCTCGCTTTGCTGAAATAGCCCTTCTGAAAACAAAATAAAACAAAACAAAACAAAATGCAAATACAAAACAAAACACGACGGCTCAGTCTTCGATCGTTGTCGTGAGAACACGCCTCGCCATTAGCATATTCGAACATGAAAAATTACGTTAGAATATAGAAAGAGGGAAAAATGAAAAGCTTCAACTAAGAATAAATTTTGGGTCCCAAACTTGCAAAACAATCATTTCTTATTAGGATTCTAAAATCTAATTAAAATTTATACTTCAGATATTTATGTACGCAAATAGTGTAACGTAAACCCAAAAAACACTATGTTTACCTTTTAAAGTCAAATGAAAAACGAAGAGGCTATGACAGTGAAGTTTTTATCTTAACAAATCGGAGAAACTATACTAAATGGAAAAAAGGCTAAGTCCCAAATATGGACCAGTCCAGCTTGGACCATTCCCAACTATGGACCAGTCCCAACTATGGCCCATCTCCCCTGCAAATGAACGATTATGAATTGACATTTATAATTTTACTGTGAGATAAGCCAAAATGTATCATTTGCATAAGCAAGTATTTTCTAAGTTTGATTTTATCCATGGAACAAATTTACTAACTCTACTGTAAACTCCAGGATAGCCCTCACGACCGCACCCAACACCCCAAGAAACAATCCCCACAATGAAGTATTTTATCCCGTTTGAAAGCAACAGTGGTCCTCCGCTATCTCCTTGGCAGGAATCCATATTGGGTCTTCCAGCACATATCATACTCGATGTTATCCGGGAACTCTTATATTTTTGCTTTCTGCATTCAGTAATGGACATAATGGGAACCTTGACTTTATTAACAACATCTGGCAGCTCTCCTCCTTCAGATGTCCGTCCCCACCCAACGACTGTACCAATACGACCTGAAAGTAATGAAATTGTGTTTAAAAACAGTAAGTTAAGTTACATAGATTTCAAAATGAAATATATGCAGAAGTTTAATGTTAGGATTTATATGTTGAAATAAAAGCACATATGTATATATAATAGTTGTTAGAATTCGAATGTTCGGATTCGTTCAAAATCGAATGATCGAAGCAACCCGAACTTGTCATGAAAATATGCACTGAGTAAGAATTTTTAAATTTTATTCTTTGCTATTGTTTCTAGTTGTTGGATATGATGAAAAGCATTGCATACCTAACTTTAAGAGCACTGCAATATATTTTATATTACTCTTACTTTCTTTCGGCTAACGAAAAGAACCTTCCGTGGCCAATATAGCTTCTCGACAGCTATCCCTTATTGAGTATTATAATAAAATGATTTTTTTTTTTAAATATGGTTCTTACTAATCGACCAATAATTGCTTACTTAACTGCTTAATACTGCTAATTATCTTTTTATCAAAAAAAAAAATGATCGCATCTCTATTATTTATTCCAACTAAAAACCTGTGTTGCCTAGCAAAACAAGATGCTAAGTGGTTATGCTAGCAATTACTGGTAAAAAAAAACTCAAGTTATGCAGAGTCCCGTTTCAGTAACATTGGGTAATGGCAGAATTCGAGAATTAAATAAACAACCTCGCCTTTTTCAACAATAAATATAGTTATAGTACTAAAACATCCGAATCGGCAGTAGCGACTATTCGAATAGTTGCTTTCTTCCGACAATTCGAATATTCGACGGAGAACGAATAAATCGAATATTCGAATGTCCGAATATTAAGAGCTCTAATAATTTGCCTTGCACTCAACTGCTCCAATTTAGACTTTTTATGCCGTTGGTGCTTGTTGTTGCTTTCTTGCTTTCGATCAGCACAGTGGGCTCACGATATGTGTGACATGATCACACCATCCCTACCCCCTTTTTTTAAAAGATGGATCCGCATTCATGCGGTAGAATCGGTAGCTTGGTTGGAGTAGGGCTGGGAGGTGGAATTGTTTCGCCTTATGTCTTGTTGCGAAGTTGAAAATTTTGTGGACCATTCGCTGGGTTTGTCTGTACCACATCGCCTTTGTTTACTTCTTCGAGTCAAATTTCTTGCCGCCACCTTTGATGACATTGGTATTCGGTGACCTCGGCTTTTGGCTTGATGTGACCGGCATCGCTATTATTGACTGATGATGGAATATTTCAGTCCATGATTGTTGAAAACTTCCTGCTCCCGACAAATATGTACGCTTTTGTGGTGTGGTGTCGGTGTCGGTGTCGGTGGCGTTATCTTCGTCAGCAAATACGCTAAATGGCTACGACGCAGAGAAGACCAATTTTCTTTGAGGGTGGCCCCCTGGTGAAACCCAATGTATGGCTGAGAAAGCTGGTGTTCACTCTCTAGCTGGATCCCTCGCTGCCGTCATGACTTAGACCTAAAATTTAAGGTTTTCCTATATATATATATTAGCCCGGTTCGATTTGTAGGAAGTGAAAAAATTCGACAATTTCCCTATGATTTCCGTTTTCTATGGGTTATTTCAAGAAAATTTGCCCAAGGAACCATACCTCTATCGTTAAAATCGAGTCCCCTGATTTTTGATTGAAGATTTTATTCCCAAATTGACGTTTGTTTGAAATTTTACCTACACGTTCACATCCATAACTCAAAAACTATCGATCAGTTCTAATCGCCACTAGGCGCGTTGGAAAGGTGAGCTCATTTTGATCAATCTACAACCAAAAATCTCCAACATTGGTCCAACGGTTCAAAAGTTACGGGCATTTTTGTCAAAATTTTGGACTATTTTTCCATCTTTTTCATGATTTCGTCCAAGAATATTACTTTCATGGCCATATTTTAGGCTCAATCCACTATTTCATTCAATTTACAATTCAAAACGAAGAGTTTAAGCCCAAATTTATCGAATTCGGTTGATTATTTGATTTTTTTTTTTTTTATATATACAGGGTGTCCGAATAGTGTTTGGAGTTATTTTAACATGGGATAGCTTATGTTAAGGGCTATATTTTTGCGTTTTGCACCACTTGTCTACGAGGTAGGTACCGTTATTGAGTTATTGTCCTTTAAAGTAGGATGCATTCCATTCAAACTCAAAAGTAAGTGAAAAGAATTGAAAAGAATTGAAGATTTGATTCAAGTACATTTCTCAAGTCTTTTCAATTCTTTTCAATTACTTTGAAGTAATTGCTAATAATTGAAATATTTTTCAAGTATTTGTACTTGTAGCTGTACTTGTACTTGAAAAACTAAGAAACGCCAGTACAAGTACCAGTACAAGTCTTTTAAAATATACTTGTAATGAGTCGTACTTGTACTTGATTTTACCCAGGTCTGATTAATATATTATATGTAAATAAGACACATCTGACAATTAATTCACCATCAACACTGAATGGATATTCATTGCCGCTGGTTTTGCATACTTTTTTTTTTTAATTACTTTAAAATCTGAACCGGCCTCGCTTTGCTGAAATAGCCCTTCTGAAAACAAAATAAAACAAAACAAAACAAAATGCAAATACAAAACAAAACACGACGGCTCAGTCTTCGATCGTTGTCGTGAGAACACGCCTCGCCATTCCGCCAGAAAAGGCAAAAAGAACAAAAAAAAAACCATAACGTGAACTAAAAGAACTAAGTTTAAGTAAATTAATTTACAACAAAAACAGGGACGAACTCAAGTCGATTTTTATAGATTATATCGCCATGGAGGTGGGTGTTAAGTTTTTTTTTCTTCTTAATTTAACCCTCGTGCTAAACCAAACTTCCGCGTCGTGCAATTAACTTATAAAACCACCGAAGAAGCCACCGCATCGGCAGGAAATCAGCTCCGAGTCAACGCGTCGATCCTGGGAATTAAGAGGTACGTGCCCTTACTCATCTCTCTCACTTCAACATTTGGCGATCCTACCTGGAGCCTGGAATCAGGTTCTGGAGGACCATTCTTTGCGGGAAATGGGAAAGTTCGCCACGTGCATCACGCCTCTGACCTTTATTCGTCCTGTTGCAGTTTAAAGGGCACCGACAAACGGTCAAAGCGCATGCAGCGTAGCACGTAGTAGAAGCGTGGACAATCCCTTTCCCCGCAGATTGGTTACGTCACATTGGTAGCGTACCCGTTTGCCACTCAGTGCAAATGGTGGTTTTTACGCAAAGAAAAATTTAAGAAGAAACAAAGTAATAGCCAGGCGACTCACGGTTTAGTTGTCGTTTCCTCGTTCCCTTTAGGTGAGATTGAAGAGAGGGAGTCGGCCGACGAGCGAATTTTTTTTTCATTGTTTTCGGCTCTCCAAAAGGCTGTACGAAACCGATTTTCTTGCTTTGATTGTTCTTTCCTCGTGAGAATTTCGTTATAATTTCGAATAAAGAAGACCTCGAGCTTGTACCTTTATAAAACGCCCTTAGTATTCATGCGCCCTTAGTATATGTACAATTGTAGAGAGGCAGACACACGAAATATTAAGTGCAGGTAAGTTTCGCCACCTTGTGACGAAATCTGCGGACAATGACTTTGAGCGGCAGCGAGCGAACATCGAACATCGAGCAAGTATCGATCGAGCATTCACGAGCTAGCGAAACTGGAACAAGAAGAGCCAAGCGTGTTGTATGTTGGCTCCGTCACTTTGCTGGACTGTTACTGCTGGACATATAACACCACTTCAACATATGCTGTGAGGCTGGCGCTCTGCTTATATTCTGTGCATGCAACTTTTGTGATTAAGACTCGAAATTCTTTATAGAGATTTTGCGGGCAAATAAATCATTTCAAATTGAATATTATTGCGATTTTATTGAATCTTTTGAAGCGATTTGATTTTTACTTTAATTGAATTGGGGGTTGCGTTGTTTTTTGGGTGTTGCGAAGGTAAAGGCCTAAATTTGCAATGCGCTACGACAGGTTATGACCGAAAAGTTGTTCAACATCCACTCTCACGGAGTCGATCAGATTATATTGATTGCGACAAGTGAGTTCTTAATCTTTTAGTGTGCTACGGCGGGCAGTGGTCGCCGTTATACAATTTAAAGAGATTAAGACGCATTGTTGGATTTTCGATTTCCCAATAATTTTATGCGATATATGCGAATATAATTTTCATCATAGCATCCAATTGGAATTTCAACTTCCAGCTGGAGAATCTCAAGGGTTTGAGCATTTATGCGGCTGATTGTGATCCAGGCGCTTCGATGGAGTCGCTGCTGGAGATCGTTGCGGAGGACATCAGGACCGCTTGTCAATACGTCAACAATGCCTTCAGTGTAGCTTGTGAAAGAGTTGGATGGAGTGTTGGGGTCGTCGCACGTGCTCGGATTGCTTTAGACGAATGTCAACAACTCCAAGTTATAGCCCGGGCGCAACTCAGCAATATGCTATGGTAAAAAAAACATGCTCCCCCAACACATTCATGGTCTTCACATCAAGAGCCTACGGCCTTTGAACAAAATCAGAGGCCGCTGTGAAGCTCTAGGGTGCCATTCCAACTTCAAACAATTTAAAGCTCCAATTGCAGTCTGCAACCAAATGGATTCTTCAAAACATGAGTCTCTTACTCAAGATCGAACTGCCGAACCCTGTATTTTATGCAGCGGCAACCATCCTCTACGTATATGTGATAAATTTCTCTAGATGTCGGTCGACAAACGTGTTCAAGCTGTTTCGCAGCATAATCGATGTCTTACCTGTCTCTCGGCCGGTCATCTTAAGGCAAAGTGCAACAGTATCTTTCGTTGCGCGAAGTGCCAACAACGACATCATACCTTTTTTAAATGATACTGCAACTTAGGATAGCCAAGTTTTATCACCCCCACTGACATCTCCCCGGTGGTGGGCCCGTCGCCGACGAGCCAACCGGCGCATATTTTTGCGCAACTGAAGACTTCGAATTCCGTGAGCATACCCCCCACGTCACCGGCACACGCCGGTTTATATGCAACATAAGTGGGCAAGCTATGGAAGCCGTTCATTAAGAATTTTTTGCGACCCGGGCTAAGTATACGGGGCCACAAAATAATCCTGATTATGAAAAAATATTTCTGAAAGCAGTCTGAATATAATTCGCAGAACATGTGATATATACTGAATTTAAAATATTTTTTCTTAACTCATATTCTGCCGGCAACTTTCTTCTGCAAACTAAGTTATGAAATTCAGGTTCTATTTATCCATTTGGGGGAGGGAGGGGAAGGTGCCACAATGACAGGTTATATTTCCTTTTGAAAAAATTATATAAAAATCCTATTTCAAAACCCATTCATCTTTAAGTACTATTGCTACATTGTAAGCAGGAAATTTAGAAAATGGCAAAAAATTACTGATCAATAAATCGAACAATGGTAGAATATGGTTTATTAAAGTGTAAAAGATTTTTTTTACCAGTAAGCCCAGTCGACCGACACAATCGGTCGATTGCCAGAACAAAAATATCACCTAAACAAAAAAGATAAAATGTAACATAACTTTAAGCGAGATACATAGGAGCATGAATTTCGAAAGACAGTTTTTGATTTGTTTGTTAGTTTTTCAAAATTTTATTTTGTATATTTTATTTGTTTATTTTTTCCTCTCCAACACCTCATATTTCATTTTCATAAGAGTTTGCACGCAGAGTGTTTTCGCGCAGTCGTATATTTCTCGTACGAACACGAAGAGCCTTACTTCCTGGCCTCACACGGTAACCCAGCGGTCGTGGCGTTCTTCGCAGTCCTACAGCCAACACCAAACTAAGGCTGAAGTTAGTTTTAATTGCGTTCATTTTGCTCTTCTCTGACGTAGCAAAAAACTTTTTGCTTTCATACGCTCTCAATATATGTATGCATTTAAGTATGTCTTTATTATGCACAAGTTGTTTTTATCTTCAACCAATGTTGTTTGCGCGCACACTTTACATTTTTTTTTTTTCAATAAAAGCAATTTTTCAGTGATTGATGATTTAGTGATTTCTAATAAATAAATGTTCAAAAAACGTTTTCAAATTTTTATGTTAAACAAACAGTGCATTACAAACAAACTCAGTTATGTTCTATTTTTAAAAATTTTTTTTTTGTTGATTTAGCGTTTTTTAAGACTAGAAATCAGGAATCACTAAGCTTTAGCGTATTTTGCTACTGAGGAGTTGGCAACACTGCGTATAATTGTTTGTGATATTCTATTCTCTTTGTCTTTTACTCTTAACGTACCGAGCTCGGAAGCAACGTCGGGCTATGAAACAACAACAAAAACAACGCTGAACTTCGCACATACAAATTAAGAGCACAGAAAGAGCAAAAATGTGTTTATCGAAAAACTCTATCGCCGATAAAAGCAGATATAGAAAACAGATAGAGCCTATTTATACTCCCCGCAACTGATTTTGATAATATCTACCAATCTTTGGCTAACTTTAATGATTACAATAAAAAAAACTCATAAGTGACTATCCGTTTTTGCCGCAGCTAGATCCCATCAGCGGCGAACAAACGGGAAAAAGGAGGGCAGCACTCTAATCCCAGCTGTTCGCCCTTTTTCCCGCCGGGCTTGACTGGGAACACCGGTCTTGCAAAAAATCATCATTCAAATCGAACTGTTGATCAAACGACACGTCCGTGACTTTTCGAACCGTTATTCCGTAAACAATAACAAAGTTTTAAGTGAAGTTCATTGTGAAGTTCGGGCCGCGTTCGTGACACCTTTTTTTTTTACTTAATATATATATAGATTCGCCAAGAGACACTTTTAAAACCCGCAACAACAACGGCAGCAGCATCAGCAACCACAGCAGCAGCAGAATTCGTCAACCGATCCGTCCGACGCCGGCGTCATCCCAGGTACGTGATTTATTCGTGCCTTTCATTTGACTATATACGATTTCCCTTTGCCCGATTTGGGTCGCAAGACCAATAATTCCTCAAGGGCCCAAACACTGACTATAGATTCATTTACGAGTCTTTTTCGAGCCCCCTTCATGATTAGAAAATGATTGATCCATTGCATGATTAAAAGAAGACTCGAAAACAACTCTCCAATATGCTTCAATAGCGAGTCGTATTGCAATAACCCAGATAAGCCGTTCTCGAGCCCTCTTGATGATTGAAAAGTGATCGATCACATGCACGATTAAAAGAAGACTCGAAAACGACTCTCCAGTATGTTTCAAAAGCGAGTCGTATTCAAATTACAAAAACAAAATAAAGAGCAATCGCCAATTAATCACGTATGGGATTGAAATATGATCATTCAAATTGTTGCTATCTTATATTTCACTCAATATTTGATTAAAAATTGAATTGAATGGAATTTGACTTTAAAGTTATAAAGAAAAAATTTCCATGACTTTCGATTTGGAAAGCTAGGTGTCGACGGGCGAGCACAGGACTAGAAAACGAGAGATCCTAGGTTCAAATCCAACATAACGCAAGGAAGAAAAAAATGTTAAATCTATAATAATAATACATAAAACATAATATACACACGGAAAAGCCAAAAAATATTTTTTGATTAAAAAAAAAAATTTTATTTTTGGAAAGCAATTGTCTATAAATATGAGTCGTAGAAGACGCCAAAATAAAAGCAAATATGAGTCTTATAAGACTCGAAAATGGTAACAAATATGACTCAAAAATGATAACAAATACGACTCGAAAACGACTCGCAAATGATATAAAATATGACTCCCTAAGAAGAGTCGCGGGTAGACTACCAATTTCTCCCGACAAAAGTATAATATTTGATCAGAAAACGAGCGCATATTTGATCTTTTTAATCAGAAAGGCGAGTCGAAAAAGACTCGCTTTTGATAAAAAATTTCGAAAAATGCTAGCTGGGTATTTACTTTCAGCAACAACAAATTTTAAAAATTGTTGTCTGAAAGCGTCCCCCGTCGCGGAGTATTAAGGAGAGATTCGATAAACTTTCATTATTTTAATAGGGCGATTCCATTATCGCTGGTACAACATTTACACGTATGTTTTAGTTTAATGTAACTAAATAAAAAAACATTTAAAAAAAAATAGTCTTGAAAAAGCTACATCTTAATATTTTCATTGCATATGTCACAAGTATTTTAAAATTATACTATTAAAGTCTTGAGAATGATTTAAATTGCCATCGCGGGTGCAAAAAATTTGGCCCTACGTTTCTAGATCAGAGACAAAAAACGCATAGTTCTGTTAACTGTGATACATTTTATGTGTTATGCCTTAATATTTTGTTAGATGTATATTTAACAAACTACAGGAAATGAAAAGTGTTAACAAGGGAAAAGTAAACAAAGAGTTATTCATTTTTATATGAATCGCGGGTGCAACGTCAAATTATCGCGGGTGCAACCAGTCTTTTTTTTCCGGTTTTACAGAGCAATTGTACGAGGACATACAAACCATCGCACAAATATGTTTTTAAAACAGAAATTTTGACAAAAGGAGTTTCAGGACATGCTCATCGTCGTTATTCTGAGCTTGAAAAGACGATGGAGTTTCGTAATTTATAAGTTCAGTATTTCGTATTTTGAGATTTTAAAGAGGCTCCAAGTCGTCATCACTCCAATCACTTTCTGTATTAGTGGGGCTTTTTGGCGACCTCAAAACCAATTTGCATTTAAAATGAGACTGTGAGGTGCGCACCAAAAAAATGCTACGAGTATCTTCAAATTGGAAGAAATGGTTTGATTGAATGCTTGATATATGTTTCAGCCCTCCCATTGTTCATCTAACATGGATATCTTTTCATTAATTTCTGTTTTTACCACATATTTAAAGAAGGTGTTCTTAGAGTGACTGCCAGTTAATCATAAAATTCTAGGACACTGTTGACGATGGCTTTTAGCATATGTCATTAGTTAGGGCATATTAATATTATATAACAAAATATGTAGTAAATCGCACAAGAAGGTTAAATGAAAATTAGTTGCACCCGCGATCTGACATCGAAATCGCGGGTGCAACCAATTTAAATTATCGATTATTTTAACCTGGCAATCACTACACTTTTAAAAACGATTAATTTATTTTTAGTTTTGGTTTTTTCTTACTTTCACAAAGTTTCGGAATTTTAGCTTTTTATATCTGTGAAAAAAGCAGAGACATAACTGTTATAAGAAATATGAAAAAAAGTTAGGCCTTAAGTAATATATTCAAAATTTAAGTTTTTTTTTTCACTAATAGTTATTTTCATAAGAAATAATTTTTTCTCTAATATAAGTGTTATTCACAATAATCATGTTTTTACGTTGTTCAAAATTTTTATTTAAGATTTTTTTTTTTTAAGTTGCCTATAAGTGTTATTCAAAAGAAACATTTTTTTTCGTTGCTCGATCATAAGTTTTATTTAAATTTTTTTAGTTTTTACGTTGCCTAATAAGATTTATTCTGAAAAAAATTTGAAATTTCTTCTTTTCGCATAATTGGAATCTTAGCTGTTAAGTTCGATTTGCATTATTATTGAAAAATAGTATCTAAAATATTTTTCGTTGGTTTGCTCTTAAGCTTATTTTCTTAAGAAATGGGTAGAAAACGCAATAATTTTATTCGCAAATTTTATAATGCTAGTGCAAGTAAGGGATTCAATTGCAAGATTTGTAATGCAATTTTTCTTTGCAACAATGTCACAAATTTAAAAAGACATGTTATGGCAGCGCACATCGAACAATATGAAGAGGCCAAAAAGAAATGGAGTCTCAAGATGACGGGAATAAAGACAAAAAACAAAAAATTTCCGTGGAAATAAGCAAAGAAGAAGTTTCAAATGCTTGCATTGCCATTGCAACTAAGCACTCTCTTCCGTTTTCATTTCTTGACACCGATGCATTTAAAACACTTGTTTCACCAATATTCAAAGGATTGGTTATGACACCTATAACTTCGAAAAATATAAGCGAACTGATAGGTGAAAGATATGTTGGGATATAGGGAGCTAGCCCTCAGACACAGTCGAGCGAATAAACGTTCCTTTATTCCAACACCAAATTATAGGAAACAAGCGCTCAGGCAAAGTCGAGCGTACAAATGTTCCTGTAAACCTCTTTAAATAAAAAAGTGAAGTTTATATTTTATTTTTTCTTTTATTAAAATGATCCTTATGTCTATAAAAGGATTTATATTCACTGTAAAAATGCTAACACTACTTTACAATTTCCCTATGTCCTTTATTATACTTTTAACGCCGTGGCTCGTATGTACGCACGTCAAAAGCAGAGACTTCCGAAAACCAGTGTCATCTTTCTGTGTCCTGTTGGGAGTCACACCTTGACTCCAACATTAAGGTCCCCTCCTGCTCCCCCTCTGCAAACTTATAGAAGTGTTTGAATGTTGTAACTCATCAACCGGGCATGATATCCGATACTCAACAACAACAACAAGTATCATGCACAACGACCGACGATGAGCGAGCAGCGATCAACTTGGCAGAAAGACAGACAAAAAGAAAGAACAATAAAAGACAACGACACCAGCAACGCGGAAGTGCAATTCAGCACTTATGACTGGGTCAGTTGTTCTTTGGCGAATAACTAGGTCAAATGTTCTGTGGCAATATCACAGCAGATCAACAATAGTGACAAGAAGAAAGTGCATCACATCAAAATACTATTGCGACAGAGCCAAGTCAGCACTTTCACTGAATATAAGCGGAGTCTCGATCAACGGAAGAGGAGACTGATTGTGACCGTTCCAGCAGAAGTCTCGTCTAAGCGCACGTACTAACACGAAGCCACGACGCTTAGATCCAGAATAGGGAAGTTTTCAAGTAAATTGTCAGGAGATAGGATTCACATATATTTCTGTTAGACATAAGGATTACATTTTATAAATAAAAGGATTGAACATTATCAATCTTGACTTTTATTTAAAGGGAGATATAGAAACTATTATACGCTCGACACTGTCTGAGCGCTTGGTTTCCTATATCTCAGTGTTGGAATAAAGGAACGTTTATACGCTCGACTCCTGAGCGCTTCGCTTCCTTTTAGATCCCAACATTAATTGGCGCAGCCGGTATTCGACCGATTTTCGGTTGGATTCGAATCGAAAATAAGGATTTTCAAAGAATTATCCTAAATCGTTGGTGTGATTTGACATTGAGCATAAGAGTCAAGCTGAGACGGAACCTTATTTGGTTTTAAAACATGGTGAAATCAGAACCGCATTAGCAAAGCTCTAAACTCCGTGATCGAAAAAGCGCACACGATTGGGGTGTTTTTAACGAAGAAAACATTATCAAGTAACGTTTTTAAGCGTACTCTGAGGGTGTTTTTTCGAAAGAAGATTTTTATTTTTGAAAATTTTAAGTGTAAAAATTTTTTTTAAACCTTAATGTCAGGACAGAAATTAATGTGAAGAAATAAAAAGCAACGGTAGCAGTCCCAAAAAGCACTAACAAAGAAAAGCAGAGTAAAAAGAATTAAAAAAAAAAAAAAAAAAAAAAAAAAAAAACAACGGTAGCAGTCCCCAAAAAATAAAGAAAAGCAGAGTAAACAAAAAGACGACGTGAATATTGGAAGAAGCAGAACAATGAAACTGGTGAGTGCAATAAAATATACTTTTTTCACCTTGAGTCTCGTTTGATAGAAATTTTTTTTTTATATATATTTTTTTTCGCTATAAAAAAAGAAAAGTTAATTTGTTTCAGCCATATGGCTAAAGAGATAGAATTATTAAAAGAAAAATTAAAATTATTTGAAAACGATTCGGACACTATTCTTAGAGAAGCAAGAGAACTAGTACGGGAAGCTAACTTAACGAAAGAAATTTCGCAATTAATAAAAGACCACACAGTGCTAGGGCAATTTTCAAAAATTGGAGAAGCTACCTATCTAATCAATCAAGTAAAAAATACAGTTAGCGCATCAGAAAAAGCCACAGAAGAAAAGATTCAGTTGTTAGAAGATACTATACAGGGTTTGACTCGAGCATGCAAAAATTTTAAAAAACAGATTGACGTTCAGAATAATTTAATAGAAGAATCGGAGAATAATAATCAAGAATTAAGGGAGTCATTAACTAAAGCAGTCGGGAACGAATTAGCTCAAACGGTAGAACAGGATAAAGCGCGGTTAAAAGAAAGCGAGGAACAAGTTAAGAATTTGAAGCAGGAGGTCAAACGATTGAGAGTCTCCCTAAAAAGCGTTTGTGACACTGCCAATTCACCAAGCCCTAACCCAGTACGCAGAATCAAAACAATCAGCACGAACACGGACGTTCTCGTACTTCCGACAAGTCAAAATTTAATAGACGAACAACATTCTTCCACACCCTCTAATCCAATATTACCAATAATTAGGATCAACATGACGCACCAACCACAAATAGATGAAGTAATGGACAAAGTTAATCGGTTGATACCTTATTTTGCAGAGAACAACAGTACAGACATGAGTGCAGAAGTTTTGAAATTTATTACTGGGTTAGAATTGGTTAAAAAAGCTTTAAGTAATGTTGACTCCGAGACTATTCTACTTTGCATTAAACAGAGAATGGCAGGGAAAATTTTTATAAAAGCTAATCAAATTAAATTCAATAGTATTGACAAATTAGCCGATTTTATAAAAAAAGAATGTTTACCACGTCGAAATCTGGAAATTATTAGGAGGGAGTTGGCAAATTCAGAACAGAATTTAAATGAGTCAGCATCTGCATTCGGAAGAAAGATAGAGTCCTTGCTTAGAGAGGCAGAAGAAATTATTGAAAAATCATGGAACCAAAGCGAAGCGGTATCCGCACTAAGTGAATACAGGGGTCTAGCAACAAGGAGATTTATTTTAGGAATCAGAGATCCTTTCATGAGACATCGTTTAGAGTTGCATAAACACCAACCTATTCCAGAAATAATTAAAATAGCGGAAGAAGCAGAAGAAATTGATTTAGTCTCATTTAAATTCTCAGAACAGATTCGATGCTCTTTTTGTAATGTAGACGGACACACGAGAGACATTTGCCAATTAAGAAAAAACACACCGTATTGTGAAAATTGTATGCAATACGGACACGAGACTAGCTCTGTTTGCAAGCGAAACAGCTCGCAGCAAGCGAAACATCAGGTTACGTGCACTTATTGCAGTAAAGTAGGGCATACGGAAATTCAATGTAACAGTAGTTGCAGAAACCTATTTTGTAATGTTTGTCGAGTAAAAGGGCACGATACGAACCCATTCTGCAGACAGAGAAATGACCAGTGGGTACATAATCAGTATAGGCCACAACACAATGGTAACGCGGAAAATGTTAGACAAAGCGATCAATTTAATTCAAAATTCTTGGAAAATAATAGAGAGTCTGCTACTCAGAATGCGACTGTATCTAGAAATAACAATAGACAACCTAATACTGGCATTCGGTGTTTTAAATGTTCTCAGCACGGCCATATAGCTAGGAACTGCCCCAATAGTCAGGATCAGGGAAACCCCCAGCGGCCCGGTCAAGGCCAATAGACCGGGATGCCAAATATAATGTCAAAATTCACAGGCCAAATCTAGTTTCCTCGGACATGAAGAATAAATCAAACGAAGTTAGGCAGACACGTTACGAATTAGAGGAGCTAGATGTATCGAAAATTTTTTTAAACGATTTAAATAAAGAAGGCAGCAGTCAAAGAATGACGAATATAGACAGCAAAAAGGAATTCTTATTAAGAAGCCAAAAGGCGAAAAAAAGGGTAACATTTAATGACACGGTAAGTTACGCTAAAGAGGAAAATGACACATCGCAAAATGAAAAGAAGATAAGTAATACAACGTTGGGTATTAGGGAAAGTTTAATTTCGCATTGTCAAGCGATTACGCGGAGAACAGCAAATTTAGGAATTCGAAAATATTCGTATGAAAAAATTTTTAATAAGTGTGAAAATTCACACAATATAGAAGACTTGCATACAGGGTCAGAGGAGGCATTTATATTATTCCCTTGTGAAACAGCAGTAAATAAAGAACTTAAATTATTGGTGGATACTGGGGCAGACACCAGTTTAGTTAAAATAGAAGCTCTGAAGAGCCAGGAAAATCTAAATGAGTCCGAAAGGAAAAACTTTTCAGGAGCGTTCGGAGGCTCGATATTTAGCAAAGGTGCAATAACGTTAACTAATTCAAAAGACACAAGATTAAAATGGAAATTCCATGTTTTGCCGGAGGGGTCAAAAATTCCAGCAGATGGTTTAGTCGGCCGAGATATATTTCAGGATAGAGCTATTATCAACCTTATCCTTATGTTTACCCTTTATTGGTGCCAAAAGCGACAGGATTTTTACGACAGAGACAGTCAGGATCCCAGCTAGAGCCAGTAAAGTAGTTTACTTTTTCGCAAATACCTCGAAAGTGGAAATAGTGGTCTATAAAAAGGAAATAAAGAAAGGCGTCTTTGTGGGCGAAACTATCACAAAGGTAATAAATAATAAGGCCTATGTACCGATTTTAAATGCAAATGAGTATGATGTGGAAATAACTTCAGATATCGAATTAGAATTCGAGGATGCAAACGGTTTTGAGGAGAACAACAGTTCAACCATTAATCATCTAAGCTCATTTAAAGATAAGGATAACCGTTTCAAATTTTTAATGCACACGATTAAACTCGAAGAGACACTTAATACAGAAGAACTAAATTCTATGACAAGAATAGTCAAAGAATATTCGGATATTTTCCATTTGAAAGACGATAATTTATCATATACAACTGTCCTAGAACATGAAATTCCCACAGAGCTGGGATATGCCCCGATAAATTCAAGACAATATAGGTTGCCAAAAGCGCACAGAAAAGAAATTAATACTCAAGTAGATAAAATGTTGAGTGACGGTATTATAACTCCAAGCAAATCCCCTTGGAACTCACCTATAATATTGGTTCCAAAAAAGGCAGACAAAAATGGCCAAAAGAAGTGGAGGCTAGTAGTCGACTTTCGCAAACTTAACGAAATAACCTTGAAACAAATTTTTCCCATTCCAAGAATAGACGAAATTCTCGATCGATTAGGATGTAGTCGGTATTTTTCTACACTTGATCTGGCAAGTGGATACCACCAAGTCCTGGTTAAAAAGGAAGACAGACAGAAAACAGCATTCAGTACTGGGTTAGGTCATTTCGAATTCGCAAGGATGCCGTTCGGTCTTACTGGGGCACCAGCCACTTTCCAGAGGATAATGAATAGCATATTGACAGGATTACAGGGAATTGACTGTTTTGTCTACCTCGATGATATCGTGATTTACGCTAGAAATTTAGAGGAACATGAAATGCGCTTGAGAAAGGTTTTTCAAGTTCTAAGAGAAAATAATTTAAAGTTACAAACAGAAAAATGTTAATTTTTGAAAAGAGAAGTAGTTTATTTAGGACATAAATGTTCGGAAAAGGGAGTTCTGCCTGATCCAGGTAAGGTAGAATGCGTAAAAAATATAAAGCCACCAAAGAATGTTAAAGAATTGCAATCCTTCCTAGGGCTAATCAATTACTACAGGAAATTCATTCCAAAAGCCGCAGAAATTTCGCTACCATTGACTAAACTTTTAAGAAAAGAACAAAAATTTTTGTGGTCAGAAGATTGTCAAAAAGCCATGGATACTTTAAAATTTGCTGTAACAAGCCCTCCCATATTGCAGTATCCAGATTTCAATAATCCTTTCAGTTTAACGACAGATGCAAGTAATGAAGCTTTAGGAGCCGTACTCTCCCAGGGAGAACAGGGAGAAGATCTTCCAATTTATTATGCGAGCAGGGCACTTAGCGGAACTGAAAGACGCTACTCCACCATAGAAAAAGAATTTTTAGCAATAGTATGGGCGGTAAAAAATTTTAGAACTTATCTTTTAGGGAATCATTTCAAAATCTACACAGATCACAAGCCACTTAAGGGAATATCTAATTTGAAAGATCAGGACACCAGACTAGGGAGATTTCGGTTGAAACTTTTAGAATATGATTTCGAAATAATTTACAAACCAGGAAAAAATAATTTAAATGCAGACGCACTAAGCACACTTCCAGTTAACATATCGGTAGTTACAAGATCCATGACAGAATCAACCGACCCAAAAGAAGATTTAACAGGCGATTTGGAAGACATAAACACTAAAATAGAGAATAAAATGGGAATAGAGAAGGAAGATACAGCGGTAGTCCTTACCGACCCCCAGGAGATTAAGAATGTGTTAAAAATTTTTCATGACACACCTATAGGAGGACATAAAGGTTTCTTCAAAACCTATGGTAGAATCAGAAGACAATTCAAGTGGGAGGGAATGCAAAAACAGATTAAAAACTACATTGATGCCTGCCAGCTTTGTCAGAAGAACAAAAGTTCTCGCTTAGGTAAAATGCCTATGGCATTAACAGACACACCTTTCAGGCCATTTGATAAAGTATTCATGGATATAGTGGGACCACTTCCTATTTCATCAAGAGAAAATAAATATATTCTTACCTTTTTAGATGACTTTTCCAAATATTTTATTTGCGTCGCTATACCCGATGCTGAGGCATCAACGGTCGCAAGAGCCTTTTTTAATGAAATCATCGCAAAATTCAATATACCAAAAGCCTTAGTCACCGATAACGGCACAAACTTCACTTCGAGGTTATTTAAAGAAGTATGCAAAATTCTTGGCATCAAAAAATCACAAACTTCGCCATACCACCCTCAAGCCAACGGGGCTCTCGAACGAAGTCACCGCCATCTTGCAGAATTTCTCAGAAATTTTGTCAACGAGGACGGTACCAATTGGGATGAATGGCTGTATCACGCTATGCACGTGCATAACAATACAGTTCATTCATCCACTAAACAGACCCCATGCAAAACACTTTTTGGTTTTGAATTTGAAATTCCGATTAAATTAAAACGTAAACCTGCTCCTATTTATAATACGGATGATTACAGTAAAATTTTAAAATATCAAATTCAACGCAGCCACGAAATAGTAAGAAATAACCAAAAATCAGCAAAATTGAAGGCAAAAGCATACTACGACAAGAATATAAATGAAAAAAAATTTGAAGTAGGAGACAGCGTCTGGCTTAAGAGCCAAAATAGAAAAAATAAATTTTCACCCATATGGGAAGGACCATTTGAAATAGTTTCCATTCCATCTGCGTCAAATGTAAAGTTAAAAATAAAGGGAAAAGACAGAACGTTTCACAAAAATTTGATCAAATTAAATCGCAAAATAAATTTTATAAAAATCGAAGAAACTCGGAAACTACTCCATAAAGAAAAGAAGAAAAAACATAAACAAAGTAAAGTTCAAGCACCTACAGACAGTGAAGTAATATCTCCAAACGATAGATCAAAGAAGAGATATGCAGACGTACCTTGTTTCGAGCACACGCGAGTCAAGCTGAAGGGGGGATCAGATTACATTCACGCCAACTTCATAGACGGACATAATGCAAAAAATGAATATATTGCAACACAAGGGCCAATGAAGAACACAACAAACGACTTCTGGCGCATGGTATGGGAACAGAACTGTCACAATATAGTTATGCTTACGAAAATAAAAGAAAACAATTTAGAAAAATGCCATCAATACTGGGGAAAAAATAAAAATGAATCTGTCTATTGCAACGATTTTGATATAAAAACTTTAGAAGTGAATCAGAAAAATGAATCAATTGAGAGCAAGCTGGAAATCAGACATAGAAAGCTTAACCAAGTGCGTATAATTTTACATTGGCAATTTTTAGAGTGGCCTGACAATAAAAACCCAGAAATCTCGCGCTTGCTGCGATTTTGGAAATATTGGCGACTCTCGTTAATAAAACAATCAAGAATTATTATACACTGCAGCGCAGGCATAAATCGAACAGGCACATTTATCGCAATAGACATAGCTCTCCAGGAAATGATAAAACGCCATAGCTTCAGTATTCCGGACATAGTAAATAATATTCGGAGGGGTAGAGCACTGGCCCTACAAGAACCTAGATTATACCAATTTCTGAATGAAGTAATTCATATCGCGAGTCGACATCACCAACACATCCGAAAATAAAACAGAATACGTTAAACAAATTTTAATTATCTTTATTGAATTAGACGTCTGATATTATTTACACTTTTCGTCCCAAGACAATTTCGGCCGGATTAAAATTTTTCCGTTCGGTCCCAAATAATGGGACAAAGGCTTAACCAAGCGCGTACCAGGACGGGTAAAGGTTCGCATCCGAAAGCGTAAAGGGGGCACGACGAGTGACTGTTTTACAAAAAGGGTATCGCGTAACAGCAACAAGTCGCGATCCGCTTCGCTCACGTCTCCGGATAGAACCTCATAACACAATTTATTAGCGTTTTCACGAAAGCTCAGTAGGTCATCGTACCTACTGGCTTTCTCAGAAATCTGAGAAAACCAAATCTCATGATTATAATCGGGTTTTCCTATGTACTGTCCGACATATTCCATCCTCAAATCCTTCTCTATCCTGGCTGCAAGGATAGGGATAACTTTTCGACGCACCACAGGGATATAATAGCTGCTGCCTAGATAGTGCACAAACAAGTAGAGAACAGACTCTATCACGGTGAGTTGACCCGAAGTTTTTTCTAAAAAATGATAATTGGCACACCGCAGTGCCTGAACTCGACATTTTTTTCCCCGACGACAGAAGAAATGGCAAAGCACCCGACATCGTAGAATTCGTATATGCCTAGACCATTCTGGTTTAACGTGATCGTTTAAGATGGCCACACAATCAATAAAATCGTCCCAATCCTCTATAGCCCTGTTAAATATCCAATAGTAGCACTGAAAAAAAAAAAAAAAAAAAAAAAAATATTTAGAGATATAAAATAAAATGAAAGTACGAGTTATATGCCATCGAGCAACTTACCGAGGTTATACATAGTTGGGTGTTTAGGGCTATCTCAGGACCTAGAGCGATAATCTTGCGAACACCGTCTATCAAAATGCTCATGAAATGTAACAGTTTTCGACACGATGGCCAGTTGCAAAACTAGAAACAAATAATAACAAATAAAAAGAAATGTACATGTCCTATAGATCTTTCTTACCAAATCCACACATAAAGCGATCCATAAAATCAGCAGGTATAAAGCATTTAATCCAGTCTCCTAAGAATAGGTTGAATATTAAATTTATTACGCGAGCAATTATATAGTACTTACCATTGCGAGTTCAGAATTGGAATGACGAATTTCATTATATTGACAACAATTGCCACGAACTCAATTTTCGTATTTTTCAGGTTGCACTTCTTCTAATTTGTGCCGCTACACACGGATATTTGGTAGTATCACCAATTAGAGACGAACGCGGATTTATAGAATTACATATGCATAAAACAGAGATAGTCAGGGATTCTATCACGGTGCTACATGTTATATACCCCAAAGAAATATCCGACTGTATAGACTCAATTGAGAAATTTATCATAAAAACAGATATACGAAATAAGGAACTAATGATAAAAGAAATTAAATCCATAAAGACAAAGCTGAAGTCGATTGAACCATCGCATGCGGGAAGAACAAAGAGAGGATTAATTAAGGAATTATTGGAAGGGCAACCAATTGGCTATTTGGTGTAATGGACGACCAAGATCGCCAAGAGATCGAGGATCATTTAAAGATTGTTACAGAAAATAGCCACAATGCCATTGGTGGCCTAAACGAACAGATCTCTATTAATAACTATTTCAATGAAACTATAAGCACTCTAAAAAAGGCAATAGAACAAGATCGAAAAATTTTTGACAATGCTAACGCGATAAATAAGGATATTTTTAGACATGTCTTGTTCAATGATCAACTTTACAAGCTTAAAAATATAGAAGAAAAGCTGAACCTAATTCAGGATAGTATAGCGGCGGCAAAACATGGGATCGTACACCCAAGCATTCTCACCACAGAAGAAATGGAAAAATTTGAAATAGACTTTTTTAAACTGAAATTCGTGAGAGTGGGAGTAATGTCATTTGTAGAAAAGGCACTCGTGATTGTTATCAAAATTCCAAAAGTATTACAGGAAATAGAGGTAAACCTCATCACGGCCGTACCAAATACAGAATTTTATGAAATTATGGCAGAAGACGAGTTGGTAACTTCAATCAATAAAACAACCTACACCTACAAAGAAAATTCAGTATTCAAAGAATTGAAACGGAGCAGCCATTGCACTATTCAAAATAACTGCAACTTTATTTTCAACAATAGAACCTTTATTAAATATGTAGATGAGGGAACAATTATCGTTAAAAACGCAAACGAAATAAAGATAAAAAATAATTGCGATAGAAGGAATCTCACTCTGAACGGTAACACCCTTATTACCTTTTCAAATTGCAGCATTACAGTCGGAAACGAAGAATTTGTAAATGTAAAAACGATAATAGAACACATTTATTACTACCCCGAAGAACGAATACTTCAAACCATACCAAACAACTCACTTATTTTTGAGAACATTGTGGTTAATAATTTTAAAAATCGACCATTCATCAAAGAATTGACACTACATAGAAATGTCTCATATGGAATTAGTGCATCTCTTTTTATTATAATAGTTGCGGTAATTATAGTTATATTGTTTAAAAAGAATCCCATGAAAATAGAAGTAAAACAAGAGTTACCACAAAGAAATAGTCATAGAGAAAGTTTAAGATCGATAAGTAACCGTTACAAAGAACAAGCGATGTAAAATTCGGAAAACACCAACAGCACTCTATATATCGAATTAGTAAGTAAGAACCCAAAGAATTCAACAAAACCGTCATTACGAAACATAAGGAAATCAAGCTCAGAGGGACTCAGGGTTAATAACTTATAATTTTGATTTTCTTTCAAGACAAACCGCCGAACGAAGAGGAAGAGACATTGGAAAGCAGCTTAAAGAAGAAGGAATAAAGAATCAAATAAAAAGAATTTAACGAAATTGGTGGAAGAGACAACCTAAGTGAAGTGAGTATAAATATTGTTGGACATGACGGACTTTAACCTTTGTACATACATGATAGGAAACCGATCGAACAATATTACCCAGGACGACTACAATAGATTGCTCAATAATAGGTGGTTGAACGATGGACACATCAATGTTTTTATGAACTGGCTATTTAAATTACATTTTTCAATTCACAAATCAGTTTACGTTTTTGATTCATTTGCCTACACAAGTATTAAAGCGGCAAAAGGAATAAACAACAAAGCAGTAGCAGAGATAAGAATAAAATCATTGCTAAGAAACATTGATGTGTTCATGGTAAAGACATTAGTTTTTTCAATTTGTGAAAACAATCATTGGATGCTTGTGGTAGCACACTCTGACTTTATATACGTGCTTGACTCCCTCAAACCGCGTAGTATCCATGAAATAATCACAAATATTAAGTTTTTTTGACACAGCAAATAACATAAAGGAAAATGAAAATTTTTCTAAAATAAGAGAAGCAAAATATCCAAATTGTCCGCAACAGGAAAATCAAACAGATTGCGGGTTGTTCATTTTAAAATTTGCACTCAGCTTATTTTGCTGCATAGAGAAAAAAATTGAATATAACCCAAACGAAAATATGTTTCAACATGAACCTCTAAATTTGTCAAGGGAATTGTTGGGGGAAGTAATTAAAGATTGGCAACAACAAAATTTAAGCAATCTAGCGGAAATAACAAATACAGAGAAACAAATCTTATTTAAAATACTGAATTTCCTAAGTAAAGGAAAAAGAAAAAATCAAAGAATCAAAATAAAGATCACACTGAATAAAAGAAATTTCTGTATTAAAATCATAAAAAAAAAATATATCTGCAATCAATCTATGTAAGAAAAATAAAAAATAACCATAGTTTTAAGTGAGAAAATGAACAATTATGTACCGATAATATCTTATGGTGAGGGGCAATAACTAGGTAAGATAGAAATTAAGAGAAAATCAAATTTGTAAGAAGAAATATATAAATAATGTATCGAAAATATCTTATGGTGAGGGGTAGAAAATAAGTCGATAGAAATTAAGAGAAAATAAAAGTTATGAATAAATAATTATTATAATATTAAGTTCTTAATTATGATAAAGTGTAGAGTAAGAGACTTAAAACAAAAGTAATTTAAAAAGACAATATCTGTATGTATGGAAGTTTCAAAATCTGATTTATGTAAAAGAGTAGATTTAATCAACAAAGTACGTGCAAAAGTCAACAAGTCTCCAGCAACAACAGGCAAAAGTATCAAAATTGCCTTTCATCAACAACAAGTCTTCAACAACAACAGGCAAAAGTATCAAAATTGCCTTTCATCAACAACAAGTCTCCAGCAACAACAGGCAAAAGTATCAAAATTGCCTTTCATCAACAACAAGTCTCCAGCAACAACAGGCAAAAGTATCAAAATTGCCTTTCATCAACAACAAGTCTTCAGCAACAACAGGCAAAAGTCTCAAAATTGCCTTTCGTCAACAACAAATCTTCAGCAACAAAAGGCAAAAGTCACAAAATTGCCTTTCTTCTTCGCCACCACAGCCCCGTGAAGATAAATACTTCGACATCAATTCACCAATACAGATAACCGACTTCTTTAAGAAGGGGAGAGAAGGGAGCCAACAATGACTCCCGGACTGAATTTTGCACCGATCAAGCTGGGTCTTCAAGTATAATTTCAAGGCCAAATCAAACTTGCACAGTTACACAGTCATCACAAGTTATCAATTTTCGCTAACAAAACCACATCGACGAAGTTATGCTAACAACAATTTGAAGTCGAAACAGCAGTAGCCACTATATAAAGCAAATGGCACGCGGCACAAACACAAACAATACCGAGGGTTTTTCATCGCTAAGGTCGCGATTTTCTTCAAAGGGGGAGGGATGTTGGGAGTCACGCCTTGACTCCAACATTAAGGTCCCCTCCTGCTCCCCCTCTGCAAACTTATAGAAGTGTTTGAATGTTGTAACTCATCAACCGGGCATGATATCCGATACTCAACAACAACAACAAGTATCATGCACAACGACCGACGATGAGCGAGCAGCGATCAACTTGGCAGAAAGACAGACAAAAAGAAAGAACAATAAAAGACAACGACACCAGCAACGCGGAAGTGCAATTCAGCACTTATGACTGGGTCAGTTGTTCTTTGGCGAATAACTAGGTCAAATGTTCTGTGGCAATATCACAGCAGATCAACAATAGTGACAAGAAGAAAGTGCATCACATCAAAATACTATTGCGACAGAGCCAAGTCAGCACTTTCACTGACTATAAGCGGAGTCTCGATCAACGGAAGAGGAGACTGATTGTGACCGTTCCAGCAGAAGTCTCGTCTAAGCGCACGTACTAACACGAAGCCACGACGCTTAGATCCAGAATAGGGAAGTTTTCAAGTAAATTGTCAGGAGATAGGATTCACATATATTTCTGTTAGACATAAGGATTACATTTTATAAATAAAAGGATTGAACATTATCAATCTTGACTTTTATTTAAAGGGAGATATAGAAACTATTATACGCTCGACACTGTCTGAGCGCTTGGTTTCCTATATCTCAGTGTTGGAATAAAAGAACGTTTATACGCTCGACTCCTGAGCGCTTCGCTTCCTTTTAGATCCCAACAGTCCGAAGCTCCCTTTTTATAGGCCAATACTGCTGATCGGCAATATTGGATATCGCTGATGACGTTTTCCAAAACCTCTTGCATAAGATTCACCTGCAAGTCTATCTTTGGTGCTGCTATTCTCATATCGTCGTTGTTATTGTTGTAGGTCGGTGTTTGGTGGCGTTGAACCTTGCGTAGAACTTATGACGCGTCAGCTCGTGCCTCCCGTGTTTTCCCTTGCTCGCCGAAAGCTCGCCAAAGCTATCCCGTTGTTAGTGTGTTGTTGTTGTTCCCAGCGATCGAGCTCTTTAGCATAGCTTAGACAGTTGCTATGATGACTTGCTGGCTCGTGTCCCTCATACTTGACACCTAGCTGCCCGCGCCTATCATTGATGTCGCTCCGTTAATTCTCTCCCGCCGTTCTAATTCTCGGGTTTCACCCACTGGCTTTAAGCATTGCGCTCGTGGGCTTGGAGTGATTTCACAACCGTTGCCGTCTGCCGAAACTTCTGGGTCTCATATTACATTCATTTCATTTAGGCGATTGCTGCTAAGGCTAAATTCACAATCGCACTGGTCGTCTTCGCGCTGGTTCTTGTTGTTGGACTTTTTGTGGCGAAGATTGGGATATAGCATGGTTTAGCGTCTGTAACTCGCAACATCCCTCCCCTCCTTGAAGAAAATCACTACCAAAGCGATTATGGAAAACTAGATGATTTTGTGCCACGTATTAATCGATTACGTCGTGGCTGATACGAATGTTGCTTAAATTCGTGCTTTACAAAAACCACGTTGTTGATGTTCTTGTGACGGTGCTCTGATGCTGTTACTGCTGCAAGTATGATTCGGCCTTGGCAATGGGTTAGCCTTGAAGATAAAGTTGGTATTGTAGAACGCTGTATTGTGATATTTACACGGTTGGTACAAAAATTTTCTCGTTCAGGAGTCGGTGCTGGCTCCCCACTCCTCCTCTTTTATAGAAGTCGACTTTTGCCAACGTCGACCGTTGAATTCTGCTGTTGAATAGTTGAAGAGTGCGATCTTTGACTGTTGATTCCGGCGTTGATGAATACTTTTTTTATTTTCTTATCTCTATGTATAATTGTTTTTTCGTAACTTCTATCATTTACATACTGCAATGTAAATTGTTATAGAAAATTTTTCTTTGGAAATTTTGTTGTGCTTAGATCCTAATTGTTATATTTGTTTTCTCTTAATTTCTAAAAAAATTTTTTTTTTTTTTATATTTGTTTTCTCTTAATTTCTGTTCATTTCCATACCGTAATTGAAATTCTAACAATATGATTTTTATTTTTTTTTAAATTTTTTCTTCGACAATTTTATTGTGTTTGCTATTATGAATAAAATTTTTTTTTTTTTTTTTTTTTGGCTTACTCTTGTGATTTCGAATTCGTACGTTCTTCTTATTTATATTCCCTAAATTTCCTTCTTCATATCTAAATTTTAATTATCGATTTATTTAAACTATTTTTATTAATAGATACTTACTGAAAATTAATTTTATTTTTTTATACGTTTCCTTTAAAGTTAATCTTTTACAGTTGTCAGAATGGTTTGATTTTGAATTGTTTTTTGTAAATAAATTCTTTTTATTTTTTTTTGTTTATATACTTCTGTAACTTTCTCAAAAAAAAATTTTTTTTTTTTATATTCTTTTCATCAAAACAATTAAAGGTGTTATATAAGGGCAAAAATACCTATGTTTTTAAGGTATTGATTTTGAATTAATTGTTTTTGAGTATATATAAATATTTTGTGAATATGTGTATATACTTTTCTATATTTACCAATTAATTTTGCCTTGCTTGCTCTACCGGCTCGCTAACGTCTTTGTGGTCGGACTCCTTGGTTAACCTAAAAAAAACTATTAAAATACATGTAACCTGTACCCTGAGCCCCTCCTGGATATCGCAATAAGCGATATTAAGAAGAAATTTTTAGGACAATAAAGATAAAAACAGTCAGCTTTTTAATCGAGATAAGCAGATGTTTTTTGGGAAGGTAATTTAATATTTAATCAGACTACGGCACATTGTAGTTATGGGCGAAAAATTGTCTAGATGTTTTAAATCCCTTGTATGTTTTATATTAATTTGCAAGAATTTTAATGTAGATTTGCCTTGTTTGATAAAAGATTCTTTTACCATGGAGAAAAACTTTTGAATTGATCTTTGCATTCCATTCGGACTATTGAAATACTCGTACAACGTCAGCTCTCTAACCTCTGATTCTTCATAAAGGTTTATTTTTTCAACTGATACCTTCTCATGGGGATTTCTATCTATATCTGGTGGGTTTTCTTTCAAAATATCTTCACAAAAATTATCTTCGACCTCCTTGTCGAACTCGTATTCTAAATCATTAGACTTTTTATTCACAACATCCCCACCGCTAGATAGTTCCTTCTTATCCTTAACTCCTTCTTTCTGAATTTCCCTATCCTCCAACACTAATTTCTCGCAAATTCGCGCCACCTTCGCTTCCCTCGCTTTGATCGTAGCTGCTTCTGCAAAACAAATCTTTACTATGTTGGGAACGACGACTTGAAGTGACTCTGATATTTTGTGCTCTGAATTGTAAGAATGTGCAATATTAACGTTGTCTTCAATGTCCAAATTTTCTCCAAATCTGCTTTGTTCTGATCCGTTTAAGCTAGTTCTGTTTTCTAACGCTGCTGACTTATTCAAACTTTATCCGACTCAGTGTCCACTAACAAGGTAACCCTATCATTTATAGTGAAATATACTTGCAATGAAAACGAAATGTTTTTCGTTTGTGGTCAAAATCTGACTGTCTTTATTTGAAAAATGCATCAGTATTTATACTAATTTTCTTAAGACTAAAATGCTATTATAATCATAAATTCTTATATTTTATTGTATCGACAATTGACGAAGGAAACTGAAATATGAAACAAAATCGAACTTCTCAAATGACCGGCCGAAATTCGTTTAATAAGCATTTGATGGAGTTTAGCCTTGAACTCATTTAAACTGTACATATTTGAATGCACTTGGGCAGTGAGCCCGAAATCACATAAGCCGAATAGAAAGTGAATGCACTTTGAATGCACTTGGCCAGCGAGACCGAAAGAGATGTCGGATGACGCTTTAGCTTGTGCGGCTTGAGCATGGGTTTTCATGTTCTTTATTGCATTTCATTCTTTACTTCTTTTTCTGTTCATTTGGCTTGCCTTTAAATTGTATGTATGTTGAATGGCTTTTGGTTGATCTGTATATTTAGCTCATTGTCAATATGTCGATATAAGTACATATGCTACAATAGCTTGTCCACAAGCAAATACTACAAATATGTCGTCGGACACTGACTGCGAACCTTCGATGTTAAGTGCAGATTCATTATTGTTACTGACTTTTTCTCTATTAAACTGTTTTTTGTGTTCATCCCAGATCTTATGAGCCCAAACACAGCTTACTATGGCTTTTTCGATTAAAAAACTTAAAATGAATAACACAAAAGATATCGATAAAAATAAAAATTTTAGAATATCTTCGTTTTTATTCATGAAATGTTCAATCCTTTTGCCTTCTTTAGCTGGTTCTTTTTTATGGTCTACGTGGCAAAGAGAAATTACACTTTCTCTGTCTTGCCCCTTTTTTTCAATTTCATTAAAATTTTCTTTATGGGCAATTACATCGCCGAAGCTCACCTTTGGTTTCATTATTTTTCTTTTCAGTAATAATTCCTTTCCATTATCTATGTTTTTCAGCTTAAAGCTTTTAGAATCATCGTCTACATCTTCTAAGAGTATTTTAAAAAATTCTAGCTCCTCTAATTTATATTCTTCCTTGTTATCTACGAATTCTACTTTCGCTTTATTTGAGGAGACTAGATTAGGCCTATAATTTTGACATTTAATATGGCGTTCCAGTCTATTGGCCTTGAGCGGGCCGCTGGGAGTTTCACTGGCCATTATTTATCATTTGTTGCTCTTTACAAAATTTGGATATATGTCCAAACTGTGAGCAATTAAACATTAGTGGGACTCATGCAGGGTCGCAAATTTTTCGAAATGGGAAACTTTGCGAAATGGGAAATGAACTGTCAAAATTTGTATGAAAGAAATTTTACGAAGCGTGACAAACTTTCCCATTGGTTTTCGCTTCGCAAAACGTCGTTAGTTATCTCGCATAATAATCTGGGCGGGCATACACGGCCCATCGCGTTTGACAAGCCTAGGACATAATGTAAAAAAAGGTTTAAGCCTTCATTTGTCGAAGAAGGAACCAGTTTGAATATAAATAAACTTTAATTTATCGAAAAAAAATCAAATTTATCAAATTAAGAATAGTTTTTCATTATATCATAATTCAATTGCCAATAATTTTACCTTGCCGTCAGGCATGTTTTACGATGTGAGAGAGCCTTATCTCAACAAACAGCTGATTTAAACAAGATTTTGCGAAGCGCTTTCGAAGGGTCGCTCATGAAGCGTCGGAAAATTTGCGATCGCAAAATTTACGAAGGCTATTTGCGACCCTGCATGAGTCCCACTATTGAATATTTACGTTATTCGAAGGTTGGTTTCTTTCATTTCCTCCCGCGTTAAAATTTTCTGCTCTAATGCTACTAAAATTTTTCCCCTATGTGTTGATTCTGGACTCGCCCAAATGGTTCATTCTTCTGTTGCTGATTGTTCTGCATGTTATTTTTTTCCTGTCGTTGCTCGCAAAAAGGGGTGCTAGAATGACCATTTAACTGACAAATATTGCACAATAGCGATTTCATTTTATTAAAACAATTCACCTCTAAATGAACTATTTTTCAACAATATGTGCATATTTGCGGATCTAAACTCATAGCCGTAACATTTTTATAGTTACATTGTTCACTATATTGGTGTCCATATTGAGCACAACTGGTGCAAAAAGGCGTATTTTTTCTTTGTGCACAGACATCCCAAGTATGGCCCTCTAAATTGCAAAAAGAACACTTAATCTTTTGTGTTACTACTGGGGGTGCTTTGTTTATGAAATAGATGTTTCGACTGTTTTCTGCATGGAGTTATTCTGATTCTTCTGCTAGTTTTATCAAGTCTGTAATTTGTTTATCCTTTGAACCTTCTAGTCTATTCAGCATATACGGATCTTTTACCCCAAAAATGAATTTGTTGGTTGCCAGTTTCCTATATTCGGCTAATACAGATAATGCTTCTATGTCATTCCAGGATTTTTTAATTAAAACTTTTGCTTCATTTAATAAGAATTCTATTCTACCACCGAATGCTGATGCTCTCTCGTCCTCCTGTTGCTCTGCGCTAGCTATTTCTGACCAAATAGTTTCCAGGCTTCGCTTTTTTAAAAATTCTCTTTTTATTAAATCGCAAAGTTCATTTAAACTATTTATTGTTCTCCGGCCTACTTTCATGTAAGCCATGCCTGTTAATCGGTTTTTAATGCACTTTATAATGTCTGTTATATTGAAATTACCAACTACACTATTTAATAATTCAACCCCTGTGACAAACTTATCAACCTCTACACTTAATTCTCGATAATTCGACCCTAAGAAGTACGGTACTAGTCTATTGACCTTTTTCATCCATTCATCTACTTGAGGTGGATTCGACATGGCTATGTTTATTGTTGGTAAACTTAGGTTCGTTGGTGTTAAAAAATATTCTGTATTTGTCTTTGTTTAGGTTTGCCCCTCTTACTAACTCCCTTGCTTCTCTTAAAATTATTTTTTTTAAGTGGTTCTGATTCTTAAAAAAAATTAATAAATCTATCATACGGGGCTCAACGTTATAACAATTTCAAAATTTTTTGTGCACTCACTATTTGATGTTCAAATTTCGGTGCTTGTTTCGCCGCTTTTTTTTTTTTTGCTTTGCGCTCGATGAAAATGTCACCAGTTTATTTTCTGAGTTGGGCTGCTACCGTCGTTTTTAGTATCAAATTTTTATTTTTCGGATTGTAATAAAAATTTTTCTTGTTGCCTCTCCTTTTTATTTATTTTTTAATGGAAGAATTTTCTCTCTGCTTAGACAAAAGGATCATACAATATTTAAATTTTTTGTGCTTTGTATAAAAATTTTCCTTCAAAGCAACATCCTCATAGCACGCTTAAAAACGTTACTTGGTAATGTTTCACTTCGCTCAGACTTTCCCAATCGTGTGCGTTTGTTCGACACGGGAGTTTAGAGTTTTGCTTATTCGGTTCTGGTATAACCAGCGATTAAGACCAAAAAATGTCCCGCTTCAGCTCGACTCTTTTAACTCAATGTCCTGCTGCACCACGTCTTAGGACAATTCCTATCAATGATTCGTAGCCAACTGAAAGTCAGTCGAATACCGGCTGCGCCAATTAATGTTGGGATACAGGGAGCTAGCGCTCAGACACAGTCGAGCGAATAAACGTTCCTTTATTCCAACACCAAATTATAGGAAACAAGCGCTCAGACAAAGTCGAGCGTATAAATGTTCCTATAAACCTCTTTAAATAAAAAAGTCAAGTTTATATTTTATCTTTTCTTTTATTAAAATGATCCTTATGTCTATGACAAGATTTATATTCACTCTAAAAATGCTAACTCTACTTTACAATTTCCCTATGTCCTTAATTATACTTTTAACGCCGTGGCTCGTATGTACGCACGTCAAAAGCACCTGCAAGTCTATCTTTGGTGCTGCTATTCTCATATCGTCGTTGTTGTTGTTGTAGGTCGGTGTTTGATGGCGTTGAACTTTGCGCAGAACTTATGACGCGTCAGCTCGTGCCTCCCGAGTTTTCCCTTGCTCGCCGAAAGCTAGCCAAAGCTATCCCGTTGTTAGTGTGTTTTTGTTGTTGCCAGCTATCGAGCTCTTCAGCATAGCTTAGACAGTTGCAATGTTGACTTGCCGGCTCGTGTCCCTCATACTTGACACCTAGCTGCCCGTGCCTATCATTGCTGTCGCTCCGTTAATTCTCTCCCGCCGTTCTAATTCTCATGTTTCACCCACTGGCTTTTAGCATTGCGATCGTGGGCTTGGAGTGATTTCACAACCGTTGCCGTCTGCCGAAACTTCTGGGTCTCATATTACATTCATTTCATTTGGGCGATTGCTGCTAAGGCTAATTTCACAATCGCACAGGTTGAGTCTTCGCGCTGGTTCTTGTTGTTGCACTTTTTATGGCGAAGATTGGGAAGTATAGCATGGTTGTGCGTCTGTGACTCGCAACATTCCTCCCCTCCTTGAAGAAAATCGCTACCACAGCGATTACGGAAAACTGAATGCTTTAGTGCCACGTATTAATTGTTTACATCGTGGCTGATACGAATGTTGCTTAAATTCGTGCTTTACCAAAACCAGGTTGTTGATTTTGTTGTGACTGTGCTCTGATGCCGTTACTGCTGCAACTATGATTCGGCCTTGGCAATGGGTTAGCCTTGAAGATAAAGTTGATATGGGAAAACGCTGTATTGTGATATTTACATGGTTGGTACAAAAATTTTCAGTTTCAGGAGTCAGTGCTGGCTCCCCACTCCTCCTCTCTTATAGAAGTCGACTTTGGCTAATTTCGATAGTTGAATAGTTGAAGAATTGATAAAGGTAATTTTGAAGAGTGCGATCTCTGGATGCTGGATTCAGCGTTGTTGAATACTTATTTGTAGATGCTTAAATATATATGACATTCTCTGTTTTCGTTTATTTTGAACTTTATTTATTTATTTATTGATTTTCTCTCTTAATTTCTATCTATATACTATTGAAAATGTGACTTAAACATTTTTGCTTTTTTGTCGTAATTTATTTATTTCTTCAATTTTGTTTTTCTTAGTTTGTACGCTTCATGAGGTTGAATCCATTATATATAAGTATATTTTTATAAATACGTATATCTTCATCTTTTTGACTTACTTTTGTGATTTGGAATTCGTACGTTTTTCTTATTTATATTCCTTAAATATTCTTCTTCAGATCTAAATTTTAATTGTCGATTTATTTAAACTATTTTTATTAATAGATATTTACTGAAATTTTTTTTTTTTTTTTATACGTTTCCTTTAAACCTTTTCTTTTACAGTTGTCAGAATGGTTTAATTTCTTATTGTAAATATTTGAATATTGGTTTTAATTAGTGTATTTTTTGCGATAGTTTTATAATACTTGTTTATTATTTTGAGTTGTTTTTTTGTCAATTATTTCTTTAAGTTTTTTTTTTCTTTTCGAGCATCTCCTTTTTTTTTATATACTTCTGTTACTTTCTCAAAAAAAATTTGGTTTTTTTATATAATTTTTTTCAAATTCTTTTCATCTAAACAGTAAAAGGTGTTATATAAGCGCAAAAATACCTATGTTTTCAAGGTATTGATTTTAAATTAAACGTGTTTGAGTATATAAAAATATTTTGTGAATATCTGTATATACTTTTCTATATTTACCAATTTATTTTGCCTCGCTTGCTCTACCGGCTCGCTATCGTCTTTGTGGTCGGACTCCTTGGTTAACCTAAAAAAAATAATTAAAATTCATATTATGTACCCTGAGCCCCTCCTGGATATCGCAATAAGCGATATTAAAAAGAAATTTTTTGTGACAATAAAGATAAAAACAGTCAGCATTGTTGTAATCGAGATAAGCAGATGTTTTTTGGGAAAATATTTTAATATTTAATCAGACTACGGCACATTGTAGTTATGGGCGAAAAATTTGTCTAGTTGTTTTAAATCTATTGTATGTATCATTTGTAAGAATTTTAATTTAGATTTTCTTTGTTTGAGAACAGATACTTTAAAAAACTTCTTAAGTGCTTTTATTGTGGAGAAAAACTTTTGAATTGATACGTGCATTACATTCGGACTTTTGAAGTACTCGCAGAACCTCAACTTTCGTACTTCTGATTCTTCCTTTAGGTTTACTTTTTCAACCGATACCTTCTCATGGGGATTTCTATCTATATCTGGTGGGTTTTCTTTCAAAATATCTTCACCTACTTCTTTATTACCATTTGTACCATCTCTTCTAGTACCACAAGAATTATCCTCGACCTCCTTGTCGAATTGAACTTCTTTATTACTATTTTTACCCCAAAAATTATCCTCGACCTTCTCCTCGCACTCGTATTTTAAATCATTAGACTTTTTATTCACAACATCCCCACCGCTAGATAGTCCCTTCTTATCCTTAACTCCTTCTTTCTGATTTTCCTTATCCTCCAACACTAATTTCTCGCAAATCGGCGTCACCTTCGCTTCCCTCGCTTTGATTGTAACTTCTTCTGCAATACAAATTTGATCGATGTTGGGAACGACGAGTTGAAGTAACTCTGATATTTTGTGCTCTGAATTGTAAGAATGTGCAATATTAACGTTGTCTTCAATGTCCAAATTTTCTCCAAATCTGCTTTGTTCTGACCCGTTTAAGCTAGTTCTGTTTTCTAACGCTGCTGACTTATTCAAACTTTTATCCGACCCAGTGTCCACTAACAAGGTAACCCTATCATTTATAGCTTGTCCACAAGGAAATACTACAAATATGTCGTCGGACACTGACTGCGAACCTTCGATGTTAAGTGCAGATTCATTATTGTTACTGACTTTTTCTCTATTAAACTGTTTTTTTGTGTTCATCCCAGATCTTATGAGCCCAAACACAGCTTACTATGGCTTTTTCGATTAAAAAACTTAAAATGAATAACACAAAAGATATCGATAAAAATAAAAATTTTAGAATATCTTCGTTTTTATTCATGAAATGTTCAATCCTTTTGCCTTCTTTAGCTGGTTCTTTTTTATGGTCTACGTGGCAAAGAGAAATTACACTTTCTCTGTCTTGCCCCTTTTTTTCAATTTCATTAAAATTTTCTTTATGGGCAATTACATCGCCGAAGCTCACCTTTGGTTTCATTATTTTTCTTTTCAGTAATAATTCCTTTCCACTATCTATGTTTTTCAGCTTAAAGCTTTTAGAATCATCGTCTACATCTTCTAAGAGTATTTTAAAAAATTCTAGCTCCTCTAATTTATATTCTTCCTTGTTATCTACGAATTCTACTTTCGCTTTATTTGAGGAGACTAGATTAGGCCTATAATTTTGACATTTAATATGGCGTTCCAGTCTATTGGCCTTGAGCGGGCCGCTGGGAGTTTCACTGGCCATTATTTATCATTTGTTGCTCTTTACAAAATTTGGATATATGTCCAAACTGTGAGCAATTAAACATTGAATATTTGCGTTATTCGAAGGTTGGTTTCTTTCATTTCCTCCCGCGTTAAAATTTTCTGCTCTAATGCTACTAAAATTTTTCCCCTATGTGTTGATTCTGGACTCGCCCAAATGGTTCATTCTTCTGTTGCTGATTGTTCTGCATGTTATTTTTTCCCTGTCGTTGCTTACAAAAGGGGGTGCTAGAATGACCATTTAACTGACAAATATTGCAAAATAACGATTTCATTTTATTAAAACAATTCACCTCTAAATAACCTATTTTTCTACAATATGTGCATATTTGGGGATTTAAACTCATAGCCGTAATAATTTTATAGTTACATTGTTAACTATATTGGTGTCCATATTGAGCACAACTGGTGCAAAAAGGCGTATTTTTTCTTTGTGCACAGACATCCCAAGTATGGCCCTCTAAATTGCAAAAAGAACACTTAATCTTTTGTGTTCCTACTGGGGGTGTTTTGTTTATGGAATAGTTTTTTCGACTGTTTTCTGCATGGAGTTCTTCTGATTCTTCTGCTAGTTTTATCAAGTCTGTAATTTGTTTATCCTTTGAACCTTCTAGTCTATTCAGCATATACGGATCTTTTACCCCAAAAATGAATTTGTTGGTTGCCAGTTTCCTATATTCGGCTAATGCAGATAATGCTTCTATGTCATTCCAGGATTTTTTAATTAAAACTTCTGCTTCATTTAATAAGAATTCTATTCTACCACCGAATGCTGATGCTGTCTCGTCCTCCTGTTGCTCTGCGCACGCTTTTTCTGACCTAATAGTTTCCAGGCTTCGCTTTTTTAAAAATTTTCTTTTTATTAAATCGCAAAGTTCATCTAAACTATTTATTTACGTTCTCCGGCTTACTTTCATGTATGCCATGCCTGTTAATCGGTTTTTAATGCATTTTATAATGTCTGTTATATTGAAATTACCAACTACACTCTTTAATTATTCAACCCCTGTGAAAAACTTATCAACCTCTACACTTAATTCTTGATTGTTCGACCCTGAGAAGTACGGTACTAGTCTATTGACCTTTTCCATCAATTCATCTACTTGAGGTGGATTCGACATGGCTATGTTTATTGTTGGTAAATTTAAGTTCGTTGGTGTTAAAAAATATTCCGTATTTGTCTTTGTTTAGGTTTGCATCTCTTACTAGCTCCCTTGCTTCTCTTAAAATTATTTTTTTTAAGTGATTCTAGTTCTTGAGTAAAAAAAAATAAATCTATCAGACGGGGCTCAACGTTATTATTTTACAATTTCAAAATTTTTGTGCACTCACCATTTGATGTTCCAATTTCGGTGCTTGATTCGCCGCTTTTTTTTCGTTTTGTTCTCCCTGAAAATGTCACCAGTTTATTTTCTGAGTTGGGCTGCTACCGTCGGTTTCAGAATCAAATTTTTATTTTTCGGATTGTAATAAAATTTTTTCTTTTTTCCTTTCCCTTTTTATGTTTTTTTTTTTTAGTGGAAAATTTTCTTTCTGACAAAAGGATCATACAATATTTAAATTTTTAGTGCCATGTATAAAAATTTTCCTTCAAAGCAACATCCTCATAGCACGCTTAAAAACGTTACTTGGTGATGTTTCACTTCGCTCAGACTTTCCCAATCGTGTGCGTTTCTTCGACACGGGAGTTTAGAGTTTTGCTTATTCGGTTCTAGTATAACCAGCGATTAAGACCAAAAAAGGTCCCGCTTCAGCTCGACTCTTTTACTTAATGTCCTGCCGCACCACGTCTTAGGACAATTCCTATCAATGAGTCGTATCCAACTGAAAGTCAGTCGAATACCGGCTGCGCCAATTAATGTTGGGATAGAGGGAGCTAGCGCTCAGACACAGTCGAGCGAATAACCGTTCCTTTATTCCAACACCAAATTATAGGAAACAAGCGCTCAGACAAAGTCGAGCGTATAAATGTTCCTATAAACCTCTTTAAATAAAAAAGTGAAGTTTATATTTTATCTTTTCTTTTATTAAAATGATCCTTATGTCTATGACAAGATTTATATTCACTGTAAAAATGCTAACACTACTTTACAATTTCCCTATGTCCTTAATTATACTTTTAAAGCCGTGGCTCGTATGTACGCACGTCAAAAGCAGAGACTTCCGAAAACCAGTGTGATCTTTCTGTGTCCGAAGCTCCCTTTTAATAGGCCAATACTGCTGATCGGCAATATTGGATATCGCTGATGATGTTTTCCAAAACCTCTTGCATAAGATTCACCTGCAAGTCTATCTTTGGTGCTGCTATTCTCATATCGTCGTTGTTGTTTTTGTAGGTCGGTGTTTGGTGGCGTTGAACTTTGCGCAGAACTTATGACGCGTCAGCTCGTGCCTCCCGAGTTTTCCCTTGCTCGCCGAAAGCTAGCCAAAGCTATCCCGTTGTTAGTGTGTTGTTGTTGTTGCCAGCTATCGAGCTCTTTAGCATAGCTTAGACAGTTGCAATGTTGACTTGCCGGCTCGTGTCCCTCAAACTTAACACCTAGCTGCCCGTGCCAAGGCTAATTTCACAATCGCACAGGTTGAGTCTTCGCGCTGGTTCTTGTTGTTGCACTTTTTATGGCGAAGATTGGGAAGTGTAGCATGGTTGTTCGTCTGTTACTCACAACACCCCTACCCCCTCTTTCATAAAACTGTCACGGATGACTCTCCCCCCTCCAAACGTAACATCATTTATGGACGCTCCCAAATTGTATTTCGAGACCGCTATAGTCTTTCAAATATAGCCAAGATGGCGGAAAATTGCCAAAGATGGCTGCCCTAACCCTTACCTTAACAGACCTGTATGTGTCGATGTGAATCAGCTGATGATGATATTTCTCAAGGCACTTCGAAGCATTTATGCATCATTACAAGTCAATTTCACATTTTCATGTCGTTTGGAAAAGCGAAACTAGTCGATGCGGTAAAATTTTTCAGTGCGAATCAGTTATCCGTTTATATATGCGTTTTCACACAAATCGTTTTGACTGAAATCCGATTGAAGATGCGTATAAACGTGGTATAGGTATATAAGCATGCGATTTCAGAAGAGGAACTTATGATGAGTTCAAGATCGTTGGTGCGCTTGTTCCACTAAAAATGTCTGACGATGAATCAAATGCAGCAATTTCAACTTCATTCTGCCGGCCAGAGAAATTAATGCAGTCAAAAGAAAATTTGACATGGATTCATAAAGTTGAAAGTGATATAAGAAAAGAAATTTAAAATTTATCGGTATTTTCTGTCAACCGCAATGGATACGGATTAAATGTGCATTTTAACATATACTTACAATGGTAAATGGTGCAGCTATAAATGTATTGTAAGACAACAATGCCTCAACTTCTTTCTGTGCGGAGCAACACCAAAGCAAATAAACTCTGCGAGCGACGTTAATAGACCGATAAATGCCATATATCTTCAATACAGCCTCTCTACCTTACATGCGCAAATAAAATTTTTTGAGTGCTTAATTCATATAAGTTGTAAATTGCTATTTAAAATGTGGCGAGTTACAGGAGACGAGAACAAACGCCTTTTGGAAGAGAAAAAAAAATATTCAAAATCAGTTCAGGAAAAAACAAGTAAGAAAGCTAAAGTCGGTCAAACCCGACTTTGAAATACCCAGCGTCCCGATGTTATGAGCGGACTATGTTTTTCTTCTCTATTAATGGGCGTGGAAGTGGGAGGGCCACAAAAATTATTTCCCTACACCTTTCATTCGCCTTGGTCAACCTATGTTGCGAATTTGAAGCTTCTACGCCTTTTACTTCACAAAATACGATAAGCCCTTATTTGTGGGCGTGGCTCACAGAGAACGGCGTCCATTTTTTTCCAGGATATGTCCCTCTTCGTAGTTTACCAGTACACCAATTATCAATGGAATGTGTTGAGTGGTTCGCAAGTTACAAGCATTTTACTGAAAACACATTATATTCATTTGTGGGCGTGGCAGTGGGCGGATGTCTCCCATTTTTTCTTAGGATCATACTCGGATCCCGATATACCTGTGTGCCAAATTTCGACTTGATTGGTCCAGTCGTTTCGGAGGAGATCCGACCACGGACGGACGGACATACGGACAGACGAATGGACGGACAGACGGACATGTCTAAATCGATTCAGTTTTTGATTCTGATCATTTCTATATAAATATATGTCTATATCTCCGGAGCTTCGTTCTCCCTGTTACAAGATTCGCACAAAACTAATATACCCCGCTTACGCTGGGTATAAAGACCGGCCTCATTCTTGATAAAATAAAGACGGGATATGGAACCTCCAACGATGGAAACACTGCTCGGCGGTTTTTGAAAAGTCCACATTTCGTCGTCCCGGAGTTAACTCCTCGCATATCATACAAAAACATTAATTGAGAAATTGAATTCTAAAGTTGAACATGATATATAAAAACAAGTAAAGAAGCATAAACACATACCTTTTCCTCAGCCTAAAATATAATATGTTAAAACATTACCTTAACGAAAATTCCTGCCGTTTTCGTTGTTCTAGCTTGGATATCTATTTATAACTTATCTGTACTTCGATTTAGCTTCTAAAACTCGAGATTATTATAAAGCAAAAAAATTTCGCGAATGGTGGTCATGGTCAAATTTTAACCGTTAGAGGACAATATGTCTAGCTGCGAAATACTCAATTCAAAATAGTGAAAATCAATTTTTTGCGAATTTCGCGAATGATGGTCTTGATAAATTTTTAACCATTAGAGGACATTTTGTTTAGCTGCAAAATACTCAATTCAAAATAGTGAAAATCAATTTTTTGCGAATTTCGCGAATGGTGGTCTTGATAAATTTTTAACCCTCAGAGGACATTTTGTTTAGCTGCGAAATACTCAATTCAAAATAGTGAAAATCAATTTTTTGCGAATTTCGCGAATGGTGGTCTTGATAAATTTTTAACCCTTAGAGGACATTTTGTTTAGCTGCGAAATACTCAATTCAAAATAGTGAAAATCAAATTTTTGCGAATTTCGCGAATGGTGGTCATGGCCAAATTTTAACCTTAAGTGACGACTATATTTGGCGGCAAAATACACAATCGGAAGAAGCAAAAAAAAAAATCATTTTTGTATACAGATATGAGAATAAGAGAAAAAGTGTTTTTTTCTTATATGTAGGATGATGACCATAGTTATAGCGATGTCGCAATTTTTTTTTCAGCGAAAGCTTAAGTCTACATAGTAGCTATACACACACCAAATTTCAATAAGCTGGGATGTATAGTAAAAAAGTTATCCAGGAAAAACCTTAAAAATCGTGATTTTTGAAACTTTTGAACCACTTCCCACGACCCAAGGAGGGACTACGAAAACAATTTTTATGCAGTTTTTCAGACATTTACCTGGTTCATGTCCATGCCGAATTACAATATGATATCTTTCATGGCTTAGGAGTTAATTACGAAAAACTAAAGTGTGACCGACAGACAGACAGACAGACAGACAGACAGACAGACAGACATGGCTAGATCGACTCCTCTTGTCACCCTGATCAAGAATATATATTATGTTATAAAAAGATCCATTATTTTTGCATTAAATTGAGGCTTTTTAAGATAGTTAGAATGACCCATTTAGGTCAAATATGCGCCGTTTTGTTCGATAACTTGTTGCCATTTTAAAGGTAATTTCATTATGCCTCTCTCATAGAAGCCCTCGTTCCTATTAGCAAAAAATTGAGACAGTCGAATTTCAGAAGCCTCTCTTGAAGCGAACGTTTCACCAGCAAAATTGTTCGCCATGGACAGGAACAGATGGTAATCACTTGGTGCCAGGTCCGGACTATAAGGTGGATGCAGAAGAACCTCCCAACCAAACTCCCGGAGCTTCTGGCGAGTCACTATCGATGTGTGTGGCCTGGCGTTGTCCTGATGGAACACAATTCCTTCCGATTGCTTCCTTCAGACGGTCCAATTGTTGACAGTAGAGTTCCGAGTTAAGAGTTTTGCCGTATGGGAGCAGCTCATAGTAGATAATTCCCTGCCAATCCCACCAAACACACAGCAAAACCTTCCTGGCCGTCAATCCTGGCTTGGCCACCGTTTCCGCCGGTTCACCGTGTTTCGACCACGACCGTTTTCGCTTGACGTTGTCGTAAGTGACCCACTTTTCATCACCAGTCACCAACCGCTTCAGAAATGGGTCGATTTTGTTGCGGTTCAGCAGCGATTCGCAGATGGAAATTCGGTCTATGAGGTTTTTTTGCGTTAACTTGTGTGGCACCCATACATCGAGCTTCTTTGTGTATCCAGCCTTATTCAAATGTTTTCCAAACGAATTTTTGTGCAATCTTTAGCTCTTTTGCAATCGAAACAGTGCTAACATGACGGTCGGACTCGATAATTTCCATGATTTTATCGACATTTTCGACAATTGGCCTTCCAGTGCGTGGTGCATCCTTGACATCGAAGTTACCGGAACGGAATCGATGAAACCGAAATTGCGCATGATTGGCTGTTACAGTATCAGGTCCATAAACGCTATTCACATTTTCAGCCGCCTGGCTTGCGTTTTCCTCCCTTATCGAAGAAAAACTGTAAAATGTAGCGAATTTTCTCTTTGCTGATGTCCATCTTTGACAAGCTCTCAAACAAAACTGAATCATTCAATCAAAAAAGTGTCAAAAAAGCTTTTTTAGTAGGAACTGTCATCTTTTTAATGCCCCCTAGCGGAACACGATCGGACTTATACAACGCGAGATGCAGATAAATAACGCCATCTATTGTAAAAATAATGGATTTCTTTTTACTACACCTAATATATATGTCTATATCTATCGCGACTCCTTTGGTATGTTACATACTCCGAGCCAAACTTAATATACCCTTTCCTTCGGAAAAGGTATAAAAATGGCGCATTGAAAATGCGTCAATCTTTTCTCGTTATATAAAATGTTTTATTTTTAACTCTTTAAATCGAAAATTTCTAATAACGGGGAAAATTCTTCAATTAACACAATTTTTTCCATTTAAAGAAATTTTATCAATTCACCGTATATGCTCCTTTTTGTGAAACCTGTGTTTAATAGTAGATATACGAGCAAATGCCCAAACAAAAATTTTAAAAAAATGTTTGATAAAATATATTTGATATTAAAAGAAATAAGTATTTATGTTTTTGTTGTGGAAAAAAATTTTGTATGAAATGTTAACAAATAAGCTGAAAATAAGGTATGTATATAAGTATTATATTTTCCTTCCAGTCGCAAATCAAAACTTGATGGAAATGATCGCTAATGGATGCGCTACCTCGCTATGCACTTATTTCCATGATATAGGTGATCCCAGAACAAGCAGCAATGCTTGTGTCAGAGTTCGAAGGATCCCGGGGGCGAGCAAAATAAAGTTTAGATTTGGAAGATGGAACGCAGGATCAATGACAGGAAAAATTTTAGAAATGGAAGAAGTTCTTATACGTATAAAAATTGATATCTTATGTGTTCAGGAAACTAAGTGGGCGAATACTGGTAATAGGTCAAGATATTCAAAATTGCGTACTCGATTCTTCAAAATTGTTTTATTACGGAGCACAGTGTCACTCGTGCGGCCAAAAGTGGTATAAATTAATAGTATCCGTTTCGAAATTTTTTGATTGCAGAATCCTTCAGAATACTTTTAAGAAGTAAAATGAAAAATTTCAAGTCCGTACGTATTTTAGTTAAAATTTTGTACGACCCTACAGTTACGCATAGTATGAAGCGCAGTTTTGCTAAGGCCAATATCGCTTCGATATGCGTAAGGTTTAATAAAATTTTGTGGAGCAAACGTAAACAAATATATATCTGTTATATATCAATGAAAAATATAAAAAATTTGTAATATTATCCTAAAAAGATTTTTTTGAATTTAAATCATCATAAAAAGAAGCGTTAGTTAGAAAATTGATTATTTGGGAGTAAAAGATGAAAACTTCACAAATTTCTGAAAACATTAAAAAAATTTTACGTAAAAAGCCCTCTCCAGTTTTTTTATATATATTTTTTACTACTATTGTTTACAAAATAAAATCCTTATTGAAAGAATTGGCTTGCAATTCGCAAGTTGTGATGCCTATTTCAGATGTCTTAAAATGCACTATGTAACTTTTCGAAAATATAACAAATGCCTTTAATTTATTTTGCATGTCAGGTCACTATAGAACTAGATAAATTATATGTAAATTAAAAGATAAAAATCTATTCTTTTGAAGAAAAATAAAACCTTTTAAAAATAAAAATCCAAAATTGTGAAATTTTAGTTCGAACTGTGGGCTTTGCAAGGGATTTTTACACTTATTTGATAATTTTCAAATCGAGTTCAAAAATATTAAGGAAAACACCTGATATTTTTTTTATATATTGTTTACTGACAGTGCGATCTAAGCACGAAAAAAATTAAGTTAAAAGCTCTGCAGATTCAAAAATTGTGAGACTTTTTCTGAAGGTGTATAAAATACGCTAAAAACAAGTGTAGTATAGGAGTTAAAAAGTACTTATTCAAACGATACATTTGTAAAGGTGTTTAGAAAAACGGTTCTTTGTTGTTATTACACTTATGAATGTAATTGGCAACGTTAGTTTAAACTAATTTGTTGCTCTTACAAATAAATATCATTCATTAATATTTTCTGAATTTTAATGAGACTTTCGGGAGTCTCAAAAGTTCTCCTTTTACCAACTTTGAGTAGGCGTAGCACAAAAAGTGGGCATGGTAGCAAATTTAAATAAGGTATCTCCAATTTCAGAGAACAACAGTAAACTCTGTTCCGAATTTCAATCCTTTAGGACTCAATTTGCCGAATTAGAAAGTTATTGAGGGAAAGATTTGGAATATGTGCTAATGCGCCGCAGGTAGGTTGTAATCAACGGGAAAAAGACGCTTCTGGTAAGCTTTCAATACATTGTTAGCAGATATTCCTAGTGAGAAAAATGTTTTTGTAGGTGTAGATCTGAGTGGACATGTAGAAACAAGCAGCTACGGGTTTGAAGAATGTCATGGAGGAAAAAGTTATGGAACTAGGAATGAAATTGGCCGTGAAAGTTTAGAAACTTGGCAAGCGTATGAGCCTTGTATTTCTAACACAATGTTTATTAAACAGAATTTTAAGGCATTTAGTCACATACAGTAGTGGAGGTTGAGATACACAAATCGATTACCATTTATCTTCACGGCAACTCAGATCTAGGATTTAAGACTGTTAGGTCATATTAGGTGCGCCCTTGCTATCACAACACCGATTGCTCGTGACTGATTTGTCTATTCTAAACTTTGACCAGCATAAGAAGAGACGACCAGGAAAAGGTAAAGTGGAATCGTTTGCATACAGAAACGAGAAAGAATTTTGTAAATGAAATTAAGGCATTCAATATTGACTGCAGAAACATTAACTCCACAACAGATGTAGGATGAACGCTTGTTTGCGCAAGGCTAAGTTAATGTTTTCAAAGGATTATAGACAGATTAAAGGCGACACTTCGTTGTGGAATGAGGAAACAAAAAAGGCAGTATCTGAAAAAATCTGTTTTCTTAAATTGGAAGAAATGCGATCACGGAAATGACACGGAGGAGATTCGTTTAAGAATGGAGTATCAGCGCAGCAAGAAAAATGCAAAGAAAGTGATTGCTCAGCCGAGGGCCTTAAATGCAGCCTAAAATGAATTTTACCGTGACTTGGTTTGAATACTGTAAGCAAATCCTTAACGAAAATTTCTCACGAACAGTCTTTCCCAACGAAGAGCCTTATCATGATTGAATACCAGAGTTCACTAGAAAAGAAATTAGCTCTGCAGTAAGAGATATGAAAAATGGCAAGGCTTTTGGACCAGAAGGTATACCTTCAGAGTCTTGGTAGCAAATAGGCCATATCGGATTTAAGTGGTTGTCTGTCTTGTTTAACAAAATCAAGAGCGGTCATTGTATGCCTTACGGATGGAGAAATAGTTATCTTATTCCATTATTTAACGGTAAAGGTGATTGTCGCGAATGCAATAATTATCGTTCTATAAAGCTTATGTCCCACACACTGAATACTTATGAGCGTGTCTTGAAATCGCGATTCCGCCAAAAAGTTAGGCTAAATCAAAATCAGTGTGTATTTGTAGAGGGAAAATCAACTGCAGGTTCAACTCAGAGTTTCAGAATTTAAGTAGAAAAATACAATGATTCTAAAAGCAAATTACATATGGTTTCATAAACTTAGAAAAGGCATTTGTTGGGGTCCCTGGGGATCTCATTTGGGCAGCGTTAAGGTCTCAAAAAGTGCCCGAAGCATATGGTTAACAAAAGCAGGATATGTACAAAAGAATTCAAACTACGGTGACATACCCGGCTGGAGCGACGGAAATTCTTTCAGTTAAAGTCGGCGTACATCAAAACAGTGTACTTAGCCCGTTTTTGTTTAACATTGTTTTTGATTATCTTTTGACAGATCTCGTGAATGAACCAAATGTTACTTCTTTGTTTATCGCAGATGATGTAGTGATAGCGAGGAGCAATGTCCTAAACTTACAAGATACTTTGAATAAATGGAGAAGCGCTTTGCAGAGCAACGGTTTCAGGATAAGTCGTTCAAAAACTGAACACTTGTCCTACATGTTCTGTGATCCTGTTTCGCCAAATGTCAGACATCATGTTAGATGGCGTTATTTTACCAAAGTGCAATACGTTAAGGTATCTAGGATTAATAATATATCAAGGTGGGGACTGTTCAGATGATGTTGCACATAGAGTAAACGTCGGGTGGATGAAGTAGAGAAAAAATTCGGGTTTTTTTTGCGAGCGGAGGATGCCACCTGAGCTAAAAGGAAAATTTTGCGCAACTCTAATTAGAACAGCTTTGACATACGGTGCTCAGTGTTGGACTGTGTACGAATCGTACAAAAAAATGAAAGCTACTGAGATGAATATGTTGAGAATTACAATTGGAGTAACAAAACTGCACCGCATAAGGAAGTCTTCAAATTTAAAATTCAATTGTAAAACAAATCTAAAAGAACAGATTAAGTTGATATTTTCGTATCCAAACACGACCTGAATCGAATCGAGTTCAAAAGGCAATGAAAGTAATGGTAGAACAGGGTATAAGGACAAGAGGTAGGAAAAAGAATTCGTGGGTTAGTTAGATGCGAAAGGTAGGTCAGGTTGAGAGTCTCTATATCTTTCTCCTTGCGTTACCCAGCGCGCGCTGCTACGCCCCCAAAAATAATTATAATAATTTTGTCATTGGAGCATCACATTCCAGGCGTTTCCTTTTCGAACTTCAGGGCGCTACAATGCATGCACAAATTAATAACAGGACCAACGACAACATCGCGATGCATTCCGTAATCATTATTTTTATTATAGTTGAATGCAGCTTTATTGAGACTTATTCTCGTTCTTGAAGTAGAGGTCCGAAATCGCTGGCTTTTAAGTCGAGCGGCTTTCCGTAGGTATGTTTCGGCATATCTTGAAGCAGAAGCTCGAAATTGCATTTTTTCTACTCGAAGTGAGTGCTCTTCGGATGTTTCAGCAGCCCTTGAAGTCCTGGTTTTTACTCTTTGAAATTCCCGTTGCGTGCTTAGCTCGTTAAATGGAGGAGCAGCTTTAAAGGATTACTGCTGTCGGGTCAATCACAAGCGGATCTGTAGGTTGAGGCGATCTGCCGCCTCGAATCGACGACATCGCCCTTATAGGCCTTCCTCCAAGGGTCAGCATCAGCACTCTGGCATAGTTATCTAAAAGAACGCTTTTTGCTCCGCTTAATCTCCTTCTTCAAGGACCTACGGCATTCCACATAGTTTTCGTGTAGCAGTTGCCAGTTTTCGCTATCACGATTTCGCTGCGCAACTCGTCTTGCTCTGTTGCACTTGTAAGGGAAATGATATCAAGTGATCCCAATAAAAGGATATTGATTCCTTGATCCTTTATTAGGATTCTTGATTCCTTATTACGAAGGATACGATCCTTTTCAAGAATTCAGCTCAATATATAAAATAAATATTCAAACTGAATTTATATCGAATCTATATTTTATTTTTAACAAATCGACAATAAAGAAAAGTAAATTTTTAGAAAGCAAAGTAATCATGATTAAACTAAAAATATTATTAATACGATATAAAAAATGTAAGCTATTGAAATTGTTGTAACTTCTCACACACTCATCTCTCAGATGAGCAATCTCCTCATTCCACCAATAGGCGGGCTTTCGTGCTGGCTTTCGTGACGCGCGGGGCATTGCAGCGTCTCAAGCTAAAACTAGTTTTGATGTCACCGCTTTTGCCATGCTAGCGGCTGACCCCGGATACTCCACACTGTCGCTCCAGACAAGTTTGAAGATTTCTTCGTCAAAAAGTCGGTGTTTCCATCGTCTTTGCGCATAGACGTTTGAACTGCGCCTTTGCGGTGCTTCAAGTTCAACGGTGATATCACGATGATCGCTATGCAAGTAGATCTTTCCAACTGACCATTTTGCACTATCAACCAGCGAGTGGGCAAACGTTAGGTCAATGGCCGACCGATTCCGACCGGCTTCGAATGTGTGTTCTCCTGTATTCAGGAGAACGACATCTAACTGAGAAAACCATTCCAGGAGTATTCTGCCTCTTGCATTGTTGCAAGTGCTGCCCCAGCAAGTGGACCAAGCATTGAAGTCGCCCGCTTAGATCAGTGGCGATTTGCCTCTGGCTTCTGTAACGATTTCCGAGAGTACCTGTTGAAATTCCTGTAAGCTCAAACTGGGAGGAGCATAGCAGGAAAATAGGAAGACATCGTCTACCTTGGCCCATGCAAAGAAGCGCCGGCTGACTGAGGTAGAGCATTGGAAAGCTCTAGCATTTGCTAACCATATAGCTTCCTTACCGGAGGCTTCCGAGATCCATTATGGACCCCCTTCGTCGTGATATTGTGCGCACAGCAGAGCTATGTCCATATTTTGCTCGTAAGCCGTATGGGACAGCAGATCCTGTGCCGCCCTACAGTGATTGAGATTCATTTGTGTGTGTGTGGGTGTGTGGGTATGTGTGTGTGTGTGTGTGTGTGTGTGTGTTTAAAAACTAATTCATCATGATCGATGGGAGAACACGTGTTAAAAGATGAATAGGAGTCCTTTTGATGTATTTCAAAAAGTTGCAAATCTAATTCATCAAGGTCGATGGGAGAACACGTGTTAAAAGATGAATAGGAACCTTTTTGATGTATTTCAAAGTGTTAGAAAACGAATTCGTCATGGTCGACGGGAGAGCACGATGTTTAGAATTTAAAAATATTTACAATATTTACGACGGTAAAAAGATGAATATGATCCCTTTTTCTGCAATAAAGATCTTTTGATGCATTTCAAATACAATGCGGGAGAATATGAAAAAGTGTAGGTAAGAAATTTAAGACAATAGCATATCTCTATCATTGTAAGAGATCTTTTATAATAGTTTCCCACGCTCGGCCGGATGGGTTCCTTTTTTTCGGCTGTGCTTGGAAATTTTGGTCAAATAATAAGATAGACAAAATTTTCTTAACAGGTCAAAACGAATATGTGTGTGTCATAGTTTCGTATAAAACGGAGTCCACTTTAAGGTTCAATTCAGAAATTTTTTTGCCATTGAACAGTACAGTGTGCTGAAAAAAAAAAAAAAAAAAACTATTTAAAATGAGTACATTTACGTGTAAAACTTGTAATAAAATTTATTAGTATAAACGTGACTTAACACGCCATATTTCGTCGGTCCATGAAAAAGAAAAAGTGAAGTGTAATGTTTGCGATAAGGTGTATTCGCGAAAAACTAAGTTGATGCAGCATAAAGTTTTAAAACATACATCAGTATCAATATATTATTGAAGTTAAAAAAATGTGGGGATTGCCAGGAGTGGATAAAGATATGCAACTGGTCCAAACATTTGCGGAAATCAAGCCATAAAGCGAATACGTTAACGCTCCTACACGAGAATGTTAAGAAGGTGAGATCATTGTTTAAGAATCGCATTGAAGTTTTTCAAATTGAAAACAAAAACGTTGACGATTTGATACCGTTGAATTTTTTCACAAATGTGGAACCACACGTCAAGAGGCTTTTACAACAAACTCTTGTTAAACACAAGCTATTAAAATTTAATATGGAGCTCTTTTGCGAGTACATCAAATTTGAAATCATTGACGGAGAAGAAACAACTGATATTAGTCAAAAGTCGGTTCAAACAACAATGGCAATAGCTAAGAGTGAAGCTAATATTCAAGAGATATACTCTAAAGACAAAGTTAAAATATGTTAACGGATGAAAGAGTTTCAGGAGAAGGATAGCGGCTGGGCACTTTCAAAAATATAGTGGCTAGAACTTAACGTCAATCAATATAGACCGATCCGAGGCTCATCATATATACTAACTCCTACAGTTCTAGCCTCAAAAAAAGCTGTAATAAATGTGCAAAACAATGACCCATACTGCTTCTAATGGGCAATTATATCAGCTTTTTACAATTTTCCTGACAACTCAACAAGATGTTCCACATATGAAGTCAACATAGAGGAAAACTTCATTGCTCTCAACGAGGAGATCATCATATTAAACTTTGATGTGCTAAGTTTTCCTCTTCCTGTGCAGGATGTTGCAATTTTCAAAGACAATAATCCTCTTATCAGTGTAAATATTTTTGGGTTGCAAGAGGAAAAAGGCTGCATTATCGGGCCATACTATAAGACAAACACTTTGAAGCCAATACATTTAAACCTGCTTCTTTTGGAAAAAGAAGAAAATTTCCACTACGTATGGATAAAGAATATTTCAAGGTTAGCATTTAAATGCTTTATATAATAGCTATTGATGTAAAACATTGTCATAATTGGTATTTACAACAACAGCAAAATTTTTTTCCTCTTCTTTTTTCAGATTATTGAGTACACAAAGTGGTAAACACGGTCACACAATCTATATTTGTAACTTTTCTTTGCAGTTCTTCCAGAGGAGCGAAACCCTGGAGAAACATTTAAAGTACTGAAACCGAACGGTAACAGAGTTACCAGTAAAAGGTGAAAATGATTTTCTTAAGTTTAAGAATTATAAAAAACAATTAAATGTTCCTTTTGTAGTATATGCAGACTTTGAATGCATGCTACTTGCAACAAATGAACAAGAATCAGAAAATGTAACAAAAGTTCAGACACACAAACCGATTGCCTTTAGTAATTTTATTAAATGCAGTTTTGATTCCAGTCTAGATATATTTCAAATGTTTGTCCAAGCGAATGAAGATTATGAAGATGCAGCCGAGGTATTCGTCAAAAGACTTTATGAGGATTGTGCACCATTGTTGGAAAACACTGTTTTTCAATTCAAAGAAATGAATACGCTTTCCAGAAGCCAACAGATTTCTTTTGATAATGCAACGAATTGTCATATTTGCGAGCTACCACTAGACGATTAACAATAAAAAAGTTAAAGATCATTGCCATTTACAGGATAATTTCGAGGTGCAGCACACTCTTAATGCAATCTAGAATTTCAAATTAGTCGTTTTATACCCATTTTTTTCCATAACTTTTCGACATATGATTGCCATTTATTTGTGAAAAAACTAAATTTTTAACTGGTTCTATTAGTGTAGTTGCGCTCAATAAGGAAAAGTATATTTCATTGGCAAAACACTTTACATCTAAAGATAAACAACATGCGGAAATACGTTTTCTGGACTCATTTAGATTTCTACCAGCCAGCCTAGACACCTTAGCTCGAAATCTGGAGAAAGACAGTTGTATTATTTGGAGTACGGAATTTCACGATGAGGATGAAAAAAATTTATTAACACGTAAAGGTGTATTTCCGTATGATAACATTAAATCATTTGAAAGTCTAAAAGAGACACTCTTACCACCACGCGAAGCTTTTTTCAATAAACTAACAAACCAAGCATGCACCATTGAAGATTATCAACATTCTCAAAATGTTTGGCAGTTTTTCAATTGTGCAACGCTTTGCGATTATATGTCTATATATTTAAAGACAGATGTTTTGTTGCTAGCTGATGTTATGGAAAACTTAAGAAAAGTTTCCCAAAATATTTAAAAATTGGACCCATGCCAATATTTAACATTACCAGCGCTATCATGTGATGCAATGCTTAAGTACACAAAAATAGAACTAGAGCTTTTAACTGACATTGAAATGCTCTATATATTTAGAAATGGTATACGTGGTGGTTTGGTTCAATGTAGCAAAAGACATTCTACTGCAAACAATATATACATGATGGAAGATTATGATGCAAGTAGGCCTTCATCTACAATTGTGTATTTTTTTTTTTTTTAAACGTTTTATTATTTATTGTATCACTCCTGTAAAGTCTTGCAATAAGTTTCAAAATCTTACACCTAGTTTAACAAAACTACAGATCACAAAGCATTTCCTTAATTTCGAAAAGTTTATGAGTCGCAAGTTTTTATCAATAGCGGGCCTCAGGTAACGTTAACTAGGCTTAACTAATGTGTGAAGGAGCACGCGAAATATTTCCGGTGTTTTCCTCTAGGGTAAACGATTTAAGCAGCTAGGAGAGCTGATTTGTTACAACCGCATATATGCATACAGGAAGCGCGTAGCTGTTTTGACGTTGATTGCATGGAGAAATACATTGGGTGCTAGGAGCACCCACCGAGATACCGATAAGCTAAAAGAGCTGTTTTGACGTTGGATTGCATGGAGAAATGCATTGAGTACTAGGAGCACCCACCGAGATACCGATAAGCTAAAAGAGCTGTTTTGGCGTGGATTGCATGGAGAAATGCATTGGGTACTAGGAGCACCTACCGAGATACCGATCAGATGTTTTGACGGACGTGCATGGAATGCACCAAGAAACGCGTGTCGATCTGCTAGGGAAGCAGAGTTGATGGATGCGCATGGAAAGCTCCTGCTGTAGAAGAATGATTTGAAATCGCTGGTCGATCATTCCATTTTAATCTCGAAGAGTTCGATATGTTCGACAGTCCACGCGCAAGTGGATTTACATGAGTTCGCAATTTATTAAAATACTTTTCTTTGATTTTGGTGAACTCAGCTTTGACCAGTTCAACGTTTAACTCTCTATGAATCCGTTCATTTGAGATAAACCAAGGAGCTCCCATTATAGTCCTTAGTATTTTGGACTGCACTCTTTGCAGGATTTCTATATTCGAAGCGCTTGCATTCCCGTACAATTGTAACCCGTACATCCATATTGGTTTTATAACTTGATTGTACAGGAGGATCTTATACTCAAGTTTTAGAGGAGAACGGCTATTTATTAACCAGTGCAGGCTTATGGCTTAAAGTTTCATTTGGGTTCTCTTGGCTTCAATATGCTTACGCCATGTCAATCTTTTGTCCAAATGAATACCGAGATATGTGATATCTTCGCATTGTGGGATGCGTAGGTTATTGAGAAAAATGTCCGGCGAAGCTTTTCTATTGAGCGTGAAAGTAATATGTTGGCATTTGATCTCATTTATTTTGATACGCCATTTAGAAAGCCAATTTTGTATTTTGTTGAGATGATCTTGCAGTGTAGAAGTTGCAACACTAATGTCCTTGTGCCGACTAAGGACCGCTGTGTCATCAGCAAATGTTGAAATCACGATTCGGCCGTTATAAGGAATATCTGCTGTGTATACTAGATAAAGAAAAGGCCCAACAACACTCCCTTGGGGTACTCCTGCATTGATTTCAATACTTTTTGTAATGTACGAGTTATGTTTTACTTGGAACGTTCTATGTTTTAAATATGACTCAAAGATCGCGTGAAAATTAACGGGAAGTAGTTTTCTGATTTTGTACAACAATCCATCGTGCCAGACTTTGTCGAATGCTTGCTGCACATCTATGAATACTGCAGAGCAATACTCCCGATTTTCATAGGCAATCCTGATTTCGTTGGTAATTCGATTTACCTGTTCGATAGTACCGTGTTGTTTCCTAAACCCGAATTGATGTTTTGGAATTATATTCTGCTCTTGCAAATAAGGTGTTAATTTAGCTAAAAGAACCTTTTCGAATAGTTTTGAGAGGCAAGGGAGAAGGCTAATTGGTCTATAAGAGGATGTTTGGGTAGGGTCCTTTCCTGGCTTAGGCACCATTTTAATGACCGATCGTTTCCAATCTTTTGGAAAGTAACTGAATTTAATTATTGCATTGAACAAGACTGTTAGAAACTGTACTGCTACAGATGGGATATTTTTTAACATTTTTGGAGTGACAAGATCATGTCCCGGGGCTTTTTTTGTCACAAGTTCATTTTTTATGATACCCGAAATTTCACTTGAACTAATTTGGACGGAAATTCTGCGTGTATTTTCGGATTCGTTCGGAAGAGTATACTCAGAATTACTCGGATTCGGTTGGAATACTTTATTAAGGTGCAAAGCAAAAGCTGTAGCCTTCTCTTCGTCTGAGCGCGCCCAACCACTGTTGGGACACCGAACAGGTGTTTCACTCTGCACAGGAGTCTTAAGAAAACGGCTTGCCAACCACAAAGAGCTACGATTTGAGCCTACAGGCGTAAGATTTTCGACAAAGTTGTGAGCTTTAGATTCTTTTTCCCTATTTACAGCTATTCTAAGCTTTTTTTCTACTTCTTTTAGTTTGTTTTTGGCCAACGGAGACCGGGACCGTTGCCATTCGCGTCTGAGCCTTCGTTTTTCTGCGACAAGTTTTTCGATTTCCCTATTTGAGAAAGTCCTATTTGAGCTATATTCAAAACGAGGAGTCGCATTTTGCGCTGCTGATCCTAGATACGAATTAAACACAGTTACGGCGTCGTCAATATGCTCATTCAATTTTATAATTCGTATGAATATGCGCACTTATATATTTTTTGTATTTTAGCCAATTTGTACTTGGATTTGTTAAGCTGAGTGGACGTTCAACTTCAACCGGATATTTATTTAAAGCAAATAAAACCGGGGAATGATCCGAGGAGAGGTCGGTAGTTGTTTTTGCAGAAATTAGCTCTCTTGCAATACCTTTAGTTATACCGAAATCTAAGAGGTCTGGAATTTTTTGGAGATCTGTTGGCCAATAAGTTGGCTGTCTGGGAGATACAAAGTCAAGAGAATTATTTTTATTGATAATTGCCTTGTATAATTGTTGACCCTTGGGATTGCACGTTCTGGAGCCCCAGAAAGTGGGCTTCGCATTATAGTCTCCTGCTGCTAGAAACTTATCACCCAAAGTCTTAAAGAAGTCTAAGAACAGCGTTTCCGTAACACAAAAGCGCGGCGGGCAGTAGATTGCCGAAAGTACGATATTTTTTCCTTTGCAATACGACGCAGATTGACGTTGCCTGAATAAATTCATAACTATAAGAATCCATAGAGGAATGCTGTATTCTTCTACGAATGAGTATACCCGAGCCTCCATGCGCCTTACCATCTGGGTGGTTGGTTTGATAAAATTTATACCCGGTGATTGAAAAGAAATTTTTATTTGTTAAATGAGTTTCAGAGAGAAGCATGACGTCAACTTCCTCTTGATTTAAAAAATTCTGAATCTCTAGTTTATGTTTTGTTAACCCGTTCGCATTCCAGGCACAAATTTTTAAAACACTCATATCTTAGCTAAAAGTGCGGTCATTAATTGTGTTTGCATTTGCACAATTCTATCGAGCGAGCTTTGCATTGCTTGCATAAATTGTGATAAACTTTGAGTTAGAGTCGATATCATAATCTCAAGATTATTATTCGCGTTAGAGGGAGAACTATTATTCATTGCAGATTTTAGAACATTTGCATACGAAATACCTGAAGTTGCAGGGTTGTTATTAAGGTTTGGATTGGATAACGGTACAGAGACAGTAATGTTTTTTGAAGGATTGCGAGCTGATTCTTTCTTAATATTAATTCGCTTTTTCAGGTCTTGATAAACTAGGCAACCTCTGTAGTTTGCAGTATGGTTTCCTTGGCAGTTTCTACATTTAATTTATCTGCGATCATTTTGAGCTTTTTTGTTACAGACCGAACTATGGTGAAGCTCGCCGCATATTACGCAAACGGGGCGCAGGGTGCAATATGACTTTGTGTGACCAAATTCCTGACAGTTGGCACATTGGATAGGACCATTTGTCTTGTGTGGCTCTTCGACCGTTATTTTACGATGCAAAAGGAATTGCAAGTTATATATTGGATGCGTTTCGTTTTTCTTAAGTTTTAAGTTGTCAGGCAAAAGATCAACTTTAAACATGGGCTGAGGGATTTTCGCTTTATTAAATATATTTATGACCAATCTTGCATGGAAGCCCTTTTCCCCTAGCGCACTTTTTATATCATTTGTGTCAACTTCGGCTTCGATGCCTTTGATCACAACTGTTATACCTTTGCTACTCTTAAGCTGGTATGTATAAAAATTTTTATTTGCCCCTTCAAACTCTTTAACAACCCTGCGGAAACTGTCCTCAGTGGTAGTTTGGATTTTGGTTTCATGTATATTACCCTTTGTTAAGGGAACTACATGGAAATCGCTATTTCCTAATAATGTAGCCAATTTGGCAACAAGCGCGTTTAAACTCCTCTCACGCAAATAGATTGGAGGCGGTTTAAGCTCTTTTTTTGGCTGATTTTCGGTTGAATTCTCGTTTGAGATTTCAGCCAATGGGGCGAAACGATTTCCCGTTAATGTTTTTTGGGAAGCAGGGACTTCCGTTTTGTTAAGCTTGGCCCTAGAGTCATTTTTCCCGGAAGGGCTTCTTTTCCTTTTCGTTATATTAATATGACGGTGCATACCGATAACCACCGCCTGCTGGTCATTTTGTTTTTGTATAGTTTGGTTTGGTTTTTTTTCAGAAACAACTGAATTTTTGCTCTGATTGGGCGAAGAAAGTTTGGGAGTAGCGCTAGAAGTACTGGCTACAGGGGATTTTAAGGCTTTACCCGAGGAAGTGTTGTTGCAGCTATTTTGCTTCATTACACATGAATTCATTACACTAACCGAATGCGACCTTTTCCTTTCGAAATGGCTTTTTAAGCTTGAAAATTGATTTGTACCTGGTTGAAGACTGTCAGACTGGTCCAGGTTGTCACCACTTTCGTTTATTTCCCTACTAGGAAGTTGCGGAACATTGTTGATATTTCCATATATTTGATGGTTTGTGTCCACGCTTAGCTTTGGAGGCGATCTATTAACTGGCATTGAAACCAGTATTTCAACCACCAGTTTGGAACACCTGTCAGCTGTAAACAGCTGCAGAGACCAGTTGTCTTTGTCTAGTGTGTGTCTGTAATTTGATTACAATATAAAACCAAAACACATATATCTGTATGTTTGTTTGTCGCAATACTTAGCTTTACTTTTTGGCGAAACCTTGTATCCCGCTTTCCTTTGGGCTTCTGCCTAATTTTTACTTTAGTTTCACTAAATACGAACTTTAATTACTATTATTTCGATTTTTTTTTTACTGGAGCGCGAACTTTATTCGACTTTACTCGACCAGGGTTGCCGTTGCACTATGATTTGTGTATTTAGACGCAAATAATTTGTATGGATATGCAATGTCTGAATATCTGCCCTATGGAGGTTTCAAGTGGTTAGAAAATATTGAAAATTTCAATGTCTTCTCAATACCAGCCGATTCACTATTTGGCTACATATAAGAAGTTGATTTGGAATATCCACAAGAAATTCATGACTTACATAATGATCTTCCATTTTGTCCAGCAAACAAGAAGCCATCATGGGGAAAAATTGCAAAGCTTTTAGCAGACTTGACTCCCAAACATAACTATACCATTCATTATAGAGTTCTTCAACAGTGTTTAAGACATGGTCTTAAACTAGTAAAAGTTCATCGAATATTAGAGTTCAAACAGTCTTCTTGGCTACAAAAATACAAAGACCTTAGTACTGAATGTAGACAAAATGCTAAAAATGATTTTGAGAAAAATCTTTTTAAGCTTTTGAATAATGCAGTGTACGGTAAAGCTATGGAAAATATTGAAAAGAGAAGAAATATAAAATTAGTAGAAGATTGGGAGAGTAAGGGTTAACGTCTTGGTGCTAAGGCTCTCATATCTAAACCAAATTTTCGTAATATTAAAATTTTCTCAGACAATTTAATATCCATAGAACTGCAAAAAGAAAAAATTTTATATGACAAGCCAATGTATTTGGGCTTCGCAGTATTAGAGTTGTCAAAATATAAAATGTACAGTTTCCACTATGATTATATGCTACCGAAAATTGGAAAACATCTTTCTTTAAATTATATGGACACTGATTCATTCATATACACTATTGAAAATTCTGATTTTTATAAAGAAATTTTTCATGATATCGATTTCAATTTTGATACATCAGACTATTCTCCAGAGAATCAATTTAAATTCCTCTTAGAATTCAAAAAGGTTTGGGAATGATGAAGGACGAGCTTAGTGGAAGAATAATTAAAGAGTTTATTGGGCTCAGATCGAAAATGTATACATTAAAAACTTTAGACAATTTTGAAATAAACAAGTAAGGGTGTTATAGTCAGGCGAGCCTGACAATAGAATACCCGACACAGACACTTATGTTCGAATAATTTTTAATATCAAGAGGTGTTTAAGGACATATTGGGCCCATATACCGACTTTTGTTAAATTTCTTTATAAAAACCGCCCATTTGCCACGCCCAATTTTTCAATTTTTTTGAGATTCTAATCGGACCCTTATATAGACGCTTAAATTCTAAGTTTTATTGAAATATTTCAATAAAGTCCGCTTTTGAGGCATTTTTGGGATTTTTGTGACAGACCCTAGTACGGGAGGTACCCTTTATAATGGTTCTATCGAAAAATTTTTTGGGGAGGACGTTACTGGCTATCAAGGAAGCATACGTGCCAACTTTCGTTTAAGTCCCATTTGTATTTGGGGTGTAGGAGACAATTTTCGAAAAACGCCCTTGTGCCACGCCCACTTTTCAAATCTTTTGAAATCATATTACTTGGCTTTAAACATGTTCAAATACCAAGTTTCATCAAAATATCTTGAAAAACTCAGGTTTTAGAGCAGTTTTTGTGATTTTCATAACAGACCCTAGTACTGGAGGTACCCCTAAAAATGGTCCGATCGGGTCCATTCTCGAACTTGTTTTTACTCATGTCCCTGTGAGCACGCATACCAAATTTTTTCAAGATAGCTCAACTCCTTCGATAAGATAACTGTATACAGACAGACGGACAGACGGACAGACGGACATGTCTAAATCGAATCTCCTGGTGATGCTGATCATTTCTATATACATTTTGTATGGTCTATCTCGACTGGTTCTGGGTGTTACACACAACCCAACAAACGCAATATACACTCGACACAGAGTGTGTCGGGTATAAAAAGTCTAAAGGAGTCAAAAAGGTTGCACTAATGAAATTAACTATTGACGATTATCGATTATGTTTGTTGGAAACTAAGATCTTTTTTGATAGTATGTATATGTTTAGAAGTAAGTTTCATGACAATTATACCGAATTGTGGAAAAAAGTAGTATTAAGTAATACAGATGACAAGAGGTACATTCAATCAGATGGTATTAATACTTTTGGATGGGGGCACTATAGTATTGTTACTAGAGAACATATGGATATAGACAAAATTTTTATGTATATGTGTATGTAATTAGTACAAGAATTAATGCAAATAAAAAAATTAAAATAAAAATGAATTCTTTTTTTTAATGAATTTCACAAGAAAGGTGAGTCATCATCATCATTTAAAAGTCGCGGAAAATTTGCAATATTGTTCAGTCGAGATTTTGATTTCAATCAGAAATAATACTCAAGCATTCCATTGCACGAACGCGATTCCTAACTACGTTTGTGCTTCTTTGCACTCTTTCGGTAAAATAATACGCAAAATCTCTAAGTCTATTCAGACTCAACAGGCCATTTCACGGTCGGATCTTTGATCGAATTAGTCACATGTGTCGGTGAAAGGTAGAGTCCGTGTGCACATAGACTTTGGTTTTCACTAGCACAGTTGAAGGCTTCGTTCAGGGATCTGACAGTGAATTGGTCGTTTTACGCCCAGGTTTCCTTATCTGAGGCTCTCATGCAAATACTAATTACATTTATATGCATATTAATTATAATAATGCTACATATCATGTAATTAATTCCAAACTAGACTTAAGATTTTCCTCCTTATTGATGGACTCATGTAAAATGAGTGATACATTAAATAAATTAAAAGTAAAAAAAAAAAAACAGAAATAACGAAGTAATCGGCAGGAGAAAAATGAATAAAATTTTTTTTCTGTGTTTATTATTCTTAACGGAATATTTGTATACAGCACCAGTAGCAGCAAGTCCCATTCCTATACACATTCCAAGAAAACAGGATGCCGAAGAAAATATGGTATTTGCAATGGTTCTACCTAACAATGATGTTGTTCAAGTTGACTTAAGGCTACGTTTGTTGGAAACCAAGTAAAGATTATCCTTCGTATGTTAATGGTACTGTAAGTACATTAGAAAACGATACATCATCATCAACAACAACAACAACAACAACAACAACAGGGACCCCCTGATTATATTTAGATTTTTTTTTTTTTAATGGGACTTGTTTATTGAATCTTCTTATTTGTAAAGAACTAACAATAAGTTGTAGAATCTTAAATCTAATTTTACATAACTTTACAAAAGTTTTCGGTTGTAAAGTTTCTTGTATAAACGTGCCTCGGAGCGGGCTTAAGAACTCATATATAGTTGTTTGTACATAATATGTGCCACGGGATCGGGCTTTAATAAAAAAAATTTTTTTATACAAGATAAACGTGCCTCGGAGCGGGCTTAAGAACTCATATATAGTTGTTTGTACATAAAATGTGCGACGGGATCGGGCCTAAATAATAAATTTTTGTACAAGATAAACAAGCCTCGGAGCGGGCTTAAGAACTCATATATAGTTGTTTGTACATAATATGTGCCACGGGATCGGGCTTAAATAATAAATTGTTTATTTTATTTTTTTATTTGCATGGCGAAATTTTATGGCGAAACAGTTTTTGCCAGTGAAGGAATTTACCGGAATCTGTTGTGTATCGATTTATGGCAGAGGCTAATCAGTTGCCGGCAAAGCGCCCCTGTCGCCAAGTCGGTCGTGGACACGACGGGGAGACTGAACGACATGATTGGTTTACGTAGGAGCTACCGTGACCACGTTGGTCGAGCCGATCGCTGTTGCGATGGGAGTGCTGGTCGACGTGAGTGCTTCCCGACAGTAAATCATCAAACTGGGAAGCTTCCACAGTGGTGTGGCGATCATTTCTTCGTAGCCGGGAATGTGAAGAAGTGGAGGCTAGGCATCTAGCCATTTCATTAGGATGACTTCTAAGTTTTTCGCTATAGATTGCCTTAAATCGCGAAATTTCATCTTTAACCATGGGTACATTGAGGTCGCGGTGGATGTTTTCGTTTCGGATAAACCATGGAGCACCTGTAATTAATCTTAAAATTTTCGATTGAGCTCTTTGTATTAGTTCTACAGTCGTGGAGCTAGCGTTGCCCCATAGCTGTAGCCCGTACGTCCAAATCGGTTTGATAACACTTACGTATAAAAGCACCTTGTATTCAATGTTCAAAAGAGAGCGTGAGTTAATTAACCAATGAAGCTTAGAGGCTTTTAATTTCATGAGAGTTCGTTTGGCTTCAACGTGTTTGCGCCAAGTACGACGTTTGTCCAAATGGAAACCTAAATAGTTCACATTGTCGCCCTGTGGTACTAAAATATTATTAATAGATACGGGTGGGCAGATTTCCCTTTTAAGTGTGAATGTGACATGCTTACATTTTTGCTCATTTACTTTTATACGCCAAAGAACTAGCCATTTTTCAACTTATTTTAAATGCATTTGAAGGTTCCTAGCAGCTGAAATTGGGCATTTTTGCCGACTTATAATTGCTGTATCATCAGCAAAAGTAGATATTGTGGTGCTACTGCTTAAGGGAAAGTCTGTGGTATATAATAAGTATAGGAAGGGGCCAAGAACACTTCCTTGGGGGACGCCTGCTTTTATTTCAATGTCTTGTGTTATATGATCCTTATATTTAACCTGAAATGATCTATTTTTTAAGTAAGACGCAAGTGTTTCATGTGTATTTGGAGGGAGGAGGCTCTTAATTTTGAGAATGAGGCCTTCGTGCCAAACTCTGTCGAAGGCTTGAGCCACATCAAGAAAAACTGCGGAGCAATACTCTTTATATTCAAATGCTTTCCTTATTTCGTTTGTTACATGATTCACCTGCTCAATCGTTCCATGATTTTTTCGAAAACCAAATTGATGAGATGGAATAATATTGCTTCCATTTATGTAAGGAGTCAACTTGGAGAGCAATGCCTTTTCAAATAGCTTTGAGAGGCAAGGAAGGAGGCTTATCGGTAGATAGGACGATACTTTTGTAATGTCCTTGCCTGGCTTCGGAATCATAGTGATTAATGATCGTTTCCATGCAGCCGGAAAATGTGCAAATTTAGTTATTGAGTTGAAAAGCTTTGTGACAAAAATTATAGCAATAAACGGCATCTCTATAATCATTTTTTGAGTTATCTGATCATGTTGTAGTGAAGGAGCTTCACCATGAATTGGGGGTGGATTAGGTTGAAACACAAAGCTCAAGTGCTTTGCCAATGTAGCCGCTATTTCTTCATTACTGCGTGCCCAATTGCCATTGGAGTCTTTAATCGTAGATTCACCCTGTATGGGTGTTTTTAAGGTTTTGTTCGGTTTCCATAACGACAATTTTCCTTACTTATGTGGTGAAAGATTAGAGACATAATTTTGACATTCCTGATCTTTTTCTCTTTGCAGCGCTTTTCTCAGCTCTTCTGTGGCTGCCTTTAATCTATGTTTGGCTTCTGGGGACCTATTTTGTTGCCATATTTAGATGACTCAGGATTAGTCACTGTAATGGATGCAACTGAAATTTTCAGGCAAGAACTTATTCGGAAGGAATCTGCTATAGCTGGGATTATTGAAAATCAACATCCGTTTTGCAGGCATTTCCAATAAGAGAACGAAAATGAGCAAAATTTGTGTAAGATGTATATACAATAGTGACTATAAAGCAAGATCGCTAACAATTCAATGTTTCGAGTATAAGGAAAAAGAGGAACAACACATTCTGAGCAATGGTGAATTGGAAATTATTAAAGTAGGAGATATACGTCAAGGTTCACATTTGGAGTATATAGATATTAAAAAATATAAGCAAACTTTAAGTATGAATATTGTATAAAAACTATAAATTGTTTTATAAATAAATACTTTTTGCAAATGAACTTTAAATTTAGTTGAGGTTCAATCGCTACCGAGAAAGGTAGGAATTAAATATCTGTTGGCTTTTATGTGTATGTATTTAATTAATGCAAATAAAAAAAAAAACAAGTAAAGAAGTTGTAAGGTACCGTTTTCCCAGCCGGGGTAAATACTCAGTCGAGTTAACCTAGGGAACCTTCCTTACAAAAATTTATTTGTACTCCTATTCTAGGAATACAAGGAACTCACGGGGTTTAATCGTTATAAAAATAGATGTTAATTTTATTTGGAATGTGTTCCCTTCTTTAAGGGGAACGCCTAAGAATGGCCAGCGAACTCGTAGCACGTAGTGGAACAAAGCTTAATCCTAAATTTACAATTAGTCCCTAGGGTGGTATCCGCAAAAATCGATCCAGCGGCTTCTACGATTTTCTTTCTCGTGACGATTTCAGACGTTTTCGCAACTCGAATGTGAACCAATAGTTTGTGCCGAATTGTGAACAAATAGTTTGTGTCGAATTAAATCTCGCGTGCGCTTTCCCGAGCTCGCATCTCGAATGCAAACAAAATACTTTCGGCCGGATTAAATCTCGCATGCGATTTCATGCGCTTGCACTTCGACTGTGACCAAAACCTCTACCAAATAAAATCTCGCATGCGATTTCATGCGCTTTTCCAACAGCTCTCACTAAGTTAAAATCTCGCGTGCAATTTCGTAAGTTTCCGGAACTTGATCGGAACCCAAACTTCGACAAAAATTTGCACCGTGGAGCCAACACGCGGACTTGCAGCGAAACTCACCGAAATAAGCGCGGGCACAGGGGGTGCGTGTGGTCAAACGCGTGGATCGCAGCGAAACACACTCCGATACACGTGGACGAATTTCTGTCGACGTTCGTTCCTAAAATTTCCCCGTAAAAATCTTCTCTACACGGCGATATCAGCGCTCTGACGTTTAACGCGCTTTCTCGGAATTTGATCGGAACCAAACTTCGACAAAAATTTGCACCGTGGAGCCAACACGCGGATTTGCAGCGAAACTCACTGAAATAAGCGCGGGCACAGGGGGTGCGTGTGGTCAAACGCGTGGATCGCAGCGAAACACACTCCGATACACGTGGACAAATTTCTGTCGACGTTCGTTCCTAAAATTTCCCCGTAAAAATTTTCTCTACACGGCGATATCAGCGCTCTGACGTTTAACGCGCTTTCTCGGAATTTGATCGGAACCAAACTTCGACAAAAATTTGCACCGTGGAGCCAACACGCGGATTTGCAGCGAAACTCACTGAAATAAGCGCGGGCACAGGGGGTGCGTGTGGTCAAACGCGTGGATCGCAGCGAAACACTCTTCGATACACGTGGACGAATTTCTGTCGACGTTCGTTCCAAAAAATAATTTTTCCCAACAACCTCTACACTTTCCCCCTTTTTATTATTATTTCTTTTTCCTGTTACTCACTCGCACGATGATCACGTTGGCGTTCTCTTCCTTGATGTCCGCTGGTCTCTAGTTTTTTTTTCCTTTCCTTATTTTTTTCCTCGACGTTTTCCGCTACTTCTTTTCTGGGCGTCCGTTTGTGTTGCCGGCTGGATCGAGAGTGAATTCAGTTCCGTCGCTGGAAACGACGCCAAGCTTCGTTTCGTTTTCTCGAAGCATCTCTCCTATCGATAGATATCGATATCCTCGATTTACGCACCCTTTACACGGTTACTTCCTACCTTATAACTACTTCTTTTTGCTATTCGTACTTATAACCTAGCCTGCAATCCTCCTTTTTTTTCCCTACTTATAATTAACTTTAGCGATTTTTCTCATTGCTTATAACCTAGTTTTTATTTTAATTTTTAAGGAGTGTACCCTGCTCTCAAGAAAGAAATAAATATCTGGGCATTCTACCCGGTCGCACATTACAAAAAAAGAAAAATATAAAGAGAAATAATTATCTGGGCACTCTACCCGGTCGCACATAACGATTAAAGAAAAAATATATAAAAATAAATATGAAAAATTCAAATACCGGTAAACGAACTGATGAACTTAGAACTACGCTACTCTACTTAACTAAAGGGTGCTGGTGAGCTCCTCACACCCCCTCCCTACTTTAGAGCGAGTGTACTTTACTCGCCCCGTGGCCAGGACCTTCACTCGGTATCTCCATCCGCCATACACCATGGCGGCCCGGCTCCGTGCTCTATCGGGGCCACCCCTCTGTGCGCGTACCCTCTTTGCAAGGTAATTTCGGACGGGTTCGGGTACCTTGGTTATATCGACCTCTCGTGTGTTGTGTTCCCGGTATACCGGATCGGGCTGGGCTTCGTCCGTCGGCGCTTGTGGCTCGTCTCGCCCCTCGGTTTCCCCCCATTCATCTAGGTCGTCGGGCAGAAGCTGCAAGATGTCGTCCCATTCGCTGAGGTCGTCGGGCAACAGGTGTAGCATGTCGTCCCACTCGGTGGTGGGCGTGGCGGCCGGGTACTCGCATGCACTGGTTGCTCGGGCCGGGGTTGTTTCGCTGCCGGGTTCCGATTCCTCCACCCCGCCCGCTCGTTCACTGGACACCGAATGGATGCTCAGCCTCCGTCCACTATCCCTCACTACTACTTCACGCCGGGTTGTGGGCACCCACCGGCGATCGCGCCTATGACGAAACGTGACGATCGCTTCTTCGCCATACACCGGCCGGCCTGCCTCGCGGACGGTCCTCGACATTTTCACACGTTGGACGCGCACCTTATATCGCCCGTCGACCTCGCTGTCGCTGCTTAGAGTTACTATAGAGGGCGCGTCGGACTCGGGGGCCTCGGACGTCTCGTTTTCCCGGTCTGCCGCCAAGGATTTTGACCCTGCGTCGCCCACCTCTGCACTATGGTCGGGACTCCCTTCTTCCACTACCATTCGTCTCAAGTGGATCTCCGGCGATGGGGAATAGGATGGCCATCTCGGCGACGGGGGAGCCTCCATGTCCCAGTCCTCTTCGTCTGGCGACACCGGTTCCGGGGTCGGACTATGGTGGCGGCGTCTCCTTGGTCCGCTCTCAGGCCACTCAGGATCGGCCCGTCGCACTTGAGGGCGGTTTGCCCGGAGCTCCTCGTACTGTTGGCGGACCCGCCGGGCGGTGCGTTCGAAGCGTTCTTCTTCGGTTTCGTTTTGCATGACCGAGTCGGCTTCTACCTGTAAAGATAGGGTGAACAGACGGAATTAGACTTCTGACAGACACTCTGATTTGATTTCCGTTCTCTTCCGACAACGGCCAAACAATAAACTAAAACAACAACATCACAACATTCTCTATCTACGACCCACTCTCTACTGAACGCACTTCTTCTTGTTAAAATTTCGATTCCACCACGGGCGGTAGCGGTGGTATCTCTTCTTGTCCGTGAAATGGCTTCATATCTCCCACATGGGCCCTCCTTGCCTGTCGCCGGCCGTCACCACTCAATTCCGCAATCACCGGCGAGATGAAACGCTTGATTCTAAATGGCCCTTCAAACTTCGGCGCCAGCTTTGCGTTGAACTTGTCGGGCGCGCTTGACAACGGGTGCGTCTTCACCATAACCAACGTGCCGACCGCCGGCTTCCATTCCCTCCTGCGGAGGTTGTACCCATGTGCTTGTTCCTGCTGTGCCAACTGTGAATTCCGCTGTACCATCCGATATATTTCGTTAAATCGGGATGTCCTCTCTTCACGTTCTCTTTCAGGGCTGCTCAAGTGCGCCTCTTCACCGGGTGTCGTCACCTGTGGAGAAACATTAGTCCTAACCCCTGGCCTAGAGGCCTCATCGTATAACTGGCCAGGCAACCGTAATTCACGTCCCTGGACAACAGAAGCTGGACTGAAACCTGTGGACGTCGCCACACTACTGTTTAATGCTAAACTGAGTTCAGGCAAATACTCGTCCCAATGTTGTTGACACCCGCCCGCGTACAGTGCTATCATCGTCTTTAGTGTTCTATTAGTCCGTTCTGTTGGGTTTTCCTGCGGCGTATAAGGAGCTGTAAGTTGGTGAATCGTTCCCCACTCAACCAAGGCCTGTTTAAACCCTCTGCTTGTGAATTGTGGTCCGTTGTCTGTTATAAAGGTGCTCGGGACACCAAAACGACCCAGAACTCTCTCTCAAATAGCTGATATTGTTTTCTCGGTGGTGGCCTTCCTCATCGGCACCGCCTCCACCCACTTGGAGAATTTGTCTACTAGAACTAATAGCATGGTATTTCCCTTCTTCGACCTAGGCAAGGGCCCTATGAAATCCGCGCTGACTACTTCCCACGGGCTATTTGCTAAACATGAGTGCATTTTCCCTGCAGGCTTCTGCTGACTCGGCTTAAATTCTTGACACTTTTTGCACGCCCTGACATAATCACGCACGTCTCGGTACATACCCGGCCAATAATAGCGTCTGCAGATCCTCGCAATCGTTTTCCGCATACCAAGATGTCCCGCCGTAACATCGTCGTGATTTTCTCGCAACACTCGGGCCCTCAGTGGTTTGGCCACGCATAATTTCCAGGCGTCCTCAGATGACCCCAGGGTGGTCGGAATGTGTCGATAGACGTGCCCGTCCCATACGGCATATTCCGGATGGGTCCCAGCTTTTTGTTTCAACTTCGCGATCCAATCGCACTCGATTTGACCTTCGACCGCCGCCGACCCCAGTTGCTCCAATGGTTGCCTAGATAAGGCGTCCGCCACAACATTCAGCCTACCGCGCCGATACACGACATCGTACTGGAACTGCTGGAGCTCTAGCGCCCACCTTGCTATTCTCCCGGATGGGCTGTTGATGGAATTCAACCACTTCAATGACAAGTGGTCGGTGACGATGGTGAACCTATAGCCTTCCAAATACTCCCGCATCTTTCGTACCGCCCATACGATGGCCAAACACTCCTTTTCCGTAGGTGAATAATTCCGCTCGGCTGGATTCAGATTTCGACTCGCATACGATATCACCCTTTCCTCGCCATCATTGATCTGAGTTAGCACCGCCCCCAGCCCGAAATCACTCGCATCAGTTTGTAGCACGAACCTTTCGCTGAAATTTGGGCACGTGAGAATCGGAGCCTCGGTCAGTTTCTGCTTGAGTGCGTCGAAAGCCACTTGTTGTTGCTGGGTCCACTGGAATTTTGCGCCTTTCCTTAACAGCTGCGTCAACGGTTGCACGACCCTCGAGAAATTTGGCACAAAACGCCGGTACCAAGAAGCCATACCCAGGACCTGCCTGACCTCCTTAACCGTCTTCGGAGCGTTCAGTGTTTGGATTGCCGCCACCTTCTCCGGATCTGTATGTATTCCTCGCTCGCTGATAATATGGCCCAAGTATCTTAGTTCTCTCTTGAAGAATGCGCACTTCTCGACATTTAGTCTCAGGTTCGCCGCTCGCAATCGTCCTAACACTTCCCGCAAGTGATCCTTGTGCTCGCTCCAAGATCTACCGATGACCACAATGTCGTCCAAATAAGCAAACGCGTAAGCATCAAGTTCCGGACCAATGACTCCATCCAACGCTCGTTGAAACGTGGCGGGCGCAGAATGTAGGCCGAACGGCATCACTCGCCACTGAAATAACCCACGGCCGGGCACCGTAAAAGCGGTGTATTGTCGACTCTCTGCTGCGACCGGGATTTGCCAATAACCATTTTTTAAGTCCAGCGTCGAGATGAATTTAGCGTCCCGCAGCTTTTCTAGAATACAGTTAATCCGCGGCAGCGGGTAGGCGTCGGGGATCGAATGTGCGTTTATTTTCCGAAAATCGATGCATAATCTCCAGGAGTCCGTCTTCTTCCTTACTAATACGATGGGTGAGCTGTACGGGCTCTGCGATGGTTCAATACATCCTTTCTCTAATAATTCGTCGATCTCCTTATTGATGATCGCTTGTTTCGCTGGGTTATAGGTGAAATACCGCTGTTTTATCGGCACATCGTCCTTCATCCTTATCCGATGCTTCGTGATATGCGTTACTCCGCATAGACCTTCAAATTTCCCGAGCTCGTCAGCTAGAAATTTCTGCGTTTCCTCGCGTTCCTGGAGATCCTGCGCTGGCTCACCGTTAGATCGGGTCTCGCTAGACAGGTAGTTCGCGGGCTCGTCGGATGTCTGCGCTGGCTCACCGTTGGATCGGGTCTCGCTAGCCAGAATGTTAGCGTGCTCATCGAATATCTGCGCTGGCTCACCGTTGGATCGGGTCTCGCTAGTCAGGAAGTTCTCCGGTTTCATAGTTTCCTGCGCCGGCTCACCGTTGGATCGGGTCTCGCTAGCCAGGACGTTCGTTTTTCTCAATGCTCGCACACTCGATAGTTGCTCTGAACGAAATCGTAACTTTTCGTTGCCAATTTTCAATTCGGCCTGTACGGCCGCCAGGAAATCCATCCCCAAGATGACGTCATCTACTGCGTCAGACATGACCAGAATCTTAAGATATGCTACGCTTTCTCCCACTCGCACTTCTAACTTTAAAATCTCGGTTACCGGTGTGGGAGATCGATCCGCTAAATGCACTACTATTCGAGCCGCTTCTGAATTGCTGCTTGTTCGTACTTTATGAGCCACTGCCTCTCGGATGAAACTGCGAGTGGCTCCCGTGTCGATGACGGCGCTCATAGCCTGGCCGTTCAGCCGGACTGCTGCTTGGATGTGCCGACCGTCCGTCGACAAAAAGTGGTTTATTGGGATTGGTTCGGGGCGGCGGTCTCGCCTCCCAGACTGCCCCGCTGCGTCTGAAGGCTGCTCCCGTTTCCCGCACGACAGCATTCGTGTGTGAGGACATCTCGCTTTCCGCAAACTCGACAGAACCGTGCCGGCGAATTTGGGCATGATCGCCTATAGTGCCCCTCATGACCGCATCTCAAGCATGCTGTCCGCACGTTTACAGTACTGGTCGTTGCGTTCGTCACTTGAGCGAATGACTCGTGCTTCCTAGGTGGTGATGGGGGTGCCTTTTGTTCTACTACAACCGGGGAGGGCGTCGCCATGATATCGTCTTGTACTCTCTCCCATTCTCCCGCTGCCCGAATCAGTTCCCCTATGGAGCGCACCTCGTTCCGTTTTACGTACAAGCGCAGACCCGTTAGACAGTTTTCGTACACTTGGTCGAATTTCTCCTCTTCCGTCCATGTTGTAAACTTCATCAGATGGCGAACCGCGATTACGTAGTCAATGAACTTCTCATCCCTTGCTTGTTTGCGCTGTCGGATTTTCTCTTCTAAGTTCTTCAAAAACCGAGGCGGCATAAACAATGTCAGGAGTTCGCGCTTGAACTCTATCCATGTTGAGAACTTTCGTTCGCTGCGGTACCACATGAGGACCTTTCCGCTGAGCAGCTCTGGCAATGCCTTGACCACAACATCGAGTTGGTATCCATATGCCTCGGCCAACTCCTCGACTCGCTCCAAGAAATCTAACGGCTCATTAATGCCGTCGTATTTAACTCCCCATTTTCGCACCTGGTCGATGACTCCGGCATGACTTAAAAACCCCTCCGACCGAAATCTGGGCACAGTGATGGGCACAACTGTTTCTACCGGCGCCTCAGGCTCTGGCACCTCTAACGGTACTGGTGTCTCGCTCCTACTATATTGCACATCCAGCTCTCGCAGCCGCACGATCGCTTGTTCGTTGTGTTCGGTGTCGCTGACAAACGTCGACAGCCTCTGCCGCAGTTTCTCCAGTGTCCCCACTGATTCTAGTCCGAATTCCCCCAAGATTCCGATTAGATCTTCTTTCCGAACGCGATAGATCCACCCGATGCGTAGCTTTCCTTTAGGTACTGCCCCCTCCTGGCTCAGTCGTCTCGTCTTTCCGGAAGGGGGTATCGTCAGTCCGCCTGATGCAGTCTGCTCTTGCTCGCTCTCTCTGCTATCCTTAGCATTCTCCGATTTTTCTTGCCCCGAGAGTCCCTGCTCGGGCGCCATTGTAAGGTACCGTTTTCCCAGCCGGGGTAAATACTCAGTCGAGTTAACCTAGGGAACCTTCCTTACAAAAATTTATTTGTACTCCTATTCTAGGAATACAAGGAACTCACGGGGTTTAATCGTTATAAAAATAGATGTTAATTTTATTTGGAATGTGTTCCCTTCTTTAAGGGGAACGCCTAAGAATGGCCAGCGAACTCGTAGCACGTAGTGGAACAAAGCTTAATCCTAAATTTACAATTAGTCCCTAGGGTGGTATCCGCAAAAATCGATCCAGCGGCTTCTACGATTTTCTTTCTCGTGACGATTTCAGACGTTTTCGCAACTCGAATGTGAACCAATAGTTTGTGCCGAATTGTGAACAAATAGTTTGTGTCGAATTAAATCTCGCGTGCGCTTTCCCGAGCTCGCATCTCGAATGCAAACAAAATACTTTCGGCCGGATTAAATCTCGCATGCGATTTCATGCGCTTGCACTTCGACTGTGACCAAAACCTCTACCAAATAAAATCTCGCATGCGATTTCATGCGCTTTTCCAACAGCTCTCACTAAGTTAAAATCTCGCGTGCAATTTCGTAAGTTTCCGGAACTTGATCGGAACCCAAACTTCGACAAAAATTTGCACCGTGGAGCCAACACGCGGACTTGCAGCGAAACTCACCGAAATAAGCGCGGGCACAGGGGGTGCGTGTGGTCAAACGCGTGGATCGCAGCGAAACACACTCCGATACACGTGGACGAATTTCTGTCGACGTTCGTTCCTAAAATTTCCCCGTAAAAATCTTCTCTACACGGCGATATCAGCGCTCTGACGTTTAACGCGCTTTCTCGGAATTTGATCGGAACCAAACTTCGACAAAAATTTGCACCGTGGAGCCAACACGCGGATTTGCAGCGAAACTCACTGAAATAAGCGCGGGCACAGGGGGTGCGTGTGGTCAAACGCGTGGATCGCAGCGAAACACACTTCGATACACGTGGACGAATTTCTGTCGACGTTCGTTCCAAAAAATAATTTTTCCCAACAACCTCTACACTTTCCCCCTTTTTATTATTATTTCTTTTTCCTGTTACTCACTCGCACGATGATCACGTTGGCGTTCTCTTCCTTGATGTCCGCTGGTCTCTAGTTTTTTTTTCCTTTCCTTATTTTTTTCCTCGACGTTTTCCGCTACTTCTTTTCTGGGCGTCCGTTTGTGTTGCCGGCTGGATCGAGAGTGAATTCAGTTCCGTCGCTGGAAACGACGCCAAGCTTCGTTTCGTTTTCTCGAAGCATCTCTCCTATCGATAGATATCGATATCCTCGATTTACGCACCCTTTACACGGTTACTTCCTACCTTATAACTACTTCTTTTTGCTATTCGTACTTATAACCTAGCCTGCAATCCTCCTTTTTTTTCCCTACTTATAATTAACTTTAGCGATTTTTCTCATTGCTTATAACCTAGTTTTTATTTTAATTTTTAAGGAGTGTACCCTGCTCTCAAGAAAGAAATAAATATCTGGGCATTCTACCCGGTCGCACATTACAAAAAAAGAAAAATATAAAGAGAAATAATTATCTGGGCATTCTACCCGGTCGCACATAACGATTAAAGAAAAAATATATAAAAATAAATATGAAAAATTCAAATACCGGTAAACGAACTGATGAACTTAGAACTACGCTACTCTACTTAACTAAAGGGTGCTGGTGAGCTCCTCACAAAGTTTACATCGGCTAAGCCGATTGCACACATACCTTTTCCTCAGCCTGAAATATGTTAACCCTTTCGCATCTGCAGGGTTATATATGTCCCAGCAAAAGTACTTGGTATTTTTGTGAAATTGGGACATATATGTCCCAACACATACGACGAATGGGACACATTGGTCCCAGGGGATACTACCCAGCCCCCTCAAAACTTTAAAGATTTTAAAATTTTTTTTTTTACTCAAATAAACATAATAAATGAAAAAAAAACATGTAGAACTTCAAACAGAAAGCCGCTGCGAAAGGGTTAAAACATTACCTTAACAAAAATTCCTGCAGTTTTCGTTGTTCTAGCTTGGATATCTATTTATACCTTATTTGTACTTCGATTTAGCTTCTAAAACTCGAGATTATTATTAAGCACAAAATTTTCGCGGATGGTGAGCAGGGTCAAAATTTAACCGTTAGAGGACATTTTGTCTAGCTGCGAAAACCTCAATTCAAAATAGTGAAAATAAAAATTTTGCGAATTTCGCGAATGGTGGTCATGATCAAAATTTAACCGTTAGAGGACATTTTGTCTAGCTGCGAAATCCTCAATTCAAAATAGTGAAAATAAATTTTTGCAAATTTCGCGAATGGTGGTCATGGTCAAAATTTAACCATAAGTGACGACTTTATTTGGCGGCAAAATACACAACCAGAAGAAGCAAAAAAAAAATCATTTTTGTATTCAGATATGAGAATAAGAGAAAGAGTGTTTTTTCTAATGTGTAGGATGATGACCATAGTTATAGCGATGTCGCAATTTTTTTTCAGCGAAAGCTTAAGTCTACATAGTAGCTATACACACACCAAATTTCAATAAGCTGGGATGTATAGTAAAAAAGTGATCCACGAAAAACGTTAAAAATCGTGATTTTTGAAACTTCTGAACCACTTCCCACGACTCAAGAAGGGACTACGAAAAAAATTTGTATGCAGTTTTTCGGACATTTACCTGGTTCAAGTCCATGCCAAATTTCAATATAATATCTTTCATGGCTTAGGAGTAAATTACGAAAAACTAAAGTGTGACCGACAGACAGACAGACAGACAGACATGGCTAGATCGATTCCTCTTGTCACCCTGATCAAGAATATATATATATGTCTATATCTATCGCGACTTCTTTGGTATGTTACATACTCCGTGCCAAACTTAATATACCCTTTCCTTCGGAAAAGGTATAATAAAAATGAATTCTTTTTTTTTTATGAGCCAACATTCAGACGGTTGATTTATTACGTTACTAATTGTCAATAAATTAACAATTTGGTATTGGAAAGCGGAATAATTCGTCTTTTTCTAAAAAAAAATTAGGCTTCATATTTCTAGTAAAGACTAATTTTTTGTGGTCAGCAATGCAACAAGCTAAACAAATGGAACAAGAACGAGTTGTCAAATCCATATATGGAATGCATTTCCAAAGCTGTCCTTCAAGCTGTAACAACTTTTCTCAAGGATACAATGATTGCACTTGTTTCAACAACAAATTTATTCTCTGCAAAGCACACAAACTAATGAACCATTATAAATATTTAATTAGAAAAAAATAGTTAATTTTGATTGGTTATTGTATTTAAGTTTGTGATGACTCACATATTATTGATTAACGCGGGGTTGCAGTTTTTCGTTTAATTATGTTTTTCCTTGGTTTAATAAATGTTTAACCTCTAAAATGTGAAATCGTGTGGACGACGACAATGCACCGTGTGACGCACCTCTAAAATGTGCCATCGTGTGGACGTCGACAATGCACCGTGTGACACACCTCTAAAATGTGCAATCGTGTGGACGTCGACAATGCACCGTGGGACGCACCTCTAAAATACGCCAGGCAAAGTAATCGATATCAGCTGAAGGAATTATCGGACAATACATCGAACTAAGGAACTCATCGCTAGCTCGAAAAAGAGGATAAAAGCGCGAGCCGCACAGAAATCGCTCTCTTTTCCCAGTGATCTCCACGAAGTGAACATCGCCAGAAGGAAGACGCAACATTCGCATCTAACGAGAAGTTTGAGTCCACGTGTTGAAGATAGCAACGCCAACCGATAAGACATTTCGGAACGTTTTGAAACGTATGTAAGTATACTTGGTACACAGTATACGTGGGTAAGCATTTCGCCGAAACATAAATAGTGACGATCGTAGTTAGTGGTTGTGTCTGAAGGGAAATAGTGTTGAAATTGTCGTGCGTAACTCAGTGAGCGTGTCCGTGTGGATTAAGCGTTTGTACCTGTTCCACACATCCACGTTTCCCTGTCGTTGCCGTGACCCATTGCTCACGCACGTGTGGATTAAGCGTTTGTACCTGTTCCACGCGTGCATGCGTCAACTTTCTCGACGGACATTTCACGGACATTTATTCTTCATACGAGTGCATTCTAGGTCGGACGAACGTACGGCGGTTCGAGTTCGGTTGGAATTGTCCTGCGTAACTCAGTGAGCGTGTCCGTGTGGATTAAGCGTTTGTACCTGTTCCACACATCCACGTTTCCCTGTCGTTGCCGTGACCCATTGCTCACGCACGTGTGGATTAAGCGTTTGTACCTGTTCCACGCGTGCATGCGTCAACTTTCTCGACGGACATTTCACGGACATTTATTCTTCATACGAGTGCCTTCTAGGTCGGACGAACGTACGGCGGTTCGAGTACGGTTGGAATTGTCGTGCGTAACTCAGTGAGCGTGTCCGTGTGGATTAAGCGTTTGTACCTGTTCCACACATCCACGTTTCCCTGTCGTTGCCGTGACCCATTGCTCACGCACGTGTGGATTAAGCGTTTGTACCTGTTCCACGCGTGCATGCGTCAACTTTCTCGACGGACATTTCACGGACATTTATTCTTCATACGAGTGCATTCTAGGTCGGACGAACGTACGGCGGTTCGAGTACGGTTGGAATTGTCGTGCGTAACTCAGTGGGCGTGTCCGTGTGGATTAAGCGTTTGTACCTGTTCCACACATCCACGTTTCCCTGTCGTTGCCGTGACCCATTGCTCACGCACGTGTGGATTAAGCGTTTGTACCTGTTCCACGCGTGCATGCGTCAACTTTCTCGACGGACATTTCACGGACCTTTCTTCTTCATACGAGTGCATTCTAGGTCGGACGAACGTTCGGCGGTTCGAGTACGGTTGGAATTGTCGTGCGTAACTCAGTGAGCGTGTCCGTGTGGATTAAGCGTTTGTACCTGTTCCACACATCCACGTTTCCCTGTCGTTGCCGTGACCCATTGCTCACTCACGTGTGGATTAAGCGTTTGTACCTGTTCCACGCGTGCATGCGTCAACTTTCTCGACGGACATTTCACGGACATTTATTCTTCATACGAGTGCCTTCTTGGTCGGACGAACGTACGGCGGTTCGAGTACGGTTGGAATTGTCGTGCGTAACTCAGTGAGCGTGTCCGTGTGGATTAAGCGTTTGTACCTGTTCCACACATCCACGTTTCCCTGTCGTTGCCGTGACCCATTGCTCACGCACGTGTGGATTAAGCGTTTGTACCTGTTCCACGCGTGCATGCGTCAACTTTCTCGACGGACATTTCACGGACATTTATTCTTCATACGAGTGCATTCTAGGTCGGACGAACGTACGGCGGTTCGAGTACGGTTGGGATTGTCGTGCGCAACTCAGTGAGCGTGTCCGTGCGGATTAAGCGTTTGTACCTGTTCCACACTTCCACGTTTCCCTGTCGTTGCCGTGACCCATTGCTCACGCACGTGTTGATTAAGCGTTTGTACCTGTTCTACGCGTGCGTGCGTCAAATTCTGGCCAGACATTCGGCCGAGGTTTAACTCTAATAATACGGTGGAGTTCTGGAGGGACGTTAGGCGGTAGTTTATACCGACATCTCGCTACATACTGAGACGACGTCGTTGCGCCGTACACCTACGCTGAGAGAACATCATCATCGCTGGAGCCCAACACCTGCACTCAGCGACGGGCAGTAATACACCTATTTGATTTTAATTTATTTTGGGGCGGCCTTAAAGAAGCCGGTCCCTCTCTTTTAATAAACATCTTTTCTTACACGTCTAGTTTGTGTGTCTCCTTCAAATATAAATTTTTGTAAGAGACTGGAGTCTGGTTACTCGGCTGAGTAAATACCCCGGCTACGAAAAAGAGTTCATTACAATGGCGCCCGAGCAGGGACCCACAACAGACGAAAATCAAGAGAGTGGTAAAGTACAGCAAATGGGTGGTGCAGCGCAGACCTCGACACCACAGGCTGCTTCCGGCAGCACGTCGAAAGATACCATAGACTTAACAGCAACGAAGACGAAGTTACACATAGGATGGGTTTATAAGGTACGAAAGGAAGACTTAATACTTATTTGTGAGGAGTTCGGCTTGGATTCAACGGGTACGGTGGAAAAACTAAGGCAACGCTTAACGACTTACATTAGCGACACGGAACACGACGCAGCATCGTTCAGCCGTTTGTTGGCGATGGAGGCTCGATATTCCCGATGTAACTCAACCATCCCATCTCTGGCCCCGCTTTCGACCGCCACCATAGTGCCAAGAGAGGAACCACCACTGCCACCACAAGTCGTACCCCAGGCGGGCCCACCTCCACTCCGGACGACCAGTCAGGCTGCAGTCATAGACCAAGTAAGGAAGTGGGCCGTAAAATTTGATGGCTGCAGTGAACCTCTAGATTTTCTGGAGCGCGTGGAAGAGCTTGCGGAGGCATACGATATACACGGCGAGGCGTTAGTGAAAGCTCTGCCTGAATTGTTGACGGGAAAAGCCCTAATGTGGTACCGAAGCTGCGATCGTTTTACTCATTGGGAGGCGGTCAAAGGGGATCTCCTCACGATGTTTATGCCACGACGTTTCTTTCAGTCACTCGAAGACAGGATTAAGAATCGTAAGCAAGGCAGCAACGAAAAATTCACCGACTATGCCATCGCATTGCGGCATCTCATGAAATTGACTCCATGGTCCGAAGAAGAGAAACTAGACCGAATCTACGACAACAGCCTAGCTAGCTTACGGCTCTATGTAAAACGACATGAAATCAGCTCTATCACACAGTTCATTCAGCTAGCGGGAGACTGGGAAGGAGTTCAGGAAGATAATCCACCTAGCGGACCCATGGCACAACTATCGCCGACACCGCCGCGAAAGCACGTGACCTTCAAGCAGTTGGAGGCTGAGGAAACCACTAAGGTAGACGTGAAGACTGCTTGCTGGAAATGTGGACAGAAGGGGCATGCCCGCAGAGACTGCACGAATGCTCCCTATCTTTTCTGATGGGTGTGTGTTACACGAGGCGTACGTACTATCGACTGCTGCAAATCGGGAAACGGGGGCGGTCGCCCGCACAGTCGAGGCCAGCGAAGCGACCAAAGACCGGCCTCCCCTTCGACAACAAACTAGGACTACTGACATCAGACGGCCGCCATATACAAGCAACTATATACATTGATGGCCACTTAGCGACGGCGGTAATCGATACCGGTGCGACCCGAAGTTCCATCCAGTCTTCCATGGCAGACCTCCTACGCAAGCCGGAGAACTCAACCCCTGCAAACGTCGCCGTGTGACTTGCAGACAAATCCCCGACTAGAGTGAGAGAGGCCCTGCAAGTTCGAGTCACGCTTGGCGACAGGACCACCCAGATTAAAATTCTGGTCATGCCAGAGGCCATGGACGAAATAATTCTGGGAATGGACTTCCTCTCGGCGGTGGGTGCAACACTAGTGGTAGGAACTCAACGGTTATGCTTAGAAACCAGACGTACCGTACCACATGAACAACTTGGAAGAATGGAACTAGAAAGCAGCGCGGCAAAGGTGGAATCGGTCGAAGAATTCCTACAGTTCGAACTGGACCAGTTTAAGCAGTTGCCGAGTGTCTCGACGATAGCGACTCACAGAATTTTTATGAAGGACGAACAACCTCTGAAGCAACGGTATTATACCTACGACCCCGCCAAACAAAAGATTATCAACGAAGAAATTGACGAACTACTCAACAAAGGCTGCATCGAACCATCGAAGAGTCCGTATAGTTCTCCCGTCGTCTTAGTACCGAAGAAGACTGGATCGTGGAGGCTCTGTATCGACTTCAGAAAGATAAATGCGCACTCAGTCCCAGACGCCTACCCACTCCCTCGGATACAGCACATCCTCGATCGGCTGCGTAACGCAAAATTTATCTCAACACTGGATCTTAAAAACGGATACTGGCAGATTCCGATGGAGGCCAAAAGTAAAAAGTATACGGCGTTTACCGTACCAGGTCGTGGCATTTTCCAGTGGCGAGTCATGCCATTTGGGTTGCACTCGGCTCCCGCCACATTCCAAAGAGCATTGGATACCGTCATCGGGCCAGAACTGGACTCCTTTGCGTTTGCCTACTTGGACGATGTAGTCGTTATCGGTACATCGCTTGAAGACCATATGCGGAATCTCAAAGAAGTGTTCAGGCGCCTGCGTGAAGCCAATCTTCGCCTGAATATCGACAAATGCGCGTTCTTCCAGAAGGAGCTGAAGTATTTGGGGCACGTCGTCTGCGAGGAGGGTATCCATACGGATCCCGAAAAGGTGGAAGCCATTCGAGCACTCAGTCCACCGAAGAACGTCCGCGAGGTCCGGCAGTACTTGGGGATAGCTTCGTGGTATCGTCGCTTTGTGCCGAACTTTTCAACCGTAGTACAACCGTTAACCACTTTGCTCAAAAAAGGTAAAAGTGGCAGTGGTGCGTGGAGCAACAGCAGGCTTTTGAAACCCTGAAAACGAATCTCACCGAGGCTCCAGTGCTGACCTGCCCCAATTTGGAGGAAAAGTTTTATCTACAGACGGATGCGAGCGATTATGGATTAGGCGCTGTGCTAACGCAATTTCCCGGAGGACAAGAGAAGGTCATCGCTTACGCCAGCCGCGGCCTCAACCCAGCAGAAAGGAACTATTCTCCCACGGAAAAGGAATGCCTGGCGATTGTATGGGCGATCAGGAAGATGAGGGCCTATCAAGAAGGCTATCACTTCGTTGTTATCACCGACCACCTCGCTTTGAAATGGCTAAACTCCATCGAAAGTCCGTCTGGCCGAATCGCAAGGTGGGCCCTCGAACTGCAGCAATACCAGTTTGAGGTGCAGTATCGAAAAGGTAGGCTTAATGTCGTGGCTGACACACTTTTGCGCCAACCACTCGAATTCCTTGGCTCTACGACCACGGAAGACGTCCAAGACTGCCCTTGGATACAGCGGCAGAAGGAGAGGGTACAAAACTACCCCGAGAAGTACCCCGAATATTGTGTCGTAGAAGAAAACTTGTACCGACGTGAACCGACGCTGGAAGACAAGGGGGCAACGTCTCCGTGGAAATTTTGCGTTCCAGAACCTCAGAGGGCACGCGTGCTCCGGGAAAATCATGACGATGCGACCGCGGGACATCTAGGCATACAGAAAACCATAGCTAGGATCCGGATGCATTACTATTGGCCGGGTATGTACCGCGACATTCGACGATACGTACGATGTTGTCAAAGCTGCCAACGTTACAAACCAAGTCAACAGGCTCCGTCGGGGAAGATGCACACGATCCAGTCGGAAGGCCCATGGGATGTAGTGAGCGCGGACTTCATTGGCCCGTTACCACGTTCACGCAAAGGCCACAACATACTTCTCGTGTTTTGCGACAAGTTCACGAAATGGACGGAGCTGGTACCGCTGAGAAGGGCAACCTCCGAAACGCTCATACAGGCGCTACGTGACCGGATCCTATCCCGCTTTGGAACTCCACGAATTTTCATCAGCGACAACGGGAAACAATTCGTGAGTAAGGTCTTTAGAGAGGTATTGCAGGCTTGGGGTATTGAGCACCGTCTGACAGCGCCGTATACCCCGCAGGAGAACCCGACCGAGCGAACGAACCGTGTGGTGAAGACAATGATCTCTCAGCTCGCGGACAACGATCAACAACAATGGGATGCTCATTTACCCGAAGTGATGCTAGCACTGAACAGCAGCGTGGCAAGCTCCACCGGGTATAGCCCCGCTTATCTATGTCAGGCACGGGAATTGAGGCTCCCTAGAACCCTATTCGACGAAAAAGGGGTGGCAATCGACGAAACCCCCATGACTCCGGACGAATGCACTAGTCATCTGGTGGAGGTCTTTGGTGAAGTCAAAGACAACCTCGCAGCAGCAGAGCGGTTCAATGCAAAGCTTGGTCCCCGATATGAAGGACCTTACCGGGTAAAGACGTTCCCATCACCAGTCATAGCTCAACTTCAATTGGAAGGATCCACCAAGACTCGAAGGGCACACATCGGCGAACTTAAGGCGTACCACGGTGTACCCGATGACCCTGGCGAGAATTTAAAGGCTTAAGCTTTCGCATGCATTCCCTCGGAAATAAATATCTCTTATGTGTCATGTCATGTTGTCGTAGTCTAGAAATTTGTACCATTTCGTACCGCTGTTGCACCGAGCTGATTATGTCTCCTTTTATAGAGCTCTCAGATGCCGCGGCGACCACGCTCTGAACCGGACGAGCAGGCTGATAGGGGAAGGCCCCCGAAGAACACACGCATTGATCCCGAGGTCATCATAATCTCGGACGCTAGCTCAGAGTAGAGCGAAAGCAGCGGTGAAGCCTTCCTACGCCGCATTTCGGTGTCTGCGTCACCTCGACTCGAACAAGGGTCGGACCAAGAGGCGGTGGAATGTATTGGGTCATCGGGCGAGACCTCGACCTACGAAGAGATCTCACTATCCGGCGAATCTAGTAAGGCAAACAGTCGTGGAGCAATAAGTTACCCCGAATACGTAGAGCCGGCCCGATTTGTGCTCCGAAAACAGAGCACGATTAACACCGTCGTCCTAGACCGCACTCCAGACCAAATCGTTCGGGCTGAATTGAGTATCACCCACACCTACACCGTCACAGACGAAGCGTGGACACCTACTGACGGATTCCCAACCGGCTCGAGCGCTCCAGTAGTGCCTTATTCCGCAAACCGGGTGCAAGACAACGGACAACGTCGAAAACAGAGCCCCGTCGAGAGGGACTGATAACGAAGCCTCCTCCGTAAGCCCAATCGATATGGACCTTTCGGAATGGGAGCAGGACCTGGAAGACACGGTCGACGATCTATTTGGGTCACCTGCAGAGATCGAGTCCTTTTTGGACCACTTCTGGGCAGATCCGGAAAACCGCGTGGCCGAGACAACCGCGAGCACGCCAGACACTCCAGAGTTGGATCTAGACCACGTGCCACAACCGATCCGCGACGAATTCCGGGAGATCCAGTCGCGCTGGACGCCCGGACAAAGAATCCGATGTCCACGTCGGATGGGTGATGAGCGCTATTTCCTTACCATCTCCGCCCAGGGCAAAGTCAAAATAAGTCGCGCAAAGTAAAGGGGGGGTGTGATGACTCACATATTATTGATTAACGCGGGGTTGCAGTTTTTCGTTTAATTATGTTTTTCCTTGGTTTAATAAATGTTTAACCTCTAAAATGTGAAATCGTGTGGACGACGACAATGCACCGTGTGACGCACCTCTAAAATGTGCCATCGTGTGGACGTCGACAATGCACCGTGTGACACACCTCTAAAATGTGCAATCGTGTGGACGTCGACAATGCACCGTGGGACGCACCTCTAAAATACGCCAGGCAAAGTAATCGATATCAGCTGAAGGAATTATCGGACAATACATCGAACTAAGGAACTCATCGCTAGCCCGAAAAAGAGGATAAAAGCGCGAGCCGCACAGAAATCGCTCTCTTTTCCCAGTGATCTCCACGAAGTGAACATCGCCAGAAGGAAGACGCAACATTCGCATCTAACGAGAAGTTTGAGTCCACGTGTTGAAGATAGCAACGCCAACCGATAAGACATTTCGGAACGTTTTGAAACGTATGTAAAATACTTGGTACACAGTATACGTGGGTAAGCATTTCGCCGAAACGTAAATAGTGACGATCGTAGTTAGTGGTTGTGTCTGAAGGGGAATAGTGTTGAAATTGTCGTGCGTAACTCAGTGAGCGTGTCCGTGTGGATTAAGCGTTTGTACCTGTTCCACACATCCACGTTTCCCTGTCGTTGCCGTGACCCATTGCTCACGCACGTGTGGATTAAGCGTTTGTACCTGTTCCACGCGTGCATGCGTCAACTTTCTCGACGGACATTTCACGGACATTTATTCTTCATACGAGTGCCTTCTAGGTCGGACGAACGTACGGCGGTTCGAGTACGGTTGGAATTGTCGTGCGTAACTCAGTGAGCGTGTCCGTGTGGATTAAGCGTTTGTACCTGTTTCACACATCCACGTTTCCCTGTCGTTGCCGTGACCCATTGCTCACGCACGTGTGGATTAAGCGTTTGTACCTGTTCCACGCGTGCATGCGTCAACTTTCTCGACGGACATTTCACGGACATTTATTCTTCATACGAGTGCATTCTAGGTCGGACGAACGTACGGCGGTTCGAGTACGGTTGGAATTGTCGTGCGTAACTCAGTGAGCGTGTCCGTGTGGATTAAGCGTTTGTACCTGTTCCACACATCCACGTTTCCCTGTCGTTGCCGTGACCCATTGCTCACGCACGTGTGGATTAAGCGTTTGTACCTGTTCCACGCGTGCATGCGTCAACTTTCTCGACGGACATTTCACGGACCTTTCTTCTTCATACGAGTGCATTCTAGGTCGGACGAACGTACGGCGGTTCGAGTACGGTTGGAATTGTCGTGCGTAACTCAGTGAGCGTGTCCGTGTGGATTAAGCGTTTGTACCTGTTCCACACATCCACGTTTCCCTGTCGTTGCCGTGACCCATTGCTCACTCACGTGTGGATTAAGCGTTTGTACCTGTTCCACGCGTGCATGCGTCAACTTTCTCGGCGGACATTTATTCTTCATACGAGTGCATTCTAGGTCGGACGAACGTACGGCGGTTCGAGTACGGTTGGAATTGTCGTGCGTAACTCAGTGAGCGTGTCCGTGTGGATTAAGCGTTTGTACCTGTTCCACACATCCACGTTTCCTTGTCGTTGCCGTGACCCATTGCTCACGCACGTGTGGATTAAGCGTTTGTACCTGTTCTACGCGTGCGTGCGTCAAATTCTGGGCAGACATTCGGCCGAGGTTTAACTCTAATAATACGGTGGAGTTCTGGAGGGACGTTAGGCGGTAGTTTATACCGACATCTCGCTACATACTGAGACGACGTCGTTGCGCCGTACACCTACGCTTAGAGAACATCATCATCGCTGGAGCCCAACACCTGCACTCAGCGACGGGCAGTAATACACCTATTTGATTTTAATTTATTTTGGGGCGGCCTTAAAGAAGCCGGTCCCTCTCTTTTAATAAACATCTTTTCTTACACGTCTAGTTTGTGTGTCTCCTTCAAATATAAATTTTTGTAAGGGACTGGAGTCTGGTTACTCGGCTGAGTAAATACCCCGGCTACGAAAAAGAGTTCATTACAAGTTTATTATGAATATGAATAACATAAATGACCACAGTTATATGAATTGTATTGTTGATGTTGTTTATGGTTATAGCTCAAGTTTTTCACTTTAAGGTATTTCACAAATTCTTTTGGTGGACGCAGATTACCAAAACTGTCAAAGTATTCTTTAAAACCATCATTTTTAATATATACTACCCAATGCGTTCCTCCTCCATCTGCTGAATCTAGATTAATAATTCCACATTCGTTCTTATGGGGACGTTTTGGTACACCGAGAGAAATAAGAACTGTTAAATCAACCACTTAGAACAGTTAAAGTAGGAGTGGTCAAATTAACTGTATTCCCCGTTAAATGCACTGGAAAAGGAAGTCAAATCAACAGTTGAAAAATAGTCACTTTTTATGTTCAAGTTCGCTTTCGTTCACTTAGACGTATAAGTTCGCATTCTGATCAACCGTCTCCGAAGTTTTCAATAGCTCAGTTGTTTAAGCTGTGAGTTGACCGTCGTGAGATTCGGGGTTCTATCCCTGCTGGCGGCGGGAATTTTTCTGAATTTTTTTTTTTTAATTACAGTTTTTTTTTTTTTTTTTTTTTGTTTAGAGTGTAGTTGTTTTGGAAGACAAAAATTTTCTCCTAAATTTTTAAGATTTTAATTTATTTAATTTTTTTTTTTAATGGTTCATTTTCAAGCAAAAAATTTTGGGAGTGAAACAATTCCTTAAGCACGTTCCCCAAAACTTGAGCAACCATAAGCTCAAGTGAGCATTTTGACCAACAAATTAAATTCGTTCGTTTAGCGTAATGGTTAAGATGTTCGCCCAGCGAAGTGGAGGTCAGCGGTTCAAGGCTCGGCCGAGGCGAGAAAATTTAAAGAGATGAAAGAGAAAAAGATTTAAACAGAAACAAATAAATTAAGAAAAAATATAATAATTTAATAAAAAAAATAAAAAAATAATAATAAAAGAAGATAAAAAAAAAGTCAAAGCAAAAAATAAATTTTTTTTTCCCAGTCGCTAATGACAGTTGATTTAACCGCGAGACAGTTATATCAACAATCAGATAGTTATATCCCTATTGACTGTGTTTGTACTGTTGAATCGACCGCTACTACACATAAGCTAAGAATTAACGGTGAACTCGGTTATTTTAACCTGCTTTTTGAGTTAATATAACTACCTTTTTCTCTCGGTGTAAAGCCTTTTGAAATCACCTCTAAAGGACTGTAATTTCTTAGCATACTTTCTTATATCGTCTTCAGTTAAGGCCCTGTTGGGTAGCATCTTTATTAGTTTTTTGTGTACGGTTTAAGAAAGATACCATATCCTTTTCTATATGATTTCAAATAGAGCCCATTTCCAACCGCAACAGGTTCCTGAAGCTTTTGATTCTTTGCAGATATTACGTTTTTAATCAGGTTTGCAATTGACATTTCTCCAGATATAATTCCTCCAAGTTTCGAAATGCCTGCTAAAATTGGTATTAATGGTAAAAATCCCCCCACTTAGGGTACTGGGATAATGCGTGGGATTTTTTTTTTGGTTTGTCTCTTAAGTGACGATGATAGAGATTTTTCAGCAACTTGGATAGCATCATGTAAGTCAATGGGCATTGCCCTTTTCAATTCTCTTGTAGCTTTCTTGATTGCTGCCTTACAAATTTTTGTATGACATTCCTTCTTTTTCTTTACAGTTTTTTTTTTCTTCATCAGTTTATTCTTCTTCTTCTTTTGATTTTGCATGAAATTTGTGAGACTACCACCAAATTTTTATTTAGCTTTCATAGCGTTTGTGACAAACCAAGCGTTTGCTTTTTCTGTAGCACTCGCGTCAGTCGATTTAACTCTCTCCCAAGCTCTTTCCGGCGACATGACATAAGGCACAAATGACATAAGTCACAAAAAAAAAATGACATAAGGCCCAAAAAATAAAACCCAAAATTTTATGACAAGGCCCAAAAAAAAAAATGACACAAGACCCAAAAATTTCATGACGAAATTGTGCCTTATGTCATATGACATAAAACCCAATTTTAATTTTTAAAAATTTTTGGTACTTATGTCATACGACATAAGGCCCAAAAAAAAAAAAAAATGACACAAGGCCCAAAATATTAAATTCGAGTTTTTGTGTAACGTTGACCGCCGATATTTCGCAAATGCGGTCTTTCCGCAATTTTGCGTCTAAATTTCCTGGTGACGCTAATCTTTTCTATATAAATTTAATATGGTCTATCTCGATTGGTACTTGACGACGTCTGTCGGGTATAAAATAGAAAATACTCAAAAACTTTAGAAATTTTAATGTAGGACACAGACTTAATGTTTTACGCTATTGTGATGAGGGGGCTTCGCCCCCTGCTCGCTCGCTTCGCTCCGCTTCGCACCCCCGCTTTCTGCACGCGTTTTTTTAAATTCAACTTTTTGTGTAATTTTGACCGCCGATTGACCCATTGATTGACATTTACAACTTTTCGTGCATAAAGATCTAGTTTTTCCCCAACTTTTGCCCTGACCAAGGGCTTCAACCCCTTTTTTCCGCGTAGTCCGCGTGCCCATCTCCAATCCAGATTAATAAAATCAATGAACTCACACTGCCTCTTAAAACTAAAATTTCCAAAAATGACATAAGGCCCAAAAATTTGGGTTTTATGTCATATGACATAAGGTACAATTTCGTCATTTAATATTTTGGGCCTTGTGTCATATTTCTTTTTTGGGCCTTATGGCATAATGAAATAAGACCCAAATATTTTTATGACATAAAACCCAAATTTTTGGGCCTTATGTCATATGCCATAAAACCCAATTTTGTATGGAATTTTTTTGGGCCTTATGTCATTTTTTTTTGTGACTTATGTCATTTGTGCCTTATGTCATGTCCCCGCTCTTTCCACTAAATTCTTATCTGCTATATGACGATTTTTCAAGTCTTTGAATTTAGAATAGGCAATATCGTGTTCTCAACAGGCAGAATCCAACGGATCGATACCTTTATCTCCTCTTGCCAAAGGTTTTTGAAGCTTTGTGCCTGGACCGCAAAACTGATAGCCTAGTAAATGAAGTTCTATTGGTAGTTTATTAATAAAATTATTTATTAATCCTCTTACGACGACCATTCGTTTATGACTAATTGGCATTTTAGGGTGGACAATCATTTAAAGACTTATACTTTCAATATGTTATAATCAAAACAATGATCAAAATCAATCTAACTGAAAAGGTATAAAAGCATCATTTTTATAGTTTAAATTTTAGTTGAATGGAAAAATGCGTTTCGTAAAATAGCAGAAGAATATTTTAGTGAAAAATTTGGATGTAAACATAAATCCAAATGTTAATTCAACACAACCGCGACAAAGCTCGTTGTTACCAAACACAATACGAGCATTAATTGTTGGACCATCTAATTGTGGGAAAACTAACGTTATGTTGAGTCTTATTGAAAGTCCCCATGGACTTAGATTCAAAAATGTATACTTGTATTCAAAATCATTACATCAGCCTAAATATCAGTATTTAAAACAACTTATGAATCCTATAAAAATAATGGGACTTTTAACCTACTCTGAAAATGATGAAGTCATAGCTCCAGAAAACGCTAAACAAGACTCAATTTTTATTTTTGATGATGTTGCATGTGAGAAACAAAACAATATAAGAAATTATTTCTGCATGGGGCGGCATAACAATATTGATTGCTTCTATCTTTGTCAAATTTACACTCGAATACCAAAACATTTGATTCGCGACAACGCGAACTTAATTATTATATTCTAGCAGGATGAAATGAATATACGTATTTGAAATTACGAAATTTGTGGAGAGTGTTGGAAGGATAAGCATGGGTTTTTCGGTATTAACAAAGACGACTCACTAACTAATGGTCAATAAAGGAAGGGCTTCAATGTATTCATTCATCTATAAAAGTAATGAAGACAAACAATAAAACATTCAGTCTCAAAAAAAGGTTTTATTAACTGCAGAGCAGCAGACGCAACAGTAATATCATGTAAATTAAATGACTCAGTTCATGAAGAAAAAATACGTCTTTTCAACAACAATAACAACAACAACAATCACAGCTGCTATATAAACAGACCTGTTTTCAATAGAACAGATCTGTTTCCAATAAACAGACCTGTTTCCAATAGAATAGATCTGTTTCCAATAAACAGACCTGTTTCCAATAGAACAGATCTGTTTCCAATAAACAGACCTGTTTCCAATAAAACAGATCTGTTTCCGATAAATCAGAAAAGTATTCCAGATCCACCGTTGGAATATGATTGATCGAATGAGTCATGAAAGTGACCGCCTTAAATCATTTTACAATTGGCCATTAGAATGGTTGGGAATGAGAAGACTGGCACAATTTGGACTGTTTTACACTGGAACGAGTGATATTACAAAATGCTACTTTTGTAATATTGAAATATCTAAATAGCAACTGGGAGATGATCCTCTAACAGTGCACATACGTTGGTCACCGTCTTGCCCATTGATATGCTTAAATCAAACCTACAATCATACTATTGATCACAATGAGGTGTATTCAATCATACATATATCGAGAATAATTTTCCAATTAAAAGTTTAAATAAGTAACAGGTGTTGTAACAATTATATATTCCAAAACGAGCTTAGTAAAATCTCACAAATTGTTAATAATTTATTACAACTTAAAACTATTGTATCTGATTGAAATCAATAAAAAATAAAAACGATAAACACGTCTAGTCATTATCGATACTATAAAGGTCATTAACAATCCTAAAGTACTTTAATTTTCATTTCTATTTTCAATGATACTGGTTCGTTGAAAAAACGGATGAAAAATTGTTAAAGAACATTATTCAGACGAGAAAAATCTTGAAGGATAAGTTCAATGCCATCAAAATTAATGAGCAAGGTGTTGCCGAGAGTCTTGAAAAATCATTTCTTCCCATCACTACACCAATTAAAGATCTACTTACAAAAACTAAAGTTAAAAACGAAATATTAAACAATTTTAATGAAAAATCTAAGCTAGCAGAAGAAAATAATTCTACTTTTAATAAAAAAGGATTGATTGGGAAAAAGGTGGCTTTCAGTAATAGAAGACCGAGCCGGAGTAGATTTAGAAATGAAAGACCAAACCGCAGTAGATTTGAAAAATATAATTTATTTAACATAAAATCAAGCACACCGCTTAAAAATTTTTAACAACACCACCATCATCGAAAATGTTGAAAATGAGACTCCAAGCAGCAGCAAAGATCAGTTTTTTTAGCGAAGATGAAGAACAAGAAAGTCATATAGAAACACTTAACCGAAGCTATGAAGAAAAGGATGAGGAGAAAATTAAGAGTGCAAGTAGTACGTTGAGTTTTGAAAGACTAGAAAAGCAAAATAATCTTGATACTCAATTTGGTTTGCGTAAAAGACTTGATGATGGACATTGAATGTTTGGAGATTCAAAATTAACCTGAAATAATTCTAAAGAGTTTCAGATTGGAAATGAACATTTTACAATGACAACGGAGCTCTATCAGTTAATGTTTTATAAATCTCCTCAATATTATGAACAATCCGATCTTGACCTCTATCAGCATATTTTATTAAAAACCAATGCATATTAACGTGGCTACACATCAGACGGAAAAATAAATGGCAACAAAGGTCAAAAGTATACCAAAATTATTCGTAAGTTAATCCAAGATGTAGATCATGAGTCAAGCCCAAGCAAACCAAATGTGAAAAAAGAAGGATTTGGATTGATGAAATTATATTCTACCCCAACAAACTATATATATTAGGACGATCCTAATGAATTAGTCAATCGTCTGAGACTGCTCTTGTCATCACAGTCAGCTGGACATAATAATCATAATAACGAATTTATTTTAATTATTTAAGAGCTCAAAGAATCTAATATAATCGTATAATGGGCGTTGACAAATTTGGTCGATATAATACAATTAAAAATTCAAATAACTTTAGTCCGCCATTGACTGTTGGTAAGGATGCTTGCTTCAATGTCCATTTCCATCGCATTAAAAATCTAAAAGATCCAATAGGAGATCAAGACGCTACAACCAAGAATTTCGTTAATTTCAATTTTAATGTGTTTTGAACTGAACTTCAGAGTTCGATTGAAGCTCATGAGAAGCACAGCAATACAGAAGTTGAAGCTATTTAAAATAAAATTAAATCTAATGAAAACATTATTGATGAGAACTTTAAGTCATGTATGGAATACATTGAAAAACGTCTAGACGGTAAGGAAAGTGTTTTGTTTTCAATGATTTCAAATGTAATAACACAAATTCTTCGAAAAAAAAATATCACGGAAGGAGCACAATCGTCCACAGTATGAGTCGCAGTCAAATAGTTCAGGAGCTACATAGACAAGCACGACGAAACTTTGGACGTAGAGCAGTCATCATAAAAGGTCTCGATGATCTTTGGCAAGCTGATTTGGTTGAAATGGGTAGCTATGCTGCTCACTATAAAACCTACCGTTATCTTCTTACAATCATTGACACATTCTCAAAATTTGCATGGACAGTTGCACTGCAATCTAAAACAGCTGCAGACGTCATCAAAGCAATGAAAAATATCTTGGAACGTAACCGAAAACCTAAAAATTTAAAAACAGATGATGGAAAAGAATTCTTTTACAAGGACTTTCAAAATTTAATGAAACAAAATAAAATTAATCAGTATTCGACCTATAGTACATTGAAAGCGTCAATTGTCGAACGATTTAAAAGAACTCCAAAAAATATGATGTGCAAGGAGTAACGCAATCGTGGATCATACAAATGAATTGATGAATATACTTTAACTGAGAAATACAATAATACAGTGCATAGAACTATAAAAATTGCACCAAATGATGTTGATTCTTCGAATGGAGCTTTAATTTTACAAACAGCTTACAATCATCTTAAAATCTACGATAAACCAAAATTTCATGTGAACGATTATGTACGAATAAGAAAATATAAACATATTTTTGAGAAGGGTTACACTGGACAACGGAAATTTTTAAAATAAATAAAATTCAAAATACCGATCCATGTACCTACATACTAGAGAACTGTTCTGACCGCAGGAATGGGTCGAACGCTATTCGTCTCAATAAAAAGAAACCGTGACCGATCGCAATCGATCCAAATTCATTTACTTAATTCGTAACTTTATTTATAATAAAAAAGGAAAGTGCAACAAGACTCGTGCCGTCTTAATCCGTTCCGCACATTATTCCGAGTGCCGACAAAAGAGAAAAACATTAGGAGCCAAAAACGAACAACAAGAGTTGCCATGAATATTGAAAAGGAGTAGTTAATTTTAAAAGAATAATAGTAGATTACTACACTTTCCCCCTTCTTAATATTGCAAACGATGTACTGGTTTCCGGTGCCTCTCCGAACGTCTTATAAGCGGTGACTCTTCAGCTGTTTCGTTCGACTGGTTACTGGTAACTGGGGCGGCTGTTGAGGGCCGGCTCGGCGAACGAAGCTCGGGCGAAACGACATTTGTGGTTGTGCTGTCGTTAGGCTGTACCATTTCGAGATCGCAATCGACTTCTGCTTGTTCGTCTGAAGATTTATCAGCCGCTCTTGGATCCCTTGCTAATTTCATTTGGTTTTGATGACGCCTCATGGGGTACGATGGTGTTGAAATTACATACATCATTCGGCCCAATATTTCTGTGATATTCCCACGTATCCAACGCTCTCTGCCCGTAAAATTTCGCACATATACCTGCTCACCAATTTTAAATTTAGTTTGTTCTCCGATAGGTTGATGAGATTTTTGAACCAGTGCCGACATCAGTGTGCGTGGTTGCCTCCCGTGTAGCAATTCCGCTGGTGTTTTACCAGTTGTTGCATTTGGTGTCGTTCTGTAAGTAATAAGATATTTGAGCAATTCCGACTCCTTATGACCGGTTTCTTTTATAAGTTTTGTAAATGCTTCTTTGAACGTTCTTACGAAACGCTCCGCTAAACCATTTGATGCTGGATGGAAAGGGGCGCTCGTTAAATGCTGAATGTTGTTGAGTTCACAAAATTTTCGAAACTCTGTTGATGTTAGCTGTGTTCCATTATCTGAGACAAGAGTTTGTGGAAGACCTTCAATCGCAAAAAATTTTTGTTATTCAGCTATCGTGGCTTCGGAAGTGGTGGACTTCATTTTAATTACGTACGGAAATTTCGAGAATGCACAAACTACTATCAACCACATTGAACCAAAAAAATGGACCAGCGTAGTCTAAATTAACGCGTTCCCATGGTTGTTTTGACTCTGGCCAAGGTGCATACTGTCTTTTGGGTTGGTTAGCCGATTCCAAACAGGTGGAACATCCTCTGCATACGCTTTCTATGTCTTGATCGATTCGAGGGAACCACACATAACGCCTTGCTATTTGCTTTAGCCTGGAGATGCCCCAATGACCTTCATGAAGCATTTTTAAGATCTGTTGCTGTAGTCCTTTAGGTATGACCACACGCGTAAACTCCGTTTGCAGTAAGACGACACCGTCCTGAAATGTGAGTTGCCATCTACGCTCAAAATACGGTTTCAAATGGTTCTGAGTGCTGCTAAGCTTTCTTGGCCAACCATTTTATATCATCTTTATTACATGTTGTAAAGTTTCATCCTTTTCTACGTAGCGAGCAATTACTGTTGCATTAATAGGAGTGCCCTCTATAGCCATTGTATTGATTTCTTGTACGTCCCATAGATTATCTTCTTTTGAATCAAAGTCGGTGTCTGCTCCAACCGGGAGTCTCGATAGCGCATCTGCATTCATGTGTTGCGACGTGTGGCGATACCGAATAGTATAGTCGTAAGCTTGAAGGGTTATAGCCCACCTCTGTAGACGATGTAATATCATCACTGGAAGCTTTTTCGTGGGATTGAAGATAGTGGTTAACGCTTGATGATCGGTGATCAGTTCAAAATGTCTTCCATACAGGTACTGATGAAACCGTACCACCCCAAAAATAATAGAGAGCGCTTCTTTTTCGATTTGCGAATAGTAAGCTTGGCTATTTGTCAGTGTCCTCGACGCAAACGCAATTGGTTTCTCGTCTCCATTTGGATAGCGATGAGATATAACGGCACCCACACCATGATTCGATGCGTCAGTTGCCAAGATAACAGGAAGCTTGTTGTCATAGTGTACCAGCAGCGCCGCCTTAGCCAAGTCGTTCTTTAGCGTGTCAAACGCCTGCTGTTGCTCGGGACCCCAATTGAATTTCACGGTTTGCCTACGTAAAGTATTCAGTGCAGAAGCCTTTGTCAAAAAATTACCAATGAACTTGTTGTAATAGTTGAGTTTACCGATAAATTATTCTACCTCCCTAATTTTTACAGGTCTTGGCATCATCTTAATCGCTTCTACACGCTTGTCTGATGGTCGTATTCCTTCAGAATCTATGATATGTCCTACATATTCAATTTTATAAGTTGCTAATACGCATTTCTCAAAATGACAACGTAAACCGAATTTTTCTAATCGTATGAAAAATTTTCGAACGTTTGAAACATGTTCCTTTTCGGTGCGTCCTGTGATAACTACATCATCAAGATAACAAGCGCAACCCGATATGCCACTGACTAATTCCTCAATAAGTTTCTGGAATAATCCAGGAGCACTAGCTATTCCAAGGGGTAATCTCTGGTACTGGGATAATCCGAAGGGAGTATTAATCACCAGGAACGTCTTCGATTCGTCAGTCAATGGAATTTGGTGGTAAGCTTCTCTTAAATCAAATTTTGAAAAATATTTTCCTCCTTGGAGTTTCTGAAAAAACTCCTCTACTTTAGGAATAGGATACCTGTCTATGTCTATTTGTGGATTTATCCCAACTTTGAAATCTCCACACAATCTGATTTTCCCATTTGGTTTACGAACAGTGACAATGGGGGCTGCCCATTCACTTGAATTTATCGATTTCAAAACCCCCGCCTCGACTAATCTATTAATTTCGGATCTCACGTCTTCATATTGTGCGAAAGGTATCGAATAAGGTTTACTAAATTTCGGTATGGCGTTCGATTTCAATTTTATGTTTGCCTTAAACAACTTACAATAGCCCTTTTCGTTTTTAAAAATATTTGGAAATTCCTGAACAAGTGCGTCAAGCGCTCCCGATAGCGACTGCAATGATGCCTGACCTGAAGGAGAAAAAGATATATTATTACATTGCATAAAATAAGGAACCGATACATTGAACTTTAACTTGTAGAACCAGTCTATTCCGAGAATATTTGTCGCGTTTTCGCAATCCGCCACCAACAATGGTAATTTTTCGTTAACCTCACCGCACTGAACCGTCACATGAACAACGCCCTTTACTGGGATGTTTGAGCCGCCGTATACTTTCAGCTGCTGATTTGTAGTAGAACATAATGGTTCGCCAAGCCTACGATAGCCTTGAGAGCCGATAACGGAAACTGAAGCTCCGGTGTCCACTTGGAATTCCATCAGCTAATGGTTTACCTTCAACTCGACCATAATCTTCTCCTTCGAATTTTCACTAGCATAGACGACATTCAGCGAGCTGACTTCTTCAAAAGTGGATTCTCCTTTTTCATCGATCGCATTCACTGCGTTGGTTTTTTGTTGATTACTTCCCTTTGTAGCAAACATACAAACAGACGCGATATGTCCAAGTTTGGAGCATGAGTTGCATTTTGTTTTGTTTTTGTAATGATAGCACTCATTACGAGTATGAGAAACAAAACACTGAGGGCACCATTTGTATGACTGAGTATTCGATGCCCTGTTATAATTGTTATTCCTCGTTTTTTCGCTGTCCGTAGCTTAAGAATGATTTCCTTTGTTTTGACTGTTTGCCTTTCCACCCTTAACATAATTGATTGATGCTGATTCGGCCTCTTTAATTTCAGAACAGGCCCGAACAGTCGTCTCATAAATAGAAGCAATTTGCAAGACTTCTTCCAAAGATGGATTTGTTCTTTGTAAGGCTGCTGTTCGCACTCTCTCATGTGGAAAATGGATGACTATCATACCACGGATTTTACTTTCTGCGTAAGACTCCTGACAATTATCTTTTTCACACCTGAAGAGGCAGTCTTTAGCAGCTCCCTTCAATTCCGCCACCCACTCGCTATAAGTTTGTTTCTCTTTCATCGTGGTACGGTAAAATTTGAAACGGGCGCTTAATACATGCACCTTTTCTACGAAATGCTCAGTGAGAGTTGTTGTTATCTCCTTAAATGTCTTTTCTTTGACCTTGCCGTCAAAAAGCTTTTGTAAAAGCTCTAAGTTCTCTGAACCTATCCAGCTGAGTATGCATGCTCTCTTTGTGCCGTCCTCAATGACCTTGTGCGCTTCGAAATGCTGTTCCAACTGTAACAGATATGTGCTCCATCGATCGTTCGATTTATTGAACGCAGGGAAATTTGGTATTGATGTGAATTTTCGATCGTTATCATTTCGTCCTTCCTTTAGAAGGTCTTGCACCAAACGTGTGTTAGATTCCATTAAGCGTTGAATAAACTGCTAATTAGTCGTCTGAATATTTTGAAGCAATGTCTGCATCATTTGCTCTGATAAAGCCATTTTAATTGAAATCTGGTGACCCCACCACGAAACGTACTCCACGTCACTTTCCTAGTTTATGATGAACGCAGCTCTTGCGGACTCACGTGTTTTTTTTTTTCTCCAACTCGTCGCCAGTTGTTCTGACCGCAGGAATGGGTCGAACGCTATTCGTCTCAATAAAAAGAAACCGTGACCGATCGCAATCGATCCAAATTCATTTACTTAATTCGTAACTTTATTTATAATAAAAAAGGAAAGTGCAACAAGACTCGTGCCGTCTTAATCCGTTCCGCACATTATTCCGAGTGCCGACAAAAGAGCAAAACATTAGGAGCCAAAAACGAACAACAAGAGTTGCCATGAATATTGAAAAGGAGTAGTTAATTTCAAAAGAATAATAGTAGATTACTACAAGAACTATCAGGGTCATATTGTCAAAGGTGCTTTCTAAAAGGAAGAGCTGTTAAAATCTCGTTATCCTCATACATATTTAGTAGAAAAAGTTATTAAGAAACGAGATAATAAAGTGTATGTCAAATGGTTGGGATTTTCATCTCATCACAACTCATGGATTAATTAAGACGATATACTATAAAGAGAAGTCTAATTTTCTTAATTGGTTCAGTTTAATTTTCTTATTCAAGATGTCAGTAACATTAACTTTGACTGGAAATTCATCAATTCTCACGGCAAATTATTTTCCTCCCATAGAGCTTAACCGGGACTATATTTGTGAGCTCAATGATTTTCATACCTATTACTCAGTGCCGAATTTTGATGAAACCAATAATATTTTTCATATTGGCGATGAAAAAATTGTGCTTCCTATTGGTTCATATGAATTTGATGACAATGCGAAATATATTATCGAAGAGTATGAAACTCTTGACAGACATACTCCTGGTGCTTCACTAGAAATATATGCAAATAATAATAAATTAAAAGCTGAAATCGTTTCTTCACACGACACAATTTTCTTTGATAAAGAGCAATGCTTCGGATCATTATTAAGATTTCCGAACCGAAAACTTGAGCCTAAGAAACCTCATACTTCAGACAAAAGTCTTATGATAACACAAAACAATGTTGTTCGTATTAAGTGCAATATTGTGGGTGGCTCGTATTTAAAAAGTGTACCGGCACACACCTTACACGAGTTTTCTATAAATGTAAAGCCTGGATATAAAATAAACATAACTCCAAACAATGTGATCTATTTACCTGTGACCGTCAAATAGATAAGTTCAATCGAAGTACGACTTGTCAACGAAAACGGTACATTAATAAATTTTCGAGGAGATACGATAACATTACGCTTGCCCTTGAAACCTTTTGAATAAAACTATGATTATATATAATAAATATATTACGAAAGACGGTCCTTCTACCAGTTTGATTACAGCTCTTAAACGTAACACATCAACTGTTACTGCTGCTGCTGTTGTGGCTAAACGAAAATTAAGAAAATCATTTCAACAAAAAAAATCCCTCAGCGTTGGAAATAAAAACTGTTTACAATCATTAGGATATATATTGAAGACAAATAAAACAATTCAAAATGATTGATATATTGAAAATTAAAGAACAGCCTGTCTTCTATGATGCCATTACAAAGAAGGAATATCATACATATCAACCATATTTACAATCTTTTAGTAACAATGATGAAAAACGTATTGCAATTCAAAACCAAGATGTTTACATTCTGCCCCATTAAAGCTTTTTGTACATTGAACGCTTTATTACAATTAGAGAAGCGAGAGCAGTACCAAAAGGAGTTAAATTTCGAAATAATGCTGTTTCACATTTATTCAAGGAAATACGTTATGAGTTGAATGGCATTGAAATTGATCGAACACGATGCTTAAATCAAACCACTTAAATTAAAAATCTTGTGTTTCTTAACCCTAATGCCAGCACAATGTTGGAAAACGCTGGTTGGACGCTAGAGGAAAACATTCAACCAGCTAGTGGACATTTCAATTTTTGTGTTCCACTTAAAATACTTATGGCTTTTGCCGAAGACTTTAACAAAATTATAATAAGTTCCAAACATGAGCTTATCTTATTGCGCTCTAGATCGGATAGTAAGGCTTTCTTTGCCACAGATGCGGTTGCAAAAATTCAGGCAATCAACTTCCAGTTGCAGAATGTATCATGGAAAGTTCCACACATTCAGTTATCCGATGAAGCAAAACTAAAAATCTATACCACTATCAAAGATGATACTCCTCTACCCATTGCATTTCGAACATGGGAATCACATCTTTATCCAGAGCTTCTACGAGGTCAAAATCATACATGGAATATAAAAGTTGTAACACAAATTGAACGCCCTCGCTTTATTCTTGTTGCATTTGAGAATGATGAAAAATTTACTGCTTGAAATTTGACTGACTTAAAGGTACAACTTAACTCTGAGACATATCCTTATGATGATTTGAATTTAAATTTGTCTCGCGATCGATATGCTCTCCTATACGATATGTATACAAGATTTCAACAGAGCTACTACATGATTGATCCACAGCCACAGCATCGCGAGAGAGCTTTAAAAATAATCCAATAATCGTCATTGATACATCTTATCAACATGAACGTATTAAGACTGGTGCTCTTGATATTCGTATAGTGTTTACAACAAGTGCCAACGTTAGAGCAAACACTTCTGCATACTGTGTTCTAATACACGATCGACTTTCTTCCTATAAACCATTGTAAAGCATATGTAATATTAATCATAAATTTACATAGTGTGTAACAATCTTTTTTTTCTGCCGGGGTATGTCTCAGTTTAACCAGGGTTCGTTACAAGAAATTTTCTTCGTAGATGATGAACAGTAGACGCGGTAGCTCTGCTGTAGACTTCGTGCTTTTATTAATCTTCTTAAATTCTATACATTTCTTTTTCTTACAATACTAAACAATTCTTTAACATAATAAAATAATGAAATATGCTGTTGAGGGTTAATTTCTTCTCCTCGGACGGTATAGGCGAAGTCAGCGGGCTGCGGTGCGCGGTGAATCCTTCGTGTTCCTAGTCCAGCGAAAAACTCGTAACTCGATCGAGGAGGTGTTGCTTCTCGTGTCTCGCTTGATTAGGCGGTATAATTCGAGCCGGAGTCAATTAAATGATGAATACGGTAGCTGGGTCGAGTAGGCGGTAATGCTTGTGCCTAAGTCAGTTAAACGGCGAGTCTTGTCTTGGGTACTTTAGGCGATACAACTGTTGCCTAGGTCAATAAAACGGTGAGTTCTCGTAGCTCGGTAGATTAGGCGGTAAAACCTGAGCCTAGGTCATTTAAACGATGAGTCTTGTGTCCAGTTCAATTAGGCGGTATAACTCGTGCCTAAGTTAATCAACGTGTCTCAGTCAAGGGAGCGTCGTGGCTAATGTCCCGTCGACTTAGCGTCACGGGCGTATCGGGGTAGCTTGTACAATAGGCGCAACTGCATTCCAGCTCGAAGCGACTATGTCAAAGCTAGTACTGGGGCGCAGTTATTCCATAGCACGACTGCGTTTCAGCACGGGGCGCTATTGTCTAACCGAATCCCAGGGCGAGGGCAGCGAAATGTCTATGCGGGATCTGGGGTAACTTTTACAAAGGCGCAACTGCGTTCCAGCTCGAAGCGACTATGTCAAAGCTAGTACTGGGGCACAGTTATTCAATAGCACGACTGCGTTTTAGCACGGGGCGCTATTGTCTAACAGAATCCCAGGGCGAGGGCAGCGAAATTTCTTGGCGGGACCTGGGGTAACTTTTACAAAGGCGCAACTGCGTTCCAGCTCGAAGCGACTATGTCAAAGCTAGTATTGGGGCACAGTTATTCAATAGCACGACTGCGTTTCAGCACGGGGCGCTATTGTCTAACTGAATCCCAGGGCAAGGGCAGAAATCAATAGGAGCGACTGCGTTGCAGCTCGAAGCTACTATTGATTTTAGAAAATTACTATGCGAGAACAGATCAATAGGAGCGACTGCGTTGCAGCTCGAAGCTACTATTGCTTTAGAAAATTACTATGCGAGAACAGATCAATAGGAGCGACTGCGTTACAGCTCGAAGCTACTATTGCTTTAGAAAATTACTATGCGAGAACAGATCAATAGGAGCGACTGCGTTACAGCTCGAAGCTACTATTGCTTTTAGAAAATTATTACCACGCGTGATCTTCTATGCGAAGTGCTTTGATCGACTGCTAGTCAGAAGATGATCAATCTTCGTCGATTGCTCTCCTTTTATAGCCACCAGAGGGCTAAATGTTGCACTGTCTGCGATAGGTACTTGGTGTAGCGAGTATTCGGAATTCGCTCAGCTGACGGGGATCGTGTAACCGTTTGGGCTCCTAATGCCACATGGCGTTTTGTTTGATTGATCGCCTTGGCTCCTAATAGGATTTACTTGATTGGTTTTTTTCTTTTCCTTCGCTTTTGAAATTACTTATTTAAATTTTTTTTTTTTTTTTTTTTTAATTTTTTTTTTGTTTTCTTTCTTCTGTGTTTTTTTTTTTTTAGTCGTAAATGAACAAAGTAATAAAAAAAATAAAACAAGCCTCTAAGAAAAATAAATAAATTTAGTTCAACCTTAAACTATTGGATTTTGCTAGAAGCAAATTTGTCGCTAAAAATTTGCTTCGTTGCATTCCCCCCCTACTTTTGGTTAAATGGGAAATGGCTGACAGTGCCATCGCGGGCGATGATGATCTTGAATGCCCTCCCATCAATGTCTCGGATGGCCTGGCGTCGCTGGTTCGGCCGTCGCTTGATGGTTGCTGCCACGTTTTTTATTTTGTTTTCCAGGTCCCCCTTCGGCTGGTCCCTCTCCTCCAGCTCCGGAAACTCTCCGTCCAGACTCAGGACATCTTCGTCCCTTACCTGGGGTGGTTTGGTCTTCGTAGTCACCAGTTTGGGGCGCGAGTGCTTCCTGGTGCACGCCTCCAGGCCGGGAGCGCTTGCGAATGGCCTCTTCCTAGTGGTCGTCTTTAGTGCCCGTTGCTCCCCTTCGCTCTCGTCCGAGTCCGAGCCGAAAATGTAGGCTTTTAAAGCTCGGTCGCCGAGCCCCTTGAGAGCTTCTGGAAGCTCTGGGGATGCTGAAGCTTTCTGTTGGTTCTGGTGGAGCGCGCGGGGGCGCTGGTGGAGCTTGCGGTGGCTCTGGGGGTGCTTTACGTGTTTTACGTGGAAAATTATTTAAAAATTTTATTTCCCGACGCTCGGCCTTTATCTCTTCCATTCTTCTAAGGAAGTTTTCGCGGGCGACCGCATACTTTTCCGGCTGGTTCGTCTGTTGTGCTCGAGACATGATGATCGAGTGTGTATGGTATTGTTTTCAGCTCGTCTTTTATAACCTGAGCTGCCTGGGCAACTGAATTTTATTTTATTGCCGAAAAAAAAAATATGCTGTAGCCTGTGGTCCTTTTTTTTGTTTGTTTCTTTTCCTCTTTTTGTTCTTTCGCTGTCTGTGGTAGAAGAATTCTGCCTATAGCCTGGTCTCGTTTGCCTCTCCTTCTTCTCCGTCCTCCTCCGTGCTGCCTTCTAAAAATGCTTTTAGTTGCGTGATGTGCGCTGTCCTTGTCTTTCCTTGTTTCCTTAGTTTCACCAGTACCGGTGATATGAACTGTACCACTTGATAAGGGCCCTCATACTTCGGGGCGAGCTTAGCTGCAAATTTGTCTTCAGCTTTTGACAAAGGGAATGTTTTTACCAGAACCTGATCGCCTAGCCTTGGTCTCCAGTCTCTTCGTCTGAGGTTGTAATGCCGCGCTTGTTCTTGGGTTGCTTTTGCCTGATTCTGCCTCACAAGCTTGAAGGCTTCCTGGAGTTCTTTGGCCCACTCAGGGATAGATGGGCTTGGAATTTCACCTCCCGAGGGGTGCTCGTCGTATAGTTGTCTAGGCAGACGTGGCTCGCGTCCTTGGGTTAGAAAGGCAGGAGTGTACCCTGTGCTTTCCGACACGCTGCTGTTGATGGCAGGAGAGAATTCCGGTATTAAGTTATCCCAGTGATTGTGCCGAGATCCCGCGTACTGTGCTAGCATGGTTTTAATGGTGCGGTTAGCCCTTTCCGTAAGATTTTCTTGGGGGGTATATGGTGCAGTCTTTTGATGTTTGAGTCCCAGGCTTTCAAGAAAAGTGACAAACTTACGACTGGTAAAGGCTGTTCCATTGTCTGTGATCAAGGTGGTGGGGATGCCATACCGAGCGATTATTCGTTCCCTTAAAGCCCTTTGCACCACCTCCGTGGTGGCAGCTCTGGTTGGGATTAACTCAGTCCACTTAGAGAATTTATCGAAGAACACAAGGAGGTATTTGTTTCCATGTGTAGAGCGCGGCAGGGGGCCCATAAAGTCGGCGCAGAGTACCGCCCATGGTTCTTCAGCGACATGTGTGAGCATACGCCCGGCGGGCTTATGCTGTTGGTGTTTATATTGCTGACAACTGGCACATTTTCTCACGTAGGAGCGCACGTCCCTGTGTAAACCGGGCCAGTAGTATCTTCTTGCTATTCCATAGATGGTTTTCTTGATGCCTAAGTGACCGGCGGTGGGGTTGTCATGATTCTCCGCGAGTACCCTTGCACGGTCCGTCCGAGGTACACACAGCTTCCATTTACAGTGGTCGTCATCCCCCCCGATGACGGGTAAGTATCGAAATAGTTGGTTGTCCACAAGTTTATAGTCTTTGAATTTTTCTGGCTGTTCCTGCACGAGTTTTATTCTCTTTTCGACCCACTCGGATATGCTGTTGGTTTTAGCATTCAGGTCCCCGGTGACCACTTGACATGCAGTTTCCAGTGGTTGTCTTGAGAGAGCATCAGCGACAACATTGTGTTTTCCCCGCCTATAGTGGATTTCGTACGAGTATTGTTGCAGCTCCAATGCCCAGCGGGCAATTCTCCCGGTTGGGTTGTCGATAGAGTTCAACCACTTCAAGGCTTGGTGGTCCGTGAGGATTTTGAAATGGTAGCCCTCCAAGTAATGTCTTAGTTTCCGTACTCCCCACACTATGGCTAGACACTCCTTCTCTGTGGTCGTGTAGTTAAGTTCGGCCTTGTTTAGATGACGACTTTCGTACGCTATCACTCGCTCTATGCCTTCGATTTCTTGTGTCAACACTGCTCCGAGTCCGAAATCGCTGGCGTCAGTTTGTAGGGTGAACGGCTGAGTAAAGTCTGGGCATGATAATACCGGGGCTTCGGTGAGTCTCTTCTTCAATTCCTCAAATGCGTCTTGCTGCGGTTGCCCCCATTTCCACCGCGTGTGCTTTTTCAACAGACTGGTCATAGGGTGCACGATTTTAGAAAACTCGTGGACGAATCGACGGTACCAGGAGGCGATGCCAAGGCATCGACGTAGCTCTTTGGTATTGGCGGGCACTCTTAGGTTTCTTATCGCGGCGATCTTATCAGGGTCGGTATGTATGCCTTGTGTGTTAACCAGGTGGCCTAGGTACTTTATCTCTTGGCGGAAAAATTCGCATTTTTCGATGTTAATTCGCAAGTTTGCGGCCCTCAGGCGACGAAAAACCTCTCTTAGATTGACCTTGTGCTCCTCCAGTGTCTTCCCTATGATAATAATATCATCCAAATAGGCAAACGCGTGGGGTTCCATGTCTGGTCCGATTACACTGTCAAGGGCTCGCTGAAATGTCGCGGGGGCGGAATGTAAGCCAAATGGCATGACTTTCCATTGGTACAAACCGCGCCCTGGCACCGTGAAGGCGGTATACTGTTTGCTCTGTTCGTCTAGGGGTATTTGCCAGTATCCATTTTTCAGATCAATGCTACTGATGAACTTGGCTTCCTTCAATCGACCCAAGATATAATTAATTCTAGGTAGGGGATATGCATCTTGTATAGACCGCTCGTTCAGTTGGCGGAAATCGAGGCACATTCGCCATTTCCCCGTCTTCTTTTTCACCATTACTACCGACGAACTGTAGGGGCTATGTGAGGGCTCAATACAATCTAGGCGTAAGAGCTCATCCACCTCTTTATTAACTGCTTCCTGCATTACCGGGTTTTTAGGAAAATATCGCTGCTTGAATGGGCGATCGTCCTTCATCACAATCTTGTGGGTGGTGATCTTCGATGGGCCTTTCATGTCCCCGAATTTCGCGAGTTCTTTTCGTAGAAATTCGTCTGTAGATTCACTGGCTGGTTTGCGCTTTTTGGTAGCCAATCGATCAGGTGAGTCAGCCTGCAGATGGCGGGCCTGGGCAGTTTGGCGATCGCTCTCATTGGTCACATTTTCTCGTATCCACACGTCATAACCACCGATGTTTATATGGGTTCCGAGCCTGCCGAGCAGATCCATTCCGATGATGGCTTCTTCCAATAGGTCTGGCAGGATGAGAAAGGCGATCTCTCGGCTATTCAGGCCTAGCATTACTGTTGTGGTAAATGTCTTGGTAGCCACCTGCACTGAGCCATCCGCCATATACACAGGGCTATTGCTGTCGCCTAGCACGCCGTAGTAGTTTAGCCTATCCGCTACTGACTGGCTCATTACGCTCCTTGTTGCCCCGGTGTCAACAGTGGCTGTGAGGCATTCGTGTCCAATAAGTATTCGTGCCTGTAAGTGTCGATCCATGTAAAATAGGTATTGTTGCAAGGCATGACGTTTGGAGTCTCTCCGAGGCCTTGCTACTGTGGAGCTCCTTGGTCGTTTCCCTGTTTCTTTCTGCAGCAGTCAATTGTTCTCACGTTCTCTTTCCCACAGTCCCAGCAAAACAATTTGCGCGGGTTCTTGCAGTCTCTCCTGAGGTGGCCTTTTCCACTGCAACGATAACAGATAGTCTCTGATGAAGGTTTGGTTGCGGCCTGAAGCATCCGTGCTTCCTCGGTAGGTGGTTTACGTGGTGTGGGACGTGGGCTATGTGTAACTGAGCGGTCGTTGACTTCTTCCAGTTCACATGCTAAGGTAATAAGTTCGTTTAATGAATTGAAATCTCGGCGCTTTATATAGAGTTGGTATTCCTTCCTGCTGTTTCTCCATATCAAGTCTAGCTTCCTGTCTAAGGTAAGATTAGCATGCCGCATGAGGTCCTGTATGCTGGTGACGTATTCCTTGAAATTTTCTTGGTCGCCTTGCTTCTTAGATTTTATTTGGTCTTCCAATTCCTCGAAATAGCGAATAGGGCAAAAAGAAAAGTAATAATTCCGATTTGAATTCCTTCCAGGTGATCCAATATTTCTTGTTGTTCCGATACCAGGACAAGGCGGTACTTCTAAATAACTCTGGCATTGTCTTTGGTAAAAAGTGGGTGGGTATGTCATATACATTGGCTAGCTCCTCAACCCGTTCTACGAAGTCTAGCACACTGGTTCGTCCATCGAACCGAAAGGACCACTTGCGGACTTGATCTATAACGGCTGCATACGATTTAGTAGGTGGCACGGCGGGGGCAGGAGGTAGATGTATTGGCTCGAACAGTGTGAACCTCGCATCATTTCTAGTACTCTGGGGCTCGGGGTTAATAGGCTCTGTTGGTATCGTAGCCTTTGGCTGACTCTTTGCAGGAAATTCGAGGCGTATGTCTTTCGTTGGTCCAGTTTGCTCCTTGGGAATGGTTCCCGTTGTCATGGCTGCCGCTTCGTCCCCCCTTGGATTAGGTGACGATGACCTCACGTATTTTGTTTCCATTTCCTGCAGGGTTTTAACTATGACTGGATCCGTTCCGTGCTCGTTAGCGAAGTGTACAAGTCGCCTTCTAATTTCATCAGCAACTCCTTGTGTATCCAAGCCAAAGTGCTGTAGGCATTCCAGGGCCTCGTCTTTGCGAAGTTTCAAAATCCATTTATTGTCCATGATGTTACGCTGTTGTTTCCGTTTCTCGGCTGGTGTTTCCAGTACGTTGTATGTTGATCTAGGGTCCCTGCTCGGGCGCCACTTGTAACGATCTTTTTTTTCTGCCGGGGTATGTCTCAGTTTAACCAGGGTTCGTTACAAAAAATTTTCTTCGTAGATGATGAGCAGTAGACGCGGTAGCTCTGCTGTAGATTTCGTGCTTTTATTAATCTGCTTAAATTCTATACATTTCTTTTTCTTACAATACTAAACAATTCTTTAACATAATAAAATAATGAAATATGCTGTTGACGGTTAATTTCTTCTCCTCGGACGGTAAAGGCGAAGTCAGCGGGCTGTGGTGCGCGGTGAATCCTTCGTGTTCCTAGTCCAGCGGAAAACTCGTAACTCGATCGAGGAGGCATTGCTTCTCGTGTCTCGCTTGATTAGGCGGTATAATTCGAGCCGGAGTCAATTAAATGATGAATACGGTAGCTGGGTCGAGTAGGCGGTAATGCTTGTGCCTAAGTCAGTTAAACGGCGAGTCTTGTCTTGGGTACTTTAGGCGATACAACTGTTGCCTAGGTCAATAAAACGGTGAGTTCTCGTAGCTCGGTAGATTAGGCGGTAAAACCTGAGCCTAGGTCATTTAAACGATGAGTCTTGTGTCCAGTTCAATTAGGCGGTATAACTCGTGCCTAAGTTAATCAACGTGTCTCAGTCAAGGGAGCGTCGTGGCTAATGTCCCGTCGACTTAGCGTCACGGGCGTATCGGGGTAGCTTGTACAATAGGCGCAACTGCATTCCAGCTCGAAGCGACTATGTCAAAGCTAGTACTGGGGCGCAGTTATTCCATAGCACGACTGCGTTTCAGCACGGGGCGCTATTGTCTAACCGAATCCCAGGGCGAGGGCAGCGAAATGTCTAGGCGGGATCTGGGGTAACTTTTACAAAGGCGCAACTGCGTTCCAGCTCGAAGCGACTATGTCAAAGCTAGTACTGGGGCACAGTTATTCAATAGCACGACTGCGTTTCAGCACGGGGCGCTATTGTCTAACAGAATCCCAGGGCGAGGGCAGCGAAATTTCTTGGCGGGACCTGGGGTAACTTTTACAAAGGCGCAACTGCGTTCCAGCTCGAAGCGACTATGTCAAAGCTAGTATTGGGGCACAGTTATTCAATAGCACGACTGCGTTTCAGCACGGGGCGCTATTGTCTAACTGAATCCCAGGGCAAGGGCAGAAATCAATAGGAGCGACTGCGTTGCAGCTCGAAGCTACTATTGATTTTAGAAAATTACTATGCGAGAACAGATCAATAGGAGCGACTGCGTTGCAGCTCGAAGCTACTATTGCTTTAGAAAATTACTATGCGAGAACAGATCAATAGGAGCGACTGCGTTACAGCTCGAAGCTACTATTGCTTTAGAAAATTACTATGCGAGAACAGATCAATAGGAGCGACTGCGTTACAGCTCGAAGCTACTATTGCTTTTAGAAAATTATTACCACGCGTGATCTTCTATGCGAAGTGCTTTGATCGACTGCTAGTCAGAAGATGATCAATCTTCGTCGATTGCTCTCCTTTTATAGCCACCAGAGGGCTTAATGTTGCTCTGTCTGCGATAGGTACTTGGTGTAGCGAGTATTCGGTATTCGCTCAGCTGACGGGGATCGTGTAACCGTTTGGGCTCCTAATGCCACATGGCGTTTTGTTTGATTGATCGCCTTGGCTCCTAATAGGATTTACTTGATTGGTTTTTTTCTTTTCCTTCGCTTTTGAAATTACTTATTTACATTTTTTTTTTTTTTTTTTTATATTTTTTTTTTTGTAGTCGTAAATGAACAAAGTAATAAAAAAAATAAAACAAGCTCCTAAGAAAAAAAATAAATTTAGTTCAAACTTAAACTATTGGATTTTGCTAGAAGCAAATTTGTCGCAAAAAATTTGCTTCGTTGCAAGATAATTATTTAGTTCAGTCTAAGAGTTTGAATTAAAAGGATCGTTGTCATCATCGTCGTCGTCGTTTAAAACATCAAGCAGCGATATTTTAAACAATGCTAAAATTTGCTTTTTTCGATTGCCAAGGATTTCAAAGCATAAATAACCAGTTTATTTTCAAGGAACTAGCTTTTTGCTTCAATGAAAAGAAATATGTTAATTTTCTTATAAAACCACCATTTAGTTTTCGACTATTAAATGATAATGAAAAAAAATCTGTTTTTTGGCTGCAAAACTATTATCATATGCTGGATTGGGACTCTGGTGTCTTCACTTAAGGTGAAGTAAAAAAAGATCGCAAATTTCTTCTCAAGGACTTTCAAATCTATGTTAAAGGCGAGGAAAAAGCATTGTGGGTGAAGGAACTGCTACAGGATTGTCTTGTTTCTGGAATAAAAGAAGTTGATGGTACTCATTCGTTGAAAGAAATAAATCGTTCATACAATTTTGATGCAGAAGTAAAATGTTATGATCATTCTAAGTAGAAGAGTAGAAAAAATAAGAATTATGCCTGTGCACTAAGAAACTCTATTGCTTTAACAAAATATATTAATGATCAATCAACAATGTCCACATGGCCATCATCGATATCGTGGACTAGTGTATAAATTTAATATTCCGTACACCTTCTACAAAAAATTTTTAAAAATAAAACTTTTATGCACACATTTCACTTTTGTTATTGTTTTTGTTTTATTCTTTACTTTTCTTATGATAAGAAAAAAATTTTTTTTGTTCGGTGGTCTTCGAAAGTCTAAAAGTTCCTCGCGGTTTCTTCAAAGTCAGTTGCAGCGCTCCCTTATCAGTTTCGTAATAAATCTTGTGGTAGGTCTATGTAGGTAAACCAAATTCTTTTTATGCGGTAATCTAAAATTCTCACGCTTTCTACAAGATTAGTTGTGGTGTGTCCTTATCAGTTGCGTAATAAACTCTTAAAAGGTCTCACTACGTCAACCAAATTTTTTGTTTTTCAAGGTTAGTAGGATGGTTGGTTGGTTGGATACAGGCTCTTATCAGTTAGTCGAAATTAGGTTTTAAGAACTTGTTTGAAGATGCTTGCTATTCTAGAATATTCTATAGTGTAAGTATTGATTGTGGTCAAGCTTTTTTCCGACGGGGGCATGTTGATTTAAACATTTTTTGTGGTTTTTCTCAGTTCAAACGAATATAAAAGGATTGTCGCTTAAATTAAATGCCAGGACAAGTATTAAACTTGTCCTGCATTTAGAGGATGGGAGCACACTGGAACTGAATTGCGAGTACATCAGGATACCGGGACTGCAGGCACTTCAAAGTAGTCTGTTTTTGTGTCATGCAGTGATGAATTGCTGCAGATATGTTTGGGTGATCACGATTGTGATATTCATCTTGCACATTAAAGTAAGGAGACACAATTTCTTGTTTTTTTCTTCTTGTATTCATTTAATTTTTCAATTTCCTTGTTTCTTTTTTATTTCAGACAAATAATTTTAAGAAACTAAGAATTATATTTAATAAAAAAATTTAAAGATATATTTAATAAAAATTTATATTTTCATGAAAATACTTCCTCGTTCTTCTTCTTCTTCAATTTCGTCCTCTTTAACAGAATTCGAGCAACCATCAGTGCTAAATATGAAAGATTAACAAAACATCATAGAGAATTAGCACTATAACTATTTTGGGACTTTAGAGATAAATTTTAGGAAATTCAGGCGAAATATAATATTAATCATAGCATAACGCACAATTTGAGAGAACCCATTGAAATAAATTTAGACCTTTTACGCCAAATCTCTCAAAAATCTCGCAATGAATCAGGCACGGACGGAGAGGGTAGTGACAAGTTTTTTGCGCCACAACCCATAAACATTTCGACAGCCAATATTACACGGCAAGAATTTTTAAAATTGGCCACTTCAATAGTCAGTGCCTTTGATGGTCGCCCACAACATTTACAATCTTTTATCGATTCCTTAGATCTGCTTCAAACAGTGGTAGGTGATCATGAACAAAGAGCAGTTGTCTTAGTAAAAACAAAGCTCAAAGGCGATTCAAGAAAGCTAATTACGAATTAGTCAACTCTAGAATAAATTAAAGTTAAATTAAAACAAAAAGGCAAAGGAGAATCAGCCAAAGCGCTTCAAGCGAAAATTAAAAAGATTAAGCAGGAAAAAAAAAACTGGTAGCGAGTTTAGCACAGAAATTCTAGAATTAACCAAACAACCTGAAAATGCGTACATCACTGACGTTGTACCACCCATATTAGCACCTTCATATTCTGCACAAGTAGCTGTTGATACTCTTAAAACAAATTAATTGAATCCAGTGGTTAAAATGATCGTGACAAGTGGACAGTTTGATTATGCAGACAGTGCCATTTCAAAATTCAAAGAAGCTAGTAATGATGTTGCACAACAACCCAGCAAAGTTATGTTCTATAATAGAAGGCAGGCCGGAACAAATTTTAATAGAAATAATAACAATCGCGGAATAAATAACAATCGTAAACGCGGAAGCTACACTCGAGAAAGTTTTCGTGGACGCGGACGTTCATACAATAATACCAATTCCAATAGTAGCAATAGAGAAAACTTCAGAGGCAGATATAACGGCTATAGATCAGGCCAAAATAATCGAAATATTAGAACACTAAACAGTGAACAGTCAGCGGAAAACGAACGACCTCCACCACAAAATTGAGTAGCGCAACAAAATCTATATACTCGTTAACTTACATTTGAATAGTAACATAACTGCCAAAATTCTTTTGAACAACATTTTAAATACTTTTCTCATAGAAACTGACATTTCAGTTTTCAAATAAAATCACATCAATGATACAACTTAAATAAATACTTATCATACAAAAACACTAAATTGCATCGGTCAAGATTCATTAAAAACAATAGGTACAATTGAAACTGATCTTCTTTGCGAAGACATTTGAATAAAGCTCGAATTTCATGTTGTGCATTACAATTTGCCTAAACCTTGTTCAAGCCTTTTAGGATTATATTTTCTCAAAAAATAGAATTGCATCATAGACTACCAACAACTTCAAGACTGGCTTATCTTTAGACCTCAAAAATACCCTAACATATACTCAATTTCAATACCATCCAGATCTTAAGTGATAAGACAAATTAAAATTGAAAGTGAACACCAAAATATTTTAAGCCCACAACAAATACTAAAGGAAGGCGTGTATATAACATGAATTTTTCCGAATTATTAATACAACAAATCAAAATGTTACCATCTCAGATACCCAAATTAAATCAGAAAATCTTGATGACTACGATATTATAAATCCCATCAAAACAACTGAAAAAGCTCAAGAAAAATTAGAAAAACTTCGAAAAAATTTCCCTGCATTCGTATTTCAACCTTTAAACAATTTATGCACAGAGTTTGTTGACATTTTTGCTTAAGAGTCTGAAAAAATTTCAAGTAATAACTTTTAAAAACAGGAGCTACGCACAAAAAATAATGAAACAGTCTACATTAAGAACTAAAGAATACCACACGCACATAAAGAAGAAGTAAACAGACAGATAGATAATTTTATTAGAGATGACATCATAGAACCGTCAATTTCATAATATAACAGCAATATTTTATTAGTACCGAAAAAAGCATTACCAGGAAGCGAAGTAAAAAGATGGCGACTTGTCAACGATTATAGAGCAATCAACAAGAAACTGACAGCAGATAAATTTTCTCTGCCTAGGAAAGATGACATTCTTGATCAACTTGGCAGAGCAAAGTATTTCTCTTGTTTAGATTTTACATCTGGATTCCATCAAATTGAATTAAAGGAATCGTCAAGAAATTTAACTTCTTTCTCAACGAACAATGGGTCCTACAGATTCAAACGTTTACCATATGGTCTTAAAATAGCGCCAAAATCATTTTAAAGAATGATTACACTTGCATTTTCAAGATTATCACCTGTACAGGCATTCCTATACATGGACGACTTGGTGGTAATAGGCTGTTCTGAGAAACATATGTTGAAAAATCTTCCTGATGTTTTTTCCACTTGTCAAAAATTTAATTTGAAACTTCACCCAGAAAAATGTTTAATTTTTAAAACAGAAGTTGCATATTTCGGCCTTAAATGTACGGATGAAGGTATGTTGCCGGATAAAAGTAAATTTGATGCAGTGAAAAACTACCCAACACCGACCAAAGCTGATGAAGTAAAGAGACTTGTAGCATTTTGCAATTATAATAGGAGATTTATCAAAAATTCCGCGGAATATTCACGAGTACTAACAAGACTGTGTAAAAACAATGTAACATTTGAGTGGAACGAACACTGCAAACAGTCATTTCAGTATTTGAAGAATTGTCTTTAAAAACCATCAATCCTGCAATACCCCGACTTTGATAAACCTTTTTATATCACAACAGATGCTAGTGGCTTTGCATGTGGAGGTGTTTTGAGCCAAGAGCACAAAGACAAACACTTACCAATTGCAAACGCCTCAAGATCATTCACTAAAGGCGAATGTAACAAGGCCACGATAGAAAAAGAACTAGCAGCTATTCACTGGGCAATAAAGTACTTTAGACCTTACATTTATGGTAAACAATTTTTCGTTAAAACTGATCACCGACCCTTAACATACCTTTTTTCAATGAAAAAGCCATCTTCAAAATTAACACGAGTAAGAAAAGATTTAGAAGAATATAAATTCTTCTGTTATATAATCGATTTTATTAACTTTTTTTTTGTAAAATATTGATTGCTATTCTGAAGAGCAGTCTAAAGGTTTTACTTGGTGGAGAATGTTGAGATTTTCCATTGTATAAATCGATTGATCGTTTAAATCATATGTCAGCATACCTCTATCGCGAAGCCTAGGTATATATCAAGACGCAGTAATAGGTGCAGGTGCACTTAAAGCAACTATCTGCACGATCTGTAGCAAAAATTTTGTGAATTCAGAAGAAAGGGTAGAAACCAACTGTAAACATCTCTTCCATGCCCAATGTCTAAGAAGATGTCTTGAACATTCCCAAAACTGTCTGGTCTGTCGCAGTCAGTGTGACATTAGCATTGTTTCAAATCCTTCTAATAATCCCAGAACGAGCACGAGAAACAGAAGTAATGTAGCTCGGGGAAGAACAGAGGATGTTCGTCGGGAACGACCTGCAACCCGATCTCAAGCTCAAAATCTAACTCAGCCAATAGGCAATATCACGAACTCGAGAACGCAAAGTCCAGTAAATCGTCAAATTCTTCCAGTTGTCGCGGCTGTTACTGAACACCGCGTTCAGAATATTATACAAGAATCGTTGTCAGGTTTTTGTACGGAACTTACCGGTACTATAACGAATGAACTCCGAACGCTATTTCAAAACTTAAATGCACCCCAGGTACAGGCCAATCATTCAAATCTAGGAAGAGTGCATGAACACGAAACTATCGAGTGGCCACAGTCGCCTTTAGGCGAATTACGGGTGCCAGGCTTGATCATCCAATGCGAAATAGAATAAATCCCAATTCCCTACCTGCCAGATGAAGTAGTACTGACGAGCGAGTTTCGAATTTAATTAGGAATTGGCAGATAAAATTTACAGGATCCCCTAGAGACATTCCGGTCGATGAGTTTATTTACAGATTAAATGTTCTTACCTCCTTTCACCTTGGGGGCGATTTAGCCACTTAAGTATACCTTCTTCATTAGTTATTTGAAGGGAAGGCACTATATGGGTTTTGGAGACACCATCGACAAGCGAACGATTTGGAGGGGAATAGTTTTTTTACTGCTCTTAGACGACAGTTTAAGGACCACTCAACTGACACGGATGTCATAGATGATATGCGGCGCAGAAAACAAAAAACCCAAGAACCTTTTGATGAGTTCCTAAATTCCATTTAAGTATTAAATAATAGACTGAGGCAGCCAATGAACGAAGCCAACCTGGTAGAGTAAGTTGTTCCTAACTTAAATCCAAACTTCGGTATGAAATATTGCATTTAGAAATATCAGAAATTTCAGTTCTTAGGCGCGAAGTTCGCAAGCATGAGAAGTTTTTCAAAGATAAACGTTTAAGTTCGAGGTCTCTGTCGTCGAGAAGAAATCTCTATGAACTCGCGAAGGAAAATATACATGAAGTGCAAGTACAACCGGTATCACCAGAACCCAAAATTTCGCTCTGGCACAGTCACGACTAGAGTGTTGGAACTGCGAGGAGCCGGGGCATTCATACCAAGATTGTTTGAAGTCAAGACGCATATTTTGCTATGTTTGTGGGGCACTTGACTCGTATAAACCCAGTTCCGAAATGCCTGTCGAAAGCAAAAGACTTCAAAATGAACGCACTCCGGAACTAAGGAGCGCGTCCGTTTCAAATCCGATGCCAGCTAAGCCGATAAAAATTTTTAATTTAATTGACCAGAACACCCCGCAGAGTAGGACGTTGTCATTAAATAAACCATTTTATGTCCGTCTGAGAGAATATTATGCTATAAGGGAACTCATTTTTAATAATGACCTTGTAGGGAATAAAAAGAAACGCTCGTCTGTCCGACTCATGGACTTTTGGTCCAACTAAAAGAAGCTCAGAAAAAAGCTAGTGGCTTCCGTGTCAGATCCAAAGGGAGATTTACGGCCGTTTGTTTTATTCAATATCTATGGAGAGTTAGTTAAAGCCTTATTAGAAAGCGGAGCAAACAAAAGTTGTGTCGGTGGTGTATTGGCGAAAACGATCATGTCAAATTCAAGCCCAAAAATAATGAAATTTAAAGGAAATGGGAAGACCGCAGATGGCCAACGCCAACTTATCGAACATTCCATCGATACGGGGACGGCTCGTCCCAAAAAACAACGTTACTACCCGATTTCTCCGGCGATGGAAAAGTTGTTCGTGCAGGAGTTAAACCGAATGTTGGAGTTAGGAGTCATAAAGAAAGCAGATAGTTCACCATGGTCTTCGGCAGGAGTGCTAATAGTGAAGCTCAATAAGGTGAGTGTTTGCCTAGACTCACGCAGATTGAATTCCGTAACCATAAAGGATGCATATCCGATACCTTATATAGACGAAATATTGTCTAGGTTGCCTCCAGTTCGATAAGTGTCCAACATAGATCTTAAAGATGCGTTTTGGCAAATTTGTTTGTCAAATGACTCTCATCCGAAACCATCCCGGTCCCCAACAGACCGTTATACCAATCTACTCGTATGCCGTTTGGATTGTGCAATGCACCCCGAACAATGTGCAGACTAATGGATAAGGTAATCCCTTACAATCTGAAAATGAATATATTCGTTTACCTTGATGACTTACTAGTCATGTCAGAGTCCTTTCAGGAGCACCTCACACATCTGCACCAAGTAGCCGTGTGCTTAAGGGAGGGTGGGCTCTCCATAAACATTGACAAGAGTCAATTCGGGTTGTTACAAGTGAAGTATTTAGGCTTTGTTGTAGGAGAAGGAACGCTGATGGTAGACCCTGACAAGGTTGAGGATAGTACAGAATTTCCGATAACCAAAACACAAAAACAACTAAGACGTTTCCTAGGTATGTACAGTTATTTCGGAAGATTCGGCGCTCACCTTTACTCTAACGGAACTCCTGTCAAAGAACAAACAATTCAGTTGGTCAGACTCGGCGCCACACGCCTTTGATATTTTGAAATCTCGCCCTACCACGGCAACTGTTCTGGCTCATCCTGATTATTCCAAACCGTTCATTGTGCTAACGATACCAGTCTGTATGGCATAGGTGGTTTATTAGCGCATTGCGACGAAAAACCCATCGCTTATTTGTCCAAAAAATTAAACAAAGCACAACGAAACATCACCATTTCCGAACTGGAATGCCCAGCTGTCGTTTACGCCATAAAAAAATTTTTAGCCTACATAGAGGGACAGACCTTCAAGGTCATGACAGACCATGCAAGTTCGAAATGGCTGATGTAACACAAAGACATTTACGGTCGCTTGCCTAGATGGGCACTTAAATTACAGGGGTTCCAATTCAGTATAGAGAATAGAAAGGGTACCCAAAACGTTGAAGCAGACGCACTGTCAAGAACTGGCAAGAAAATAACAATCGATGAATTAGAGCTAGATACCCTCCCTGCGGTCAACCTAGAGTCCGAGCATTTCGATGGCGGAAACTATCAATTACTAGAGAGAAAATTGTAAATTCAGATTTACCCGACTACAAGATAGTCAACAAGTTTATATATCATCTCACGGCAATTGATCCTGGAACAGAGTCGTTGACAACGTTGAAACTTTTCGTTCCACTGGAATTGCGACAAGAATTATTTTATGCGCTCCATAACACTCATGCCATGGCTCATGGGGGAATAGCCAAAACCCTGGACCGCATTCGTCGGTATTTCTATTGTCCCATTCTAGTTAAAGACGTGAAGAAGTACGTGATGGAATGTGACAATGTCGAACTTCAAATTCTCCCACCCATTCCCTTACACCACCGTTGAAAAGCCTGTCTGAAACCGAGCGTCCCTTTCCACTAAACTACGTCGATTTGATCGGACCGTTTCCCCGAACGAAGAAAGGGCACATTGGAGTATTAGTCGTATTAGACCATTTTTCGAAATTTACGTTTTTGAAGCCATTAAAAAAATTTCTATATAAACCGATTATAGATTATTTGAAAGAGCATATTTTTTGATTGTTTAGGGGTACCCGAATCCGCGGTCACCGATAATGGTAGTCAGTTCCGAAATAAAGAAGTAGAACGGTTCTTGTTCCAATACGGAGTATCTCACATATTGACGGCGGTATATTTCCCCCAGACAAATGCCTCAGAACGGGTAAACCGTTCTATCAACGAAGCTCTTCAATCATTTGTGCGGAAAGACCAAAGGCAATGGGATGTGGTCTTAAGTGACATAAACAGATCCTCGCGAAGCAGCCTACACCAATCTATCGGCACATCTCCCTACTACGCCCTTATTGGCCAACACATGGTGACGCACGGTCCGGAATATTGGCTTTTAAAACAATTGGGCTTACTACCAAAAGGGGCAGTGAAGCTTAGAAAGGACGACGAACTCAGTTTAATCAGGTTAGAAATGAAGGACAATTTCAGGTGGAACAAGAGGTAGTTCGGAGAAATTTCACGCAAAGCAACCTTTTAAATGCGTATAGTGCGAAGTTAGCTCCGAAAGGCGTTAAGGCAGTCGTTGTGGAGAGCCAAGGTAGCTCATGCTTTTTGTTAGAGGTCAAAGACTCGAAGAAAAGTGGGGAATATCACGCCAAGGACATATGGTAGGTGACATAAATGAACTGTTTCTCTGTCTCAGATTCTATTCTTGGTCGAGCTTGACTATAACCTGTGGTGTGAGAGTAGCTCGAGTCCAAAAAAAAAAAAAAACAGAAGGTTCATTGCCTAGGTAGCAAACTTGCGTAGACAGTTTAAATATAAAAGAAATTAAACATAAAATCAAAGGAAATCCAAACTTATTGCACTCGAAGTCTCAAAAGAACGAAAAAGAAACTTAAAATAAATCTAACCTCGCACAAATCTTCTACCATACTTCTTCTTAAAAGCAACTCCCTAAAAGTTCAACCGTGAACACCCCCTATTAGTTACATAGATAGAAATCAGACGAGTGAAACTATCGATACTATCGATAACGCCATCTGATAGTTTATCATCTCTAGCGTATTGCATTTCCGTCATCATTTGCTTTCAAGTCGTGAGAAATTTCAAATCGCACCGAAGGAAAATTTAACGGACACTAAAGAAAGAAAAATTTAATAAGAGCACAACGTATGAACCATTGCGGGTAATATATTAGTCCGTACGTCGCTTGATCTTAAGTCGAGAGTCAACTTTCCGAATCCGGAAAACCGATTTCATTGAGTTATGGCCGACACGAGGGATAGCGAAGGATCGTTTTCAGCCTGATTGGCATATATTTCCGCAATCCTATAAGATTTACAGGTAAAGCATAGTCCTTTTCTTTAGGCGAAGTGTAGCTCATAACCACTTTCATAAAATTTAGTTGAAATAAAAGTTTTGTGCCACCTGAGCCTACTGGTCATTCAAGTCCGTGGTCTAAAGACGATGTGGTTGTCCACGTCAGGCGGTGTGGAAAGCGAAGTAGCTAACCAGTGATTGAATAACTTCAGTCAAAGTAGCAAAAGTCATAAAATTATTGCTTAACTGCGCATTTAAAATTTTTCATAAGCCGAAAACGAACGACTGCTTATGCTTATGCTTCTGAAAATTGAATTGTCGCAGTAAAAGCAAAATCAACTAAACGAACACTGATAGATTTCAAAGCACTTCAAAGCCGACTGCTTCGACTATTTTTCCTGTGACTGAACTGAAACTTATGGCAAATTCCGAAGTTCAAGCAGCAGTCTATTTTCATTTCTTTAAAAATTACTATCGCAGTAGCCTTGGACAAGCCTTGTGGTATTTTTTGATTTTCATCTTGGCGTTTTGATTTTCTACTTTCGTTGTTTCCGTCGCCTGCTAAGTAGCAGAAAAAAATAACACAATTTCAAAATTAGTATTTTTACTCCATTTAGTGGCCATATGAAAAAAAATAAGGGCATTTTAATATCTCACCCCATACTCAAATTAACATACATTTTGAGGATTTTCTGAATTAAAAAAAATTACGACTGTCATTCATCATCTTCGTATTGAAAGAGCGGCAAATTGTCTACAGCTGCTTCGAGGAAGTTGGGATTAAGCTTCACTAGCAATATATTTTCCAGTACATCCTCACCTAATCGATTACGATGGTCCTTTAGTACAAGCTTCAACGATGAAAATGCACGTTCAATCGTAACCTGTTATAAATTAAAGTCAAGTTAGAAACCCCAAAATTATTCCTTGCGCATGGGCTTGATTGGCGGAGAAAATCAGTTATATTCGTTTGGTCTCTAGGCAAAACCGGTACATTTTTGCTCTGGCAGGAGACAACGGGACAGAGGGCCTGAAATCGGTATGGTCACCTTATGAATTCAAAATGCAACCTTTCAAATGATGTTCCTTGCATGTCAAGCAGCGAGAAATCACACCTACACATCGTTCCTTTCATCGAGCCGCACATGACTGCATGAAAAAGGGACCACGTAGAAACCGCTTTTACGGGGAATAAAACGGTACAATTTTCTTAAGTTTGTGAGATATTAAAATGCCCTTATTTTTTTTCATATGGCCACTAAATGGAGTAAAAATTCTAATTTTGAAATTGTGTTATTTTTTTCTGCTACTTAGCAGGCGACGGAAACAACGAAAGTAGAAAATCAAAACGCCAAGATGAAAATCAAAAAATACCACAAGGCTTGTCCAAGGCTACTGCGATAGTAATTTTTAAAGAAATGAAAATAGACTGCTGCTTGAACTTCGGAATTTGCCATAAGTTTCAGTTCAGTCACACGAAAAATAGTCGAAGCAGTCGGCTTTGAAGTGCTTTGAAATCTATCAGTGTTCGTTGATTTGATTTTGCTTTTACTGCGACAGTTCAATTTTCAGAAGCATAAGCATAAGCAGCAACAAAAGAATTGAAAAATATTAGAAGTTTTTAAACACTGTAGCTAACACTAATGGTCAGATCTGAACGACGAAGGCAAACTTGGTAATCGGCGTGCCAAGCAGCCGTATTAATTTCCGTCGATCGCACGTGCATCGAAAGTAGCTTACCCGGCAACTCACCACTTCCACTAACCACTGATTAAGGAAACCTAATCTAACTATAAAATTGCTATAGGTGCCTCGTGCTTTTGAAGTGATAGCGACAAGTTTTTTTTAAAGAAAAAAAAAAGAAAAAGGAAATATGCAAAAAAAGGAAGAAAAAAAGAGATCACTAATTTATAAAATTCGGGAATTGTATATCGATTAATTACTGTAGCTCATTCGAGTTACGCGAAGCATGTGTTTCAAATTCCAAAAAATCAGATCAAGCTGAAGCAATATGTGATGGAACGAACAGAGCCAGTGATTCGTTAGGAAAAGAACAGATTAGTTTCCATAACTGAAATTAATTTCTGATGTATTCTAGCCCTTTTACTAGTTCAGCTTTTGCGGCGGAGTTCCGCTCATATCGCTGATGCTCGAATAACCATTAACCAAATTCAAATCAGAGCAAACAAAAAAAAAAAAGACAGTAAGAAATGATACGTACGCAGTTTGTGAAGATTTTGTTTAGAATAAATTTAATGTCGTCAGTACTTAAGAATCTTCTGTCTTCGCATCGCATATGACCAGTTCCTGAGATTCAACAGGCCTGCTGAACATTGGAATGAGTCATGTAAGTGATTGATACATTAAACTTTTATATATATATATCTATATATATTTATTGAGGTGTTGTTCATCCGCTGAAGAAAGTGAAACCTGGATCCAAGGAACGAAGACGCGCCGACGCGGATCTGTGAACGGTTATAGAACGAAAAAAAAAAACAAAAATATCAACAAACGAAAGCGTTCATAATGTGATTGCTTATTTGTTACTATTTGCTCTTAGGGCGAAATTGTAGTTCCTTTGAACTTGGATTCGTCTCTACTTCAAGAAAAAAAACAAAAACAAAAAGGGGAACAACACCATTTATTTTGTTTTCGTTGTTGTTGCAATTAGTGCAAGCTACTTTGTACGTAGTGCCGTATGCGCAATTTTGGTTTCGAATTTTTTGGCCATTCAAATCATATAGTTGACTGATATTTCGATTGTTACGTTTTTCATTCTTCTCTTGTTGAAAGTATTGTTTTTGGATAATAAAATCTAAGGGCTAATATTACCAAGCATATTTAAAAATTTTTTAAAATAAAAATCCACTTTTGGTTTTTTTCCATTCCAATTTTTTAAAAAATTTTAAAAATATTTTAAATCACCTCGGCACTGCGTTTAAATATGGTATCAAATTGGAGTTCGATTTTCCAAAAACCAGCTGTTTGGAAAAATTCAAAGAACTAATTTTCAAAAAAAATGCAGTTTTGGAAATAACACAATACGATAGACAGGACTTAAAGCTATGGAGTTACAGGGCAGCAATTTGGAGTACGAAACAATCGTTAGAATGGCTTTTTAAAGAATCCGTTTTTAAAAATAACGATCTAATCAGCTGTCAAATGGACTCACAGCCCTGGAAGTAGACGGTGCTGCCGTAAATTTAGATTTTTAAAAAATTGCGATATTGAAAATGGAATTTATTTAAAAAAAAATGTAATTTTAATTAAAAAAATTTTTTAAATATGCTTGGTAATATTGGCCCTAAGTACATGTTATAATCAAATTTAAAAATGGCTGTTCAGTTCATTTGCATAATTAAGCATAAAAAGCTACATACATATGTATGCAGTCACTTTGCTTATTTTGATTTTGCTTCTGCATACATATTTATGTATGTAACTTCATTTGCCCCGTGACGGCAGCCAAATCGGCGTTTTTTGGTTTTGGATATGTATGTAGCTTCACTTAAATTGTTTTCTTGTTTTATTGAGTTCGCTTTCGCACCGATTGAATTGCTGAACTTACATTTATCATAACTTGCATAAAAATTATGAAACTCATCAAATCGAATTATTGAATTTTTTAAATTGAATTTTTGTTTTGTTTAATCAACTGTAATCAAGTATATAAGAAAGAAATTTTGGAAATAAAAGTTAAGTCAATACTAATTCTCTTGAGTGTTACTTCGTCGAATCAATCAGGTTCATGTGCTTCATTGGAAAAATCTGAATTCACTACATCGATTGCGTTATGGTTTATGTGCTAGAAGCAAGGACCAAAAGGTTAACAATAAACCCAACAGTTTATTCATTGGTGACCCCGACGTGATAACGTGTAATCCTTCAATCGAAGTGTTCGCATTGGTAAATCGCGACAGGAAAATTTAAAATCTAAAGTTTCCAAAATTTAAGGCGCGACGGTCATCTAACACTGCGGAAATTAATTTCGCTTACAAATATGGATACTGACATCGATCCACCAGCTAGCGATCGCCAACGATAAAAAGCTGCTTGGGAAGGCCATTAAAAACATCATCAGAAATCCGAAAAAGGATTCCAAAGACCGAAAAAAGGGCCTACCTCACGGAAAGATTGTCCGGGCTGACAGAGCTATGGAAATCATTCAACGCAAACCATGCGAACATCATTAGTCAAGGAGAAGTTGAATATGACAATAACTACTTCAAAAAAGGCTATTATGCCGGCATAAAAAGGGTTGTAGAAACTTGGACCGAAACCTTTGAAAGAGGAAGCGAACAAGCAACGGAGCTCAAACGTGCAACTGCAAAAACACCTAAGGTGCCTACGGTGCTTACTCAGCAACAACAAACATTGGGATCAGGCTCCTCTGGAACAAGGCCATCTTCATCAAACAATATCTTACTCAACAATCAAACAGCTTTAAGGCAGTCGCTCTTAAAATTAAAGAAGCGCATAGAGACAACCGGCTTCACCACTCACAACAAATCGTTCTACCGTGGCAAAGCCAGGCTCATAGTAGAACGATTGCAAAAAATGGAAACCATTGATAACCAACTTTCGTCTTCGATGCAACCACAAATCAATGGTTTTTCAATACGAGAATTCCTAAAGTTTCAAGACGAAATGAGGGAGCTGGTAGACGAATTAAATGAAGCAAGTCAACCAGCATATTGTGGTGAGTCAAAACCGTCACGTCACACGCTAACGTAACGCTGCCAGCTCTATCGTCAACGGCACGCTATCAGCGCTAAGCCAAAAGCAGTGCAATAAATAATGCATCGTAAACAAATGCAACGGCACCGTTTGAGCTCGAAACCTAACACCTCGAACAACAACAGCACGAGCGAGCATGAAATCGAACGCCTCAACAAAGCAACAACGGTCGGCGCTCGAAGTCATAAAAAGAGACACTGTTACCGGAGACGGCAACAACAACAACAGAGTCGTGTAATGACAAACAGACCGTCGATATCAATGTCAACCGAGAATCGATCGTTCAAGGCCATCGATCGAAAGGGAAAGCAGGCAGACGAAAGGCGAAAGAACACGAGCCGCCGAGTCAGCATGTGGACCACACACAAACAAGGGATGTTTGCGGCATGCGTTTGCTTGTTCGTATTGCATTTCGTTATGTACGTCTTTTTGTGTGTGCACTTGGCTTGCATTAAACCGTACATATGTCGAATGGGTTTTGGAGTGATCGGCATGTTTAGCTGATTGTAAATACATGGCACGACGAAAATAGAAGATAACGGCACTTATGCAATCGCCGGAAAACGCCGAAATGCAGAATAGACGGTGACCAAGGGACGCTTGCGGGGAGTTTAGCTGAGGAAGAAATCTATGACGCTAGCAACTATCGATATTGCGAACGGAGCAATATCGGACTATAAAAGCGAAGTTCGATTGACAAAATGGACTTATCATCGATTAGCACTCCGAGTATTAAGAAGATCTCAACTTTGGCGCACCTACTTACGAGCCAGGACGACAAAGTGTGGATCTCAGTGTTAGCTAGGGAATTAGGGCAGTAAAGTAAGATAGAGTAGAAACATTAAAAAGGACTTTAATAAATAAACATTATTATAACGAGAAAAGGAGTGTTTTATTTGGAATAAATACTGAATCCTTGTTGGCGCTTACAGAGGTCCTTTCTCCCCAGCAGACACACAACATTTATGGCGCAGCCGGTTTTCGACTAAGGATAGTCGGGAGGATACTACAATCCTGAAGTATAAAATTAATAAAGTTAAAAAGTGAAAACAAAATTTTGGCAAGTGAGGGTCGAAATCGATATCGATTGCGAAAACTGAAGTCCTTTATTTAAATAAACCATTGAACAGGAACGACGTTTCATTCATTGGTGCCTGGGAGGAACGACTGTTTCCAAAAGGCGTTTTTACGTAAAAGACTAAAGTGTTCAATATCATACCGATATTTCTGTCGAGTCAAATTGCACTTTAAACGCAATTTGGGAGCGATAGGGTGCCCAAAACAAAATTAACTAATAACATAATTTTTAATAGTTAACAAACAACGAATATAAAACTTCAGGGGAATAGCTAACAGAATAAGATGGTAAGTCCACACACAAAACTTTTATAACATACGCCACAGGCTTCACATCAATTTAAAATTTTAATCTTGAATTTTTGAAATTTGGAAATTTTGAGTTAAATTCAATTGTTATGCGTCTTTTATAAGCGGAATTTTCCGTTGGACATAATAATTTATGGAGAGAGAGTGGGAGGAACTAAAACAAAATCTTAAAGACTCTGAAACACATGCGACTACGTTACAGACCGAAGCTTGGGAATTAGTAAGGGAAATAAACCCAAATAGAGAATATTTGACCCTACTAGAAAACCAAGTCGCTTTATCCCGTTTTAATCGATTGGAAGAAGCAGTTTTTCTGATAGAAAAAGCGAAAAATTCAGTAGCCGTATCAAACGAAGTCGCCAAGGAGAAAATACAACAATTGGAAGAGACAGTTGGACATTTAAAAAAGAACTGCAAAGATTTGAGGGATCGAATCGATAAAGAGACCTTGCTAATAGAAGAATCAGAAGAGCAAAACGAATCTCTAAGAGAAGCTCTGCAGACAGCAGTGTGAAAGGACATATCGGAGTCCATAGAAAAGGACAAAGCTAATCTCAAAGAAAAGGAGAAAGAAATTCAATTTCTGAAAGTAGAAATTGGAAACCTAAGGAGAGAATTGAGAACAGTTTGCAGGACATCTCCATTTCCCACCAGGCGCATGCCGAACAATTCCGGAACAGCATCAGGACCGATACAAACACCCAGAATTGAGGTAACAATGGCAAGTCCACAGAACGTTGCAGAAATTGTTAAAAATGTCCAACGATTCGTACCATCCTTTTCCGGAGCAAGAGGACCTGAGTTTAAGGCTGATGTAATAAAATTTGTCGAGGGCATAGAATTGCTCAATTGTATGAATGCCCCGGAGGACATACAGAAAGCCATTACATGTATAAGGCAGCGACTGTCGGGGGCTGCGTTCAACACCATTGGCACCAGAAAATTCGAGACTCTAAATGAACTCCGCGACTTTGTGCAACGAACATACGCAACAGTAAGAACGTTGGAAGATATTAGAGCGGATATTATAAACGGACATCAACAAACAGGTGAGTCCGCGTCGCTGTTCGGAGGTCGAATGGAAACTAACCTAAAAGAGGCGGAAGAAATGATCACAAAAAAATGGACTACGGAAGAATCAAGAGCGGCGCTATGGGAATACTAAGATTTGGCAAAAAGGCATTTCATTACGGGATTAAAGGATCATTCCCTAAAACAATCACTGATAAACATGACAGACCCCAGTCTGCGGGATCTCATAAATGCGGCAGAAAATTCCGAAAACATTTTGAAATCTGACAAATTGAACGTAAATACTATTAATTCGGCACTATCAACAGAACTGAATTGTTCATTCTGTCAACAGCAAGGACACACACGAGATGTATGTGTAAAGAGAAGGAATACACCCTATTGCACGCTGTGTGGAACGTATGGACACGAAGGAAGTCCTAGCTGCATGAAAAGCAAACAGACAATAATGGAGGCCAGTAAGGCATCTAAGCCAACTTGCACACACTGCGGCAAAGTGGGACATATAGTTGATGATTGTTGGAGCAAGTTAAGCAGCCTATTCTGCGATAAATGTAACATTAAAGGTCATCGCACCAATAAATTTTGCGGAAACGGGGCTACACAACAAAACCCACAACAAAGGCCAGCACAAAATAACCGTCGAGGGTCGAATAACAACAACCAAGTACAGTGTTTTCTTTGCAAAGGATTCGGGCATATAGCCAGAAACTGCCCTCAACAAGAGCAGCAGAACGCGGGAAACTTCCAGCGGCCCAGTCTTGGCCAATAGACTGGGATGCCAAAACAAAAGCAAAAGAGCGGCCAAAACCTGATCCGGGTAAAAATCAAAAACAAGGAGCAGGTCATCATAACAATAAGGAAACCACGATTTCGGAATATAATAAAAATACGCCGAAAGAGGTTCCCTTGGACAGCCTAGGAAATGGAACTTCAACCACTAACAGATGGGGAAAGTCCAAAAGAGAAATACCACGGAATGAGATAAAAACCAAAATAAGCGGAAACATGGAAATACACTTTGATGGTGAAACCGACGAGAAGAAAATTACAAAAGAGAATAAAAAGAAGAGAGTGTCTTTTAAAAGCACTGTTACAGTATTCACCTACCCCGTATGCGAGATAGAAGCGGCCAGTACAAAGAATATATTTGAAATAGGGCCAGAAAATAAAAAACTCATAAAAAGTTTGTATACCAATGTTCTCCAAAGCGCGAAAAAACTGTTAACGTTTGCACATAACGGCTCACAAAGAGATGAAGGCGTTGAATTATCCTGTGAACAGGCTATCAACGACAGTATCAGAACGGTGGACTCACAATGCAACAGAAACACGCCACAATTTTCAAATTGCACTGCAATAAAGGAGACTCAAGAGGATGATGCCTACATCGAAATACCCTGCAATCAGGCTATCAATGGCAGCATCACCCTATTGGTCAACTCAAGATCAGATGCAAGTTTAGTGAAAAGAGAAGTCTTAAAAGAAGACGTACCAATAAAAAAGGAGGACACGAAATGCTTAAGAGGAGCATTCGGAGGAGATTCCAGTACTATTGGATCAGTGACGATTAAACATAATACGATCACAGCACTAAATATGGAAATGCACGTAGTGCCATGTAATAGCAGTTTGCCAGCAGATGGTCTCCTGGGAAGAGACATGCTCTGGAACAGAACTATCTTGGACACTATTGAGAAACAGTTGACCTTCAAGGAAGGAGGCAACCCAGTGGCCAGAGTGCCATTGAAATGTGCAAGGAAAAGGATTTTTATAGCAGAAACCATAAAAATCCCCCCCAGAGCAGCGGGAATAGCACGAGTGAACACAGGACTACTCAAGGAAGAAGTAGTCGTGCATAAGACAACAATTGCTTCACAGGAATACCTAGGAGAGAGTCTATCTAGACCAAAGAATGGGGTTGGATTCGTGACAGTACTAAACGCCTCCGAAAAAGTTGCGGAAATAAAAGGAGGTACGGAACTAAAATACTCGCTATTAAAGGAGTATAAAACTGTAAATACGTTAGAAGTCAACGTAGTTGAGAGCGATGAGACAAATGAGAGGACAAATCTGTTAATAAATTCCTTGAAATTGGAAGAAAATTTGAACGACGAAGAAAGACAGTCCATAGCGAATATATGCAAGGACTATGCGGATGTTTTCCACCTAAAGGGTGACGAATTGAGTTACACCACTGTGCTCAACCACGAAATACCTACAGAGGTCGGAAAAGCACCCATAAATATTCGGCAATATCGCCTTCCGGAGGCCCACAAGGCGGAGATAAATAAACAGGTGGAAGAGATGTTGGACCAAGGCATAACTGCTCCAAGCAAATCACCTTGGAACGCACCAATCATTCTAGTGCCGAAAAAGGCAGGTGCAGACGGGAAAAAGAAATGGCGATTGGTGGTCGATTTTCGGCAGCTGAATGACGTAACCGTCCAGCAGGTATTTCCTATACCCCGCATTGATGAGATTCTCGACCAACTTGGTTGCAGCCGATATTTCACAACGCTAACCCTGGCAAGCGAATATCATCAAGTGCTTGTAAACGAGAAAGACAGAGAAAAAACAGCATTCAGTACTGGAATAGGACATTACGAATTCGTAAGAATGCCATTCGGACTCTCCGGAGCTCCGGCAACCTTTCAAAGGATTATGAATAATGTTCTGACCGGCTTGCAAGGCGTCGATTGGTTTGTTTATTTGGACGACATAGTAATTTACGGAAGTAACCTTAAACAACACGAAATAAGGCTACGTAAAGTACTACAAGCCCTAAGAAGCAGCCAATTGAAAATACAAACGGAAAAATGTCAATTCTTAAGAAAAGAAGTTGTCTATTTGGGTCACAAGTGTTCCGACCAAGGCGTGCGGCCGGACCCAAGTAAGGTCGAATGTGTAAAAATTTTCCCGATACCAAAAAATAAGAAAGAATTGCAAGCATTCCTTGGACTGGCAAACTACTACCGAAAATTCATTCCGAATGCAGCAGCGCTTCTTCTACCTTTGACATCACTGCTAAGAAAAGATGCCGAGTTCGTTTGGACGGAGGCATGCCAAATGGCAGTAATAGCCATTAAAGCTGCAATAACTAGTCCACCACTGTTAAAGTATGCAGATTTCACAAAGCCATTCCTGTTAACAACGGATGCAAGTAACGACGCACTAGGAGCGGTACTCTCACAAGGCGAGCCGGGCGACGACCAGCCGATCGCGTTCGCAAGCCGAGCATTAAGCGCAACTGAGAAACGATACTCAACAATCGAAAAGGAATTCCTTGCCATTGTGTGGGCGACTAAAAATTTCCGTTGCTACCTCTTAGGCCGCCCCTTTACGGTTTATACAGACCACAAACCTCTAAAAGGAATAGCAAATCTAAAGGATCAAACATCCCGATTGGCGAGGTTCCACCATAAGCTCTCGGAATTTGATTTCGAAATCTGTTACAAGGCTGGAAAATATAATTTAAACGCAGACGCATTGAGTCGATTACCATATGAAAATAATCTTGTGGCAGTGGTAACAAGAGCACAAACACAGTCCAGGATAGAGCAGAGCGATGAAAATACGGAGACAAATAAAAGCAGAGATGAATCGGAAGATACAAATCCCACAGATCACCCAGAGACAGAGGATTTAGCAGAATTTTTAACACAGAGAAAGGACATCGAAAAGGTGCTTAAAAATTTTCACGATGGGCCATTAGGAGGTCACAAGGGAGCTATAAAAACATATTTCCGCATTCGACGACAGTACAAGTGGAACGGCATGCAGAGAGAGATTCGAAATTATATAAAAAACTGCGAGAAATGCCAGCGGAATAAATGCTCAAAAGTAGAAAGAATGCCCATGGTACTCACAGACATAGCTCACGGCCCTTTCTACAAAGTTTATATGGATATGGTAGGCCCCCTACCGGAAACATCGAGAGGAAACAAATACATCTTAACATTCATAGACGATTTTTCAAAATTTTTCATCTGCACAGCTATTCCGGATGCAGAGGCGGCAACAGTGGCAAAAGCTTTTTTCAACGAGATAATATCAAAATTCAAGATACCAAAGGTTTTAATCACGGATAACGGCACAAACTTTACATCGAAATTATTTAAGGAAGTTTGCAAAATTCTTGGAATCAAGAAATCCCAAACTTCACCATACCACCCCCAAGCCAATGGTGCCCTTGAAAGGAGTCACCGACCTCTTGCGGAATTTCTCCGAAATTTTGTCAAGGAGGATGGCACAATTTAGGATGAATGGCTGCACCACGCTATGCACGTGCATAACAACACAGTACATTCATCCACAAAACAGACACCATGTAAAATAATTTTTGGATTTGAAGCCGACATCCCACTTAAATTAAAAAGAAAACCGGAGCCACTGTACAACACAGACGATTTTGCAAAAATATTAAAATATCAAATCCAGCGCACCCATCAATAGTACGAGAAATCCAAAAAATAGCTAAAGAAAAATCAAAGCGATACTACGATAAGGGCTCGAAAGTCAGAGAATTTCAGACTGGAGACAAGGTGTGGCTAAAGAACCAAAACCGAAAAAACAAATTCTCACCCATTTGGGAAGGCCCTTATTCGATTGTATCAATTCCAACGCCGGTGAATGTAAAATTGAAAATCAAAGGAAAAGAAAAAACATTCCACAAAAACTTAATAAAGCAACATCATCAAAAAGAACAACAAACAAAACAATAACCCGTGCCTTACGGCGACAAAACAAAAAAAAAAATTTAAGTAATGCAAAATTTTTTTTTAACGAACAAAAAATATAATACGCACAAACTCATATTTCCATTTCATTCACAGCGGACAAAGCTCTCACAAACTTAATACACATAAAAACACACAAACTTAATACATACCGAGACCGACAAACACTCTCAGGGGCACATTAAATTATACGATTTTTTTTACTATTTTTCAAGAGCAGATTTTAAACAAACAACGCGATCTTAAGCAAGAAATTATCTTGTTCCAACTTGTTCCAAAAATGAAGGAAGGGGAATAGCGTTGCAAGGGTAATATAAAAGGTAAGATTCAAAAGAAAAATTTAATAATCAAAACTAAATTTTTCAAGCAAATGTGCACATACTTTTTGAAAAAGCATAAAGGCAATACCAAGTAACTTGAAAAGTATATGCACATATTCACACATCGGAAAAGTATTTGCATGAATATCCATTACATGCATGCACATGCTTACATATTACGACATAAGTAAATCATAAATTTCTGAACTTATGTCGCGCGATTTACAAACAAAAGCAATTGCACACAGAACTGCGCATACCGTTCGTGAAATTTGAGTAATCTTGCAAGTGTCGAAATTGCACTTAAAAATATACATCATACATACATACATGGTTCATTCACAAAAATCTTTTTTGCCAGTTTTCAAAATTAATACCAAAAGGTCTATTAAAAAAGAACCATAAAATTGTCAACATTTTCATCAATTCCAGCTTATCAAAACGAAAATTTGATGCCATATTGATGCATCATTTTCACATATGTCTGTTTCAAAAAGAACAATTCTCCCATTAAGAGGGGGAAGGGGTTAATTGAAATAACCAAAGCCTAAAAGGCTTAAAATCACTTTGATTTTTGAACAACCTAAAACAGATGAAATCCGAGAAGTAATTTTCCTAAGGCACATGCAGAGTATATGTTAAAGAACGGAAGATGGCCTTAAGGCAAAGAAGCATGTGGTTACACATTTATATGCATCCACATGATTCAATGTATAAAAAAAAAAAATATATCTGAAAATATTTTAACTGCTAAACAAAAATTGAACTTTGGAATTTAAAGCACACGAGTGCCATACATTTGCATAACAAAATCAATGTCATCCTCAAAATTTTCGAGACACATACTTACATATTAGGTGTAGTAAAAAGAAATCCATTATTTTTCCAATAATGGCGTTATTTATCTGCATCTCGCGTTGTAGAAGTCGATCGTTAAAAAGTATTAAAAGATGACAGTTCCTACAAAAAAGCTTTTTGACACTTTTGATTGATTGATCAGTTTTAGAGCTTGTCAAAGATGGACATCAGCAAAGAGAAAAATTCGAACTACATAATTTTCTTCATAAGGGAGAAAACACAAGCAGCTGAAAATGTATAGCGTTTATGGACCTGAAAAAAGAATCATGCGCAATTTTGGTTTCGTCGATTCGTTCTAACTTCGATGTCAAGGATGCACCACGCACTGGAAGCCAATTGTCGAAAATGTCGAAAAACATGGAAATTATCGATCCGACCGTCAAGTTACGTTTCGATTGCAAAAGAGCTAAAGATTGCAAAAAAACCGTTTGGAACATTTGAATAAGCTGGATACACAAAGAAGCTCGATGTATGGGTGCCACACGAGTTAACGCAAAAAAACCTCACAGACCGAATTTCCATCTGCGAATCGCTGCTGAACCGAACAAAATCGACCCATTTCTGAAGCGGTTGGTGCCTGGTGATGAAAAGTGGTCACTTACGACAACGTCAAGCGAAAACGGTCGTGGTCGAAACACGGTGAACCGGCGAAACGGTGGCCAAGCCAGGATTGACGGCCAGGAAGGTTTTGCTGTGTGTTTGGTGGGATTGGCAGGGAATTATTACTATGAGCTGCTCCATACGGCAAAACTCTTAACTCGGAACTCTACTTCAACAATTGGACCGTCTAAAGGAAGCAATCGCCATAAGCGGCCAGCTTTGGCCAATAGAAGGAATTGTGTTCCATCAGGACACGCCACCACACATCTTTAGTGAGCCAGAAGCTCCGGAGTTTGGTTGGGAGGTTCTTCTGCATCCACTTAAAGTGGACCTGCACCAAGTGATTACCATCTGTTCCTGTCCATGGCGAACAATTTTGCTGGAAACATTCGCTTCAAGAGAGGCTTCTGAAATTCGACTGTCTCAATTTTTTGCTAATAGGAACGAGGGCTTCTATGAGAGAGGCATAATGAAATTACCTTTAAAATGGCAACAAGTTATCGAACAAAACGGCGCATATTTGACCTAAATCGGGTCATTCTAACTATCTTAAATAAAGCCCTCAATTTAATGCAAAAATAATGGATTTCTTTTTACTACACCTAATATGTTTATAATCCAAAATCATTTTATTGAAAATTTCGATCATCCTGAATATAGGCAATAAGCAATTAATTGTTAAAAATAAAAAGTATAAAAAAAAAAGTATAAAAAAAATGAGTTTTCCAAAAAAAAAGCCATTTGAAAATTTTGAACATTTTAAATATATTAAATATGTAATTGATCGTATTTGAGACGAATAAAAAAAAAAAGTTAAAAGAGAGAACTAAAATAATTTTCACTCTCAAAAATGTCGAGCCATAGACTAAGTAATTGATTGTTCTTCAGATGAATTTTTAAAAAGAAAAAAAAAAGGATTTAATGAAATACTTTGGATTAAAAAAGAAGAAGAAATATATATAAGTATTTTCATTTACTACCAAATTTAAGAATATGATGTATTAGAAACTGTAAGAGCCCCAAAACAAAATATAATATATTAACAAGGTTTTTGAGTCGCAATAACAAAAAAAAAAATATATATAAAAAACTGTATTGACTATGTAAGCATTTCGTAGAACTAGAATACTTAGCCAGTAACACCGTTTGAATTGTATCCCGAAAATTAAAACACTAGTTCACTGAGATACCCACTACACTACAGCGATAAATATGGATCAAGAAGCAACAGTATCATAACAGCGACAAAAACCTCAGCAGCATCGGTCTATCGAACACCGCTAAGAACATCATCAAAGATATATGGGCGAACAGAGTCTACACGCCCACTACAACAGCGAGTTAGCAACATTCAAGCAACAACATCAACAACACGAGCCGGAATTAATAAAACCGTATTCAGCTCGCCTCATCTGTATCATCGAGACGAAACTAAGCATGAAATATGCCTGGCTACAACAACCGAATCCTTCAGACAGAAAACCAGTCGTGATGCTAACGACTTGCCGAAGAGGGGAGGGATGTTGTGAGTCAAAACCGTCACGTCACACGCTAACGTAACGCTGCCAGCTCTATCGTCAACGGCACGCTATCAGCGCTAAGCCAAAAGCAGTGCAATAAATAATGCATCGTAAACAAATGCAACGGCACCGTTTGAGCTCGAAACCTAACACCTCGAACAACAACAGCACGAGCGAGCATGAAATCGAACGCCTCAACAAAGCAACAACGGTCGGCGCTCGAAGTCATAAAAAGAGACACTGTTACCGGAGACGGCAACAACAACAACAGAGTCGTGTAATGACAAACAGACCGTCGATATCAATGTCAACCGAGAATCGATCGTTCAAGGCCATCGATCGAAAGGGAAAGCAGGCAGACGAAAGGCGAAAGAACACGAGCCGCCGAGTCAGCATGTGGACCACACACAAACAAGGGATGTTTGCGGCATGCGTTTGCTTGTTCGTATTGCATTTCGTTATGTACGTCTTTTTGTGTGTGCACTTGGCTTGCATTAAACCGTACATATGTCGAATGGGTTTTGGAGTGATCGGCATGTTTAGCTGATTGTAAATACATGGCACGACGAAAATAGAAGATAACGGCACTTATGCAATCGCCGGAAAACGCCGAAATGCAGAATAGACGGTGACCAAGGGACGCTTGCGGGGAGTTTAGCTGAGGAAGAAATCTATGACGCTAGCAACTATCGATATTGCGAACGGAGCAATATCGGACTATAAAAGCGAAGTTCGATTGACAAAATGGACTTATCATCGATTAGCACTCCGAGTATTAAGAAGATCTCAACTTTGGCGCACCTACTTACGAGCCAGGACGACAAAGTGTGGATCTCAGTGTTAGCTAGGGAATTAGGGCAGTAAAGTAAGATAGAGTAGAAACATTAAAAAGGACTTTAATAAATAAACATTATTATAACGAGAAAAGGAGTGTTTTATTTGGAATAAATACTGAATCCTTGTTGGCGCTTACAGAGGTCCTTTCTCCCCAGCAGACACACAACAATATTCTTCAGAGTATACGTCATCACGGGGTGCCTGAACTACTTTTAAATCGAAGGTTGAGAAGGTTCCGATTTTCTTACACGATTTCATTAAGAGTCACTTGAATAACAATTTTCTGCAATCGTTAACTCAAAACAGGTAGCACCATTTTAGAAATCCGAATTTAAAGTTTTTCTCAGCGTACGAATTATACCTTTTCTTCCTTTATCAAATTATTTTTAAACTTTACCATATATAATTTTTCTGTTAATTTTGTATTTTTCCCTGACTTTTGACCTTTAAAATGATGTATAATATGTTATAGAAAGTTTAAGTTTGTTAAACAATTGTAAAATATAATCGCTAAAGTCAAATGTTTGAGTGCAAAAATGTTCGACTTTCTTGACTTTTTAAATTGACGTCATCGAGATGTTGTTTTTTTTTTTTTTCATTTTGTATTTTTGGCGTTTTTAATATCTTGAAAAAGGCATATTACATGCATTCAGATTTGCAATAGGTCGCACAATTTTTTAAATAATAACCGCAAAAGTCAATTCTAAATTGGCTGTGCAGCAAGCGAAATGCTTACCTCCCATACCTAAACTTTCGCTCTTATTGTGACGTAGCAGCCATCTTCAAAAACCAAATCTAGTGAAAAATCAAATCTTTGAATAACAGGGGCGCAGTTACTTTCTCATAAGGAGCTTAAAATGAAGAAAATGCGAATATATAGGTTGGTTTAACATTTACATATGTAATGAGAAAAGGAAAGAATAATGTGTGTAAATGTGGTTTACTACACCAATCAATAGATTTAGTTCGGGTGGAGGAATAATTTTGATGATTTCTCGATTGTTGTCGTGGTTATTACTTAAAAATAAAGGAAGATGAATACAATTTTTATAGTTCTTAACCGTTTTATTTGTATGTCTATTATCACTCCACTCATCAGTTTTTCTGTACATCCCTATCTCCATTACAATCATATGCTTGTTCAAATTAAAAACGAATGCATATATTGCTACAAGCGACTCTCTCAAATTTTTTTAAATTTGCTTGTAGGTATGATAAGAATGTGTAGGAGTGAAGGCAACAGGAAACATTTTGCATGAGTGCGACTGAAAAAGATAGAGTTTTGTCAACGACTGCTGTGGTGAACAGTTCAACAGCCCTGCAGGAAGTTTGAGGTTTACTAGTTCTAATTCCACCAGCACTGGTTCTTCTTTATACCCCTGGCTATGTATTACTCTGTACAAAATTAACATTGGGTGTGGGCTAAAAATCACTAATTGTGCACTTGAACTAACGCTTTTTTTAGTGATTTGGGAACCAATTGGGTTAATTTGGTATAGTAAAACACTAGTTCCTTTGAAAGATTATTGACCACCACCCCTATTATGATTGTCGACTACTGATAGAGAATCGAAAAAGTTCTATCTTCGACAAAAATTTTTAAATTTCCACATACTAGAAAATGAAAAATTTTAGTCGACGATAGAACTTTTTCGATTCTCTATCAGTAGTCGACAATCATAATAGGGGTGCACAATTTGTGGTTTTTGGTTATTTTTACGCAATATTTAAAAGACACCGGTTTATTTTTGGTGTTTGTTTTATTTACAAAAATATTTGTAATATATAAAGATACATTTTATTTTTGATTTGGGAGCACCAACGCTGTTTGCAACAACTATATAATGGCAACTCTTATTACTGACACGAAAAACCATTTTTCCATGCAATACTAGTCGGAGCTTTATACGAAGCTCTACCCCCCTTTGCACTAGTTCTTCAGTTTTGGTGAAAGTACTAGTTGCATCCGGGCAATATACCTCACGCTTCCTAGAGTATAATAAGCTTTGAGCTCTACTGTGTTGAAAGTCAGATTGTAATGTCGATGTGTGAGTTCATCTGTACACAAATCGTGGTGAAAGTCAGTTTATTTTATGTGAATGTGCTAACTGTGGGCAAAGTCAGATTGTGAATGGGCAAAGTCGGTTTATACATGCTCCCCTCACCCGTCTTAGTGATTTTGGGAAGTGTCGTTTGTAGTATTGTATGAACGAATGTCTCGAATGGGCAAAGCAATGCAATGTCGAACGATATATATCGTGACCGGTAATCATTTGCAGGTTATGCTTGCAAGAAACTTTTAAACAAAAAAGATTTGCTGAGAGCAAATGTGTTGAAGACTTTCAGAAAGTAGTGGGTGCTTGCTTTACGGTTGCTTTGGATCCCGAGTACATTTTCCACCTAAACAATTTTCATGCAAGCTACTCCGATTTAGGCATCAGCATCACACTAAAAGTGCACACAGTATTCCACCACGTAGGATATTTTTGTGAAAAAACCCAAACAGGCCTTGGTTTTTATAGCGAACAGGCCATCGAATCTGTTCTCTCAGATTTTGAAAAAACATGGCAAAAGTACAAACTTAAAAAAAGCCATGTAGGTATGCTGATAATTTTCTAAAAGCTGTACAAGAATATAAATAATAGCCAGCTCTTGCAAATTTTATCAAATACGTATATATATTTTAATGTTTATATATTTTAATATGTACTATATGTATAACATGTAATTTATATATATATATATATATATAAAAGAAAAGAAAACAACGACTTTATTCATTAAAACTCAAAGGTACTTAAATAAAGATGTATATATATATATATATATATATATATATATATATATATATATATATATATATATATATATATATATATATATATATATATACATCTTTATTTAAGTACCTTTGAGTTTTAATGAATAAAGTCGTTGTTTTCTTTTATTTCCTTTTCTCATTAAATATGTAAATTTTAAACCAACCTATATATTCGCATTTTCTTCAATTTAAGCTCCTTATGAGAAAGTAGCTGTACCCTTGCTATTCAAAGATTTGATTTTTCACAAGATTTGGCTTTTTAACATGGCTGCTACGTCACAATAAGAGCGAACGTTAAGGTATAGGAGGTATGCATATCGCTTGTTGGATAGCCAATTTGGAGATGACTTTTGCGGTTATTATTTAAAAAATTGTGCGATCTATTGAAAACCTAAATGCATGTTATATGCCATTTTCAAGATATTAAAAACGGTAATAATACAAAATTAAAGAAAAACAACATCTCGATGACGTCAATTTTAAAAAATCAAGAAAGTCGAACATTTCTGCACTCAAACATTTGACTTTTGCGATTATATTTCACAATTGTTTAACCAACTCAAACTTTCTATAACATATTTTACATCATTTTAAAGGTCCAATATCAGGGCAAAATACAAAATTAACAGAAATATTATATATGGTAAAGTTTAAAATAAATTTGATAAAGGAAGAAAAGGTATAATTCGTACACTGAGAAAACTTTAACTTCAGATTTCTAAAAAGGTGCTACCTGTTTTGAGTTAACTATTGCAGAATATTGTTCTTCAAAAGACTCTTAATGAAATCCTGTTAAAAAATCGGAACCTTCTCGATCTTCGATTTAAAAGTGGTTCAGGCACCCGGTGTCATCCAAAGAAGACTTGGAGCTTCCGTTACCTAAAATTCAACTTTCAAAATTCGACGGAAAATTCTCGCAGTGAACACAGTTCAAGAGATATTCGTTGAACTCATACACAAAAAGCATAAAATTGATGTGCAGAAAATGTACTACTTATCTAGGTTTCTGACAGGAGAGGAAAAAAATTTAATAAAACATCTGTCGATGGCACCTGAAAATTATGAAATAACATGGGAAATCGTGACTAGTCACTACGATAATAAACGGCTTTTGGTTACAGAACTCTTGAACAAGTTTCTATCCCAACCTAACTTCACATCAGAATCAGCATCAGCATTGAAGGATTTACATGACGTCACAACTGAATGCATTCATGGACTACGGGCTCAAAACATTCCCGTTGACCAATGGGACATTCTAGTGGCACATATTTTCATAAAAAAGCTTGATCGAAGCACTCAAAGAGCATTCGAGCAAGCCCTTACAGACAATAGAAATCCAGTAAAAATCTAATGTGTCCTGAAATTAATAGAACATCGGTTCCAGTCACTAAGAAGCACTAGGAGAAAACACAAAGACAACATCACCTAGAACATCAGTTTCGTTGGTAAAACCTAAATCAACCGAATCAAAATGCAGTGTTTGCACTGGTGAAGGACATCAACTATATGCATGCAGCAAATTCAAAGATGAAACTTTATCCAACAAATGGCAATGGGTGAAGCAACTGAAATTATGCTGCAACTGCCTGAAATCCGGCCACAAGGCAACTGACTGCAAGTCTGGTCATTGTAAGCATTGCGAAAAAAAAAACCATTTAACACTTCACTCCAAGCACAATTCACAGCAAGATGTTCAACAAGAGCCTGAATCCAATGGTGCATCCGAAAATAAAGGTACGACCAGCCTTCTATCAAGAGAATCACTTACAAAAACCAATTACGTTCCACTGGGCACAGCACGCGTTATCGCAACCACAAATAATTGCGGGCAGATTGAATGTAGAGCAATTCTTGACTCCGGATCTCAAATCAACGTAGCAACGGAAAAATTTGTCAAAAAGTTAAATGTGAAAACCAAGCCAACTAGCCTACGCATTGAAGGAATCGGCAAAACAAAAAAAAAGCACATCATCGAGTCAGTTTAAAAATTCACTCTCGTGTGAACAAGTTTTCAACGTCAGTCGATGCTCATGTTTTGCCACAAATAATTTCAAAACAGCCAAGTCAAGTCATCGACACTTCAAAATGGAACCTACCGCGTAAAATTGAGTTGGCAGACCCTGATTTCAGTAAATTCAACAAAGTGGATTTACTTTTATGTTAGGAGCAGAATTCTGCCATCTGTTATTATGTAAAGGAAAATCTGAAATTGGAGAAAATCTTCCCATCATGCAGAATAGCGTTTTTGGCTGGATTGTTGCAGGAAAAATTCAGCATTCTGAGGAGCCTACAGCAGTGTTTGCAATTTGTTCTGACAGCGACTTAGAGGAGGCAATTTTGAAATTTTGAAACTGGAAGAAGTCGCCGAATCTACTAAACCAATGTCGATAGCAGAAAAATTTTGTAAGGAGCATTTTCTACTCAACACAAGGAAAACCCAATCCGGCCGCTTCATGGTCAAAATACCACTATCAGGTGATATATCGGAGAATCCAAGAGGTAAGCGTACAATAGACTTATCGGTCTGGAAAAAAGGCGTGAGAAAAAGATATCCTTCGACAGAAATATAAAGACTTCATGAAAGAATATGAAACGCTTGGTCAAATGACTGAAATCGCACCAGATAATGTCTCGAATCCACATTACTTCATACCACATCATTGTGTGATACGCCCAGAGAGTACGAGCACAAAGCTACGCGTTTTTTTTTGATGCATCAGCGAAAACAACAACAAGAATTTCGATAAATGAGCTTATGTACACAGGTCGCACAGTTCAAAGCGAATTGTTCTCAAAACTTCTGCGCTTTCGAATTCCGAGATTCGTCTTTGAAACAGACATTGAAAAGATGTATAGACAGATCCTAATACATCCTCACGACTGAATGCTTCAACTGATAATGTGGAGAGACGATCACAATCAACCTGTCAAATACTTCCAGTTAAACACAGTGACGTACGGAACAAGGTCTGCCCCATTCCTTCCCACAAGATGCCTTCACAAAATAGCAGAAAAAAACATCAATAAATACCCGGCAGGTGCTGCAGCTCTCAGAGACAATTTTGATGTGGACGACGGGCTAGCGGGCGCAAATTCACTAGCCAGAGCTATTGAAATAAAAAATCAGCTGACTACCATACTGAAGGAGGCAGGAATGAACCCCAAAATATGGAGTGCCAATTCTCCCAGGCTGATGCAAGGTATTGCAGCAGAAGATCAAGAGATCAATCTTGATTTTGATAGCAACACCAACGAATCAATCAAAACACTCGGACTGCGATGGCTTCCGACTACAGATGAGTTTTGCATCAAGGCCTCAACTACTGAAGAAACAAAATTCACAAAAAGGCGAGTTACGTCAGAAAAAGCTAAAATATTCGACCTATTAGGATTAGTTTCCCCAGCCGTAGTAACCTCCAAAGTATTCATCCAACACTTATGGGACCAAAGCCTTGACTGGGACGTCTCCATCCTACCAGAACTCCATACAAGGTAGCGTAACTTTCGTACAAGCTTACAATCACTCAACAATGTTAAAATTCCACGTCACATATTCAATAACAGCGACAAAATATCCACACAATTATACGCGTTTTGTGATGCATCCCAGAAAGCATATGGCACATGCATTTATATAAGATCAAAAAATAAAGATAAAACCATAACAGCAAGACTTCTCTGCTCAAAAAATAGGGTACCTGCATTAAAAACACTCACAATACCACGTCTAGAACTCTGTGCAGCGGCGTTGGCTGCCGAACTGGTGGCGCGAGTGAAGGCGGATCTAAAACTAAACGATGTTGCGACATACTTCTGGCCAGATCTAACCATTTCTGAGCAGTTGCGGTATGTACAATCAAAGCAGAATCCAGCCGACATTCTTTCACGTGGAATAAATCCACATGAATAAGCAACCACGCACATCTGGTTCTTCGGACCAATGTTCCTGTACCATCATGAGAATATATGGACATCTCCACTGCAGAGTAACACACTTGAAACAACATTGTTAGAACGGAAGACAACATTTTTAGCATCATCATCCTCATCATCAACATTAGTTCTATGTGTTCCATTAATTCACAAAATCGATGCAAAAAACAAGTTCAGATACCTTCAGCGAGTAATAGGCTACGTCATTCGATTCACTCAAAATTGCAGACAATCAAGAACTTCTCGGCCACAAAACATACAGCTTTCACCCTCAGAGCGCGAATCAGTGTTAAAATACATAATCAAAGAAGTCCAGTTCAGCGAATTTAAGGATGCAATAAAAATGCTTCGCAAACGAGAGCATCTACCAAATTCCAACATCTAAAGCCCTCTGTCTCAATTCCTTGATAAGGAAGGAGTATTGAGAGTTGGCGGTAGACTTGAACATTAATCTCAAGGTTATGAGGCAAAACACCAAATGTTGCTGCCATTTAACGACTCTATAATGAAATAATTGATAGAGGCCGTTCATCAAGAAAACTTTCACTTCACAGCACAAACACTCATGGCAATCCTTCGACAAAAGTTCTGGCCCATTCGAGGAAAGCAATGGACAAGATCCATTGTGAATCACTTTATTCGTTCAAGACGAGCAAAACCGATGTTATTCAATCAAATTATGGGCCAATTACCAGCTGCACGAGTGGAACCAGCTCGACCCTTGATACATTTCAACGTTAGGGGAAAACACCCCCAAAAGGCTTATATAGCCATATTTTGCTGTTTTGTTACTAAGGCAGTGCACTTAGAACTCGTTTCAAACCTATCAACAGAAGCATTCATCGGAGCTCTGAAACGATGATCCGCACTAAGAGGACACTGTAAAACATTATATAGTGACAACGCAACGAACTTCGTGGGAACTCGCAATTTAATCGAAGGTGCTGTTCTTTCACCTTCGGCTCAGGATAGCATCATAAAATCATGCAGTGCTAAAGGAATTGAATTCCGCTTCATGCCACCCAGATCGCCACACTTCGGAAAGCTTTGGGAAGCAGTAGTGAAGTCAGTAAAGCATCTTTTGTTACGAACCTTGGAAATAGCATCACTAACTGATGAACACCTCCGAACAGCAACTGCAGAAGTCATTTTTTAAATGGCGAACCATTTACTTCCACGATTGACCAAGGCATCCTCTAATCATCAAGCATACTACAAAGACAATAGAAAAGAGTAACAGAACTTAGAAAAGAATTCTGGGACCGCTGGTCGAAGGAATACTTAGCTGACATTTAACACAAATATAAATGAAAAGGACCAAAAACAGACGTCCAGGAAGGAACACTGGTAAGCATGAAGGAAGACAATCTTCCAGTACTACAATGGCCTCTGGGAAGAATTGTTCAAGTTTATCGAGGTAATGAACATGTAGTGAGAGTGGTCGACGTCAAAACAGAAAAGGGAATTTATAAACGCGCAATTCACCGATTAGCCCCTCTGATTCTACCTGACAACTTTAACAAGGCGGCTCAAGAAGTTGAAACCATCGAACAAGAACCAAACTCATTAGAAGAAGAAGACATTCTATGTAAGCGAAGACGGATAAAGCCCAGTCTCACACTTATGTCATGAGTAATGTTATTATTACTACCATTGGTCATGGGCAGTGCTGTGAAAGTTAATAGACAACCAAACATACCAGGAATTCATTTTGAAGAAATCGGCCAAATTAAAATCATCGTGACCAATTGGAAATTCATTATATTTTTTTATGTAGATCCTTTTAAGAAAGACTTAACACTTCTTAATTCAGAAATAACAGGACTACAATAGGTATGCAACTCCACCGGCAATAAATTACAATGTGCAATTACTACCAATTACCTCCAAAAGGTTGAACAAGAACTTGACTCAGGATTCGAAGTACTATCAAAAAGGAAGAAAAGGGGCCTATGGACATAATAAGAAAAATTGCAAATTCACTATTTGGAGTGTTGAACTCTAACTACGAAGAACATATGTCAAAAACAATTTCTCATGTTCAAAGTAATGAGGCTCACTTAATCGAGCTGCTGAAAAATCAAACGTCTTTTATCGACTCAACAATATATTATATATAATCAAAAAAGACCAGGCAAACTACAAAACGAAATTCCACGAAATCGTAGAAAGATTAAATTTACTTGGTTCAGAACTTGGGTATGGGGCAACATCGATGCTTCAAACTACGCAAAAAATAACAAGTCTTTTCATTCAACTCCTGGTGCTATCAATATCTCTTCAACGATCACGATGATCAATACTAGATATTCTAATAGACAGCCATCATGGAAAAATAAGTCCGCTCTTGCTCACACCACAACAGTTTGCTGATGAAATAGGCAGAATTAAGGCACATCGCTTAGCACATCTACAACTACCAGAAACACCGGAAAAAATACTGCAATTTTACAAGTTACTTGAAGTTAACGGAATCGTAGCAGAAAATCATGTAGTGTTCAACATCAACGTACCACTAATTGATCAAAGAATGTTTCATTTGTATTATTTAATGTCAGTTCCAGCAATCATAAATATAACATTGGCATCAATATCTTTGACAACTTCATATCTTGCCATCAGCAATAATCGTGACGACTGTTTTGGCATGAGCAACGAAAAATTGGAGTTATTCCCACAAGTCAATAACATCTTTTTGTGCCCTAATATACAAACAACACTTCACAAAGGAACAAATGCATATAAATTTGAGCTAAGCCTATTCAATTCTGACTCACATCCATCATGTGTGCTGCAATCAACAACTGAACAGACCATGTTGTATCAACTTTATATAAAAAATAAATGCATTTTTGCATTTCGCTACAATTAACCTCAGCATGCGGCGATCAAAGTCTGATAATAACACTTAACGGAACAAGCATATTGGAACTGCAAGCAAAATGCACTCTTTCGGGAGATGATATCACCATTCATGGACGCCATGTTAAGTCTTCCACACTTCATAAAGCTTACACCTCAATTGGAGTTCTACAAACAAACTTTAACGAACGATTCACAAAGCTTTCACCGTTTCACTCATATGCAACACAAATAGAAAAACTAGCATGAATTCAAAAGAAATTAAAGGCACATCAACTATTCGATTTGCCACCAAACATAACAACAACTGTCACATACAGCGCAATCATTGCTTACGGATCTCTTATACTCGTCTCCTGTGTAGCAGCGATTCTACTAATAAAATGATGGATTTCAAGACGTAAGCAGAGAGCTCTTGCAATCCGTCCTCCAAAGCCTGCCAGAAGAAGATCTACATTTGAATTATCTACAATATAAAACGAAGTATCTGAAATAAAAAAAGGAAGAAGATTATTTCGCAGTTGTATAATTTAACAAACTCAATCAGTCCTTCCACAAAGGTCATCATTTTTATAATTATTTAAACTTGCTTCTCAATTGAAATTAAAATTGCATTCTCCTCTGAACTCTGCAATTTTTACGTTCTTTTTATTGTCAACTGTCCATCAATTACAAACAAATTCAAATAAATTGCACAATCGCTTGAAGTATTCTTGCCCCAAAAATGAAAAGTCAGCAAAATTATTAAGAAGGTTCCACACATTTCGTATGTTGACCATACGTCAACGGCCGGGAGCATGTTCAGTCCATTCACATAATTAAGCATAAAAAGCTACATACATATGTATGCAGTCACTTGGCTTCTTTTGATTTTGCTTCTGCATACATATTTATGTATGTAACTTCATTTGCCCCGTCACGGCAGCCAAATTGGCGTTTTTTGATTTTGGATATGTATGTAGCTTCACTTAAATTGTTTTCTTGTTTTATTGAGTTCGCTTTCGCACCGATTGAGTTGCTGAACCAACATTTATCATAACTTGCATAAAAATGATGACAATCATCAAATCGAATTATTGAATTTTTGTTTTGTTAAATCAACTGTTAACTAGTATATAAGAAAGAAATTTTGGAAATAAAAGTCAAGTCAATATTAATTCTCTTGAGTGTTACTTGGTCGAATTAATCAGGTTCATGTGCTTGATTGAAAAAATCTGAATTCACTACATCGATTGCGTTCTGGTTTTTGTGCTAGAAGCAAGGACGGAAAGGAAGACAATAAACACAACAGTTTATTCAATGGCTTTAAGCTCTCTATTTCGGGTAAAATGTAAGTAAGGGTCTATCTAGCGATGAATAGTTTAAGGAATAAATTGAACTGCTTGGTACGGTAGGGAGGGTAATGAGCGAGGAGTCGAGCGTCATCTGAATCCACCGCACTTACTACCGCGTAGATTCCTCTGGATTGCATTCAAATTCAAACAAGCGAAATTTATTTTCCATCAGGTTTTCTAAATTTACATTCTGCAACACTTATGTCTAGTACCATTCCAAATAACATACGTCCGCTGTTAACGCAAATACTTCAATAAAACAAAATTTTTTTTTTAATGGAGAAAGTAGAGCTTTCGGAAATTCTCTGCATAACTTATCTCTTGGAGTAACTTTTCTTAAATTCTCCTCCGGCAACCACGCCTTCTTGCGACGAGCTAAGCAATGGAAAACTTTTATGAAGGGTACTGTAGCTTGCGGTGAACCTTCGAATTATCCTTAAATAATTGTTTTGTGTGTCATCTTAAAACATATGAAGAAGAATCGTTACAAACAGGAGTTAAAACGGCACTTTTTTTTCTTTTTGAAAATGTTCCATTTGAAATTTTATTAAAGGAAAAACTACCAAAAAGAACACCAAAAAAAATCGAACGGCAAGCACCTGGAGCTCAAAGAGATTGTGATGATGGTGCTTAATGTGCTGTGTGTGGTGTGGTTGCATTTTGATGGGAGCTGTAAGAATAATTGAATAAGTCGCATTGCCACGATACAGTAGAGTGTGGTGCCTTTAATTGCATTTAGAACAATTGTGAGCACTAATGCACATATTATGCTGTTTCACTTTATTGGAATGCTCCTGAACGGCAAGTGCAAGCAATTTAGAAAAATTTTGTGTTGCATGCTACCGAGATGAACACAAACAACAACCTGATTTATTTTTTTTTGCTTGCTATGTATTTACCCGATTAGTCTTGGGCGCTTCCAATCGGTTCCCTTTAGAAGTAGATGGAGCTTGAGACTAAGACGTAGATGCTTGAACGAACACAATAGGTGAGAATAGCATCCCAACTTTAAACATCTATTTTGTACATTTGGGTCATTCTTTTGCAAACCGTACGGATTTAATAAAATACCGATGTCTTCAAATTGGATGAAAAATTGCATACTATACAATTGAACAGATTTAATTAACATGTCATTCAAGATTTCGCTCTAAAAAAAATTTTTTTCGAAAATATCCACACATGAATGTTCGATGATTTCGTTGATTTTCGAAAATCCTCTCTCACTTGAAGTGCATTATCTCGACTTGAATTAATCGGATCAATGTCGGGTTTTTTTATTTTGTACTTTGTTACAATAGCTTTTAAAATATAATTAAAAAAAATTTTTTTTCTTAAACAAATTATATAAATAACAATTATATTTTTTAAACCGTTAAAACATGCCTTAGCCCCAGGTAAAATTCATTTAAAACAATATCAGCTTATTCTCCATTCTTTTAAGCGGAAAATATATTTTTCCCAAGATGGAGTCTTTCTTAGATTGGCAGATATTAAATATTTACGAGCGCAAGTCGAGTTAAGTCAATGTCGCAACGTGTTAAACAATTGCAATCGAGCACGCTGCTGTATGAAGTTAGTGAGCGTAGAGCGTACGTTTGTCATTTATTCGTTCAAACTGTTTTTAAGTGAAGTTAAAAAAAAGAGTTCAGAACAATTTCATAGGAATTTTAACCCCCAATTTGTTGACAAAGTTTTTAATTTATAACTCGTTTTAATGCAATTTAAATCAAAACTCCTATGTTTGTGTTGTATTTATTTTTATATTCTCTCTCAACAAATTTGGCGTAAATTTATTAAATTATAAAAGAGCACATAAAATATAAAAATATACATTTTGTTGATGTATTCGACGATACAAGTCGAGATAATGCACTACAAGTGAGAGAGGATTTTCGAAAATCAACGAGATCATCGAACATTCATGTGTGGATATTTTTGAAAACAAAAATTTTTGGAAAAAATCCTGAAATACGTATGGAGTTATTTGATGCATAGAAGCTGTAAAAAAAATTTCAGGCGATTTAAAAATGTCATGTTTTTTAAGTGTTCGATTTGTAAAAGAATGACCCATTTCTAAAGTATAAAAACAATTATCAATCTCTCGTTGTAAGCCTTTAATCGCAGCGCTCGATTCAATTGTCGCTGCTTTGAGGTTGAACAAAATCTTAAGCCGACTATTGACAAGAATGCGCCTATTATCATATCGGTCGACTTTATTTTTCCATGCAACGAGAAATCCTTCATTATTTAAAGAACACTTCTTCAGAATATCACTCGCTTCGCCGCGCGTTTTTTGAATTAAGTGGTATAATTTTTCAACAGCGAATAAACAAGTATGCGACATGTTGGTTGCCATTAATAAATCGAGGAATGTGGGCCATGAAAATTTTGGATTTTAAAATTCATTAAAGGGGAAATTACCAAAAAGAACACCAAAAAAAATCGAAAGACACGCAACTGGAGTTCGATGAGATTGTGATGATGGTGATAGATGTGCTGTGTGTGATAAATCTGATGTGTGTGGTGTGCTTGTTGAATACAAGTCCTCTCTTCTCAGCGGTGATCTTTCGGCGGCTTCGCACCTATAGCGAGAAGGGCTGTTTATTAGGGATGCTCAAATTGTGGATGCGGAAAATCCAAAATCCGGATTGGCTTATCCGGCTCGAAGGACCAACTACTAGCTCATTTTAGAGAGTGAGAGATATCTGGAATAAGCCGAGACATAAAGAAAAAGGCAAGCGGTTATATTTGCAAAATATTTATAAGTTTTAGTTATAAGTGATCTCACGTTGTTTTAGATGTCCGCAAGAGTTTGCCGGCGATTGCGTCCTTTTGGGCCGTGGGGGGAGAGGTTAAAATTTGAGAGTTGAGAGAAGTTCAAGGTGAACTTTAGCTTGTACAAAATAAAGTTTTGTAATAAATTTGGGAAAAACGATTATCCCACGCGATAGCTGTAAGACAACTGAGCCTCGATCAAGACATTGCTGCGCGCCATGACTTTCTCTTTCGGTGCAACATGTTGCGAACGTCATCGTTGCATCTTGCGATGGGCAAGTCTACAAGAGATAACGAAAAGGCATTACAATAACTTCTTGAGAAATTTTGTTGTTATAAGCGTATTATGTTTCAGTTGGAACGTTCTATATTTTAAGTTTGACTCAAAGATCGCGTGGAAATTTAAAGGAAATAAACTTCGGATTTTGTATAGCAATCCTTCATGCCGGACTTTCTTAAACGCTTGTTGCGCGTCCAAGAATACTGCTGAGCAGTACTCCCGATTATCATAGGCAAGTCGAATTTTATTTGTAATACAACTTAATGGTGGACATTTAGAGTTAGAGAAAATTAACAGATGTGTAGAAAAAGCAAGGATGCATAGTAATAAGGAATTTTTATTGAAAAATATTCACAAGATAAAAGCTGAAGGTACATTTTGACGACACTGAAGAATTTCATATTTAAGAAAAGGACATACCGATTTTAAGCAGAGAAATTTTGCAACTAAAAAATTGCAAAAATTAATAACGTTGATAAAGGCCAAATTTTGGTTCTATTTTTGTCGTTTGTATTACATATCTTCGCACAATGTTCCACTTAACACAATGTTTCAGTGCAGTGTCAGACAACGCGTTTGTATTATTTCCTAGTGAACAAGCTGTAAACAAGGAGCTTAACCTGTTAATGGTCGCTGGCGCTGACACAAGTTTGATTAAATGGGAGGCGCTAAAATATGCGAAAGAAGTAAATGAATTTGAAACGAGAAGTTGAGTGGGAGCCTTCGGAGGCAATGTTAAGAGAAAAAGAACAGTAGAACTGGTACTTTTCGATATTAATGAGCACAAATTTATGTTTCATGTTATACCCAATGGAAGAAAAATTCCGGGAGATGGGCTAATAGGCAGAGATGAGCTCTCGAATAGGTCCTTTATATACAACATTAATAAGAATATATCATTTTTCCAAAATGGCAGACAAATCGCTTCACTACCACTTGGTAGTTCCACTAATAGCAATCGGCTTTGCACCACACAAATAGTCAAGATCCATGCTAGGGAAGCAAGAGTAGTAGCAATTTGCATGAAAGAATTTTCAGGAGAAACTGTTGTTCATAAGAGAGAAAGTATGCCAAATGTTTTTGTGGGAGGCACAATTACTAAAATTCTAAATGGGAAGGGCTATGTGCCCGTGTTAAATGCAAATAACACGGACATTTTTATAGAACTTTTTGAATTGGAACACGATTGTGGCACAGAATTTGAGCATTTAAAAACTGCGAACATAAATCAGTTGCAGAAAGGAAATAGTGAAGATGAGCGTTTTGACCTTTTAATGAACTCAGTGAATTGAGATAACAATCTTAACAAAGAGGAAGTACATTCAATTAAAGAGACATTTAGGGATTATATTTCAATATATATTTAACAAAGGAACTCCCTTTCCTATACGACAGTACTAGTACATGAAATCCCTACAGAATCAGAACATCCTCTAATATCAAGTAGAGAGTATAGATAACCAGAAAATCATAAGTCCGAAATAAATTCTCAAAATAATAAATTGTTGGCAGACAACATAATAACACCCAGTACATCGCCTTGAAATTCACCAATAATATTGGTTCCCAAAAGGCTAGGAAAAGTTGGTGAAAAAATGGAGACTAGTGTTTGAATTTAGAAAATTAAACGAAGTTACACTAAAACAAGTTTTTTCCATTCCAAGATTAAATGAGATTCTAGATCTTTTGGGATGCAGTCGTTTTTTTTTTATGCCTTGGACTTAGCTATCGGCTATCATCAGTGCTGGTTGATGAACAGGATAGATAGAAAACAGCCTTCAGCACGGGCCTAGGACATTTTAAGTTCTAACAGGAGCACCACAAACGTTTCAGAGAGTCATGAATAGTATTCTAACAGGTCTTTAAGAAATCGATTGCTTTGTATAACTTGATGACATTGACACACTACTTTGCAAGTAGGATACTAAGTGCAACCGAAAGACGATATTCCACGATAGAAAAAGAGTTTTTGGCAATAGTTTGGGCAGTTAAAAAATTTAGAGCCTTCCTTGGAGGCAAAAATTTTAAAATTTAAACCGACCATTAGCCTCTGAAAGTAAAACCAACTTTTAAAGATCAAGACACGACATAAGGCCGTTTTAGATTAAAACTTTTAGAATATGATTTCGAAATTGTTTGTAAGCCTGAGAAGAACAACCTTAACGCAGATGCGTTAAGCAAACTTACAAATTCAGACCGACAAATAGCAGTTGTTACCAGATCAATGTCACAAGACACTCACGAACACTTAGACGAATTAGCAAGCATAAGTTTCAATGATTATCAGAATAAAGGTACAGCGGTTGTGCTTACCGGCCCAACAGAAATACAAAAGGTGCTGAAAATTTTCCATGATACTCGAATAGGAGGCCATAAAGATTTTGCGAAAACTTATTTTCGAACAAGAAATTAATATAAATGGGAGAGCATGCAACGGCAAATTAGAACTTACATTAAAGCATGCGAACTTTGCCAGAACAACAAAAGCTCTCGAGTAGAAAAGATGCCTTTGTCAACAACACACACATCCCATAGACCTTTTGATAAAGTTTTTATGGACATAATCGGTCCACTCCCCATTTCATTCAGGGAAAATAGATACATTCTTATGTTTTAAGATGACTTCAAAATATGTTGTCTGCGCAGCCATTTCAGATGCAGAAGCAGCAACAGTAGGAAGGGCTTTTTTTTAATGAAATCATATCAAAATTTAATATTCCTAAAAAGTTTTTGAAACTCCCTTAAAACTAGAAAATTAACCAAGCCAACTGTATAATTCAGACGATTACAGCAAAATTTTAAAGTCCCAAATTTCAAGATGTCACGAAATAGTTAGAAATAATCAAAAGAGAGCAAAAAAAAAAATCCAAAAAAATATTATGATAAAAAGACGAAACAGAGAAATTTTTCAATAGGTGAGAAAATTTGGATTTATAGTCAAAACCGACAAAACAAATTTTCATCAATCGGGCAAGAGCCCAATGAGTTAGTCTCGCTCCCAAGCAAAGGCAATGTACGTATGGGAATTAAAGGAAAAGAAAACACTATCTGTTATGTATTCGGAGAATTGAAAAGCACGCGATTCATCTTAACTCAGTAACTAGAATGAATCTTTATTGCTCGCTGCACTTATACGCTAATATATTGATGTTTATTCTATGCTTATTACTCATTACTTCAGTACTTCAGTACTCATTATCGGTCGTCTTCATAATACTTCATATACTTAACATGCTCCTCCTGAGCTGATTGGATAATGTAAAAAAAATTGTAATATTTCTTCATGTTTAAGATAATAACATATGTATGTAATTATTATGAATATATATTATTAGTTTTTTTTTTATATATTTTTTTAAAAATTTATAACTGCCTTTCCTTCTTTTCTTGGTCTTAAATTTCTTCTTATATTTACATTTTCAGTAGCTATATTGTGATTTTCGTTTTCATTTAATACATTTTCAACATTTCCATTTTAATTTTCGTTTAAAATATTATCAATATTTTCGTTTTCATTTTCATTTAATACATTTTCAACATTTTCGTTTTCATTTTCATTTAAAATATTTTCAACATTTTCGTTTTCGTTTTCATTTAATACATTTTCAACATTTTCGTTTTCATTTTCATTTAAAATATTTTCAATATTTTCGTTTTCATTTACTAATTTAGAGATTGATGATGAGGTTTTATCTCTTGTGTTGACACTAGACTTACCCTGCATCTCAGTTGCAACAACACTGTTTTTATCTAACTCATTGAAGGTCGGTCTGATCTGATCTAAATGTCTTCGAATAATTCTATTGTTTGATAAAATGCAATTATATGAAAGCGTTCCAACTTGGTCTTGAATCTTAGCCTGACACCATTTTGGTTTGTTAGGATTCGAATAATCCCGAACATAGACTTTTTGTCCTGAGCTAAATTTACAAATTCTTTTTCCTTTGTGATTTTCAATACTCTTTTCTTGAGAACTTTTAATTTCTTCTTCATACAATGGTGGCTTGATCAAATCAAATCTGGTTCTAATGGATCTTCCTAGGAATAGCTTGGCTGGTTTTTCTTTAGTAGAACAATGAGTGGTATTTCGGTAATCCATTAAAAATCTATTTAGGATGACCGCAAAACTCGCTCTATCTTGAATTTTTAAATTAGCATATAACGATTTCTTTATTGTTTTTACAAAATTTTCCGCTTGGCCATTTGTTGAAGGATGTCCCGGTGACGTCAAAGTGTGCTTTACCTTATTCGAACGAATGAAAGTTTTAAATTCACTCGACACAAATTGTCTCCCATTATCACTAACAATTGTTTTGACTATGACAAAACGACAGAATGTTTCACGTAACTTCGATATTACAAATTTTGAAGTGATTTCTTTTGTTCTGAATACTTCGACCCATTTCGTGTGAGAGTCAATTATTATAAACAGAAAATAACCTGCAATAGGTCCAGCAAAGTCGATGTGTATACGACTCCATACAATGTTTGTGGGAGTCCAAGGTATGAGAACACTTTTATTTATTTATTTATTTATTTAGTCTATGAACACAAATTCTTTCAGACTTATATGAATTATTAATTACATAACTTATAAATATTCAAAATTAATTAAAACTATTAAGAAGAAAATTATTAAATAACTATAAAGTATTACTTAAAGTAACCTTTATGCTATCTTTAGGAAGGCAAAAATCAATAGCATTATTTGCGGAAACAGAATTATATTCTGTTAAAGCATGTACTGCAGAGTTTGTGCGTCTAAGGCCCAAGTAAAAAACATCTGCATGCCTAAGGGCTCTAGCGGGTACATTGATATCAATGAGACTGAGTAAAGCAGGACAATCTACTCTTGCACTAACAATAACGGCTATAAAGAGTAACGAAAGCATTTTACGTCTTGACTCCAAGGACTTCAAGCCAATGAGCAAACAACGCACGTAATACGGTGGAAGTTGATCACCAAAATGTAGGTGACGTAAAGCGAACCGCGTGAATATTTTTGAACACGTTCCAAACGAGAAATATGTGAACTATAGAATGGGTTCCAAACAATAGACGCATACTCTAATTTGGAACGGACAAGAGAAACATACAGCGTTTTTAGAGTATATGGGTCCAAGAAATTTGTTGAATTTCTTCGAATAAAGGCCAGCATTGCATACGATTTCGGAACAATATAGTTGATGTGTTGAATAAAGGTGAACTTTCTATCGAAGAATACTCCCAAATCTTTAACCACATCCACTTTAATAAGAGGGGATTCTCTCAGGGCGTAAGAGGAATGAATAGTGTTATCCGACTTAGAATAAGTGGCACATACACATTTTTCAAAATTTAGATACAAGTGATTTTTCTCACACCAATTTAATAGTGAGTCAATATCCGACTGTAAGCTTAAGAGGTCAGCCACAGTATCAATTTTTTTAAAGATTTTTAAGTCGTCAGCGAAAAGCAAGCAACGAGAGAATAAAATGACACTAGTTATATCATTTACGAAAATAATGAATAGCAACGGTCCCAAAATACTGCCTTGTGGCACACCGGATGTTGCCACAAAGGGATTAGATTGTACACCATCAATGGATACCAAGGATATACGATTTAAAAGATAGGATTTAAGCCACTTTAGGAAATTGGAATGAAATCCAAATGCAGCCAGTTTTTTTACTAATACAGAATGAGCCACCTTGTCAAATGCCTTCGAAAAATCAGTATAAATAACGTCAACTTGAGAGCCTTGAGAAAAAGCAGAGATACAATACTCAGAAAAAATCGTTAGATTCGTTAGAGTTGATCTACCCGAAATAAAACCGTGTTGATCCGGCGAGATATAGCTTTTTACAGCGAAATACATTCTGTCTTTCACTATCGATTCAAAAAGTTTGCTAATATTGGATAGTTTAGAGATCGGCCTATAGTTTGCAATGTCATTTTTGTTTCCTGATTTAAAAATAGGCGTTATAAATGCTTTTTTCCAATCATCGATAAAATTACCCGATTCCAAGGACTTGTTAAAAATTAATTTCAAAGGCAGAGCTACAGAGGTGGCACAACTTTTTAGAAGAATACCGGAAAATCCATCGACAACCAGTTTAGTGGAGGATTTCATTTTAATGATGCCTGATAATATTACCTCTTCAGTCAAGACTAAAGATCCGAAGTTCAAACTGGATAAAGGGGCAGTCTCATCAAAGCACAAATCAACGGCAGGCTCGAAATTTGATTTGAAAAATTTTGCAAATAAGTTAGATGATTCAATTGCTGAATGCGAGGAAACATCATTTAGAAACATCTTTTTAGGGATGCTTGAACTCTTTTTTCTTGAATTGACATAACGCCAAAACTCTTTAGGGTTTGATTTTATATTAGCTTCAAATTTTGATATATAGTTTCTGAACAGATATTTATCTAAGAAATTAAATTCACGCATATAATGCCTGTATTTAATGAATGATTCAGCATTACCAGTAGCAAGATACTTTTTATGAAATTTATTCCTAAAATTTTTCAGCTTTCTCAACCCCGGAGTAGACCAAGGTGTGCTATATTTCTTATAAGAAATACAAGGGATTAAATCATTAAAAAAGCTCGTCAGCTTAGACTTCAAACAATAGAAAGCAGTATCAGTGCGTAAGTATTTAAATTCCGAATCCCAATCAACGCTATTGATTCGCATATTCAATTCATCAAAATTACAATTCTTATAATCATAGGAAATAGGAGTTACGTTTTCGATTTTAAGAGGTAAGAAGTCATAAAATTCAAGAGAAATTGACAACGGTAAATGGTGTAAACTCTCTGCGGAAATAGCAAACGGAGTTTCAATTACATTATAGTTTACATTATTACTAATAAAAACTAAATCAAGCAGCCTGCGTAACTTATTAAATGAACTGTTTATTTGTAGGAGATCAACATCAGATAAGCGATCAATTAAATATAGTTCTATATCACTAGTTGCATTAAAAGGAGTAAGCCTCATGCCAACTCGTGTGAGATTCCATACCAATTTGCTCAGGTTAAAATCCCCAACCACACACACATGATCATTTCCACTTTTGTTATTAGCCACAAAATGAATATTATCAATATGCGCTTTATATAACTCAAACGAGCTGTTTGGAGGAATGTAAGATGCCAATAGGAACAAAGAACCCATTTGAGAATGAACAGCAACACAAAGTTGATCTTATAGAGAATCATTAATTTCCAGCGAAATAAGAGATGCGGAAAGAGTGAGTTTAACTGCAATAATGACCCCACCCCCCCTAATGCAACCAGTTTTTATATAATCCCGATCCTTTCGAAAAATATTATAGATATTAGAATCAAAAAACTCTTCATTATAGAAGTTTTCATATTAGGACTTGACTGTAACTCTTGACAAGAACCACAATTTTTAATCAACATCTCTATATCTTGATCTAATTTTGGCCACCAAACATAAGATCTTGAAAGCGATTTGGTTTTAACAATTCCTAAGTGCGACTCATGTAGTTGTCTCAAGATTGTGCTACGAAGTTTCTTAGGTACTATTACCCTATATCCCCATAACAAGCATCCACGCTCAACTGAAAGTTCAAGTGTCTTACTACTGAATGGCATAAAGTCTTTTTCTTTGAGTCTTTGTAAAGAACCATTTTCTAACGACTCGCATACCTTTGATAAAACAGGATCACGTTTGGTTTCCCTAGCTATGTCATTGAAGTCTAATTCCAAAATATTTTGTTCTTTTATGAGATTGACAAAATTTTTATCTTCTTCAGAACGAGGTTTATGTCTTTGAGGCATGCGTGACAAACTGTCCGCATAATTTAATTTTCCTTTGACATGCTCTATTTTATAATTGAATCCAGAAAGAATGAAGGACCATCTCTGCATTCTAGCTGCAGCCATAACTGGTAATCCTTTATTCTCTCCAAATATGCAAATTAAAGGTTTGTGATCCGTTTGAATTACGAAACTATATCCAAGTAAATACTGCCTTAATTTTGTTACTGAATATACAATAGCTAACGACTCTTTTTCTAGTGTACTATAATTTCTTTCGGCATTAGAAAGCGCTCTAGAAATAAAAGCTACTGGTCTTAGAGAACCATCTTGAAATTTGTGAGATAAAATGCCTGCTATTGCAATATTAGAAGCGTCTGTTGTTACAATTATTGGCAGATTTGGATTAAAATGCACTAGAACTCGATCAGAAGCAATTTCTTTTTTTATTTCATCATATGCATTTTCACATTTTTGAGACCACTCAAATTTGACTTCCTTCCTTAGAAGTTCATACAGAGGACACATTTTATGTGCAAATTTGGGAATAAAACGTGAATAATAATTCACCATACCTACAAATGCACGTAATTCGGATATATTAGTTGGTTTTGGTGCTTTGATCACGCTTGTATACCTATCTTGATTCTTGTTCAGGCCAAATTGATCTATTGTGAACCCTAAATAGGAAATTTTGTCTTTAAAAAATTCACATTTCGAAATATTAAGCTTAAGTCCGGCATCTCTCAACTTATTCAGTACTAATTTCAATGTTTTAACATGTTGAGAAACATCCTGACCTGTAACCGTTATGTCGTCTTGGTAAACAACCACCTGAGGAATTCCACGAAGAAGCTCTTCAATTGTTTTTTGAAAAATTGAGGCTGCCGGTTTAACACCGAATGGAAGACGCTTCATTTTGAAAGTCCCCATGTGCGTTGACCAAGAACATAGTTATTCTTCTTCCAATATCAGTTGGTTATAGGCGTTTGATAAGTCTAACTTCGTGAAGAATTTACCTCCCTGTAACGAAGCAAAAATCTCATCAATCAACGGAAGAGGATATTTGTAATCTAACAAAATGATAGTAACTTTGTAGTCACCACATATGCGAAGGTCTCCATTGGGTTTTAAAATGGGTACCAATGGAGTCCCCCACTTGGAACTATCAACAGGTACTAGCACATCATTTTTTATTAAATGATTTAAATTTTGCTCTATTTTATTTTTCCAAGCAAGCGGCACTGGACGTGGCTTACAGAAAACAGGTTTGGCATCACTTGCAATGGGTAATGAAACCGTGGTATACCTATACGCACCAAGTTTTTCCGTCGAAAAGTTCGAAAAATTCATTTTTGATTTGATCTACCATTAACGCATTTTGAATAGAAACTGAATTTACTTTTTGCAAGCAAAATTTAAATTCTCTAAGAAAATTTCTTGCCAGCAGAGGGGGATTATTTGTGTCCGTAACTACAGTTTTAATTTTCTTCAAAACACCATTGTATTCTACACTGGCTATGTATTCTCCTATAATTTTTATAGAGTTCCCTCCATAGTCTACATATGTACTTTCACATTTGTTTAGACTTACATTACTCTTTATTTTGCTTAGCAGTGTTTTTGGAACTAAGCTGCACGGTGTTCCAGTGTCACACGCAACATTCAAATGTAAACCATCCATAATAATGTTTACATTGTAGTTTCCAGATGAATCTTCTTTACTATTAGTAACCCTGTATACAGAAAAATTGTTTACATTAACATCAGAACTATCTGAGCTGTCTGATTCTGATACATAATTCACCTTTTTATGTTTACAAATTGAAGCTAAATGGCCACTTTTGCCACATTGATGACAGTTGCTGCCTTTGTACTTGCATTGTTCCGATCGATGATTCCGCCATCCGCAATGCTTGCATGCTGCTTTCTTTTCATTGTCCGTTGATTGCTTGTTGCCGTTGTTGTTGTTGTTGTTGTGGTTGTCATTCTTGCTGTTGTTGTTTCGCGAATTTTTGCCCTTTCTTTGCGTCGATTTTCCGCTTTTGGACTGTTGATTGCCACCTTTGACAAAATTGACTTCTTTCTCATTTTTCGATGAAATTTTTGTTTCCATAATTAAAGCCTTGCGTAAAGCATCCTTCAATGTGAGTTTTTCATCCTCTTCACAAATTTTCTCAAATATCCGATCAGGTAAGCCCATAACGAATTGATTTAATATGAATGATTCCAGCTGTTGACCGAATTGACAATTCAGAGACAGTTTTTTTACTCTTGCGAACCAATCCGAGATATTCTCCTCTTCTTTTTTTGTAGAGTTGTGAAAAACTTTCCTCTCACGAAATATGATCACTGGAGGAGTGTATTGGTCACTTAAAATTTGACACAGCTCTTTATAGCTTTTTCCCACTGGTGAGGCAGGACTGCAAATGCTATGCAATACCGCATAAGGTGATGCGCCGACAGATTTTGGCAATATAGCTTTTTTTTTGTTTTCCTCTGTACACCCAATTTCGCAGAAGTGTATTTCCAATTTTTCCTTCCATAAATTCCATGGCTCTTTGTGTGGTGCGAATTCTGCTATTCCATTGGACTGGAAAATAGTGACTGTACTATTTTGAGTATTTGAAGGCGCGTCTAACGGCATGATTTAAAACGTTTATTGTTTTTTTTTTTTTTTTTTTTTACTTAAATTCGGTTTTTGATCGATTTATATGTATATATATGTATATATTATTCGCACTCTTAAGCGTTTCAATTTAAATTGGGTTGTGTATTTACACAGTTCACGAAACTTTTGTCTTGCAGTTTTGTTTTTTTGTTTTTGTTTAGTAAATTGTATTACAATTTATTATTGCTTTTCTTTTACATAAGTTTTTCCCATAAATCTTTTAGTTTTATTTTAGGTTATGTTTTTTTTCCCCGTCGCCATTTATGTTATGTATTCGGAGAATTGAAAAGCACGCGATTCATCTTAACTCAGTAACTAGAATGAATCTTTATTGCTCGCTGCACTTATACGCTAATATATTGATGTTTATTCTATGCTTATTACTCATTACTTCAGTACCTCATTATCGGTCGTCTTCATAATACTTCATATACTTAACAGTATCCATAAGGATTTACACAAACCATTTAATGACAAAACTTTGTACAGTCAGACAACTTGGAGCACGAAGGTTTAGTAAATTGGTACCAACAGCGAGCATTGAGCAATTAACTGAAGAATATATTAAATTAAACAAACAGTTGGTTAAGAGAAAAATCGATGTGGTCCTTAAACACAGATCAAAAGACCGATTTTAGGACATTCCGTGTTTAGATCAGGATCGAGTAAGGCTTCACTCACCTTCAAGTTACATTCATGCAAACTTCGTTGATGGTTTTCGAAAAAAGAAAGAATATATTGCGACACAAGGCCTCATAAAATACAATGAATGATTTCTGGTGTATGGTATGGGAACGAAATTGTTTTAACATAGTCATGCTTACGAGGCTCATTGAAAATGGAAAAGTGAAATTTCATCCGAATTAGGGGGCAGCAGATATATAAAATAATAAGGACAGACGATTTCATAGTGAAGACTTTAAACAAGATTGGCAAAAGACAATAGTACTCAATCCAAAGTTAAATTAATATATATAAAAACAAAGGAATCAATAATAATTTGGCATTGGCAGTTTACGAGCTGGTCTGAAATTAGTACACCAAGACTCATATGCTCTGAAATATAATATGCCTTTAATCATATTGGAGCTTCGCTCGCAGCGAGCGCTTGCGATAAATTTTCTGTAGCAAGATCTTTTCCTGCACCAAGCACTGTGCATTCAAACAAATATTCAACCCAAAAATTAGATTATTCAATGAACTACGCACCTTTTGTCAAAATCCCAGAAATACAGAGATGGAAATACTTTTCATTGAATTTAAAATATTTTATTCATTTAAAAATGCTGGTGCGGAGAAGCGGGGTGTCTGGCAAAAAAAAAACTGGATGGCCATGGTCCAACTTGTTCAATTAAGGTCCTGGTGGCAAGCACCGCACCTTGAAAATGCATGGAGCAAGAGCCTCAAACGCCAAAACGTTGGCGTTCATATGAAAAGTCAACTTCTTATGGTTTATCTCGGCATGCTCCCGCAAAATAATCAACTTTCGAGCATACCGAGAACCGGAAACGATGCTTCAACGTCGCTGAAACTCCTCCCTCAGAGCTATCTCCATGACGCTGGCGCGCACCTTATGAAGGGAGTCGCGGACCCCTGCGAAGTGGTAGAATTCCCCCAGATAGTAAGCCAGATGGTCATCCGTGGGAGGTTAATTGGGCAGATAATAGTTGCCAAACCTAATGACAAAGGTGTGGCATCGCCAGCCAGGAGTGCATCTAGCATGGCACCTCTGCCATATCCCCCTGTTTCGAATCCTGGGGGAGAACGCCATCCATGAAGGTCAATTAGTTTTCCCGACACAGCCAGAGCAGCATCCAAAAGCTAAGAAAAGAGAGAAAAAAGGATTTATACTTAGCATAGAAATTAATGAGCAACAATTACAACTTTGATTTTCCTAAGAGAGGAAATACTTACCAACCAAGCACCAAGTAAGAAAGATAGCATCTTTGGTATCCAGCGCACTCCAGGTTCAGTAAGGGTTTAAGAAGTCAGCACCTGGGACCGGCTTTTTTAAGCCAGCACAGAATTTAATATCGACACAGACTAAGATATCGAACGTGACCCAAGGTGCTGATAAAAAATTTCGGGGTTCAAATGCTCCCACTCCTGATATATCTAACTAAGAAAGTGACAGAAACTGCTACTACAAGAATTTTTGTGTTTCATACCTTCCCACTAGTGATATACTTAATCACTGCGGCCGGAGGAAACCTAATATCCACTCCAATTCCGACCAAAAGGGATTCTTAGAGATGCACTTGCGGGACACGAACATAGTTTCGGACTCATACGCAATTTTACATATAACCTATCCGAAAGAAATTGCAAGTATTCTTGATTCAATTGAAATATACAAAAATCTGTTACAACATAAAATCAAAAACATGCAAATAAAGTGTTGTGATCATGTCACAAGTATCGTGAGGCCACTGTGCTGAGCGAAAGGGGCCATAAAATGACAATAAGGCACCAACAACCAAAAATTTTAAATGGGGCAGTTGAGTGCAAGAAAAAGGCATTCCGAAAATATCGGAAAACCTAGAATGCGAACGAAGGTGAGCGAAACAAAGTTGCAAAATAAGACGTCAGCAAAACCTACGACCAAAGAGGAACGGGGGAGTACGACTGCAACAGAGTTCGCGTCAGAGGAACAAGTTTAGCAATGCAAGAATATTATTTAACCCAGTATTACTTTCAATTGTAATAAACAAAGTTGAAATAAAACTCCTGGAGTTAGAACAATTTAAAGGAACTTTATGCGTTTTATTAAAACAACACTAATATCTTAACATTAGGCCCAAAGTAAAAAGTAAATTCGCGGAAGTAAAAAGAATTTTTGTAACAAAAAAAAATTTACAATCAAAAGACAAGATAAAAATAATTAGAAAAATATAAAGAAAAGTTAAAAGAAAACTCCATATATAAAAAAAACACAGCAAACGCAAGCAATATCCAAAAGTCCAAAAGTTACTGGAAAAACAAGGAGTTATGGAGACCCTGAAGAAAATGGTGAGTAGGTACTGCCAATATGCGGAAGGAATTAATTCAATCAATAATAACCACAAAGAATAATGAATAAAAAAAAAAAAAAAAAATTAAGCGCTATTGCGCTGAATTAATTGGCATATCAAAGTTTTAAATACAGAAATAAGGGCGTAGACAAATTTTTGCGAGACTACCGAAAAGCAATTCGGACATAACCCAATAAAATCTCTAGGATATAACCTAAAAAATATAAAATAAAATATAAATCCTTCCAAGAGAAAGGATATCCATCAAAAAACACATAAAATTTAAAGTTTGAACTTTTCATTTCTTATACGAATTATAAAAAGTGTACATTATTAAAATTATTCAAATTCCTATAATCAAATATCCCAGCTGGCTAATCCAAAAGTTTTCTTCGTTCTTAGAACGTACCGTTAAACTTACGCAAGTGATAAAGATATTTGATAAATTTCCAAATTCTTAGAACGTTCAATAAAATTGCACGATTAATTAAAGAGAACGACCCTCTCAGTTGAATTCGAAACGAGCTTTAAACTTTTATAAAACAATTACTTGCAAAATTTTTGAAAACGACGTGGGAATTAATAAAAAAGTTTCAGTTAAGCTGGAACCTTGCAGGTTTTAAAAAATTGGAAACGAAACACCGGAAAAAAGCCGAACTCAAAAATTCAATTCAACCGCAAAAGCAATTAAAAAAATTCAAACAAACTCAAATTTTTTCCAAGACGTTGTTAACTGTGACGATTTTTCTTTGATAAAGTTTTAAACCAACACAAAAATTTTTTGAAAATTTGTGAAATAGTTCCAGATTGGATCGAACTCAGTTCATTAAAAGTGGATTCATTTAAATTATAGATCTAGTGCGCTTTGATTTATGACAATAAATAAATTGGGAATGTGACAGTCTTAAAGTAAGCTAGTTATTACCAAACTTGAATTAAAATCGTCCAAGTGAACTGCATTAGCGATTATAATTTTGAAGTCAATTTATATAGACAATGTTATTGCCCACATAACTGAGCAAAAAGATTGAAACAAAATTAAAATCTTTATATCACGTGCGTGCGGTTAAAATTTTTATGTTCAAAATATTGTTTTTGTAAAAACACATCTTTCTTGAAGAAAAAATAAAAAGCATTCGTTCAAAGAAAAGGATATTTTCCTACAAGTTGAAGAAATTGAAACATTTTTTTAACGACGGAATGTTGTAAAACGAGGCAGCCGAGTTTCACAATACCAAGAGTGCGGAAAAACTTAATTTCGACACGAGTGCCGAACAATATTTTATGCAACAAGATTTCAATGGAGAATTTAACAAATTTAAGAAAAAGTTTTTTTTGTGAAGAAAATTTTAATTTTTATTTGACAGAATTCAGACTGTAAATTCTTATAATTATTATTTCGTTAGTATGATATGCTTATTTTGGCCTTGTATTTTTGAAATGCGTGCATTTTGAAATTTAAAAATAACACCTTCCTTGTATTTTTTGAAATGCGTGCTTTAAAAATATTATTATTGCACGATTTTAATTTTTTGCAAACCCTGAGTAAACATGCTTTTTGTTTCTTTGAAAATAAAAATTTCTCTTCTTAGTTGTTTTAAAATATATTATGATTTAGATTTTATAATTTTTACTTAAATAAAAATATATGTTATTTTGAATTTTTTCTTAAAACAAGACCAATTTTTGGACCTTTCACCTTTTGCTAGGAAAAATTTGCACTAACACAGTGAAACTTTGTAATTTATCAAACGTACTCGTGGAGAAATACCATTAGTAAAGGGGGCGTGAAATGAAAGACGCAAAGAATAAAAAATGTTTGTGTGGTACGCCGTGCCAAAGCCGGACCAAAACCACAAATTCAGTTTATGGAAGCTCTTGGTTTGGTTTTCCTCAAGTAAAATGGAAATGATAAAAGCGATAGAGAAATTTTGTTGTTTTCATTCCATTTTATGTCGCGTACCGTTTTTATTTTAATTTTCATGAGTTTGAAGGAAGTACAAAGAGATAAAATGTGTGGATTTTTGTCTAAAAGGCAACAAAAATTTAAGAATAATGACAACCCAAGGTCGCGCTTAAATCATTATCTAATTATGAATAAAATTTAAAAGTTTTTGTTTAACCTGAATCGGTTCGAGCAACCTGTTTGATTATAATGAAAAGAGAAAATTTTTTTTAGGCCATCTTAGGAAATTTTACCGGGAAAATCGGCCATTCAGGAATTCGTTACATTCGATATAATTGCTGGGTCATTGGTAATATAATCGAAAATATTGGATTTGATGTTGGCTGTTTACCGGAAGCAAATTTGGAAAAATAGTGGCAGTTTAAAGGGTTTTTGTTAAACTCTAAAAAAAGAAATTAAGTAAAGAAAATTGTTGAAGCAAGTAAGAAAAGCGGTCATGATTTGAAGTAAATAAGAAATGTTGTTTTAGTTTGCAAGGAATAATGCAATCTGTTTACGGGTTGAAGGAAAAAAGCTCTTCAATTTAGGGCAAGAAAATTAATTTATTTCCAAATTGTACATAGAGAGGACAAATCGAAACGTATCACGCTCAAAATGCCTCAACTAACCTTAGAAATGGGGGGAAAGGAGGATTATTCGTCTAATCTCCATATTAAGACTCATATTATCGACTTCCTTGACGATATCAATTTTTATTCTTTGTGACCACAAGATTTTCATCTTTTAGACTAAGATCTACTGCCTCTTGATATTGCTACAAATACATGAAAACTTCGTTATTAGAACACGAATAAATAACCTTATAATTTGAAATAACGATTATAGACGTACTTTTGGCCATCGGATTTCTCCAAGTCTGGCAAACAAGGTATAGGGAAATTCGGAAAAGCATCGGCAAAAGACAGTAAAAATTCAAACATAAGAATCTGATCGAACATGCTTTATCAGCAAAAAAAAGTTAATACAAGGAGATTGTAGGTCTTATTCAAATTATCGTAAAATCATTCATGCTGCTTATTTTTAAAAAATGTAAGAAAAGTTGTTTACTATTATTAGACTGAAAAAATCAAACCCCTCTGGATTTTACTGAAAGAAAAAATCAATCGGTGTTGCGCTATGTCGACTTTTTGCAACCAATTTTTTAACGAAAAACCAGGGTGCATAGGAAACGATTGCCCCAGTTAATGAGTGGTTAGCCCTGGCCAGAATATAATTTTATCAATGAAGGACTTGTTAGACCAAGTTCCGCTAGTCCACAAAAGGGAAAAATTCCTAGCTAAAAAAGAAAAAATAAAGTATTCAGATTCAATTATTGGGCAGGAAATTTAACGAAATTACGTACAAAATGGAAGGACAATGCCAATGCAGATGCATAGTAAGATTCGGCAGGGTTCAAGGCGACGCAAATACAAACATATTAACCGGTGCTCAACCTAAACCAAAATTTGAATTGAGGTGAACCCGGAGAAAATACCTCCGAAAACCCCCCAAATCGACCTGAGAAGGTTCAAAGTCCTGAACGACCAGGAACAAATTTAAACCAAAAACAGTTCCATATCTAAGAGAAATGAAACTTATTACAAGACCCAAGACCAAAATTCAAATGAGGGTGAACCCGGAGGCAAATACCTCCGAAAAACCCCCAAGTCGACCTGAGAAGGTCCAAGTCTTGAACGACATGACCAGATCAGGGAAATCCTTTAAAATCAACGAAGCTTAGACGCATCTAAGACAAGAAGCAACCACCAATTGTTAAAAACAAAAAATCTTTAATTATATCTCATTCTGTTTAACAAATATGCCAGACTGCACGGTTAGCCAATACATGGGTGAGCACAACCCATTCTTTATATAAATAAAAAGTAGCTATAAAAGGAAAATGTAGCAACTTATATAAAAGAATCGAGTCGATAGAAAGTGGCAAGAAAAGTCATTCTTCTTTAAAACGAGTTAAAGATTAAAAATTTTTTTTTATTTGTCGCGTGAGTATACTGACTCACTACCTTTGTCAAAATATAAGAAGCCAAAAAAGTGGGCAAAACAAACAAATTTTTTTATGATTTTATTATTAACATTTATTTTCTGTTCATTTTATTGCCAACTTCAGCAATTACATTAAGCATGACCTACGACAACATTCGGAGCGAACGAAAGCACGGAACAATTCAAGTTCATGGTCAATCAATGTTCTGATGATCAAACAAAAAATCCATTGTTTTGTTTTGATTTTTTGTTTGTTTTGTTTTCTTTTATTTTCTTTTCAGAAGGGATATTTCAGCAAAGAGAGGACGGTTCAGGTTTAAATTAATTAAAAAAAAAAAAAAGAAAAGTATGCAAAACCAGCAGCAATGAATATCCATTCATTGTTGATGGTGAATTAATTGTCAAGAAGTGTCTTATTTAGACAACGTATTAACAAACATTTTCATTCAGAAAATGTTCAAGTTAATACAACTGTATCAAAAGCGGTTAAGCTTCTGATCAGAAAGAGAAGAGCGAACGGTATATAGTCTCAAATAAGCGGTGATCGCTTCCTTCCTCTTACTTTACAATACAAGATACACACATGTTACACTGCCTTTCACTACTTTCAGCTTTGATTTTTTTTTTGTAACCCGACCGTTCAGCGTTGCCATGAGTATAGTTATTCTACATTTGAAATGCTCACAAATTGTTTTGTTTTGAACCATAAAATGAAAAGTGCAGTATATATATATATTCTAAGTTTCAGTTATTACAATAATTTATTCGTTGCAAAATTCGAGTCAAATGACAACGCTGAAGACGGCCAACGACAAACCAAACGACCCAATAGGGAAAAAGAAGAAAAGTAGAATCGGTGACCAGTTGTATGAAACATGTGGAATTTGACGAAGTAAAGTTTTGTTTATTTTATTGTTATATTCAACTTAACGTAACGTAACACCAAAAAAAAATATATATATTATAATAAAAGTTTTGTCGAATTTAAATATTATTCAATTTAACGTAACATAAAGTCTTGTTCAATTTTTTATTTTTAAGTTCAAAGGACAGCCGTTTAGGCTAGCGTTAAGAAAATTATGTATTGAAATAGTCAGAAACTTGGACGTCTAACGAGAAAGAATGGGAGAATATGGGTAATTTAAGGACCAATTATATACATATACAAATAGGAAAAAGAAAAAACTTGAAAAATTTTTGAAAAAAAAAAAAATATATATATAAACAAATAAACAAAAAACAGTTTAAAAAAAAAAAAAAAAAAAAATTTTTATTAACAACAAAGAATAAAAAAAAAATATGATGAAAAAAAAAATTATAAAAACCAGAAAAAAATACATAAAAAAAAAAATAATAATAAAAACAAAAAATAAAAAAAAAAAAATAAATAAAAAAAAATATATATATATGAGAAACTATTAAAATCTATATATAGAAAACCTTAATTTTAAGTTGAAGTTATGACGGCAGCGAGGGATCCAGCAGGCGACATCAGCTCTTTCATCCAGATACCGGGCGTATCCAGTGGGCCACCCTCAAGCAAAATGGGTTGGTCTTCCCTGCGTCGTAACCGTTTGGTGTACGCTTCGACGAAGATAACGTCATCGCCACCATAACAACAACAAAATGCCGAAAGCTTTGACATTAGCGGCGAAAAAGGCCTAGGGACTCCCACCGTACATATAATCTTCGGGTGCAGGAAGTTTTCAACCGTCATGAACTGAAATATTTCATCAGCAATCAAAGACAGCAACAGTCTAAACAAACCAAAAACCAAGGTCACTGAACACAAAAATCGGCAAATAATAAACAAGTGGCGACAAGAAACGCAAAGAAGTGATACAGGCAAACCCGGCGAATGTTCCAGGAAATTCACAAATGCGCTACAAGACAACGACAAAATGATCCCACCTCCCAGCCTTAATCCAATCTCTACTCTACCGATCCGCATGAATGCGGATCTATTTAAAAAAAAAAGGGGGAGGAATGTTGTGATCATGTCACAAGTATCGTGAGGCCACTGTGCTGAGCGAAAGCAGAAAAAAGAAGACAATAAGCACCAACGGCCTAAAAACTCTAAATTGGGGCAGTTGAGTGCAAGACAAAAATGCATTCCAGCAAAATATGGAAGACCTAGAATGCGAGCCCAAAGTGAGCGAAAGAAAAGTTGCGCAAGAAGAAGACGTCAGCAGAAACTGAAGAGAAAAGACGGCAGCGGGGGAGTACGACTGCAGCAGAGTTCGCGTCAGCGAACCTAGTTTTAAGTAATTTTAAGAATATTTTTAAGTTAATTTTAATTTTGAATTGTAATAAACTTTCAGTTGTAATAAAACTGAGTGGAGAAGAACAATTAAAACGGAACTTTATGCGTTTTATTAAAACAACACTAATATCTTAACAAAAGCTTAAGTCCATTACACCATTCGAACAGAGGCGCATGAAAAGGGGCCTGATAAATGCAGTAGGCACCGCAACCAAATAGTTTTTTCGTATCATGGATGATCAGGATAGACTAGAGATAGAAGGTCAACTGGAAATAGCAGTCGAAAATAGCCATAAAGGATAAGGAGGCCTTAATGAACAAATCATAATTAGTAACCATCTAAACACCTCCAGTTCAGCGACCAAATGTTAAAACTTTAATTATTGAAGCTTAAATAAGATTGATAGAGGACAATGTTGCAGCAGCAAAAACTGAGTTAATTCACCCCAGTATCCTTACCACAGAAGAAAACGAAAAATTCGAAATCGACTTCCTTAGGTTAAAATTTATGAGGGTGGGAATATTGTCCCATACAGATTATTCTACAAAAATTGACATCAAGGTACCAAAGACAATGGTAAATGCAGAAATTATGCTAATAACAGCAGTAGCAAATAACGAATTTTTCGAAATAGTGGCAGATGACTATATAATTAGTTCAATTAATGACAAAATTTTTACTTACCAAGAAAACTCCAATTAAAAAAAACTTAAACGAAGCCGCCACTGTGCTATCCAAAAGAAATTCAATTAAGTTTTCAACAATAAGACATTCATTCAATACGTAGATGAAGGAGTAGTAATTGTTAAGAGCGGAAGGAGCATTAAATTCCATCAGTTTTGCCACAGAAGGAATTTAGCAATAGAAAATAACGCCCTTATCTCCTTTTCGAATTGCAGTATATAGATTGGTTACGAAAAGTTTTTCAATACAAAGTCCATAAGGGAAGACAAAATTTTTTTTCCGAGAATACCGAAAAGAAGTTTAAAAATAATCCGATCATGTTTGAAGGTGTGGTAGTTAATAGTTATAAGCATAGGCCATATATAAAAGAGTGAAAGTTCCACCGAAACATCACATATGGAATAAGCGGCACGCTTTTATTTTTTATCACTGGAAGCGTCATAATATTCTATATAATAATTAATAAAAAATCAAATTAAGTAGAAATAAACCAGGATTTAATACCCAAAAAGCAGTATAATTCTAGTTTTACTGCAGTCCGTAAAAAATATCAAGAAAAAAGATATTTTACAGCCAACAAATTTTTGAACAACTCCCCGTATTGCACATCGTCTATGCAGACTAAATCGTTGAATTCACGATCCTTTACTTTAAGAAGACATATAAGAACCAATTGACACATTGCACAATAGACAAAAACTAGCGGTAGGGATTTAGTTCAATAAAATTCTCAGTCCTGATTTCTTTAATAAGCAGCACACGACGACAGCGGAAGAAGCATAAAGCCACGGTAAAGACATAAACAAGCGAAGTAAGCAAATTAAAAAATTATTCAGTGGAAAAACTCAAAACCTTTTTTATACAATGAACTTTTTTAAAACATGCTCGTACACAATAGGAAAACGAAACACCCTAATAAGAAATTAGGAATAAAATTCTTTGATTATGCAAAGATGGTTAACGGACATTCATTAAAATGGATCCAAATTAAGCATAGTATCAAATCAGCTTAATCAACTGACAATACAAATATTTCTGAATTTCGAAGCCGTTCCTTGGTAAAGGGCATTAGTAAGAATGAAATTGAATTTTAAATTTTCCCAGTACTTGAGAAACATCATTGCATGTTAGTGATAGTCAAATATAATGTTATATATATGCACCCACATAATGTGGAAGATATATATAATAATATAAAATACTTTATTCAAAAGTTAAAATTCATTAATCACTTAAGAGTAGACGAAGAATTAGAGTGGGTTGACCCGAAATGCCCGCAACAAAAATATTTAGTAGATTGCGGTTTGTTTGTGATTCGCTTTGGTCATGAATTTTATTTAACTATATCAGCAAAAAGGGAATATATTCCGAATTCAGAAGAATTTGAAACAAGCACGTTTTAAATAACACGAACTTTTCTAACAAATTTATTAAGAGTGGAAGGAAGATATGCAGATAAACAATTTATCAAATATTCCATGAGAAAGCTTAACCAGAATATTAAAACAAATGAGATGGAGAAAGAAAGGGCGAAAATCTTTAGAGAAGAAAGTACAATTAAATAATCGAATTTTCATATTAGAAGTGAGCCAGAATCAGGGACTGTAATTGTTATAAGTTTTATTTTTTAAACTCAGAAATAATCATTTTTTCTTGATTTTTATTTTTTCTTTCAAAAAAAAAAACTCAAATTTTGATTTATATTTTTTTGCTTAAAAATATCAATCAATTTCTGATTTTTATTTTTTCGATCAAATATAAAACTTAAATCGAGTTTTATATTTTCACTTGAAAATAAAAATCATTCTCTGATTTTTATTTTTTTGCTCGAAAATAAAACTTAAATTTAGGGCCGTTTTCTCATCCTACTTTTAATCTCTATCTGCCAGTTAAATTTCAATTTCTTTGACTTATTAATCAAATTTGTATGAAACTATCATCAGGATAATTTAACTTCCAGATAAAAAAAGATGAGAAAACGGCCCTTAGAGTTTTAAATTTTTACTTGAAAATAAAAATCAATTTCTGATTTTTATTTTTTCGCTCGAAAATAAAACTTAAATTTTGATTTCTATTTCTTTTTGCTTAAGAATAAAAATTAATTTAAATGATAACTTGTAATTATATACACACGTACATAATATCTTTATATCTTCTTACATATATAAAAAAATTATAAAAAACGTGTTTGTGTGTCGTCGCTAACTGGCCAAACGCGGCATCTGATTTTATTCAAAAATTCAGGATTCGTTGGGGATGGTCTGTGAATGGTTTGTGTCAAGTTTGAACGAAATCAGTCCGCAGTGGTTCTCACAGTCGAAATCTGACCATAGCAGCGATTCGCGTCACCCGATTTTATTTAAAATTTCAGAGTTTGTTAGGGACGGTCTGTAGATAGTTTATATGAAGTTTGTCCGAAACCGGTGAACAGTGATTTTCAACATTTTGGATATTACATTTGGCAGCTGAAAACAGTGCTCTATTATGGTGCATACTATTTAAGAGATGATTAGAACTGGAGTAATGCCCGAAATTTTGAACCTTTTTTTTTGGGAAAAGTGAATTTTTTCTACTGGGCCGATCTTCAGTCAATTACGGGGAAAGATCGGCCATGGCCACAATTCGCGCCATTCGCAAAATTTTGACTTTCATTATTTTGAAGAAAAAAGTAGGCTCTAATTTGGAAAGAATGACTTTACCACAAACCTCAAAAATTGAATGGTAACTGCACAGAGAAATTTACAAATTTTAAACCACTTAGCTTGAAATTGTGAAATGGGTATCGTGTCAAAGCTGTTAACGCGTAGATAAATTGAATGTTCGATATAATTTTGAAAGAATGGCTTCACAAAAAAGTTCTTTATTACGGTACAATTTGACCATGACTACCAATTGCGAAATTTTGCAAAATTTTATTTATTTCCATTGTACCATAAGAGAGAATTATATATGGCTGCTATATTCACGATTCAAAATGATACAAATTATATTTTGCAAAATTGCACGAATGGTGGCTATGGCCAAAGTTTAACTGTAAGAGGACTTTATATCTAGCTGCGAAACACTCAATTCAATATAGTGCAATCAATTTGTGACCGACAGACAGATTGACAGACAGATTTGGCTAGATCGACTCCTCTGGTCACCCTGATCAAGAATATATAGATAAATATGTATATATATACCTTTATACATATGTCTATATATATCGCGACTCCTTTCGTCTGTTTCAAACTCCGTGGCAAACTTAATAGGTATACCCTTTCCTTCGGAAAAGGTGTAATATAGGCTTCCCAAAAATTACATAAGTAATACTGATCAAATTGAGTTTTATTTCTGAGCGAAAAAAAATTTAAATTAAATTTTGATTGTAAAAGATCAAAATCGAAATTGAAGTGTTATTTTTAAGCGAAAAAATAAAAATCAGAAATTGATTTATATTTTTAAGCGAAAAAATATAAAACGAAATTTAAGTTTTATATTTGAAAGAAAAAATAGAAATCTGAACGTAATGATTATTTTCTGAGTTTTAAATAAAAATCACAATTTGAACAAAATCAAAGAAATAGAAATTGAAATTAATGATTGTTTTCAGTCCCTGGCCAGAATAATAAATTTAAGATAACTGTTAGCCAAATTTTTGCTGCCTGCTGATTTAAGGGCATAAACTATTTATTAGGTTTAAAAAAGAAAAAATAAAACAATTTCATTGCTTCAACATTATACGAAAATTAAAAAAAAAAAAAATTTTTTTAAATCATTATAAGATCAACCTCAAGGAACTATTATCTTATTTTGCTTAGTAAGACACTCAAGCAGTTGTGAATATTCGACAACTTAAACTGAAAATTTGACATTTTATCTACAATAATAAAAAACCAAACTATCTAACAATTTAACAAAGTCTTCAAACAATGAATCAAATTTAAATCAAAAACATAATTATATTTAAGAGAAATGAAACTTATTAACAATATCTAAGACCAAATTTTAATAACCAATGTCGTCAATGACTCAATTAATAAAAGTTTGTATTTCTTAGTCAAATTGAATTGAACACTTAATTAGAATTTAAAAAAAAATAAAAACAAGCTTAGTACAATCTAAGAGAAAAATTTCAATACCACTGAATTAATCAATAAAATTTTTTTTTTGTTATAGCACTGACAGACATAGATATTTTACACCATGATGGTGTGAAGTCTAGGTGACACACATAGTTTTTTCTCAAAAGTCTACCTTAGCCACCATAGAATTTTTATAGACTTCACACTACATTGAAAGGGAGGATTTATTGTGGATTTCTTAGATTGATATGGCAACGCTGCACAAATTAAACGAAATATCGATTATTTTATCGGAAACCAGATGTTTAAATTTCTAATTTAAAGTAATTTATGCGTGAAATTAATTCCATCGTATGGATTTATATAACAAACAAACGATATTTCCATAGACTCTTTTGAGATAAAATCGAGGCTAAATGCTTCCAAAATGTGTTTATTGTTTTTGTTGTTGTTTTCATTTTCAATTATCAGCTGTTTTAAAGAAGTCCACAATAGAAATCCACAATCAATTGTAGTGTGTCAGCCCAACATAGACTTCTTTCATTGTAGTGTGAAGTCTAAAGGCTTTACACCATATGTCTGTCAATGCTATTATACATGTTTAAGCTGTGGAACTAAGCAGAGTCGAATTTAAAACTCAATTGAAACTAAGAAAACGAAAAAAAGGTTTCTGCAATGAATAAAACTCAAAACTTAAATAGTAATAAGAGTTTTAAAACTTAGCTAAACCAAATGGAAGTTTCATATTAATTTGAGAGAAAATAAAAACTATGTAACGGAAATAAATTGTAAGCGTCGCGTCGTGGCCACCAATTAAACACATCATCAGCATTACGTTTACCCAACTATAACATCAATCCTGCCCTTGATCAAAATGACAACAAAATGAACAAAGAAACTCACATCAACGTCAAGAAGGGGAAAGTAGGGAGCCACAATTGCCTTCAGAAACCAAATTTTTAAAGCACCACAACCTTTGTCCAAAACCATTCACCTTTGGCGCTAGCAATGTTTCGAAAAAAGCTCAACAAATTTTTGAACCAATACCAGCTGCAACTGCGGTAAACAACAATACCAACACACTTATCCAGCCTCATGATTCTGATCATCTTTATGGTAGCGATTTTCTTTAAAGAGGGAATGGATGTTGTGGGTCGAAACCGCACAATAATTCCCTATCGTAATTCTCTCTTCTTTTCTTCATTAATGAATGTATAACAACAACCGCTATACAATAGACCTCAGACACGTTCACCAAAACGATAAGGCAAGTGACTGAAACATGAATCCGAGAACATTTGGGCGACGAAAATATTCGACACAAGTGAACGAAAGCTAAGAGGTTTTGGAACCAAGATGACGATAGACACAGACGGGCAAATGATATTAAGGAAAGCACGAGCTTGCAAGTCATAATGTGATGCAGCGACTAAAGAAGCTTAGTACAAATTATTGTGTGTGCTCGAAAACTGATCTAGGGCGAGAACGACGACAGCATAGGCATCAATTAATAGAATTGGAGTATAAGAACAACAGCAAAAACATCAAAGAGTAGAATTCTAATACAAAAACAACAGCGGGTACATAAGCGATGTAAGCACTACTGCAGTGAAAAGGTATGCAAGGTGGAATTTGGAAAAATCAACGAAGATCGCTGATCTTTGGAAATGCAGGATCAGCACTATTCCCCTATAAAAACGGAGCATCGTCCACTGGACGGGCAAAATGGTTTTGATGTCTGAACTCTATCGTACGTACCCACCCAGTGGCCACAGCGACTAGAGAATAAATTTTAGTTTTTTGCTAGACAAGGATCATTCAATAAAAATAAGGACGAAACTTAAATCCTCTGTTTATTCATTTTTATAAAAGGACACTATAGGGACGACACTATCTGAGCGCTTGGTACCCAGTATCTCAGCAAAAGGATCATACATGCGGTTATACGCTCAACACCGTCTGAGCGCTTTGCACCCTATATCCTACCTTTTGTGCGTTCGTCTTGAGTCTTTGCATGCATTCAGAGTGAGAAAGACAGACAAAGATTTAAGATACGAACGTCAAAACAGCTAAAAATGCATTTAAAAAAATATATGCTTTGGATAAATTTTATGAATAGAAACCACTAGCCGATTTGATTGGCGATAGTCTCTTAAACTCGTCATAGATTGAGGTGTGCGCCATTTGAACGGAAAATGAAATTTTTTATGCTAGGATCATTATTTGGCCAAATAGGAGAAGGAACCCAAAATTCAGTTAAAAAAAAAGAGTAATAATTATAACAAATTATAATATATAAAATACTAGCTGGCACCAAGGCTTCGCGCCAGCTTCGTATGACCCGCGCTCGTTTGCTCTTCCGGTACAGGTTGATATTGGGCAAAAGTAATAAAAGTGGTAAAGTAGTATGTTTTTAAATACTCTAGGTTTTTATTCAGTCTTTGTGTGAAATTTAAACATTATGCTATAAATTTTTACTTAAACTACTATCGACCAATATTTCCCCCTCGCCCACGGAAACGTGGCATTGTTTTATGTACTTAACTGTGAATATAATACACTTAATATTAACTGAAATGCGCTTACTCCCGATTTAAATAAAAATAAATTTTTTTTTTATGATTTGAAAGTTTGTTACATAAAAATTTTAAATAGCTTGGTGGATTCGTATATTTTGCTCAAGCCTACTTTGCTGCTTTTTCATTTTAAATAACCTAGATACCGACTGCAGTGCAATCTCGGTAAAATTATTCCCTCATTTAATTTAGGGAATAGGTGTTATCTATCTATCCATCTTTCTATTGATCTATCCATCTATCTATCCATCTATCATCAATCTTTCAACCTATCAATCTGTCAATCAATCAATCTTTCAATACATCTATCCATCAATCTATCAATCTGACATTCTATCAATATGTCAATCTATCAACCTTTCAATATATTTATCCATCAATCTATCAATCTGTCATTCTATCAATCTATCAACCTGTCAATCTGTCAATTTATCAACCTTTCAATCTATCAACCTATCAATATGTCAATCTATCAATCTATCAATCTTTCAATCTATCGATGTATCGATCTATCAATCTATCAATCTGTCAATCAGTAAATCTATCAATTTCTCAATCTATCAATTTTTCAATATATTTATCCATCAATCTATCATTCTGTCAATCTGTTTATTTATCAATCTTTCAATCTATCAATCTATCAATCTGTCAATCCTTCAATCTATCAATCTGTTAATATATCAATCAATCAATCAATCAATCTATCAATCTGTCAATCAATCAATCTATCAATCTTTCTATCTATTAATTCTTACAACTCACAAAAATGCTGATATCTCACGACACACGCACCAATGTCGCACACGCACCAATGTCGCATATAGCTTAAAACATTCAAGCAGACTTCACCTTTCAAACAAAAAAATATATTATATATTATATATTATATATTATATATTATATATTATATATTATATATTATATATTATATATTATATATTATATATTATATATTATATATTATATATTATATATTATATATTATATATTATATATTATATATTATATATTATATATTATATATTATATATTATATATTATATATTATATATTATATATTATATATATATATTATATATTATATATTATATATTATATATTATATATTATATATTATATTTCGCGAGCCTTCGCGCCAGCTTCGTATGACCCGCGCTCGTTTCCTCTCCCGCTACAGGTTGATATTGGGCAAAAGTAGTAAAAGTGGTAAAGTAGTATGTTTTTAAATACTCTAGGTTTTTATTCATTCTTTGTGTGAAATTTAAACATTATGCTATAAATTTTTACTTAAACTACTATCGACCAATAATTCCTCCTCTCCCACGGAAACGTGGCATTGTTTTATGTTCTTAACTGTGAATATAATAGACTTAATATTCACTGAAATGCGCTTACTCCCGATTTAAATAAAAATAAATTTTTTTTATGATTTGAAAGTTTGTTACATTAAAATTTTAAATAGCTTGGTGAATTTGTATTTTTTGCCCAAGCCTACTTTGCTGCTTTTTCATTTTAAATAACCTAGATACCGATTGCAGCGGTAAAATTATTCCCCTATCTAATTTGGGGAATAGCTGTTATCCATCAATCCATCTAACTATCCATCTATCCACCGCACAAAAAGTAAACAAACGGCTACTTTGACAGCGTGCCATCGGAAGACGATCTTCAAATTTTCCGTTCAAAATTGTAGATTGAAGAACATTGCCCATTATTTTTGTTATGACTAATCGTGTACCGTTGCATAGCTTAGGTGCATTTAAATTCCGAAGCAAAATGATAGGTGAACCAGTGTTAATCGTAAGTTATGTGGTTGCATTCCTGGTAAATCCAGCGAATTCAAAAATTCAACAGGATAGTTTACTGCTTCGTCAGGATTGGTAACAGCGTCGATTGATTTGAACAATATCTCATTGCCGGGCAATGACTGTTGTATTTTAAAGTTAATAGCGTCAACATCGATATTTTTTGCAGCTAAAATAGCTCGTTCACGAAGCCACGCATGATTAAGATAATTAGCTCTTAAATCTGGAAATATGCTTTCAATCAAAGCATTTTTCGCATTTACCACGTTGCAGAAATTTCCTGGCAATTTGATGCATCGTGTGTCCCCATGCTATGGTATTGTTCCATTTCCAATGTTGAGCAATTGCTCGGAGAATGATAGTTCCAATGGATCGTTTTGCAGTTGAACACGTATATTTGTGTTAAAACATAATGTACTGACATTTCGCCATAGATGTGATTGTTTTGTACACGCGTTGATTTCATCCGCATATGTAGCGCGGGGAATAACGGGCAATGTCTGTCTAAAATCACAGGACAGCAGCAGTACAGCACCACCGAAAAGCCTGCTTTGGTGCCCTTTCATTTTAAATAACCTAGATACCGGCTGCAGTGCAATCTCGGTAAAATTATTCCCCCATCTAATTTAGGGAATAGGTGTTATCTATCTATCCATCTCTCTATTCATCTATCCATCTATCTATCCTTCTATCATCAATCTTTCAACCTATCAATCTGTCAATCAATCAATATTTCAATACATCTATCCATCAATCTATCAATCTGACATTCTATCAATCTGTCAATCTATCAATATTTCAATATATTTATCCATAAATCTATCAATCTGTCATTCTATCAATCTATCAATCTGTCAATTTATCAATTTTTCAATCTATCAACCTATCAATATGTCAATCTATTAATCTATCAATCTTTCAATCTATCAATCTATCGATCTATCAATCTTTCAATCTATCAATCTGTCAATCAGTCAATCTATCAATTTCTCAATCTATCCATCTTTCAATATATTTATCCATCAATCTATCATTCTGTCAATCTGTTAATTTATCAATCTTTCAATCTATCAACATACCAATCTGTCAATCTTTCAATCTATCAATCTTTTAATATATCAATCAATCAATCTATCAATCTGTCAATCAATCAATCTATCAATCTTTCTATCTATCAACTCTTACAACTCACAAAAATGCTGATATCTCACGACACACGCACCAATGTCGCATATAGCTTAAAACATTCAGGCAGACTTCACCTTTCAAATAAAAAAAACTGCATGCAAATCGGCTCAGCCAGTGCCGAGAAAGTTCAACACAAACACATTTCGCAACATTATTTTATATATATAGATATAATATAATATATAGATAATAATTATTAAGACATACCAAAAACTAAACCAATATTCTTCATACTAGGCTCGTTTAATTGGTTATTTTGTACATTTTTCAAATTTGCAAACCAAACATCCCCGTTCTTCATCTAACGGCATCTATATTAAAGATTGAAGTGCGCAATTTTCTTTAAATTAAGCTTAATTTTGTATAGGGACCCCCTTAAAGAGGGAAGATAGAGGGTAAGTATGTTTAAAGAAAATGTTTGCGGTAAAAATAATAGGGGTCGGTCACATATATCATCCCTCTAGGAGCGCTTTGACTGTAGTGACGACCGTTTTGAATGAAGTTCAGTAATCAAAAAAATTTTTAAGCGAAAAAGTTAATGGGGTCGGTCATACATTTGATTCCCATAGGGGCTGTGGCTAGTGAGGACGATGGGGGGTTGTTAGGTGGTGACTGCGTCAAGCAAGATTGGAAACCTCTGTTCCTGATTGACTCAAAGGAAAAACGGAATGTTGGGGAACGGACGAAGACAAATTAACTGCAACATCGGCATTTCCGTAAATCTAAATATTCCCACATTGTAACATGATGCCGGGAATTTTGAAAAATAATTTATAACCACGTCCAAGGGATATTTGTCGAGGTTGCATTCTTATAAACTCTTGCCTTCAAAGCAGGGCGTACAAGCGGAACCAAAACCGTAACCGTAACCGATTTAAGCCGGTTTATTTTCCTAACCGAAATAAAACCGAAACCGATACTTGGTTTGTTTGGAAACCGGTTCCCGAACCGAAACCGAAACACCGAAACCGTTTTGAAACTGTTTCTAAACAATTTCCAACATCTTCCCCAAAACTTCATTTATTTCATGGTCGCTCATTAATGCGCCACATTATCATTCAGTCTGACTGATCAGTCACCCGTGTGCATGTTTATGTACTCATGCCTATACAAATCCCTTCATGTGTTGGTGTGCAGCACACGTGCCTTTTTTCACTAAAACAATTTACTGACTCATCCAGTCAATGTTTATCTGACTCTTAGTCGTTTACATAGCATGTTTACATAACCACTTGATACGTACTTACTCGACACGTTTAAGACTATCTGTCCCTTTTTTCCACCAGTACAAACCGTGTGGGCAAATAAATAAAGCAGGACTTAAGTGTGTCGAATGAATACGTATCTAGCGGGTCGTACAAACATAGTAAATGACGCTTTAAAAAAAATTGCCACATCTTACGCCATGTCCCAACTACAGCCAAAGATGCATCTTTTGGAAACTTTTAGATTTTCGGCACAAACATAATAAATAAGGTTTATACGCATTTACACGTTAAGACATATCGATGATGAAACACATTTTTTGTAGGCCAGACGCGAGGGGATGTGTCATGCAAGTGCTTTGCTTCCTCCCCGTGCGTCCCTTGCTAACGAAACATGTTTCGAAATTATCCCATTTGAATACATGGGGAAGAAAGAGAAGCATCGATTGAAGAATGAAAAAGATTGTTCCGGAACAAATAACAAACAACCGTCTCTTTTCTTCTTGCGTCTTTCTCTACTTACTAAATTTTCTCCAAATATATGTTCGTGAGTCTGATTCTAGAATATCGAAATTTCTTAACGTGTAAATGCGTACTGAAAACGCCAAATTTAGTTTTGTGCTGTGAATATCAATGGCCATAAAGCGATCCCGACACGGTACTGAATTGCTTACTAGTAGGTGTGATTAGCCGATTCTAGGTCAAGGGAAAATGGAGCAACAAAAGTGGAGAAAAAAATGTGGAGCAAAAAAGGTGGAGCAAGAAAAGGTGGAGCAAAAAGTGGCGTAAGAAAAAGGTGGAGTAAGAAAAGGTGGAGCAAAAAAGGTGGAGCAAGAAAAGGTGGAGCAAAAAAGGTGAGAAGATGAGAAGAAAATGTTGAGGAGGAAAAAATGTGTGTCAAAAAATCAAAATGTGTGTGTGTGTGTGAGTGTGAGGAGGTTGAAAAAACTAGTTGACAAGATCGATAGGAGAACAGGTGATAAGAGAACAGGTGTTAAAGATGAATTGGATTCCTTGTTCTATTTACAAAGGAGATCTTTGAACGCATTTCAAATGCACTGCAGGAGAATGTGATAAAGTGAAGTTAAGAAATTTAAGGCAATAGCACATCGCAATCAGTGTGAGAGATCTTTTATCATAGTTTCCCACGCTCGACCGGACGGGTTCCTTTTGTTTTTTGAAACGACTGTGGTTGGAAATTGTGGACAAATAATTAGATAACCAATTGTTCTTATCAGGTCAAACGGATATGGGTGAGTCATAGTTAAGTATAAAACGGAGCCCACTCAGGGGATCAATTCAGAAAATTTTTTGTCACTGAGCAGAACAGAGCTCTTTTCAAGCTTCTAAAAAGTTTTTAAAATGAGTGCATTACGTGTAATATTTGTAGTAACATTTTTAAGTATAAACGCAACTTAAAGCGACATATTTTGCTGAATCATGAAGGAGTAAAAGTGAAGTGTAACGTTTGTGATAAGAGTTTTCACGAAAAACTAGTTTGATTCGACATAAAGCTTCAAAACATCCCTCAATACCAAAAACAACAGCAACAACATCAACCATCGCAACGAACAAACCAAAAATATCTTTGAAGCTAAGAAAATGCGGAGATTGTCAGGAGTGGATAAAAATATGCGATTGGTCCAAACATTTGCGGAAATCAAGCCATAAAGCGAAAACGTCAACGCTCCTAAACGAGAATGTTAAGAAGGTGAGAACATTGTTTAAGAATCGCATAGAATGTTTTCAAATTGAAAACAAAAACGTTGCCGATTTGATGCCGTTAAATTTTTTCACAAATGTGGAACAGCACGTCAAGAGGCTTTTACAGCAAACTCTTGTCAAACATAAGCTATTTAAATTTAATATGGAGCTCTTTTGCGAGTATATCAAATTTAAAATCATTGACGGAGAAGAAACAACTGATATTAGCCAAAATTCGTTTCAAACAAAAATGGCAATAGCTCAGAGTGAAGCCAATATTCAAGAGATATACTCTAAAGACATAGTTGAAATATGTAAACGGATGGAAGAGTTTCAGGAGAAGGACAGCGGCTGGGCACTCTCAAAAATATTGTGGCTAGAACTTAACGTCAATCAATATAGACCGATCCAAGGATCATCATATATACAAACTCCTACAGTTCTAGCCTCAAAAAAAGCTGTAATAAATGTGCAAAACAATGACCCATACTGCTTCAAATGGGCAATTGTATCAGCTTTTTACAATTTTCCTGACAACTCATCAAGATGTTTCACATATGAAGTCAACATAGAGGAAACCTTCATTGCCCTCAACGAGGAGAACAATATATTAAACTTTGATGGACTAAGTTTTCCTCTTCCTGTGAAGGATGTGGCAATTTTCGAAGACAATAATCCTCTTATCAGTGTAAATATTTTTGGGTTTCAAGAGGAAAAAGGATGCATTATTGGGCCATACTATAAGACAAACACTTTGAAGCCAATTCATTTAAACCTGCTTCTTTTGGAAAAAGAAGAAAATTTCCACTACGTTTGGATAAAGAATATCTCAAGGTAAGCATTTAAATGCTTTATATAATAGCTATTGATGTCGAAAACATTGTCATAATTGATATTTACAACAACAAAAAATTGTTTCCTCTTCTTTTTTCAGATTATTGAGTACACAAAGTGGTAAACACGGTCACACAATCCATATGTGTAACTTTTGTTTGCAGTTCTTCCAGAGGAGCGAAACACTGGAGAAACATTTAAAGTGCTGCAACCGAACGGTAACAGAGTTACCAGTAAAAGGTGAAAATGATATTCTTAAGTTTAAGAATTATAAAAAGGAATTAAATGTTCCTTTTGTAGTATATGCAGACTTTGAATACATGCTGCTTCCAACAAATGAACAAGAATCAGAAAATGTAACAAAAGTTCAGATACACAAACCGATTGCCTTTAGTTATTTTATTAAATGCAGTTTTGATTCCAGTCTAGATAGATTTCAAATGTATGTCCAAGCGAATGAAGATGATGAAGATGCAGCCGAGGTATTCGTCAAAAGAATTTATGAGGATTGTGTTCCATTGTTGGAAAACAATGTTTTTCAATTCAAAGAAATGAATCCGCTTTCCAGAAGCCAACAGATTTCCTTTGATAATGCAATGAATTGTCATATTTGTGAGCTACCACTAGACGATAACAATAAAAAAGTTAGAGATCATTGCCATTTAACAGGAGAATTTCGAGGTGCAGCACACTCTAAATGCAATCTAGAATTTCAAATTAGTCGTTTTATACCCATTTTTTTCCATAACTTTTCGGCATATGATTGCCATTTATTTGTTAAAAAACTAAATTTTTTGCCTGGTTCTATTAGTGTAGTCGCACTCAATAAGGAAAAGTATGTTTCATTGGCAAAACACTTTACATCTAAAGATAATCAACATGCGGAAATACGTTTTCTGGACTCATTTAAATTTCTACCAGCAAGCCTAGACACCTTAGCTCGAAATCTGGAGAAAGACTGCTTTCATATTTTGAGTACAGAATTTCACAATGAGGACGAAAAAAATTTATTAACACGTAAAGGTGTATTTCCATATGATTACATTAAATCATTTGAAAGTCTAACAGAAACAAGCTTACCACCACGCGAAGCTTTTTTCAATAAACTAACAAACAAAGCATGTACCATTGAAGATTATCAACATGCTCAAAATGTTTGGCAGTTTTTCAATTGTACAACGCTTTGCGATTATATGTCCATATATTTAAAGACAGATGTTTTGTTGCTAGCTGATGTTATGGAAAACTTTAGAAAAGTTTCCCAAAATATTTATAAATTGGACCCATGCCAATGTTTAACATTACCAGCGCTATCATGGGATGCAATGCTTAAGTACACAAAACTAGAACTAGAGCTTTTAACTGACATTGAAATGCTCTATATATTTAGAAATGGTATACGTGGTGGTTTGGTTCAATGTAGCAAAAGACATTCTACTGCTAACAATATATATATGATGGAAGATTATGATGCAAGTAAGCCTTCATCCACAATTGTGTATTTAGATGCAAATAATTTGTATGGATATGCAATGTCCGAATATCTACCCTATGGAGGTTTCAAGTGGTTAGAAAATATTGAACATTTCAATGTCTGCTCAATACCAGCCGATTCACTATTTGGCTACATATTAGAAGTTGATTTGGAATATCCACAAGAAATTCATGACTTACATAATGATCTTCCATTTTGTCCAGCAAACAAGAAGCCACCAGGCGGAAAAATTGCAAAGCTTTTAGCAGACTTGACTCCCAAACAGAACTATACCATTCATTATAGAGTTCTTCAACAGTGTTTAAAACATGGTCTTAAACTAGTAAAAGTTCATCGAATATTAGAGTTCAAACAGTCTTCTTGGCTACAAAAGTACATAGACCTTAATACTGAATGTAGACAAAATGCTAAAAACGATTTTGAGAAAAATCTTTTTAAGCTTTTGAATAATGCAGTGTACGGTAAAACTATGGAAAATATTGAAAAGAGAAGAAATATAAAATTAGTAGAAGAGTGGGAGAGTAAGGGTAAACGGCTTGGTGCTAAAGCCCTCATATCTAAACCAAATTTTCGTAGTATTAAAATTTTCACAGACAATTTAATATCCATAGAACTGCAAAAAGAAAAAATTTTATATGACAAGCCCATGTATTTGGGTTTCGCAGTATTACAGTTGTCAAAACATAAAATGTACAGTTTCCACTATGATTATATGCTACCGAAATTTGGAAAACATCTGTCTTTAAATTATATGGACACTGATTCATTCATATATAGTATTGAAAATTCTGATTTTTATAAAGAAATTTTTCCTGATATCGATTTCAATTTTGATACATCAGACTATTCTCCAGATAATCAATTTAAAATTCCTCTTAGAAATAAAAAAGTTTTGGGAATGATGAAGGATGAGCTTAGTGGAAGAATAATTAAAGAGTTCATTGGGCTCAGATCGAAAATGTATTCATTAAAAACTTTAGACAATTTTGAAATAAAAAAGTCTAAAGGAGTCAAAAAGCCTGCATTAATGAAATAAACTATTGACGATTATCGATTATGTTTGTTAGAAAATAAGATCTATTTTGATAGTATGTATATGTTTAGAAGTAAGTTTCATGCCATTTACACCGAATTGTGGAAAAAAGTAGTATTAAGTAATACAGATGACAAGAGGTGCATTCAATCAGATGGTATTAATACTTTTGCATGGGGACACTATAGTATTGTTACTAGTGAACATATGGATATAGACTAAATTTTATGTATAAGTGTATGTATTTAGTATAAGAATTAATGCAAATAAAAAATAAAAAAAATAAATAAAAATGAATTCTCTTTTTTTATGAATTTCACAAGAAAGGTGAGTCACCATCATCATATAAAAGTCGTGGAAAATTTGCAATATAGTTCAGTCGAGATTTTGATTTCAATCAGAAATAACGAAGTAATTTGCAGGAGAAAAATGAATAAAATTTTATTTCTGTGTTTATTATTCTTAACGGAATATTTGTATACAGCACCAGTAGCAGCAAGTCCCATTCCTATACACATTCCAAGAAAACAGGATGTCGAAGAAAATATGGTATTTGCAATGGTTCTACCTAACAATGATGTTGTTCAAGTTGACTTAAGGCTACGTTTGTTGAAACCAAGTGAAGATTATCCTTCGTATGTTAATGGTACTGTAAGTACATTAGAAAACGATACATCAACAACAACAACAACAACAGCAACAACAACAGAGACCCCCCGAATATATTCAGATGACTCAGGATTAGTCACTGTAAAGGATGCAATCGAAATTTTCAGGCAAGAACTTATTCGGAAGGAATCTGCTATAGCTGGGATTATTGAAAGTCCACATCCGTTTTACAGACATTTCCAATTAGAGAACGAAAATGTACAACTTCGTGTAAGATGTACATACAATAGTGACTATAAGGCAAGATCGCTAACAATTCAATGTTTCGAGTATAAGGAAATAGATGAACAACGCATTCTGAGCAATGGTGAATTGGAAACTATTAAAGTAGCAGATATACGTCAAGGTTCAGATTTGGAGTATATAGATATTAAAAAATATAAGCAAACTTTAAGTATGAATATTGTATAAAAAACTAAAAATTGTTTTATAAATAAATACCTTTTGCAAATGAACTTTGAATTTAGTTGAGTTTCAATCGCTATCGAGAAAGGTGGGAATTAAATATCTGTTGAAGATTGTAAGAGAGAAATGTTTTGGATTCAAGATATAAGAGGTCATGAGAAATATTGCATTTGTCATACTTTTTGGAAGTCATTTACTATTACAGATATTAATGTCACACATGAAGAGTTGAGTGTGCATATGAAACCAGATAATGGAATTAGAACTTTGCTCTTTAGAGTACATAGAAATTGTCCAAAACCTGATCATATTCTAAGAAAAAATTTCACATTCAATGAGACGGATCATGTTAGAATTGAAGTGGACGGAGGATTTATTTGTTTGACAGGAGTGGCATATGATGGAATGCATCAAACAAGACGTGACTTTGGAGGGTTCAAAATAGGCTGCGTCTTCAGTGAAATAGAGAGTATGTCCTTGGTAAAACCTCTTAATGATTCAGACGTCAATGGTGTTACAGAACCAAATTCAGTTGACACAGCACACTAAACAATCAGCATCACCTAACAATGCTATGAATGTTGGTGGTTGATTTATTACGTTACTAATTGTCAATTTAATAACAACATGGCATCGGAAAGCGGAATAATTCGTCTTTTTCTAAAAAACTTTAAGCTTCATATTTCTAGTGAAGACTATAATTTTTTGTGGTCAGCAATGCAACGAGCTAAACAAATGGAACAAGAACGAGTTGTCAAATCCATATATGGAATGCATTTCCAAAGCTGCCCTTCAAGCTGTAACAACTTTTCTCAAGGATACAATGATTGCACTTGTTTCAACAACAAATTTATTATCTGCAAAGCACACAAACTAATGAACCATTATTCAAATTTAATAAGAAAAAAATAACAAATTTCGATTTTTTATTGTATTTATGTTTATTATGAATATGAATAAAGAAATTGTAAACATAAATGACCGCAGTTATATGAATTGTATTGTTGATGTTGTTTATAGTTATAGCTCAAGTTTTTCTCTCCAAGGTATTTCACAACTTCTTTTGGTGGAGGTAGATTACCAAAACTGTCAAAGTATTCTTTAAAACCATCATTTTTAATATATGCTACCCAATGCGTTCCTCCTCCATCTGATGAATCTAGATTGATAATTCCACATTCGTTCTTATGGGGACGTTTTGGTAAAGCATTTCGCATGAAAACACCTCTAAAGAATTGTAATTTCTTAGCATATTTTCTGATATCGTCTTCAGTTAGAGCCCTGTTGGGTAGCATTTTTATTAGTTTTTTGTGTACGGTTTAAGAAAGAAACCATATCCTTTTCTATATGGTTTTAAATAGAGTCCATTTCCAACCGCAACAGGTTCCTGAAGCTTTTTATTCTTTGCAGATATTACGTTTTTTATCAGGTTTGCAATTGACATTCCTCCAGATATAATTCCTCCAAGTTTAGAAATGCCCGCTAAAATTGGTATTAATGGTAAAAATCCTCCCACTTTGGGCACTGGGATTATGCGTGGTATTGCTTTTTTGGTTTGTCTTTTAAATGAAGATGATAAAGATTTTTCAGCAACTTGGATAGCATCATGTAAGTCAATGGGCTTTGCCGTATTCAATTCTCTTGTAGCTTTCTTGATTGCAGCCTTAAAAACTTTTGTAGGACATTCCTTTTTTTTCTTTACTGTTTTCTTTTTCTTCATCACTATATTCTTCTTTCGATTTTGTATGAAATTTGTGAGACTACCACCAAATTTTAATTTAGCTTTCATAGCGTTTGTGACAAACCAAGCGTTTGCTTTTTCTGTAGCACCCGCGTCAGTTGATTTAACTCTCTCCCAAGCTCTTTCCACTAAATTCTTATCTGCAATATGACGATTTTCCAAGTCTTTGAATTTAGAATAGGCAATATCGTGTTCTCTACAGGCAGAATCCAATGGGTTGGTACCTTTGTCTCCTCTTGCTAATCGTTTTTGAAGCTTTGTGCCTGGACCACAAAACTGATAGCCTGGTAAATGAAGTTCTATTGGTAGTTTATTAATAAAATTATTTATTAATCCTCTTCCGGCAACCTTTCGTTTATGACTAATTAGCATTTTTGGGTGGACAAACATTTATAGACTTTTACTTTGAATATGTTATGTAATCAAAACAATGGTCAAAATCAATCTAACTGAAAAGGTATAAAAGCAGCATCTTTTATAGTTTAAATGTTAGTTGAAAGAAAAAATGCGTTTCGTAAGACAACAGAAGAATATTTTGGTGAAAAATTTGGATGTAAAAATAAATCCAAATGTTAATTCAACACAACCGCGACATAGCTCGTTGTTACCAAACACAATACGAGCATTAATTGTTGGACCATCTAATTGTGGAAAAACTAATGTTATGTTGAGTCTTATTGAAAGTCCTCATGGACTTAGATTCAAAAATGTATACTTGTATTCAAAATCATTACAACAACCTAAATATCAATATTTAAAACAACTTATAAATCCTATAAAAGGAATGGGACTTTTAACCTACTCTGAAAATGATAAAGTCATAGCTCCAGAAAACGCTAAACAAGACTCTATTTTTATTTTCGATGATGTAGCATGTGAGAAACAAAACAATATAAGAAATTATTTCTGCATGGGGCGTCATAACAATATTGATAGCTTCTATCTTTGTCAAACTTACACTCGAATACCAAAACATTTGATTCGTGACAACGCAAACTTAATTATTATATTCAAGCAGGATGAAATGAATATACGACATAAATACCATGATCACGTTGGTACTGATATGTCATTTGTCGACTTTTTAAAAATTTGTGGAGAGTGTTGGAAGGATAAGCATGGGTTTCTCGTCATCAACAAAGACGACTCACTAAATAATGGTCGGTACAGGAAGGGCTTCAATGTATTCATTCATCTATAAAAGTAATGAAGACAGAAAATAAAACACTCAGTCTCAAAAAAGGTTTCATTAACTGTAGAGCAGGAGCAACAGCAGCAGTCACAACAGTAATATCATTTAAAATGGTTGACTCAGTTCATGAAGAAAAAGTTCATCTTTTCAACAACAACAACAACAACAATCACAGCTGCTATATAAACAGACCTGTTTCCAATAAAACAGATCTGTTTCCAATAAACAGATCTGTTTCCAATAGAACAGATCTGTTTCCAATAAACAGACCTGTTTCCAATAGAACTGATCTGTTTCCAATAAACAGACCTGTTTCCAATAGAACAGATCTGTTTCCAATAAACAGACCTGTTTCCAATAAAACAGATCTGTTTCCGATAAAACAGCAAAGTATTCCAGATCCACCGTTGGATATGATTGATCGAATGAGTTATGAAAGTGAACGTCTTAAATCATTTTACAATTGGCCCTTAGAATGGATGGATATGAGAAGACTTGCACAATTTGGAATGTTTTACACTGGAACGAGTGATATTACAAAATGCTACTTTTGTAATGTTGAAATATCCAAATGGCAACTGGGAGATGATCCTCTAACAGAGCACATACGATGGTCACCGTCTTGCCCATTGATATGCTTAAATCAAACCGACAATCATACTATTGATCACAATGAGGTTTATTCAATCATACATATGTCGAGAATAATTTTACAATTAAAAGTTGTAATAAGTAAGAGGTGTTGTAACAATTATATATTCCAAAACGAGCTTAGTAAAATCTCACAAATTGCTAATAATTTATTACAACTTAAAACTACTGTATCTGATTGAAATCAATAAAAATTAAAAGCGATCAACTCGTCTAGTCATTATCGATACTATAAAGGTCGTTAATAGTCCTAAAGTACTTTCATTTCCATTTATATCTTCAATGATACTGGTTCGTTTAAAGAAGAGAAATGGATGAAAAATTGTTAAAGAACATTATTCAGACGAGGAAAATCTTAAAGGATAAGTTCAATGCCATCAAAATTAATGAACAAGGTGCTGCCGAGAGTCTTGAGAAATCGTTTCTCCCCATCACTACGCCAATTAAAGATCTACTAACAGAAACTAAAGTTAAAAACGAAATATTAAACAATTTGAATGAAAACTCTAAGCTAGCAACCGCAAATAATTCAACTTTCAATAAAAAGAAATTGATTGGGAAAAAAAAGTGGGGCAGCATAAAAAAATATGAATCACCTAAATTACAATCAAGCACACCAATAAAAAATATTACTGCTAATGATGCTGATGTAAATGCAAGCAGTAGTAGAGACGTGTTTTTTAGCGATGATGAAGAAGAAAGTAAATTAAAAACTCTTATAAAAAGTTATGAAGAAAAGGAGAAGGAGGAGGAGGAGGCAGAGAAGCAGCAGCAGCAACAGGAGTCGGATAGCGAAAAGGGTGTAACCGATGGTTATAATTTTGCTTCACTACACAAACAAAACAATCTCGACACTCAATTTGGTCTGCATAAGAGTGCTGATGAACAAAATTTGATGTTTGGAGACTCAATATTAACGTTCGGAAATTCCAATGACTTTCAGATTGGAAATGAACATTTTACAATGACAACGGGGCTCTATCAGTTAATGTTTTATAAATCTCCTCAATATTATGAACAATCCGATCTTGACCTGTATAAGCATATTTTATTAAAAACCAATGCATATAGACGCGGCTTCACATCAGACGGCCAAATAAATGGTAACAGAGGGGAAAAGTATACCAAAATTATTCGTAAGTTAATCCAAGATGTAGACCATGAGTCAAGCTCAAGCACACGAAATGTAAAAAAAGAAGGATTTGGATTGATGAAATTAAATTCTACCCCCACGAACTATATATATTGGGACGATCCTAATGAATTAGTCAATCGTCTGAGACTGCTCTTGTCATCACAGTCAGCTGGACATAATAATCATAATAACGAAATTATTTCAATTATTGAAGAGCTCAAAGAATCTAATATAATCGTATAATGGGCGTTGACAAATTTGGTCGCTATAATAATACAATTAAAAATTCAAATAACTTTAGTACCCAATTGACTGTTGGTAAGGATACTTGCTTTAATGCTCATTTCCATCGCATTAAAAATCTAAAAGATCCAATAGAAGATCAAGACGCTGCAACCAAGAATTTCATTCTTTTCAATCTTAATGTGTTTCGAACTGAATTTCAGAGTTCGATTGAAGCTCATGAAAAGCGTAGCAATAAAGAAGTTGAAGCCATTTACAATAAAATTAAATCTATTGAAAACATTATTGACGAGAACTTTAAGGCATATATGGAATACATTGAAAAACGTCTAGACGGTATGGATATTGTTTTGTTTTCAATGATTTCAAATGATAATAATGCAAATTTTTCAAAACAAAAAAACAAAAAAAAATAGTACGGAAGGAGCACAATCGCCAACAGTATGAGTCGCAGCCAAATAGTTCAGGAGCTACATAGACAAGCACGACGAAACTTTAGACGTAGAGCAGTCATTATCAAAGGTCTCGATGATCTTTGGCAAGCTGACTTGGTTGAAATGGGTAGCTATGCTGCTCACAATAAAGGCTACCGCTATCTTCTTACAATCATTGACACATTCTCAAAATATGCATGGACAGTTGCACTGAAATCTAAAACGGCTGCAGACGTCACCAAGGCAATGAAAAATATTTTGGAACGTGAACGAAAGCCTAAAAATTTACAAACAGATGATGGAAAAGAATTCTTTAACAAGGACTTTCAAAATTTAATGAAAAAAAATAAAATTAATCATTATTCGACCTATAGTACATTGAAAGCGTCGATTGTCGAACGATTTAATAGAACTCTTAAAAATATGATGTGGAAGGAGTTTAGCAATCGTGGATCATACAAATGGATTGATGAATATGATAACTTAACTGAGAAATACAATAATACAGTGCATAGAACTATAAAAATTGCACCAAATGATGTTGATTCTTCGAATGAAGCTTTAATTTTACAAACAGCTTACAATCGTCTTAAAATCTATGATAAACCAAAATTTCATGTGAACGATCATGTACGAATAAGCAAATATAAACATATTTTTGAGAAGGGTTACACTCCCAATTGGACAACGGAAATCTTTCAAATAAACAAAATTCAAAATACCAATCCATGTACCTACACACTAAAGGACTATCAGGGTAATATTATCAAAGGTGCTTTCTATAAGGAAAAGCTGTTAAAATCACGTTATCCTCATACATATTTAGTAGAAAAAGTTATTAGGAAACGAGATAATAAAGTGTATGTAAAATGGTTGGGATTTTCATCTCATCACAACTCATGGATTAATAAAGACGATATACTATAAAAAGAAGCTTAATTTTCTTAATTGGTTCAGTTTAATTTGCTTATTCAAGATGTCAAGAACATTAACTTTGACTGGAAATTCGTCAATTCTCACGGCGAATTATTTTCCTCCCATAGAGCTTAACCGGGACTATGTTTGTGGGATGATTGATTTTCATACCTATTACTCAGTGCCGAATGTTGATGAAACCAATAATATTTTTCATATTGGTGATGAAAAAATTGTGCTTCCTATTGGTTCATATGAATTTGATGACATAGCAAAATATATTATCGAAGACTATGACACTCTGAAAAACGAACTTCTGGTGCTACACTAGATATATATGCAAATAATAATACATTAAAAGCTGAAATCTATTCTTCACACGATACAATTTTCTTTGATAAAGAGCAAAGCATCGGACCATTATTAGGATTTTCGAAACGAAAACTTGAACCTAATAAACCTCATACTTCAGACAAAAGTCTTATGATAACACAAAACAATGTTGTTCGTATTGAGTGCAATATTGTGGGTGGCTCATATCTAAATAATGTACCAGCACATACTTTATACGAGTTTTCTATAAATGTTGAACCTGGATATAAAATAGACATAACTCCAAACAATGTTATCTATTTGCCTGTGACCGTCAAAGAGATAAGTTCAATCGAAGTAAGACTTGTCAACGAAAACGGTACATTAATAAATTTTCGAGGAGAGACGATAACATTACGTTTGCACTTGAAACCTTTTGAATAAAACTATGATTATATATAATAAATATATTGTAAAGGATGATCCTTCTACCAGTTTGATTACAGCTCTTAAACGTAACACATCGTCTGTTACTGTTGCTGCTACTAAACGAAAAATAAGAAAATCATCTCAACAAAAAAAATTTCTCACTGCTGAAAATAAAAACTTTTTACAATCATTAGGATATATATTGAAGACTAATAAAACAATTCAAAATGATTGATATATTGAAAATTAAAGAACAGCCTGTTGTCTATGATGCCATTACAAAGAAAGAATATCATACATATCAACCATATTTACAATCTTTTGGTAACAATGATGAAATACGTATTGCAATTCAAAATCAAGATGTTTACATTCTGCCCCATGAAAGCTTTTTGTACATTGAAGGCTTTATTACAATTGGAGAAGCGAGAGCAGTGCCAAAAGGAGTTCAATTTCGAAATAATGCTGTTGCACATTTATTCGAGGAAATACGTTATGAGTTGAATGGCATTGAAATTGATCGAACTCGATGCTTAGGTCAAACCACTAAAATTAAAAACCTTGTGTCTCTTAACCCTAATGCCAGCACAATGTTGGAAAACGCTGGTTGGACTCTAGAGGAAAAAATTCAACCAGCTAGTGGACATTTCAATTTTTGTGTCCCACTTAAAATGCTTATGGGTTTTGCCGAAGACTTTAATAAGATAATAATAAATTCTAAACATGAGCTTATCTTATTGCGCTCTAGATCGGATAGTAAGGCTTTCTTTACCACAGATGCGGCTGAAAAAACTCAGGCAATCAACTTACAGTTGCAGAATGTATCATGGAAAGTTCCACACATTCAGTTATCCGATGAAGCAAAACTAAAAATCTATACCACTATCAAAAATGATACTCCTCTACCCATTGCATTTCGAACATGGGAATCGCATCTTTATCCAGAGCTTCTACAAGGTCAAAATCATACATGGAATATAAAAGTTGGAACACAAATTGAGCGCCCTCGCTTTATTCTTGTTGCATTTGAGAATGATGAAAAATTTACTGCTTGCAATTTGACTGACTTAAAGGTACAACTTAACTCTGGACATATCCTTATGATGATTTGAATTTAAATTTGTCTCGCGATCGATATGCTCTCCTATATGATATGTATACAAGATTTCAACAGAGCTACTACATGATTGACCCGCAGCCACTTTTATCGCGAGAGAGTTTTAAGAATAATCCAATAATTGTCATTGATACATCACATCAAAATGAGCGTATTAAGACTGGTGCTCTTGATATTCGTATAATGTTTAAAACAAGTGCCAATGTTAGAGCAAACACTTCTGCACACTGTGTTCTAATACACGATCGACTTTTTTCGTATAAGCCAACGACTGGTGACATTGTAAAGCATATGTAATATAAATCATAAATTTACATAGATGATTATTTAGTTCATTCTTAGACTTTGAATGAAAAGGATCATCGTCATCGTCGTCGTCTGGAAAACATCAATCAGAGATATCTTAAGCAATGTTAAAATTTGTTGTTTTCGATTGTCAAGGATTTCAAAGCATAAATAACCAGTTTATTTTCAAGGAAGTAGCTTTTTGTTTCAGCGAAAAGAAATATTTTCATTTTCTTATAAAATCACCATTTAGTTGTCGATTATTAAATGATAATGAAAAGAAATCTGTTTTTTGGCTACAAAACTATTATCATATGCTGGATTGGGACTCTGGTGTCTTCACTTTAGGTGAAGTGAAAAAATATCTCAAATTTCTTCTCAAGGACTATCAAATCTATGTTAAAGGCGAGGAAAAAGCATTGTGGGCGAAGGAACTGCTACAGGATTGTCTTATTTCTGGAATAAAAGAAATTGATTGTACTCATTCATTGAAAGAAATAAATCGTTCATACAATTTTGATTCAGAAGTAAAATGTAATTATCATTGTAAGGAGAAGAGTAGAAAAAATAAGAAATATGCCTGTGCACTAAGAAACTCTATTGCTTTAACAAAATATATTAATAATAAATCAACAATGTCCACATGGCCATCATCGATATCGTGGACTAGTGTATAATTTTAATATTCTGTACACACTCTACAAAAAAAATGTTTAAAAATAAAACTAATATGCACACATTTCACTTTTGTTGTTGTTTTTGTTTTATTCTATATTTTTTTTTTTTTTTTTATGATAAGAAAATGAATTTTTTTTGTCTGGTGGTCTTCGACAGTCTAAAAATTCCACACACAGTTTCTTCAAGGTCAGTTGTAGTTTCGTAAAAAATCTTGTGGTAGGTCTATGTAGTCAAACCAATTGTTTTTATGCGGTTATCTAAAATTCCCACGCTTTCTTCAAGGTCAGTTGTGGTGTGTCCTTATCAGTTGCGTAATAAACTCTTAAAAGGTCTCAGTGCGTCAATCAAATTTTTTGTTTTTCAAGGGTAGTAGGATGGTTGTTTGGATACAGGCTCTTATCGGTTAGTCGAAATTAGGTTTTAAGAACTTGTTTGAAGATGCCTGCTATTCTAGAATATTCTATAGTGCGTATTGATTGTGGTCAAACTTTTTTCCCACGGGGGTCATGTTGATTTAAACATTTTTTGTGGTTTTTCTCAGTTCAAACGAGTATAAAAGGAGAAGGTTTTCGTTTTCTGAAATCATAGCGAAAGATGGATTTAATTAGAACGTTCAATTTATTTGGAATTCAAAATCCTACTCAATTAAAGTTAGGATTAACGAGGATTCGTGGATGGTCGCTTAAATTAAATGCCAGGACAAGTATTAAACTTGTTCTGCATTTAGAGGATGAGAGCACCCTGGAGCTGAATGGCGAGTACATCAGGATACCGGGACTGCAGGCACTTCAAAGTAGTTTATTTTTTGTGTCTTGTAGTAATGAATCGCTGGAGCTATGTTTCGGTGATCACGATTGTGATATTCATCTTGTACATTAAAGTAAGTAGACAAAATTTTTTGTTTTTCTTCTTGTATTTATTAAATTTTTTTCCTTTTTTTTTCTTTTCTTTTCTTTTCAGACAATTAATTTTAAGAAACTAAAAATTATATTTAATAAAAAAAAATTTTAAAGATATATTTAATAAAAATTTATATTTTAATGAAAATTTAATAATTGTTTCAAATCATCATCCGTAAACGGTTGAGAAAGTGGAATACTTCCTTGTTCTTCTTCTTCTTCTTCTACAATTTCGTCCTCTTTAATCAGCTCAAGCATTGGACTGCTCTCATCACCGCACTTCCTTATAATATGCGGATAGCTATTTATATTATATTTGCTATCGCTATATCCTTCAGCCCATTAAATCGAGGTGGAAGCACCAATTGTGCTTCAGCCAGCTCCAGTACAACCTTTGGTCCATATTTTGTTTTCATCCTTTTTGCCAGCTCCACCATGAAATTTTTATTAAATGACATCTTCGTCATAGATAGAAAAGGTTTATTTAATTTTCTTTTTCGATATTGCGTTGAAGGCAATAGATCCAATGTCTTGATTGCCTGATGCTATTGATTCTGCAGGTGGTGGTGGTACCGGTCTTGTAAGTGCTGCTGATCCTGTTGGTGCTGTTGACATATTTTTCCGTTCTGACATTTTCTTAAAAAAATTTATAAAAAATTATTTATTTATTTATTAATTTGAGAAGGAGAGCTCTGTTCTGCTCAGTGTGAAAAAATTTTCTGAATTGGTCCTCTGAGTGGGCTCCGTTTTATACTTAACTATGACTCATACATATCCGTTTGACCTGATAAGAACATTTGGTTATCTAATTATTTGACCACAATTTCCAACCACAGTCGTTTCAAAAAACAAAAGGAACCCGTCCGTTCGAGCGTGTAAAACTATGATAAAAGATCTCTCACACTGAAAGCGATGTGCTATTGCCTTAAATTTCTTAACTTCACTTTATCACATTCTCCTGCAGTGCATTTGAAATGCGTTCAAAGATCTCCTTTGTAAATAGAACAAGGAATCCTATTCATCTTTAACACCTGTTCTCTTATCACCTGTTCTCCTATCGATCTTGTCAACTAGTTTTTTCAACCTCCTCACACTCACACACACACACACATTTTGATTTTTTGACACACATTTTTTCCTCCTCAACATTTTCTTCTCATCTTCTCACCTTTTTTGCTCCACCTTTTCTTGCTCCACCTTTTTTGCTCCACCTTTTCTTACTCCACCTTTTTCTTACGCCACTTTTTGCTCCACCTTTTCTTGCTCCACCTTTTTTGCTCCACATTTTTTGCTCCACTTTTTTTGCTCCATTTTCCCTTGACCTAGAATCGGCTAATCACACCTACTCTTACTGAATCCTGAACGGTTAAGGTGCGTTAGAAGTCTATATTTCGTAGGCAAGATTTTTTATGTATAGCAATGACAGTTGAAAATTTAACAATTTTAGGGTTTGCTTTGCAAGAGATTAATATCTTGAATTTTTTCCGCGATTCTTAAAATCTTTAAAAACCCGTAACCGGAACGAAACGATACCGAAACCGAAATAATTTTTTTCAGAATGAAACCGTTATCAAAACCAAAATAATTTTATAAGAAAAACCATAACCCGAAAGTTATTTGTTTCGTTTACACGTTCTGCTTCAAAGGCACTTAAAAAAAGACTCGTCCACAAAAGCTCGATTCCAAGCGACGAACAGTTAGGCCTGCCGGCAAGCGGGCAGCAATAGCGTAATTAGAATCGCACAGTTTTCCTACAATGTTGCAGTCATAAGGGAACCATTATCATAAAAAAAACTAAACAAATAAACTGCCAAAAGAGGGCCTTATGCTTATCGGCACGACTCCGTCCGACTTGGAATACCCAGGCAAGGGAGAATTCTGTCGACGTTGCATTCCCACGATCGGTGCAGGGAGATCGACCTTCGTAGTCACGGATTCCAAATCGAACTCCCAGCGTTAGGAATTTTGGTTTACTCCTAAGCATTGTGCCGCGGCTGAGCCGTCGACGGCTTGCTGGCCGCTTGCGTTGGAATGCAACATCGGCAGAATTCTCCCTTGCCTGGGTTTTCCAAGTTGGACGGAGTTGTCCCGATAAGCATTGAGCTCTCTTTGGGCAGTTTATTTGTTTTCATTTTTTTATGATATTGGTTTCCCTATGACTGCAACATTATAGGAAAACTGTGTGATTCGAATTACGCTATTGCTGCCTAGTGGCCGGCAGGTTCAACTGTACATCGCTTGGAATCGAGATTTTGTGTCCGAGTCTTTCTTCAAGTGCCTTTTAAGTCAAGAGTTTGTAAGAATGCAACTTCGACAAATATCGCTTGGACGTTGTTATAAATTATTTTTCAAAAGTCCCGGCATCATGTTACAATGTGGAAATATTTAGATTTATGGATATGGCCGATGCTGCAGTTAATTTGTCTTCCTGCGTTCCCCAACATTTTTTTTTCCTTTGAGTCGATCAGGATCAGAGGTTTCCAATCTGGCTTGACGCACTCTCCACCTAACATCCGGTTGGAGCCCCGACCCTGATTTTCCAGAACAACGCCGATCCGCCGCCTTCGGAAGTTGAGCTTGCATTTAAAGCCCCTTGCATGCGATGAATTTCAATTGTCTTCGAATGCTGATCCTTGGACTCTCTCTAAGGGGAAGCAATGACAGTTGTTCGAACCACCAATCCATCGGTAACCGCATGAAGCGGGTTCAGAGGTCAGCATTTTTCAAATCACGCGGACTACCTGACGAACGTGGGAGCCCGACAGTTGACATGATCAACATTCCAAAAGGGAAGTACCCGACCTCAACCTCACGTCTCGTTATTCGATGCCAAATTGGGTTCACAAGTAAACCCGTCCGAGTTTTTATTAACAATGACATGGGTTCCGCCTGCCAGTTGCGACATTAATCGCAGTCAGTTGGGATCACCAGTGCCCATCACCTCCGAACGATTATGGAATCGGGGAAAGCAGTCTCCAAAGATTTCTTGAAGTAAGATATGAAACGTAATAATAATCTTTATCCTTGCCTAACAACCATTTAATTTTAATAAAATTGAAAATGAATCAATTATTTTTTACTGCAACATTTATGAAGCATTTATGTAGCTCTAATTTTTTCATAACATTTTAAATCTATTTGTAAAAAATTTTTATTCTGCGTAGATTTAAAATGTTATGAAAAAATTTATCCCTGCGGCGCCAATTTTTTCTCATTACAACTTTTATTAACAATTTATAAATATATATGTTATAAGTAGGAAACACCCGTGCGGGTGGGTACCCATCGGGCGCGTCCCCAGGTGGCGGATAGGGGGTGCCACCTACTCAGATTGAGTAGATGGTTTACGGAGTCATAGCGCCTCGGTGCAAAGCTCCGTCGCGGACCAAACCCCCCTCTTTAGGTAACAGGGTCGATGATGCACGCAGGCTATGCCAACGGAGACTTCGTTTCTCCACTGGGGCTTCCCGTGTTGGATTGGCTGCGTGCTGAGTAAAGTTACCTACGGCTTGAACGGCAACGACCTTGGCCTTTTCTCTTGGACACCTGATTCGGACTTGACGTCTTGGGCTGGCAACTGTGGTATTCTGTTACCTGAGTAGGTCGGGGTGATACCCTACCGAAATGGCTTTCGGGCTAATGCCACAGTTGTCTCCGTCCCGGTAAAACCTTGGCAGGCCTCGTGGTACGTTCCTTATCCGTCGCCGTTAAGTTGGTGGTGCAGGTGCGGTTGACTTTCGTCCCGCTTAACGCTGGTTGGCTCTGAACATGTGTCCCATAAGGGCACATGTCAACCCTCGCATGGACCTCCCTGCTTCGGCACAGATACCCATGGACCTATATAAGCGACTGCACTTCGGATTAAGGATAGCGGCCACGAGGGGGGACCCTTTTTACATGTACAATAACAGCAAAAATAACACAAAACAAACATTAAAGAGCGCAGGAAGGTCTTCAGCACTGGGACCTTCGACCGCCTCTTCTTCTTCGGCTTTGAAGCCAAATGCAAATCCCAGGGGATCTTCTACAGGAGTTACCAGTGGAAGTTTTCCCCCCAAACCAAAGCCACCGCTAGCCAAAGCAGGCAGGGCTTCGAAACCCCCAGAGTCACCAGCAGTGGTGATTCCGGCAACCCAGTCGCCGCTGCATCTGCCGAGTACGACTGGCACTACCCCTGCAGGAGGCTCTCTGGACCAGGGAACCAGCACCAGCAAGGGTCTTGCTCGAGTGGAGGCAACCTCTACTGGGAATCCTTCTGCCAAGACTTTGGCAGGAGGAAATCCCAGAAAGAGGATGCCACCTTCGAAAAAGGCGTACTCGGACAGACGCATGGCCGGAAAAATTGCAGAAAAATACGGGAACACTCCCAGAGAGCAGCTTACTGCGCAGCAAGCTGCATCTCTGGAGTGGGCCCGTAAGGTCCAGGCGGAAGCCTCGAAGGTGGGACTTGCCTCGAAGAGGCAAAGGTCTCAGGAGGAGGAACCTCCTCAGGTGAAGAGACCCAAAGTCAATCCTTCGAGGTCTTACAGCGAGGTGGCCAAAAATAGCCTGATCCTGGGCGTACTTGACAGCAGCGTCGAGGAGGGTAGGATACCCAAGGACAAGTGGAAGTGGGTGGAGATGGCCCTCGCTTCCGTCTTCTTCCAGGTTTTGGAAGAAAATCCAGGGCCTCCTCCCTCCTGCGACGATGCTGGCTGGCATCAGGGGCAGGTGAAATTGGTCGCCTGCTCAAATGAGCGATCGGTTGCCTTGTACAAGGCAGCCATCGCGAAAGTAGGGGAGGTGTGGCCGGGAGCCAAGCTGGTGGCGGTGGACCAAAAGGATATTCCTTCTCGTCCAAGAGCTCGAGCTTGGATCCCGACCACACCTTCCGAACCGGAGCATATCCTAAAAATGTTTAGGATATGCAACCCAAGCCTTCCAACCCACAACTGGAAGCTAGCTAAGCTAGAGGAGTCGGTGGGACCAACTCGGCAAGTGGTACTCGTACTAAACGCCGAGTCCCTGAAACCTCTAGCGGAGTCGGAGGGGATCGTATCCTACGGCTTCAGTAAGGTAGCGCTGAAAGTGTACCGGACTGATGCCGGAGAACATGGTCCCACCAGTAGTGGGAAGGCAGGGTGCATCGCTGCCGAAAACTCGGCAGTGATTAGCGTGACCGCAGGGGTGGTGAACACCCTGGGTTCCTCCGCAGCACCTGTGGAAAACACGGGAGCGGAGGAGGGACCCCAATCCGCGGTCGGCACAGGCACCACGTCGGAATCCCTCACCCGGAAACCTGGGTGCGGTGTGGAGGTGGAGACCGCAGCTGAGGACTCCCTTCAGTCTTCTGCGGAGACTGCAGAGCGAAGGGAGTCCATATCCACAGCTGGGTCGATTACCAGCCTTACGCGCCTCTTCGAGGATGACCTCCTGGCGTCGAGCGACGAGGCGGACGCAACGATGGTGGAGATTGCTGGAGTACATGAGGGTACTTCAGATTAATCTCCACCACTCGAAGGCGGCCGCCGCCAATCTTCTTATCCACCTTGAGCAAGGTGGAGCTGATGCGGTGCTGGTCCAGGAACCATGGGTATGGAACAATCAGATCTGTGGGATTGGCACCTCAAATTACAATATTTTCAGTCAGACTGGTTCAGGTAAACCAAGGTCATGCATTCTAGTTAAGAAAAATTTTAACGCTTTCTTCCTGCAAAACTTTAGCGATCACGACACGGTCGCTGTTTGTATAGAGGCGGGTGGCAGGAGGACCTGGCTGGCCTCGGCCTACATGGCCCACGATATAGAAGCTCCCCCTCCCGTTTTAAGAGGACTCTTGGCGGAAGCAAGAATCATGGGCATTGGTGTGGTGGTGGGGGCTGATGCAAACGCGCACCATACAATATGGGGCAGCACGGACACAAATGAAAGGGGTGAGTCACTTTTTGATTATTTATGCAACGAAAACGTAGGCATATGCAATAGGGGGGAAGAACCCACATTCATAACAGCTAACCGGAGAGAAGTGCTAGACATCACACTGACATCTCTTCTGGACGAAAATTTTGTTACTGACTGGAAGGTGCTGGAGGAGCACTCCTTCTCCGACCATCGGTATATACAGTTCACTGTGAATGCTGGAACACAGCAGGTCAAGGTTCTGTCGTACAGGAACAACCGTAACACGAACTGGAAAACTTTTAGCGAGACTATTGGGCCTTTTCTGATAGACACTCCGCGAACACCTACTAACTCTGAGGAATTGGAGTGTATGACAGAGAGTCTAACTACCGCATACAGGGAAGCTCACAATGTAGCATGCCCTATAATCAAACGCTGTGGGAAATCTAAGCCGCACTGGTGGAATGAGGACATCGAATGTCTCAGAGCATCGTGCAGAAGGTTGTTTAATAGGGCCAAGAGCTCGAATGAAGCAGAGGACTGGCAGGTATACAGGGCTAGCCTTAACATATATAAGACGGAGATTAGGAAATCTAAAAGGACTTCATGGAGGGCTTTCTGCGAATCAGTGGAAAGCAGCTCAGAAGCTACAAGATTTCGTAAAATTCTGTCAAAAAGAGCTCCTGCGATTGGTTATATTAAGACCGATAATGGGGGGTGGGCTACAAGTAGCGAGGAATCCCTCGAGCTTCTGATGGATAAGCACTTTCCTCCAGCTCAGGAGCAAGGGATTAGTCTGATCCCATCGAACCTGGCGGAGGATAGCTTGCTGCTGTCGGATATAGTCAATGAAAACAGGATTATATGGGCTGTAAGATCCTTTCAGCCATATAAATCACCTGGCCTAGACGGTATTTTCCCTGCACAGCTACAGAAAACGCTCAGTATGGCGCTTAAGTGGCTCCAGACGATCTTCACTGCCTGTGTCCGCCTGGGACACATCCCTAGGGGCTGGAAGATGACTAGGGTTGTTTTCATTCCCAAAGCGGGAAAAAGATCACACACCTCACCTAAGGACTTTCGTCCCATTAGTCTCTCCTCCTTTCTCCTGAAAACCCTGGAGAGACTCCTTGAGATATACATTAGGAGCAAAGTTCCCAAAAGTAGGCTATCCAACTCCCAGCATGCATATACGAGGGGGAAGTCGGTGGATACGGCTCTTTACTGCTTGATAAATCAAGTGGAGGGCTCCTTGACTCACAAGGAGTTCTTACTGGGGGCCTTCCTAGACATTGAGGGAGCCTTTAATTACGTACATCCGGAGGCCATCACAAGTTCTCTTGTTAGTCTGGGCATACCGGGCAGATTAGTCGAGATGATTCATGGACTGCTTACGGACAGAACTGTCGTAGCGGAATGGGGAAGCTCGGTAAGGACGCGAAGGGTCAGAAGAGGAACTCCCCAAGGGGGAGTATTATCACCTCTTCTGTGGCTCATCGTAATGAACGGCCTCCTAGAAAGGCTTGATTCATATGGATGCCGCACGGTTGCCTATGCAGACGATGTGGCGCTATTGGTAAGAGGAAAGCATTTAGACACCCTGAGTGGTCTAATGCACTCCTATTTAAAAATCGTGACAACCTGGGCCAGGGACTGTGGGCTTGCTGTTAATCCGAGCAAGACTGAACTGGTTCTTTTCACAAGGAAGCACAAAATTCCGGATTTCCGGGCACCATCTCTGGATGGCGTCCCCTTAACCGTCACAGACAATGTTAGATATTTGGGTCTTCTAGTTGATAGGAAACTAAACTGGGGGCCAGCGATTGAAGAGCGCATTAGGAAGGCTGAGGTAGCGCTCTACTGTTGCAAACAGGCCATTGGTAAGCGATGGGGGCTGTCCCCCAAAGCTGTGTACTGGATCTTCACTGTGGTGGCCAGACCCATACTGCTGTATGGCTGTGCTGTCTGGTGGCCTGCGGTGAAGAAGACCTCGATTTGCAAAAAACTAGACAAGGTCCAACGTTTAGCTCTCATGGGTATCACGGGAGCACTTGGATCTACTCCCACGCTCGCCTTAAGTGCGATGCTCAATACTATACCCCCCGACATAGCGGTGAAGCGGGTGGCTTTGATCACCGCTTTGCGTTTGAGGGAAGTTGGTGTAAGGAATAGAACTTCGAACCTACCAATGCCCGTTCTTTTGGGCGACATACCGGAGACTACGGACTACTGCGTACCAACGGTTAGTCTGGAAAAGCCCTTCCGGACTTCTATACCCTTGAGGGAGGACTGGAAGGGGGGGTCCGTCCGGGATGGGGACCGTCTGACCTTCTTTACAGATGGTTCTAAATTGGAAGGTAGGGTTGGAGGAGGTGTTTTCTGTAAAACGCTTAATGTGAGTCTTAGTTTTAGACTCCCCGATCACTGTAGCGTCTTTCAGGCAGAAATAGCCGCAATTAGCGAAGCAGTTAGATGGCTGCGTCGGAACGTGATAACTCACACAAGAGTTAGTATTTTCACTGATAGTCAGGCAGCAATTAAATCACTCGACTCCTTTGTGGTCAATTCAAAATCGGTCAATAAGTGTCTGTCCCTTCTCTTTGAGATGGGAAAGTACTTTCAAATAGAGATCGTATGGGTACCTGGACATAGCGATATTCCTGGGAACTGTACAGCTGATGAGCTGGCCAGACACGGCACCACTCTGACGGCTCCACGAACAGGCGAGCAAACAGAGGTTCCTCTTGCTACCTGTCGCCTTCTCATTGAGGAATGGGCCAACAGGTCCTTTCAAGAGAGATGGGAAAGCGGGGGTTTTTGTGAGAAAGCTAGACTAACTTGGCCACGCATAGGGCATAAACGGACTGAGGAATTACTCAGGATGTCAAAAACGCGTCTTTCGATGACAGTCGGACTGTTGACCGGTCACTGTCTCATAGGTCCCCATGCCAGAAGGCTACGGGCACCTGCCTTCGATTTTTGCAGGAGTTGTCAGGATGAAGAGGAGGAGGAAACTCCTCAGCACCTTCTCCTGCACTGCCCAGCCTTTGCTAAACTGAGATTTAAAACCTTGGGATATTACTTCTTTCACTCCCTATCGGAACTCGAGGTACTTAACCCTGTGAGGATAGCAAGCTTTATTGAGCGAACAAAATGGTTTATAAAATAAAATAGGTGTCCTGAATCCGTGGGTAACACAATGGACCTTTCTTGGTCTAAGTGCGCCACCTTCCTGGTGGGCGGCCCCTACAACCTAACCTAACCTAAGTAGGAAACAACAAGAAACATAAGGCCTTACGTTAGCCAAAATTATACGAGGACTTCATACTTTAGTTAATAACAATTCAGTGAAGTCTTCACAAACCCCTGTTGAAGTGATTGAGGCTTTCAACATGGAATCCATTTGGAATGAGTACGGTGTTTCAAAGGACATATCAAAAAAAATACAATTTTTTACAGCTTATGTCACAGATGACCACAACTCAAGCTTTTGCCTTTTTTCGTCCTTAAAATCGATAGATTTGATCAAAGAAAATATTGAAACGACAAGTCGGAACTTTTTAATGGATGCAACATTCAAAATTGTTCCACAAAGATCTTTTAAGCAGTTGCTTATTATATATGTCGATTACTTCGAATGTGTAAGTATATTTTACTGCAAAGACCCTCGTTCTGAAATATGAGTATTGTTTTAAAATAACAAAATCCTTCCAGATATTTCCAGTGTTTTTTGTTTGGATGAGCAAAGCATGAGGCAAGCTGTCAAAAAATATTTTCCATCGGCAAAGCTAGTAGGATGCTGGTAATTTTAAAAAATTTCAGAAAAATTTAATCCTTATTTTTAGATGACAACTGTTTTATTTGAAGGTTCCACTATTGCCAGGCTATAAGGAAAACTATTTGTAAGAGGTCTCAACTTCTCCAACGTATACGGGCTTCAAAACAAGCTTATATGATATATCACAAAATTATGGCACTGCCTCTTCTTCCTTCTCGACATAATCTTGAAGCACTCAAAACTATAAGGTCTACAGTATTGTTGATGGACGCTGATGGATCATTTTTATCATTTTTAAATTATTTTGAATGCGATGAATTGGGATCGTTTCATGGCTACTTTGTCTCCAAGTTCATATGAAATCTCGGCTTTACGTCGCGTATCGATTGTTAAAATGCTTGCTGTCGCCCTACTAAGAGCATCTTCGTGTTTCATAGACGTAGCTTAACGATGTTCGATTGTGTACGTATAATCCTTTAGATATAATATCCAACGACTCACCGCTGGTGGTAAATCTTTTTTCGCTGTTGTGCTTTTGAACGCCTGGCAATCGGCGACCATCTTAAATTCACGGCCTAGAAGGTAATGTCGAAATTTTTGAACTGCGTAATATGCGGCTTTCATTTGGAGGTAGAAGCTGTGTTGTTTACTTTCTTCAGGCGAACAGTTCTTGCTTCAGTAATATACAGGATTAAGTATTTCTTCAAATAGTTAGAATAAAATTCCTTCAAATCCATGCTTAGATACATCTGTATGAAGCTCTGTTGGTGCTGAAGGACAGTAAATGCGTAGAACCGGTTAGTTGGTTGGTTGGTTGGTCAGTCTGCTTTTGACTTTATTGATCGCTTCGGTCTCCTCTCTTCCAATCATGAATTTTACGTTTTTTCTTAGGAGGTTTGTTAGTGGCGTCATAATCACTGCGTATCCTTGTACAAAATTGCGAAAATATCCGAATAAGTCCAACATTCCTTGCAGTTCTTTCACATTTCTAGGCGCCGGAAATTTTTCTATGGCGGCACACTTTTCTGCATTGGGCGTGAGGCATCCACTCTTTATGGACAAACCCAAATACACAACTTCAGTTTGTAGAAATCTTCACTTTTGTCATTTAATTCGAGGCCATAATGTTCGCTTAGACTTAGCACCCTTTTTAGTTTGTTGATACCTTATTCTTCAGACTTTGAATGAATTATCAAGTCATCCATATACAATTGCATGATATTTTGTTTTACGAGGTCGTGAATAATATAATTTACGAAACTTAGGAACACATCTGGCGATCTACAGAAGGCAAATGGTGCTCTATTAAATTCAAATATCGCATCTTTAGTCACAAACGCTACTTATTCGAATTTTCTTCTATAGGCACATGGAAAAAGGCCTTCGACAGATCTAGGGTTGTGAATACTCGTGCGTCTTGTAGTGCTTCAATCACTTCTTCCATAAGCGGTACTGGGAAACAGTCCTTTTGTACCAAACTATTCAGCTCACGGAAATCTATACACAATCGTTTGTTGCCGTCTTTTTTTTTACTGCTACCACGCGACTGCAGTATTCCCAATTCGAAGGTCGTATAATTTTCCTCTGGATCCACTCTTCAATTTGGTTGCTAACAATTTTTTGCTCCGACAGTGGCAGTCTTCTTGGAACATGTCGTACAATTTTATCTTCAGACAACACAATTTTCATCTTCATTGGACTAATCACATCAATTTTGGGCCAGTAGTTTGAGATTATTTCTTCGATTTGTTTTTTATATTTAACTGGAGCTTCTATCTCTTTGTTTTCTAATGAAAAATTGTTTATTTTATATTCGTTATCTGAAAGAAATTTTGTTAACTTGTATCCTGTTCCATCGTAGCGATACTCGCATTTGCCGATAAAGTCAAAGCCCAGGATGACACCATACTTAGATAAATTGTCTGGTACTACTAAGAACGTATGTTCACACATCAAACCGTCAACGACTTTATTTGTTTGCAGCATACCAACACATTGGCGTAGTAGAAAATTTTTTCGGGGGAGGGGGGGAGGTCAAAGACATAATTCAAATACCGAATTGCTTTCGAGAATAGTTTTTTGGGTTGGGGAAAGGCGTTACTAGCTATTAATAGTTATGAATAGAAACAAACTCGATAAGCAAATCACTGAAACACCAACAAGAAAAAATCAGAGAGTTTATGTTTACTGTCTTATCCCTGCAGGGCATCAAACCAATTTTAAAGTGACTTAAAATTAGATTTTTAATAAGCACAACTAGTTGATTACTCGACTTCTTTCCTTGGCTTCAACTCACTACTTTAACGTGGCCATGTCGTAGGCAGTAGTCAGTTGTCCGTTTCTGCTTGACATTATAGTTAAATAGCAGTTAGCTTTTTTTAGTTGATTTGTTATCAGAAAATAAATGTACTGATTTAAATGGGTTCAAACCATATATTTCTTAAACAAATATAAAAGGAGCGCTAAGATTTTTATTTGTTTAGACAAAACAAATAATCAGATTGTGACTTTTACTTTTTGCGAAAAAAATTCAATAGCCAAATTCTGATTTACTTTGTTTTGAAAAAAAATTAAAGGTAAATCATAATTGCCAAAAGACCAAAAAGACGACCATACAAATTGCCAATCAAAACTATAGATCAAACTCTATTAAATGGTATCAAATCGATGTATCTACATAGATCCGCTTGCATATAAGAAATAAGTTTAATAAGTTTTTCATGTTTTTATAAAATAATAGTAAAATAATTTTCTCGCGCACGTCTTTTAAGCACAAAATCTAAACGCAAATGACTTCAGTCGTCCCTTTACTTGTCTTTAACTTCAGTAAGTTTCGAGTTTTCGTAGTTCTGAGAATGGTTTTTCCCTCTTAGTTCATTGGAAAAGAACGCGCTCAAAAATAATATTAAAAGTATAATTATTTAATTTTGCATACGTAAAAAAACTAGCCATCAATAGCCGCAACTTTTGTTGAAAATATTTTTTTCGACTTTGACCTTGGCCAAATATTTCTTTTTTATTTTCTTGAAAATGTTGAATACCTTCGGCTCTGTTTTCAACCCATTGCTAATATTTGTACCTCATTTGATTGGAAATTAAATATTATTTCTTAAAATTTACCATTTTAAGGAAGTTGTAGTGAAAAAAATTGAAACAAAATAGTTTAAGGCTTAAACATTTGGGAAAAATTTACAATCTTCAGTTTTTGATTGAAAAATTACCGGGAAGGTCATACAAATCAAGAAAGCGGTTTACATATCCTAGAGGGCACATCTTTTTAATTCTCACTCCTTAAAAAAATTAAAACTCGCAAATAAACAATGGAGTTGCACCCATTTTACTGGCAAGGTCACAGTCGAAAAAAGTGTATTTTCCCCATATCTCGTGTAAAATAATATTTGAAAAAAATATGTAATTAACATGCGAAATTTCTACTTAACCCTTCTGCTATACTTCGAAATATACCACACATATATTCTTATGGGTCAAATTGACCCACCCATATATGTTGACGTAAATACTCAACTTGTTTCCGTATTAATAAATTGAAAAGTTAACTGAAATTTTATTTAGAGTATTACCGTTGCATAAAGTTAGAAATATATACAAAGAAATGTTTTTATAACACATTTACATTTATAATATATTAGGTGTAGTAAAAAGAAATCCATTATTTTTGCATTAAATTGAGGGCTTTATTTAAGATAGTTAGAATGACCCGATTTAGGTCGTTTTGTTCGATAACTTGTTGCCATTTTGAAGGTAATTTCATTATGCCTCTCTCATAGAAGCCCTCGTTCCTATTAGCAAAAAATGGAGACAGTCGAATTTCAGAAGCCTCTCTTGAAGCGAATGTTTCACCAGCAAAATTGTTCGCCATGGACAGGAACAGATGGTAATCACTTGGTGCCAGGTCCGGACTATAAGGTGGATGCAGAAGAACCTCCCAACCAAACTCCCGGAGCTTCTGGCGAGTCACTATCGATGTGTGTGGCCTGGCGTTGTCCTGATGGAACACAATTCCTCTCCTATTGGCCAAAGCTGGCCACTTATGGGCGATTGCTTCCTTCAGACGGTCCAATTGTTGACAGTAGAGTTCCGAGTTAAGAGTTTTGCCGTATGGGAGCAGCTCATAGTAGATAATTCCCTGCCAATCTCACCAAACACACAGCAAAACCTTCCTGGCCGTCAATCCTGGCTTGGCCACCGTTTCCGCCGGTTCACCGTGTTTCGACCACGACCTTTTTCGCTTGACGTTGTCGTAAGTGACCCACTTTTCATCACCAGTCACCAACCGCTTCAGAAATGGGTCGATTTTGTTGCGGTTCAGCAGCGATTCGCAGATGGAAATTCGGTCTGTGAGGTTTTTTTGCGTTAACTCGTGTGGCACCCATACATCGAGCTTCTTTGTGTATCCAGCTTTATTCAAATGGTTCCAAACGGTTTTTTGTGCAATCTTTAGCTCTTTTGCAATCGAAACAGTGCTAACATGACGGTCGGACTCGATAATTTCCATGATTTTATCGACATTTTCGACAATTGGCCTTCCAGTGCGTGGTGCATCCTTGACATCGAAGTTACCGGAACGGAATCGACGAAACCAAAATTGCGCATGATTGGCTGTTACAGTATCAGGTCCATAAACGCTATTCACATTTTCAGCCGCCTGGCTTGCGTTTTCTCCCTTATCGAAGAAAAACTGTAAATTGTAGCGAATTTTCTCTTTGATGATGTCCATCTTTGACAAGCTCTCAAACAAAACTGAATCAATCAATCAAAAAAGTGTCAAAAAAGCTTTTTTAGTAGGAACTGTCATCTTTCTAATGCCCCCTAGCGGAACACGATCGGACTTATACAACGCGAGATGCAGATAAATAATGCCATCTATTGGAAAAATAATGGATTTCTTTTTACTACACCTAATATTTTGTTTAGTTTGGTTGATTTCTGCATGACTAATTAACCAATTTATAGTTAGCTTTAAAATCATTAACTTCAAATTGCTTTTTCGTTCATACTGGTTGATTTAGGTCCTACAGGGATTGTCTCAGCTATTTGTCTTTGTTTATGTTATGCCGTTCCCATAGCAAAGTTTATTGTCTTTGTTTGAAACTGCATTTGCATTGTATTGCGTTTGGTGAGAGAAAACAGCATAAAGCAAACAGCTGAGAAATGAGAGAGTAACTTGAAGAGTTAAGAATGTGTGATCTTGCTAAGGCCCCTCCAGGAAATTCGACCAGTGTATCTGTAGCGTTTTACTAGTTTTAATTGCACCAGTACTAGTGTTTCTTTATACCCCTGTTAATACGATTCTCTGTAAAAAATTAACATCGAGTGATGACGGAAAATTACCAGGTTTAGTACAAAACTACCGCTTTTCTAGTACTATAAGAACCAATTGGATAATGGGGATAGATTAAAACTACTTCTCCTGTAGCAAGTAACCACCAGTTGAATACTACATAGTTCTCTTCTCACCAACCCACCATTTTGCATATAAAAAAATTTACCCGAATTTTTGGTGGATAATGGAAGGGGGGGTGTCCCCAAAACTTCCCCCACTCCTACGCCCCTGTACCAACAGCATTCACTTTCTTGTTTCCATATCCCGAGAAGCTGTCACTACATTGCTTAAATATGCACTTAAGCTTTTTGTAATTGACAGTTCTATCACTGAAATTTCAGCGCCGCTGTCCACAAGACATCGCACATTGGTGTTCTTTAATTGTATTATCTGAAGCATATTTTGTCGATATGCCGGTATGTCGGTATTTACAATATTAACTTCACTTGTTTTTGAATATTTAACGGACAATTTTTTGAAATATGCCCTGTCTTATTACATGCGAATCATTTTGTTTGTTATTTGCATTCGTTTCGCTTATGTTCAACAGATACACAATTATAACAATAGCTACTTGCAGCCTATAAAAAGTATTTATTTTCTCCCTCTTCTTTCATGCCATCAACAATGTATCTTCCGATCGATGTTTCATCTACGTTGCCCACTGTGCCTAAACGCCTCATATGCAACATATATTCATGCATACTCTCAGACCTTTTTTTTCGCCTTTCTCGCAACTGCCTATGTATGTCTGCACTCACAGAGTCACGACGAAACTCCGTCTCGACATATTGTTTCAGCGTATCATAATTGTATACACACACTGATTCAACGAACGACTTCGCTGTTTTCGTCATCTTCTTGCGAGCGAAGACGTACTTTTGTTCTTTGCTCCATTTGAGTGCAGTAGCACAACGCTCAAAATTTATAAACCAACTTTCTGCATTTGATTGTGACTGTGCATCAAAATCTCCTTTCACGCTGTCGAGGTTCTCTGTTGAAATGGCTGCCTGCGCTGACTTCTGCTGTTCTTCCTCTTTTTTCAACTTTTTTGTTAGAAGTTTAATTAGTTCACTCATATCTGCCATTCCGCCTTCTGCTTGTTTCTCAACGATATAAGATGGGTTTCTCTGCTTCTCGCACTCACTGATCTCTGTGCTTTCTTCTTTATTCTCCAGCTTGCTCTCTTCTTCGTCGCCGCAACGTGTTTCTTATTGAGAATTTTTCCCTAAAACCAATGTTTCTGGACTCGCGCTTCGTGATTCCGCTGATGCTCCCTTTGGTCGCAAAAAATATTTTTATCTTCGTTCATTAACGAACGTTAAAATTAAACGGTCTTTATTATTGTTTTTTTTTCTCTTTTGTTCTTGTCCTTTCCCAAGGGCGTTTAAATGCAACGGTTTTTGGTATATTTTTTTGTTATTACCTTTTATTTTTCCCGTTTCTATTTAGGTACCCGAAATTATAATTATGAAAACACGATTGTTCAAATAATACTGCAATTATTGCGCGTATTATACTTTAAGCTTTGTTTTCTTTTTAAAATCACTTATTACTTTCGGCTTTCGATGCTTGAGCCCCCAATGTAAGGCGAGTGTCTTTATAAACTCACCGGTAAGTATATTAAAGTTATTTTAAAATTCAATTCAGGATTGTAAACGATGGAAATGTAAGTAATTGAATTATAAAAGGTAAGTTATTAATTCATAAGCGATAAATAATTAAATTATAAACGATATGTCGCGGCTTGACTTTTTCGTATGCAAACGACCGGTAACTATGCAGCTTCAACGGACGACCGACCACCGTGCAACTTTAATAGACGACCGACAACTGTAACAATATAAAACGACTTTATTGGGAGCAAACAACTAAATGCGGCAACGTACATTTCACGACTGACTCACTGCAGCCTTCTTTTCTCCACCGCTACTTCTCTAACATATATATATATAAATATATAAATATATCAATAAATAGATATAAAAATGATAAATTGATTTTTTATTTCTTAAATATTTCCACATTTCTCCGTAATCATTCTGGAAACGTGATTAGTTTAGCTTTTACCTGAAGGATCATAGTTGTAACGAGGAAGGCAAACTGGTTGTATTATATTTGATAAATTTATGGATTTTCGCAACCTTAAAAGGGCAATGTCATTATTGTACGTATCAGGGTCAAAACTGCGATGTTTTGTTATAACGGAAACCGCTCTTTGTATCGCCTTTGATTCTGATGTGATATGTTGATTATGGTCGCCAAATATTATTCGTATTTTTGATCGCTGAAGTTTCTAAAAGGAGATAGAAGCATAATTATTGCGCCTTTGAAAACATTTTAAATTATTGTCAGTACATTTCAGTAAATTATGGTTTTAACTAAGGTTTTTTGAACTTGAGCAAAAATAAAATCTTAAGTTTAACGTTTCTTGTAGAGCATATTTATTTGAAGTTTTACTTAACGGCAGATTAATCTTATTGGTATATTTAGCTTTGATTTTCTAATGGTTTTAAGAAACATATTTTTTATGATACTGAGAATTATTTTACAGTCATGTTTCCATTCGACACTAGTTTCATTGAATACTGTCGTATAGTGATTTTTTTTAAATGAATAGTGTGATCTTATATACACTGCATAAGTTTGTATCGAATGTCAATATTGCTATGTTCAAATTGTGAATGATTTTGACTCATTCGTTGCACTTTTCATTTGAAAAAATTATTTCAAACAGAAAGTTTAATTATTAATATGGATATAGCTGAAAAACTGAAGAGCGGAGAGTACTCATTTGAAAAAAAGGAGGAGTTCTAGCAAAATATGGAAGATTTTTGCACTCATTGCAAAAGAAGATGGAACAGTTATCGACGGAATAGTGCACTGCCGATCGTGCAAGAAAATTGTCAAATACAACGGAAAGCAAACCTCAAATCTTGTTCGGCATAAATGTTATTTAGAGTGCACGGCGTTGTATTTTTGAAGCATTCGTGAATACATTCAATCAATCACTGCTTTTTTTTTCTATTTCACACTACACGACACTATATTCAATGAACAGTGTATTAGCAGTATTCACAAATATATTGCCTACTGCTTGCTATGTTTTCAATTTTTTGAGAATGTTTCATATAGGCAAATGAGTGCACTCATGCAGGTCTCTGATTCATATATATTGTGGAGAATAAAAAAATTTACTATTGGCAAAATATAATCGAAGAAACTTAAAACGCAGGCAATTAACCACGATTTTGCAAGACTAATTTTTTTTATTTTACAACATAGAAACTTGTTTCATTTGGTACGTGTAATGCAATTTTTGTAGCTTTCGGGCTCGCTCATTCAAATTCTGAAGTGCCTCAAGTGGCACGAACTTACAGTATTTGAATGTGACGCCACGAAGCTGGTGGTTGGAGAATAATAGGACCTGAATAAGGGGAGTGAAATCGCACTGAAATGGCTCCTGCGCTAGAGCGTCGACCATCGCCCACCGCGCTTAAATTCGGGCTCAATTCTGGCTGGTCTCAAAGTACGTTCGAGGCTTTTCGCCGTTAAGTTGGTGGTGTAGGTGAAGTTGACTTTCGTAAAAGTTAGCGCTGGTCTAGCTCTGAGCACATGTCCCCATTAGTGCTTGTGACAACCTTGTTATAGCCTCCCTGCTTGCATAGATAACCGTTGGCAGCTACATTTACAAGTGAATATAGCGGCTTTAAATTCGGACCCATAAAGCATAGACAATACAACCCATAAAAAACAAACACCCATCAGTGGGACCAGTACTCAACCTTTCAGTGATGGGTAATAATTCTAAAATATCCAACTCATCAGAAGAAAACATAAAAGTGCTTCAAGGAGCACATTTTAAGCGGACCAAACAGACCCTAAAGGCCATCATCTCCCGGAAGCACGGGTACCAAGGTGAATAAGCCTAACACCGCAGCTACCCCCACCCAAGCGTCGCAAGAAATCGCAAATAAGCCAGTTTCTGTGAAAACTGGGGAAGCGGCCAACAAATTTTCGTCGAGCAACAATGCTCTAAACCTCTCTTCACGGGAAAACACAACCGGTAGGGCCACCTTGCGGATTCCTGCAAGAATTGAGAACTCAGCTCGTGGGGCCCTAACGTAAGGCAACAATACATCCATAGAATGGGCCAAAAAAAAAAGCCGCAGTTTGCCTTGAGACTCTGCCGCCTGTAGCAGGGGCGACTCAAAAGCGGCAAAGGACTGAGGAGACCACTTCTCCTTCCACCGCACAAAGCGACAAAAGACCTAGGTTTACAAACGACTCGCTCCCATAAAGAGATATCAACGAGTGGGCCATCATAGATGCCAGTAAGAGCTACGGCACCATCTCTCTCACACTGGAAGTTGGCAGAACTGACTCTGCTGCGCGTCTACAGCAAAATGGTACTTTCCCACCCGCATCCCTCGCTAGTTTGTAGGGACGCGCGCTGGAACCAGGGACACGTCAAATGAATAGCATGTGCAGATCAACTATCAGCGAATCTATTAAAACTGGCTTTATGAGAAGTGGGAGATGTCTTGCTCGGCGCTATCATTCAAGCGGTCACGAGAGACTAGTTTCGAAGCCACCCGAGATTGAAGGCTTGGCTACCACTGGAGCCATTATCGCCTGAGGAGATCCTCCAAAAGTTGCAGCTCAGCATCCTTGACCGTCAAACGCATGCCTGTAAGGTGACGAAGGTTGGTAAGCCCAGCGAGCTCAACATCCTTTCTTTCAGCACCTGAGTAGGGAGCTTCGGGTCCCCCCCGAGCAAACGGTGGACCTGGCAGAGAAGAAGAGAACACAATCCTGCACTCCGTTGACGGATGCAGTACAATTTTACTATCAGGGGAATTCTTAATCCTTTTTTCTGTCCTCAGAGAAAGAATAGTCCTTCTTTTTGTCTGGTGAGGAAGACCTGAAAAGACCGTTATCTGCCAGCATGAGGATGGTTAAAGAAGTTAAATTTACCTTCACAATTAAAAAGGCGCCTGACCAGCCCTACTCCTCCGCCATAACGAAACAGTAGAGGATGTCTGCTAAATCCAGGAACCCTGGATCTCCCATGAGGGGCATTCCATTTGAAAACAATAACTTTTTTTATGTCTCCGAATCTTTCCTATTTTTCTTTGTATAGTACCTCTTTGCGTGTTTATGAAAACGCCAAAGTCTTAGCTTCGAAAAAATACGGGCCTTTTAGATACAAGGTGCTGGATTTTGCAAAAGTGCAAACTTTTGATCTAAGGGGAAATTTTTTTTTACTTCTATATTAATTTTATGTTACAAAATAAAACTGGCCATATATCGGTGACCGGGGCGCTTCTAATTTTCCGCTCTGTCTTTGGTATGCCTGACGTATGCGTAACATATACCATACGAAAACTGTGCTTTGATTTTTTCATATGAAAAACGTGAGATTCGCTAGGTTTTTTAAGTTTTCCTTATAAATCCTTTTTGGCCTATAAATTTTTATACATTATTTTAAAGGTAATAAAACCATAATTATTACGATATAAAAAAAAGAAGCGTCCCGGTCATTGATATATTGCCAGATTTTTGATTTTGCCAGTATATCAAAGACTGTCTCAACGGCTTTCCAAAATTCCCTTGTTAAAAAAAAATCAAACAAAATTTGACAATTTTATGAGCATTCAAGTGTCACCAACTTCGATCAAAATTTTGCAATTGTGCAAATTTCAGCACCTTGTATCTAGAACGCTTTTTATTTTTCGATAAAGAGGTACACGTATAGAGGTACTATACAAAGAAAATTGGAAAGATTCGGAGACATAAAAAATAAGTTGTCGTTTTCACATGTAATGCCCCATGAGCGGGTTTGTGAATAGATTTCTAAAGGGTACACCCTGATATCACCTCGGACTAGTAAGACACGGTCATGTTTGCTTATAAAGATGAACTTGAACCTTATCGTCCGTAACAGGTTTTGTGATTATGACAACGGATCAATAGTGGTCGAAATAATGGGCACTCCAATGTGGATCGTATCATGCTACTGGGCGCATGATAATGGATCGAATCCACCGAGTAACCTTCGAAGGGCCTAAATGTCAAAGGCAAAGCGGAAGAACATCGCTTTTATCATGAAAGTGGAAGTCAACTCGCATCATCAGGTGTAGGGTAGCACCGACGCTAATGAAAGGGGTTGAGTCATTCCTTGATAACGTGTTATGTAATAAACCTACAAAAGCAAATGTGGGTAAAGGGCCTACCTTTCTTACCAAAAATCTTAGAGAAGTCATAGGGGTCACAAAAGTAAGTACGAGGTCATGTTTTCTCATCCAAAAGTTAGGAATCTCCTCAGACTGCTCACTGTCGGACCACAGAAACATTGCCTTTGTAATTGCAAAGCTAGTCTTGAAAATTACTTCAAGGTTTATAAAAGAAAACGAAAACACACACACACAGACTGGAAGAAGTTTCACTCCTTTTTAGAGTCTAAACGGTTCCTGCACCCATCAAGAGCAAAAAAAGCTTCAATAATGCGGTAGGTACCTTCAAATCGGCCTACTTAGCCGCAACAAAATTCGCATGTTACCCAAAGAAATTTCGGGGTAAGCCTAGACCTCCTTGGTGGAATGCAGACACCGCAAACCTAAGAAAAACTTGTTGGAAATGCTGGAATGAAGCGAAGTCAACATTGGACTGGCAATCTCATATGCAAAGCCCCTGTTACTTCAAATGCGCTGTAAGATACGTCCTGGAAAAATTTTTGTCATAATATTGAAATAATCTCCGAAACGAATAGTATTCGGAAAAGCCTAAGCTCCTCACCGAGATTTCAAGGATGCGTTCAAAAGGGGAACGGAAATTGGACCGACTCTCCCTTAAAAACCCTGAAAATTGTCCTCGACACTGACTTCGCAGGAAGCTACCTTCTTCTTCTTCTTGTAGCGTGTTCTTTCCCGGCTTTTACCGGGGTCCGCATGTTTTGAGTTTTTTTCCATTTTCTTCTATCCACTGCATTCTCGATTGTTAGATCCGTTGCTTAGAGGTCCTTTTTCAAAATGTTTAGCCACTTTTGTCTTGTTCGTCGTCTTGGCAGAACACCTGTTACCTCAAGCCTCAAACCTCTCTTTTCCAAAGTGTTCTCACTAGCACGCGGTACATGTCCATACCATATCTTTTTATCGCATAACTTCACAGGAAGCTACCCCGTTTCCGATAATGGACCTCCACTCACTTCCACTCCCGGTCATCGCTATCCAAGATGGAGGAAAGGACAAAACCACATACAATCGGCAATCAATTCCTTCGGCTCATTCAGTTTCCCTGGCACAAACAGAATCATACCCGCTTAATTGCAGCGCTCGTCAGCGTGGGCGATTCCGTGGCTTGCAGACATTGTTACTGCTTGCTTTATATTTTCCTACATTCCGGTCAATTGGCGGAAGTACCGGGTACTCTTTTACCCCAACGAGGGCAAAGCGAGTGACACAAAATAAAACGACTTACGCCCTGCGAACCTATCCCCCTTTCTTATGAAAACTTTTGAATGGATCCTAGGCTACTTCATAAGCGAAACAATCAACAACTATAGGCTGTCTGTATCTAAGCATGCCTTAAAAAAGGGTATCGGTTGAGACAGCACTGCACAAGCTGACCCAACCGATTAAAAAGTCCTTCTTCTATTAGTAGAATACGCTTACCGCGATTCTAGACATAAAGGGAGATTTTTACAATGACTGCCCACAAGTTGTGACGTTAGCTTGGTCCCATCTGGGGGCCGATAGAAACATCATTAACTTAGTGGGCAGCCTACTAAACAACAAGAAGATTACTTCATACAAAAATATACAAATTAGCAGAAAAATGGTAAGAAAATCACTCCAAGGTGGAATTCTCTCGTCGTTTCGCTGTAACCTGGTTGATAATTTCTTACTTATTGCGCTCGATGCCATCGGATACAAGGTTATAGCGTATGTAGACGGCATTGCTTTATCTGTTTCGGGGAACAATCTAAATGTCATCTCAAGCATGATGTCTCAGCATCGCAAAGCACTCTACTCCTGGAGCAGAGAGTCTTGCATGGGGGTTTAACCTGGCACAACCGAACTAGTGCTCTTCACAAGGAAGTACAAGATCCCATCTTAGGACCTTCCAAGATTTAATGGGTTTTCTGTACGACTAAGTAACCAAGTCAAGTTCTTAGTTCTTTTACTTGACTCTTAAATTAAGTGGAAAGAAAGCCCCAGAAAAAGACTTATAAAATCCTTATAACAGGTTGGCTGATAAGTCCCCGGTCTGACACATAGATGGCGTCGCTAGTATTAAATGCATATTATTTTTATATAGTGGCAACCTTCAAATGATTCGTGTCAAAATTTGACGTCTGTAAGTCAATTAGTTTGTGAGATAGAGCGTCTTTTGTGAAGCAACTTTTGTTATTGTGAAAAAAAATGGAAAAAAAGGAATTTCGTGTTTTGATAAAATACTGTTTTCTGAAGGGAAAAAATACAGTGGAAGCAAAAACTTGGCTTGATAATGAGTTTCCGGACTCTGCCCCAGGAAAATCAACAATAATTGATTGGTATGCAAAATTCAAGCGTGGTGAAATGAGCACGGAGGACGGTGAAGGCAATGGACGCCCGAAAGAGGTGGTTACCGACGAAAACATCAAAAAAATTCACAAAATGATTTTGAATGACCGTAAAATGAAGTTGATCGAGATAGCAGAGGCCTTAAAAATATCAAAGGAACGTGTTGGTCATATCATTCATCAATATTTGGATATGAAAAAGCTCTGTGCAAAATGGGTGCCGCGCGAGCTCACATTTTACCAAAAACAAAAACGGGTTGATGATTCTGAGCGGTGTTTGCAGCTGTTAACTCGCAATACACCCGAGTTTTTGCGTCGATATGTGACAATGGATGAAACATGGCTCTATCACTACACTCCTGAGTCCAATTGACAGTCGGCTGAGTGGACAGCGATCGGTGAACCATCTCCGAAGCGTGGAAAGACTCAAAAGTCCGCTGGCAAAGTAATGGCCTCTGTTTTTTGGGATGGGCATAGAATAATTTTTATCGATTATCTTGAGACGGGAAAAACCATCAACAGTGACTATTATATGTCGTTATTGGAGAGTTCGAAGGTCGAAATCGCGGCAAAACGGCCCCATATGAAGAAGAAAAAAGTGTTGTTCCACCAAGACAACGCACCGTGCCACAAGTCATTGAGAACGATGGCAAAAATTCATGAATTAGGCTTCGAATTGCTTCCCCACCCACCGTATTCTCCAGATCTGGCCCCCAGCGACTTTTTCTTGTTCTCAGACCTCAAAGGGATGCTCGCAGGGAAAAAATTTGGCTGCAATGAAGAGGTGATCGCCGAAACTGAGGCTTATTTTGAGGCAAAACCGAAGGAGTACTACCAAAATGGTATCAAAAAATTGGAAGGTCGTTATAATCGTTGTATCGCTCTTGAAGGGAACTAAGTTGAATAATAAAAACGAATTTTGACAAAAAAATGTGTTTTTCTTTGTTAGACCGGGGACTTATCAGCCAACCTGTTATGCACCATTCTCCTTCAAAAGAGTAACAGGCGCAAAATGGGGCCTGGCCCCCAAGTCTGTACCACGCAGTTATGAAACATATTCTTCTCACCTGTTTTACTTCTTGGTCACTGACAAATCCTTCTATCTCAATGCCCTGGGCAAGGTCAGGAGACAGTCCGCTCTACTGATAACAAGGGCGCTAAAGGCCATACCTGCCAAAGCACTATAAACACTTCTGGGTTAGATCCCAACATCACGTCTAATCAAACAACAAAAATCGCGGTTTCGCGATTTAACGTGGTCTGTCATTGGTCTTGAACCGACATCTGTCATTCTCGAATCTTGACAAAAGATTTCCAAATCCTAACTGATATCGACTAACGCTTACTTTCGCTCTGTTTTTTACACAGGTTGATCACCTCCATACCGATCCGAGCGGAGTGGTGCGAGGGTATTAATATCAGTGGGGCCTTAGTTTAAATTTATATAAACGGTTCCAAACTCAATTCAATAACGATAGAACATTTCAACATTTACTGATGACACAGCGGTACTTAGTCGGCACAAGGATATAAATGTCCCATTATCTCAGATCGAAGACAACTGAAGCGAAATCCAAAGTTAGTTTTCTAAATGGCAAATCAAAAGTTGTGAGCTCAAATTTCAAGATATTAATTTCACGCTCAATAGAAATCTTTCTCCGGACATGTTCCTTAATAACCTAGGCATCCCACAATGTGAAATGTGAGGAAGTCATATATCTCGGTATTTATTTGGGCAAAAACTGACATGGCATTACCATATTGAATCAAAGAGAACCCACATAAAGCTTAAAGTCAATTACTTGCACTGGTTAAAAAAAACCGCTCCCCTCTAAAGCTTAAATATAAAATCCTTCTCAACAACCAAGTTATAAAACCAATATGGACGTATGGTTTACAATTGTATGGAAATGCCAGCTCTTCGAATATAGAAATCATGCAAATGCACAGTCCAAGAACCTAAGGACTATAACAGGAGCTCCTTAGTTCAATTCGAATTAACGGATCTTTAAAGAGCTCAATGTGGAATGGATTAAAACAGAGGTCACCAATTTCAAAGAGAAATACTTCAATAAATTTCTCCTACATGGTAATCCGCCCGTGGGTTTTTGAACACACCGCACTCTTCGAGATTGAAAAGAAATGACCGACCAGGAATAATAAATCGTTTTACAACAGCCGGTGCATTCTATGCACATCTATCAACTCAGCTTTCTTAGCTGATCGTCAACTTGGTGGGAGCACTTCATGTACCCTTGCAGTCCACGCACATCCATCAACTCAGCTTTCCTACTGATCGTCAACTCGGTGAAAGCACTCTTTGCTCCCTTGCAATCCACGCACACCCTAGCTTCTTAAGATCGTGTTTCCGCAAACAACATCGTCAAAATTACATGTTTTTATTCACACAACAGCAAAGCCCAGTATTCGGTATCCGGGGCCCGCAATGAACTAATTACAAAGTCATAAAATTTTCAATTAAGAAAATGTTTTGTGGTTTGTAATTCTGTTAAATTAGGTGTAAGATTTATAAACTGATTGCCAGACTCCTTATCTCAAAGAAGTGATCCAATAAATAATAAAACGTTTAAAAACAAGTAAGTGCGTTATAGTCAGGCGAGCCTGACAATTAAATACCCGACACAGACACACGTGTTCAAATACTTTTTAATATCAAGAGTTGTTTAAGGCCATTAGGGACCCCATATACCGACTTTTGTTGAATTTCTTTATGAAAACCGCCCTTTTGCCACGCCCACTTTTCCAATTTTTTTTTCTAATCTGAGGCCTTTATATACGCTCAAATTCTAAGTTTCAGTGCAAAATCTCAAAAAAATCCGATTTTGGGGCAGTTTTGAGATTTTTGTGACAGACCCTAGTACTGGAGGTACCCTTAATAATGGACCTATTAACAAAATTTTGGAGAGGATGTTTATGGTTACAAAGGAAGCATAACTGACAAATTTCGTTCAAGTCCCATTTGAATTTCGGGTGTAGGAAGCCATTTTCGAAAAACGCCCTTCGGCCACGCCCACTTTTCTAATGTTTTATAAATTGAATAACTTGACTTCAAATATGTTCAACTATCAAATTTCATCAAAATATCTTGAAAATATCCGGTTTTTGAGCAGTTTTTGTGATTTTCATAACAAACCCTAGTACTAGAGGTACCCTTAAAAAAAATTTTGCATTGGGGCCATTTTTCAGGGAGCCCTCAAGGACTTTTCAAAATATCAACAAAACTTCTAAATCTCTTTCAGGAAGCCGTAGTCGGCAAGACTCTTATGAATTCCACGATAAAAAAGCGAGCTCGAGGCGAGCTCTTTGCAAACGGTTCGAATTCTTATCACATTTTCTCTTCGAATCGAATACGATAAAAGCGCGAGCTCGCGAAAATTGCCTTCCGCGAATTCGAATCGAATTCGATTCGAATTCTTAAAAGTATTTGTGTTTAGTGGGTACGAAACTTTAATTCTCGAAAGTAGTTTTGTTAATTTGTTTCCAAATCGCAAGGCATTCGAGGTAAATATAGAAGCAAGCTATTTTTATAAACAAAAAAGGTCATTCATTTCAATTCGGCGAAGACGGCGTAATGGGTAAGCAGACTAGAAAAATTACTAGAAATCGAGAGGTTCGGTGTTAAAATCCCACAGCCGGTGGATTCAAAAGCGTGGTAACCAGCATTAAAACGGTTTTTTTTTTTTACCGAAAAAAGTCTTATAATAAGACTCTAGGGCCAATATTACCAAGCACATTTTAATAAAATTTTAAAATTAAAATAAAAAGTTGCGAAGCAAATCAACCCAAAGCCATTCAAAATACATACAATTTAAGGCAAGCCAAATGCACACACAAAAAGACGTAAAGAATGAAAAGCAATAAGAACATGAAAACCCATGCCGCAAACTTCCCTTAATTTGTGTGTGGTCCACATGCTGACTCGGCGGCTCGTGTTCTTTGGCCTTTCGTCTGCCTGCTTTCCCTTTCGATCGTTGGCCTTGAACGATCGATTGTCAGTTGACATTGACATCGACGGTCTGTTTGTCGTTGCGAGCCCGTGTTGTTGTTTTTGCCTCCTCTGGTTACAGTATCTTTTTATTGTTCATGTTTTCTGTGACTTCGAGCGCCGACCGTTGTTGTTTTGTTTATGGCGTTCAATTTCACGCTCGCTCGTGTTGTTGTTGTCCAAGGTGTTAGATTTCGAGTTGAAGTGGTGTTGCTGCATTCCTTGGTTCTACTTTTTTTATTGCACTTCTTTTGGCATGGCACTGACATGGCGTAAGCATATTGAAGCCAAGAGAACCCAAATGAAGCTTAAAGCCAACAGCCTGCACTGGTTAATAAAAAGCCGCTCTCCTCTAAAGCTTGAATATAAAATCCTTCTATACAACCAATTTATAAAACCAATATGGACGTATGGTTAACAATTGTATGGAAATGCCAGCTCTTCGAAGATACAAATCCTGCAAAGAGCACAGTCCAAGATCCTAAGGACTATAACAGGAGCTCTTTGATTTGTTTCGAATAAACGGATCCATAAAGAGCTCAACGTAGAACTGGTTAAAACAGAGTTCACCAATATCAAAGAAAAATACTTCAATAAATTGCGCAGACATGTAAATTCACTTGCCCGTGAATTATCGAGTACATCCTACTCTTCGAGGTTGAAAAGAAATGACCGGCCAGCAATTATAAATCGTTCTAGAACAGCAAGTGCAATCCATGCACATCCATCAACTCAGCTTTCCTAGCTGATCGTCATCTCGGTGGGTGCACTCCATGCACCCTTGCAATCCACGCACATTCATAAACTCAGCTTTCCTAGCTGATCGTCATCGCGGTGGGTGCACTCCATGCACCCTTGCAATCCACGCACATTCATAAACTCAGCTTTCCTAGCTAATCGTTATCTCGGTGGGTGCACTCCATGCAACCTTGCAATCCACGCACATTCATAAACTCAGCTTTCCTAGCTGATCGTCATCTCGGTGGGTGCACTCCATGCACCCTTGCAATCCACGCACAGCCTAGCTGCTTAAATCTTCATTTCCGCACCGCCAATATTACACGTGTTTCTTCACACATCAGCAAAGCCTAGTTTTCTGTATCCGAAGCCCGCAATGAACTAATTACAGTCATAAATTTTTCAATTAGGAAAATTCTTTGTGATTTGTAGTTTTGTCAAATAAGGTGTAAGATTTAAAAACTTATTGTTTTATTTAAAAAAATGTGTTTGGTACCAAACGGCTACCAAAGTAAAAAAAAAAATTGAACTACTTTTCAGAATTTTTGATTTTGACCGTTTATTTTTCCCTCAATGGGTACAATTTTTTCCATAAGTTTACCTTTGTCTAAAAGCCCATACGATTTGGTTTCAAACGGCATTACAATCTTTTTTTCTACGATAAACCATCTTCGTGGGGGAATTTTTTTCTCGACTTACTGCCTTAAAATTTTAATGCGCTATAACTCCTCAGGGGTGCATACGATTTTTGTTCACCTTTGCGTCCCCTACCATACCAGCCCTATAAAAAAATCACTTCCGAACGCGACACCCTGTATATATATCGCACACTAATCACCAAAGTGGCACAACTCAAAATGTGGCATATCTCGGGCTAACAGCCAATTACTCTCGACGTCTGTAAAACCGTTTCTTTTTTTATATTTATATAATTGGTAAATCACAGCAGAATCAATAAATATAAATCTTAATTTTCCACGTGTTCCTTTTGCAGCATTAAAATGTTGGCAAACACCAAAAAAGTGATCGAAAAACTTTTGAATTGTGCCGATTTAGTGATTGGTGTGCGATATATATAACACTGTAAGGACTAACAATACCGCGTCTTAAGTTAAGAGAAAAAAAATATTATTATTATAGTTGGAAGTTTTTTTTTTTATATAAGTATATTTCCCAGGAGGTTTTTTTTGTTATACAACAGTTATCAGTTATAAAAATTTTCAAGTAGACAAATACATGAGCACGCTGTTATGACGTCAGACGTCAACAAGAACCACCAATGCTGGCGTTAGGAGAAGTTATTTCATATTTATCATTAGTTATCGAATAAAAGTTTTTAATTACCGAATGGTAGATTTAGCGACGCAAAGGGTAGTTTAAATGATGAATTTATAGGCTCAGGAAATGCAGAATTTCACATATTCTAGAAAGGAAAGTCCCTAGGTTTAAGGTACGAAATTATAACCACCGAAATTTTGGAAGCTATAAGATTTAAGTACTTTAGGATTTGCAGATTTAAGACCTTTAGGATTCACGAGCTTACGAAACTATTGTTAGTGCGTGAAAAGGGGGACTAACACCGACTAGCTGCGCGAATCGCGCGAAAGACTATGAGTGGCAGCACCACGATAAATGAAGCCAAGCGCTTGGTAAAGTTGAAAGTCGAGATAGACGGGACTTGTCTATGAGCAACCGAGCCAAGCGGACCGCTTCGGAAGAAAAATAGAAGAATTTAACAAGCATCCCGGACCACGCCAAAGGGCAGGAAGGACAACAGGAACCCAACGAAGGGGAAGGAAGATTGACGCTCGAGTTTCCGGAAAGTATTCTGGTGAGTCAGGCTGGCTTAATAAAGAAACTTCAAACGTGTTTTAGTGGAATTATCGTGGCGTAATACAGCCGCCGCCAGTTTAGGTCGATTATCAGGACCAAAACCCATTTCCTCGATCAGGTGCACTGGCGAAAGATTCCGGTCTTCTGTCAGTTTCCGCGTGCAGTTGTGCTCACGTGTGCCCAGTAAAATATATTTTGGTTATCAGGATCCACACCAGTTTCCCAGATCCGGTGCTCTGGCGAGCGATTCCGGGTTTTTTCCAGTTGCGGCATGCAGTCGTACTCACGTGTCCCCAGTAAAATATATTTTGGTTATCGGGACCCACACCAGTTACCTCGTTCTGGTGCACTGGCGAGCGATTCCGGTTTTCTGCCAGTTTGCACATGCAGTTGTACTCACGGGTGCCCAGTAAAATATAACAGGTTTCTGCGCTTGTGTGAGATTCCGGTTGTCTGTCACCACCACGTGCCGCCGCAACGCACGTGCGCTCAGAAAATAGTTAGGGGTCAACCTCACTTTCCTACATGGAAATATTCAGCAAGTACCACGTCACACTCAGGCCAGTAGCGGCTCCCCTGCACGAAGCCAGTTTGTCGCTCTTTACACCGGTAAAATCGATTCACGCGCCCTCGTCGGCGGTCACACGTAAACTTTTGTTTGCTCGTCAAGTCATCCTAGTTCTGTGCATTCCAGTGCACTTTCCAAGAAAATCTACTAGACACGAATCCGGATAGAGTTCCACTCTGTCACCTCACTGCGCAGCACCGTTGACGCAGAAACGCCACCGCGCAGAGGCCGCTTTGCACGTAGATAGGGCCTAGGTGGCGACACTTAACCGTATTATGTAGTACATAATTAGATTTAGTTGTTTTTATGAGCACATGAATTAAGCGATTATAAAGAAGTAAGCTGGGTCGTTAGAGTTCAGGATTCTGTAGGTAAAAAGTAAGCCTCTCGCTTTTGAATTGATCCTAGTCAAAGACCTTAAAAAAGTCAACCAGTTTCCTGAATTTAGCTTGAGAAAAGCGGAAGAAAAAAATAAATAAGACTTTATTGTTACAAAGGAAAATCTTTTGTGGGTTTCCTTTCAAAAAGAATAGAAAATATAATTTTTTTGTCTGTTGGAGCATATCACCTGGGCAACCTACATTCTATTTGTTTGGGCCCGTAAAGAGTGGGGCAAAGGGAAATCGGTAGGAAGTAAACAAAGATCACGTACCTTAAACTGCCGGTGTTTCTGCTGCGGTCGCGGTCGACGTTGTTTCTCTCGCTGCTTCTGCTGATGCTGGAATTCCGATGCTAGTGACGCTATTGTTGTTGATTGATGATTTGTCAAAAAAAAAGAAAATAACGCCCGAATTCTTAAACTATTCACGCTAACGCGGCCCGTACTTTACTTTTCGTTTTGGCGGATTGTTTTTCGAACGAACGGTTTTCACGCAGGTGTCACGTTGAGAATCGACTTTATAATAATTTTTAAACTTGACCGGTGTTGCCAGTCAAGCCCGGCGGGAAAAAGCGCGAGCAGCTGTGCTAGGAGTGCTGCCCTCCTTTTTCCCGTTTTTTCGCCGCTGGTGGGATCTGGCTGCGTAGCGACAGCGGGAAAAAACGGACATACTGCCCGCCTTGCGTTACGCAAAGAAACTTGAAGGGGCGTGGCTGGTAACGTACAGATTCAAGGGGGCGAGGCGATGGTGAGCGACGACGGTAAGTAGGTAACACGCGTCGACGCTCCTTTGGTGATACGCGTAGCGTATCGTGTTGCCAAAGTATAATACTTTGGCTCTTTTATCACTAAATGAAAGCTCCTCCTGGGTCGAACGGCAGGATAATGTTTGCGCAGCTGGCATATGGTTCACAGGATTCGCTGGCTATGGGACCACTCAAGCACCACCCGAAGACTGAACTTTGTGCTAGTAGACTGCCACCGACGTTGAATCGAATTCCTGATAGCATTACTCGCGGGAGGATGTCAGAGCCAATAACTAAATCGATACGTCCTGGTTCCATGAAGTGTGGATCTGCGAGCTCCAAGGAAGGTAGCTCTTTCGCGATGGGATTTGTTGCTCTCAATGGTGGAAGCCAATTTGTTAATTTTGGCAGGACGACGGCAGCCACCTCCTCTTGAAACTCAGAATGCGGAGAGGCCAAGGTGAAAAAGCATTCCTTTTCCGCTGTTGATTTCTGCCCGCGAATGCCAGAGAATTTGCGAAATTTTTGCAGTGTGGGAAGATAGAGCAGTTTTTGTTTGCTGTCGTCGAGGAGTGTGCGCTGAGAGCCTTGATCCAGGAGCGCTCTCACAGTTAATCGCTCGCCCTGATGAAAAATATGCGCGAGGGCGGTAGGTAGAAGTATTTCAGTATGGCCTTCAGCCATATGCGTGCTTGCTTTTCGTGTGGACGTACGTGCCGAAGGAGAAAGCATCATCGAATGTTGTGCGGAGTTGCTCGTCGTCAACGAGCCTAGCGTCTGGAATGGAGAGAGAGATGAACCATTCGTTGATGCCACAGGGCCGTGTCCATGCGAGGGGGCGTTGGGCCGCAGAACTTGGTTGTCGCTGTCGGTCCCGATGTCGGAGACGATCGTCCCAGGAGGAGAGCTAGATATCGGCGATTGTTTGGTACACTGAGAGTCTTGATCCAGGAGCGCTCGCACGGTGAATCGCTCGCCCTGATGGAGAATGTGCGCGAGGGCAGTAGGCAATAGGACCTGAGTGTGGCTGTTAGCCACATGTGCGTTGGTTTGATGGGAGGAAATCGAGGCTCCAATTGGGGACGGTGACGTCGCCGATGATGCAACAGCGGAGCTCGTCGTCGACGGGCCGGGGGTCTGGGAGGACGGAGGAGAAGCATCTTTCGGTGAGACCGCGGGAGCATGTCCATGAAGCAGCGTGTGGTGCCGCTTCTTACACTTCGCACATCGATGGGGGCTGGTACATTTTGCCGAGCGATGGGAGGCAGTCAAACAATTATAACATCTGTTATTTTGCGTGATAAATCTATGACGATCGTCGACCGTCATTTCCAAAAATTGTGGGCACTGTCGCAGTGCGTGATCATTTCCACACACGTGGCACACGTTCGCCGGCTGCTCGCGACCGAGAAAGATGTTCGTAGGTGGTAATGAAATTTTTACAATTGAGGTGTGGTATTGCAGTAGCTGTAGAAGATGGGCTTTGGCGTCGTGATAAATCCCCCAACACGCCTCTAGAGCATCCGAGAGATTTGTAACTTCGTCCGAATTGACAGCATCGGAAAGACAGGCGTCGTCGTAAGCCGTTCGAAACCTTCTCCACACTGAGTCGAGGTCCGTCATCGCGTCGTCCAGCAGAAATCTCGGTGAATTTTCATCATACCTCTTACTTAATCTGCACGAATCCATGAACCCATTGAAAGCGTCGTTGAAATTTCTAATCAAAATCATGTCCATCGAACGATTGAAACAACGACCGAAAAAAACCAAAGTAGCAGCGCTGCGATATAGCTGGCCAACGTTCTTTCGTCTAATTTGCTTGATCTGGGAATTCAAATCGTTTATAAATTGTTCAGGCTTTATTTAATTTGGTTAGCTAGTACACCAATCAATTTAGCAAATACGCAAATAAAATAAGTAGTCGAAATTGAATTGTCAATACTTTATTTCTCAACAGGCCAGGCAGTGCAGCCCACTAATAATTTTCGTCTGGTGTATGCAGCAATTCCAATTCTTCTGAGTGAAGAAATCGCATGCGAGAAAAATCCGCCTTGCTTCGCTCGCCAACTTTGAATTCAAATCGAAAGATCGAAACAGCGACCGAAAAGACAAACGGTAGCAGCGCTGCGATACAGCTGACCAACGAGCTTGTCGTCCAATTTGCTTTGTCTTCTCTTCTCTTGCGTGCAAAAAGCCGTTAGGCCGATCAACCATAGACACAAAGCAACGCAAATACACGCACTGGTCACCCCGCTGCCACTCAGCTGTTGGTTTCCCCTTGCCTCGAGAGCGAGACAGGCACTTAAATTCGAATGAGAAAAATCCAAGCACTGCAATTCCAATGTCCGTTAGAACTTTGAAGGGCACTGGAAGGCTCACACCGCGTGCACTGGAATGGGCTCTGGATGGAATTTTTCTCCCAGAAGCCAGGACTCCTGGCAGGATCGCCAATGTTTGGGCCCGTAAAGAGTGGGGCAAAGGGAAATCGGTAGGAAGTAAACAAAGATCACGTACCTTAAACTGCCGGTGTTTCTGCTGCGGTCGCGGTCGACGTTGTTTCTCTCGCTGCTTCTGCTGATGCTGGAATTCCGATGCTAGTGACGCTATTGTTGTTGATTGATGATTTATCAAAAAAAAAGAAAATAACGCCCGAATTCTTAAACTATTCACGCGAACGCGACCCGTACTTTACTTTTCGTTTTGGTGGATTGTTTTTCGAACGAACGGTTTTCACGCAGGTGTCACGTTGAGAATCGACTTTATAATAATTTTTAAACTTGACCGGTGTTGCCAGTCAAGCCCGGCGGGAAAAAGCGCGAGCAGCTGTGCTAGGAGTGCTGCCCTCCTTTTTCCCGTTTTTTCGCCGCTGGTGGGATCTGGCTGCGTAGCGACAGCGGGAAAAACGGACACCATTTTTATAATTATTAATTACTTGCTGCTCTGTATATACCATCAGATATCGATATTTTATAGTCATAAGTTATCGAGAGAAAAAGAAAAGGGATTAAAAGAAGAGAGAGAATTCTGTCACATTATGAACTAAGTTAGCTTTTTTATTCATTTCTCTGTTAGTCGCAATCGCGAGCGTTCGCAATTTTGAATTTGGCCACTTTATTTTTGTACAGCTTTTTATAAGAAAATTTATTTCGGAGTCTTATCGTTGTCATTATAAAATAAACGCAATATTTCAAAATTAAGATCAAAACACATTGTTCTAATTATTTTGGCGCCCAAACGTGTGAGGCAAATTTAAAAAATAAAATAATCGTGTTTTGGAGTACAGCAACAAGCGGCAATCAACGACCAGCGGAATCCTGCGAGTCGGAGCATCATAAATATAGTAAAACGTCCATCCATCTTCCAGTTCAGCCAGAGTGGCCATCATCACATCGAAGCTGTGGAATACCATACGTTCTTATGGACAAACGGAGGTTCGTCAGAAGTCAGGTATTTCAACAGTGGTACAGTTAGTACATTAACCGAAAGCACAAGGTGACATTCTTATACATAATAATGTGCCGTTAAACATTGCGTAACTGTACAAGAGGATCAAAGGAGATCATAGGCATACATACACACTTTTGCATCATATTTGTAATACAAATGTATTACGATTGAAAATACAGTGCCTACATATATACATTTTGAGAACAAGCATCCTAAGAGAAGTTTTTGTGATTTATTTTCCAACGTTCAAAGAGCCCATTCGTAGGGGTGTTACTGTATTGTCTGAGACGGAAAAACTTTTAAGGGTTAGCGCCAGTATTCACTTGCAATGTTGTTGCAAGCAGAACTTCGTTTCGTCTTTTCTTCACATTGAGTTTTCTTTTACGTTTTCAGTTTTGCGCTAGCATTTACATACATTGTTGTTGGAAGCAAAAATTCATTTTCGGCTCTTCTTCACATTAAGTTTCGTTTTAATTTTAACATCATATTTGAATAAATTTGCACGCGTTAATAAACTGTTAAAATGTAACAGAAACATCAATTAACAGAGTTTGATTTGATTTTCGGTTAACAGCCGTTTACTTGCATTTTACTGTTAATTTCGGAATAAAATTAACAGACTCGAGTTTGAATTCAATAACAGTGGATTTATATTACAATATGAATATGAAAAATAAAAGGAAATAGTCGGCTAACAGCAATTTAGCAGATGAATCAGCGTTTGATTTTTTATTAAATCAAAAGAGACTTCCTGTAGACAACATTACACGACTTTAAAAATCCCTAACAGAAGGTACAGTGGTGTTTGAACAATTTCCATTGCAATGTCGCCTTGACAAATTGAATCAATTCATAGATACCGCGATGATAATTCAGCCTAAATCGATGCCATTCGATACAGCCCAGAGGAAATATCAGCGTTAGAAGCTTTCAGCCCAAGCCGAATTGTAAATAGCAATTGAAAGTAATCAGAAACCAGCTGCTAGTATTTGTACGTCGCCTAGTGCTCTGATGAGATCTAAATTTCCTTACATGAAGTTACCAAAATTTAGTGGCTATTATGTAGATTTAAAAAAATGTAAGTGGCCTTTTCGAGAGCCTCGTGGACAACGATCCATTAATTTCTAATATTGAAAAGTTCAATCATTTGATATCGTGTCTTTCGGATGAGCGCTTGGTACAATAAAACCATACCAAATTACTGAAGAAAATTATCCGAAAGCTCTCTCAAGTTTAAAAAGTGTTTACGATAATAAATGCTTGATATTTTTCGATACGATAGCAAAGCTTTTCGCCATTGCACAAACAACTAAACCTTCAGCCTCAAGTGTTAGAACATAAGTAGACACAATTTCAGCAATTTACGATTCACTTCTGTCCGTTGGCAATGATACAGATATTTGCAACGCAATTCTCATTCACTTAGCTATGTCTAAAGTTGACTCTACCACTAGGTCTGAATGGGAGGAACAATTGGATTATAGCAAACTCCTTTCGTGGAGTGATTGTCAGGCGATATTGAATTAAATATTTCAGCATTTAACAATTGAAGAATCGTCCTCTTCCAAGAAATCAATTGCCAGCCAAAAGTGCAACAATCAAAACGATTCGAACAAGCCAAGCAAGGGTAAACCGTCTTCCCTATCAATTAGTAAAGACTCCGCGTCAAAGGACAATTCAAATGACAATAGTTGTTTTTATTGCCACTCCAAGGAACATGCATTATTTTCGTGTCCCAGTTTCAAAAGTATTACGCTTTCCGATAAATTTCGGTTTGTAAAAAAGGCATCATTATGTTTTAATTGTCTTCGAAAGGGGCATTCAGCATCCAAATGCAGATCATCAAAATGCAGGATATGTGAGAGATCTCACAACACCCTCCTTCACAAATTCTTTTACCAAGTTCAAACTCGCCACTGGAGCCTGCATCTGAGAAAACCTTACCTAGCACAATCACGTCGATAAACCACGTAGCGAAATCTGAAGAACAGGTAGTCTTGGCGACAGCAGTCATAAAGGTTAGAAATATTGCCGGTGATTTAATATAATAAAGAGCTCTCCTAGACTCTGGCCCACAAGTCAATTGTGTAATCGAACAATTAGCAAATGCATTATGTCTTAAAAGAAAATCAAAGTCAGTACCAATTGTGGAGATAGGCAACGCAAACCAACCTATTCTCCATTGCGTCGACGTTTCCGCTCAATCTCGAGCCAACAATTTCAGATTTGAGAGCGAATATCTGGTAACGAAAAACATTTTGACTTATCATCCAGATCGTAATTTCCCAGTTAATCAGTGGAAAATTCCAATAAATGTCAAGCTAGCAGATCCATGTTTTTATAAACCGCAAGTTCAAAATTGACCCACAGTTGCCTACTCTTCAAAAAACTTTGCTCAAGTGGTTTATTTCTGGTGATTCTGTATCTGTTCCAAGATTTGTTCAGACACATTCACAAGTAAACATCGAGATTCACGGCTTTGCTGATGAATCTGAGCGCGCATATGGCTATATACGACGTAAGAAACTGTCATAACAGCACAATTTCTGTCAACGTTTTGACAGCCAAATCCAGAGGAGAACCGCTAAAGACAAGATCACTGCCTCGACTGGAGCTCAGTGCCACATTTTTGTTGTCCAAGCTGTTGCAAACGGTTCAGCCGTTCCTAAGTTTTAAATTTACCCGAGTAGTCTTTTGGACGGATTCAGAAATCACGCTGCATTGGCTCAAGAAGCATCCCTCAGCGTTCAGTACATTTGAAGCAAATAGGGTTGCTTAAATTCAAGAGATTTCAGAAACAGTTGAATGGATGCACGTATAATCAAAGTCCAATCCTGCGGATCAAGTCTCGAGAGATTGTAGAGCTCATAACGAAAACAAATCAATCTGGTTCAAGGGTCCAGATTTTCTTGATCAAGAACACTCACAGTGGCCGAAAAACAAAAAATTTGATCTCTCTGAGAAGCAGCTTCAGACTGAATCGCAAAAAAGCAAGGCCATACAAATCACAAAAATAGACAAACCAGATGACCTTCAGCAAAGTTCTGGGTTCCCAAGATAATAACAACGGACAACGGGACCCAATTCACGAGCCGAGCATTCAAGGGTCTACTAAAGGACAGGGGCGTGCAGCATCAATTAACCGCTTCATATTCGCCACAAGAAAACCCTACCGAAAGGGTCAACAGTACGCTGAAAACAATGATGGCACAGTTCACCGAAGTTAACCTGCGTAATTGGGACGAAAAACTGCCAGAGTTATCCCGTGCGCGAAATACTAGCGTAGCTATTTCCACCGGGTTCAGTTCGGCATTTGTTGTTCAAGGAAGAGAGTTGCGTTAACCGGGCACTCTCTATGACGAGATCACTCCAGGAACGGGACATACCAGCACTACGCCGAACGAGCGAGCTTAACAGCTCAAAGAAACGTTCGTCTGGGTTCAGAACCAACTAGCCATGTCGAGTTAAGATCAGGCCAGGCACTATATTCTCCACCGTCGCCCATGGAAGCCGAATAAAGGCGACCGCATTCTTGTAAGCACACATCCATTGTCAAGCGCGGCAGATGGTTTGGACGGGCATGGAGAAAAACCAACCCCAAGAAGCTCTCATTGACGAAATCCTCGCGGTGAGCCCCGACGAATTCGAACAGTTCCTTTCCAAATACCTGGAAGATAACGCACCCGAAAATGAAGCAGGAGTACCCCAGGCGGAGGGGCCGACCACCCGTTCAAGGAGGAATACCCAACAAAAGAAGCCCTACTGCGCCAAATTGAGCAGATGCCAGCAGCACTCCGCATGGAGTTCGCCAATGCAGTGGAGGGCTGGAGCACCGGCCGGAAGCTCTGGTTAAGGCGAACACATCGAGGCCAAAAAAGGACGGTCACTATCACCAGAAAGAGTCGGCAGTTTTTCACCACCCCGTAGGGAAGGATGGGTTGTGAGGACTCACAATACCGCGTCCAAAATTAAGAGAGAAAAAATAGTATTATTATAGTTGGAAGTTTTTTTTTTATATAAGTATATTTCCCAGGAGGTTTGTTTTTTGTTATTCAAAAGTTATAAGATTTATAAAGTAGAAAAATATAAAAACACGCTGTTATGACGTAAGACGTCAACCAGAACCACCACTGCTGGCGTTAGGAGTAGTTATTTCATATTTATCATAAGTTATCGAATAGTAGCTTTTAATTATCGAATGGTAGATTTAGCGACGCGAAGGGTAGTTTAAATGATAAATTTATAGGCTTAGGAAATGCAAAATTTCACATATTCTCGAAAGGAAAGTCCCTAGGTTTATGGAACCAAAATATAACCAACAACAAAATTTTGGAAGCTATTAGATTTAAGTACTGTAGGATTCACGAGCGTACGAAACTTTTGTAACTGCGTGAAAAGAAGGACTAACACCGACTAGCTGCGCGAATCACGTGAAAGACTATGAGTGGCAGCACCACGAAAAATGAAGCCAAGCGCTTGGTAAGGTCGAAAGTCGAGATCGACGGGGACTTGTCTATGAGCAGTCCAGCCAAGCGGACCGCTTCGGAAGAAAAATAGAAGAATTCGCCAAGCAGCCCGGACCACGCCAAAGGGCAGGAAGGACAACAGGACCATAGACCCAACGAAGGGGAAGGAGTATTTACGCTCGAGTTTCCGGACAGTATTCTGGTAAGTCAGGCTGGTTAAATAAAGTAACTTCAAACGTGTTTTAGTGGAATTATCGTGGAGTGGTACAGGTAGGTTATCAGGACCCAAACCAGTTTCCTCGTTCAGTTGCACTGGCGAGCGCTTCCGGTTTTCTGCCAATTACCGCGTTCAGTCCTACTCACATGTGCCCAGCAAAATATATTTTGGTTATCAGGGCCCAAACCAGTTTCCTCGTTCAGGTAGACTGGCGAAAGATTCCGGTTTCCTGCCAGTTTCCGCGTGCAGTTGTGCTCACGTGTGCCCAGTAAAATATATTTATGTTATCAGGACCCACACCAGTTTCCGCGTTCCGGTGCACTGGCGAGCGATGTCCAACACCAGTTTCCTCGTTCAGGTGCACTGGCGAGCGCTTAAGGTTTTCTGCCAGTTATCGCGTGCAGTCGTACTCTCCTGTGCCCAGTAAAATTTATTTTGGTTTTTAGGACCCGAACCAAATTCCTCATTCAGCTGCAATGGCGAGCGTTTCCCTTTTTCTGGCAATTTCCGCGTGCATCGTACTCACGGGTGCCCAGTAATATATAACAAGCTTCCACGCACAGCTGCGCTTGTGTGAGATTCCAGTTGTCTATGCTCACCACTTGCCGGAACGCACGTGCGCTCAGAAAGTAGTTTGGGGTCAACCTCACTTTCCTACAGGGATACATTCAGCAAGTACAACGTCAAACTCAGGCCAGAAGCGGCACCCATTTCCGTGGTATCACAACGAACCGTTATGCGTCCTAAGTGCGCCACCATTATTGGTGGCAGCCAAACTGTTGCGAAGCTTGGAAAAAGAAATGAGCTAGAGAATCGGGTGGATGATTGCGTCTTTTGTGGGTGGGTCTTGCAGAATTTAACGACACCACGAGTTGCTGCCATAAGTCCACAAGCGCTTTGTCCCGCTAAGGAAGCCCCTTGGCCATACTCGAGTGGTCTTCCATACCTCAACTAGTATAGAGGCCTGAGTCGCATTTTGATGCGTTCCCTTTAGTCAGAAACATTTAATACCCAAACAATTAAGAAAATATATTCAAATAAAGTATTGACTTTTATTTCTACTAAAAAAAAACCAGCTGGGAAAAAGCCCCCACACAATCTGCCGACCAATTATGTCAACTTAAAGCTGCTCGGTTTAAATCAGACAATAATATCAATAAATCTCTTTCTGTAACACCTAAAAACAATGCAAACCGGATTTCGAAAATGAAAACAGTTTTAAAACTGAAAGTCTGATTCTATAATACCAAAACGAAAAATGTGTTGGTTTCAAATCTGATTCTGACAGTTGTCGGTTTCCATAACAGCCCCGAATATTTGATTTTCCTCTAGTAGATTTGAACTCAATTTTTGTATGCAAATAGCTTCTTGATTTGAAAAATTAAGTTCAAGAAATATTTCTATTTGAATTTCAACAAATGCCTTGAAAGCCATTTTAAGTATATTTGTGCAGCCCTTTAACTCCTGTCTTAAAGCAGTGATCCACTAAATAATAAAACGTAAAAAAAAATGTATTTCACTGGACTTGAAAAATAAGAAAAAAGGTGAAGGACGTATTTACTGAAAAATCAACTAAATATGGTTGCTTTTCGTCCAAGACCAGGTAAAAAGGACACCATTTAAAAATCTGTATGTGTTTAGATTTTTCGCATTCTCTTTCTATAAGATTTGTTTTTATAATTATTCGGTAAGTCAGTACGTAGGGATGATTGATGACGTCACGGCAATAGAAGTTGCTCACTGCTTCAATGACTTTGCTTTCAAATTGATGTGCTGTTTTTTATGCATTTTTCTTTTTAAAGAACTGTTTTTTTGTTTAAAAACAGATACGACCGTTACGTGAGTGTTGTGTTTTCTTACATTTGTCACACATTTATACTGGTTATTAGAACTGAGATCCTCTATGTGCACTAACATTTTTGTTCATAACTCATAGATTCGCTATCTACTAAAAAAGAAATTTCAATGATGTTTCAACGAGTTTTCAGAAAAGAAGCGCTCCCCGCGGTGGTTTAAAACTGCCTACATTGAAAAATCAACAAAATTTCAAAATTATTTTCAGTATGGCGCAACCCACGAGACCATTTTTTGACTGCGAATTTTGTATATATATTGGCCAGTCCTTTAATATCAATATATTGTTATGACAATCAATTAACTCTCAATGATACTTGCCTAGCATTTAAATCTCTTTCTAGATTTCATTTTATTTCTCTTAATTGAAATCCTTAAAAAACCTGTTCTTAAAACGTGGGTACTATGAATGACATTTAATCGTAACATTTGTTAGTAAAATGTAATCGTAGCATTGGGTTTTCTTTTTCAGATTTTTCTTTCTTTGTAATTTTTGTCAGCCAGAAAAATTTTTACAGTATACAAAGTTCTCTCTCAACGTAACAATGCGGTAAAAGAAAAACGATATTTTGAAGAATATTAAGCTCGTCTTACACATTCTTACTAAAAAAAAGTTGACAAGAGTTTAATTTGATGATAACACAAGTTAACACGATTTTTGTTTCTGACTTCTGTATATCAGATTCCAACTACTTATACCTAAGTGATGAAGGAAAATCATTTTTTTTAGTTTGATTTTGAGGTCACGAGTACGATTTTTTAAATTTTCGCGTAAATTTCTTGATTTTTCTCAAAATCTCAGGAAGTATGTCTGTGTTTACCTTGCTTAAAAAATGAAGAATGTACCTTTACAACAATGTATCATGCGTTCCAATCGAGGTTTTACTTCAAGATCTATAGCCATTCAAATGTAAAAAACGTGGATTTTTTGAATTTTTTTCGAAATTTTTTGAATTCTTTTTGGTATATTAACTCGGTGTGTGCCAGAAATCAACCATTAGAAACCAAAAACAAAATTTAAGTTTCATTTTGTCGACTTGTGTTATATTTGTCGTCTTCATGTAGTATTTGAAAAATTTGGATTAATTGATCTTCTAAATTGCCGATATATTGAAAAAAATTTGTTGTTCGTCTTTCTCGAATATGTCAAAATTTGCATTGATGACGGGCGTTAGATTGCCTGAGGGTTAGTTCTCGTGTGACTACTTTTACAAATCTTTTTTGATACAAACATATCTCAATAGCTAAAAAAAAAATATGCCGTGCAGAACCGAAATTTCGGAATTACTAGTAATAAGATAGTAACTGCCTATAGTTTCCGACGCGCTTTTCTCGACAATTTCCGTTATTTCAGTTTTAAAGAAATAGGCGCACGCCTTAGAAAGTAACTCTTTTACGCGATTTTTCATAATACCTTGAAACCCCTAAACAAAATTTTAAAGGAAAAAAAATTGTTTTTAAAGTTTCCAAAGACGCACATTACTAAGCAACTTATTTCCATATTCCGTGTGTTAATTAAATGAAGCCCTTCATATTGGCTCATAAAGTTATACAACTTTAGAAGCGTATAATTGACACTTTGAGATATGTTAGATGAAATAAAAAAGTAAATGAAAAATCAATTAACAATAACTCTCGTTAACGAAAAATATGGCTTACTCAACCTGACGATATTTTTTTTAGTTAAATTTTGTGCTAAATCCGAATATTTACTTTTAAGTTGAACAGTTTTCAAAATTTAGTCTTTTTCCGTTTTTTGGGTATTCAAAAAATATAATTGGTACATTCCAATCATCTCCCAACATGATTCGCCGATTTAAGGTTCTTAGATATGCAATGAGGGGTATTTAAATTTCATATCAATGATGCCTTGAACACCTTTTGATCAAACCATTCGCCTGGCAGCTTGTTGGATTTTTTATTGCTTATTGTTTCCAATTTCTTGTTTTTTGTTTCTTGTTTCTTTTTCATTTTTTCTTGTTTCTTCAATGTTATTTCTTGTTTGTTGTTCAGTTACTGCCTCTTTGGAACAAATATATTTGTCCAATTCCAAGGGAATTTACTTGGCTTATTTATGTTGTTTTTCAGCATTAAATTAACTCAGAATTTATTTCGGATTTATTATTCCTGTTATTTTTATCCTGGCGGAAAGGTGTTTGATCTACCACTGCCGAAATACTATTATGTAGAATTGGACTGAGCGCGATGGGATTTTCGCAACGCTCCACAAAATTTACCACTGCCTTGATGCTCTTATGTAGAATTTGACTGAGCGCGATTGGATTCTCGCAACGCTCCACAAAATCTACCACTGCCGAAATACTATTATGTAGAATTTGACTGAGCGCGATGGGATTTTCGCAACTCTCCACAAAATCTACCACTGCCTAAATGCTCTTATGTAGAATTTGACTGAGCGCGATTGGATTCTCGCAACGCTCCACAAAATCTACCACTGCCTAAATGCTCTTATCTAGAATTTGCCTGAGCGCGATTGGATTTTTACACGCTCCCCAAAATCTACCACTGTCTTAATCCAATTCTGTTCCACCAGAACTAACCAATGTTCGAACTTTTATTCTTTAAGAACCCTTCAACTCACATGGACTTGCTGCCGATATTCCTTTGGGAATTCCCAGCCGTTCCTACGTTGCCTTTTGCCGAAATCACTCCGCTCGCCTCCTCACTTGGCTCTGTCACCTCCTTGGGGATTTCGGTTCCTACTTAGGAACAACCTGGTGGTCAACCAGGCAAAATCTTCGGGTTCTGCTCTAAATGACGACGTCTGCTAGAGAAAATGTTGTGTCGGCTTTCCCGGATAATATTCTACGACCATGATGGTTCTGGATTTCTTCTCTGTTCCGGATTCCGCGTTTCCTTTTCACTGTGCGGTCTACTCTCGTGCACTTTCCCAACTCACATCTGCACGCGTCGTTTTTTCCAGGAAAAGTGAAAGATCGTCTCTCATTTCCGTCGCTTCGATATCCCCCTCATGTGACTGTTTCGTTATAATCGATGGTAATCGATTTCACATTAGGCACCCGTCACACTGCTTGATATTACTGCGGGTTTCGCCTCGCCAGCCTATCGGAGGGCTACACACGAGTGCGTCAATTGTCGCAGTCTTTATAATACAAAGGTTTCAGCTACTTACAACTTAAACTATTTTGATGCTCGTTCTACGGCTTTCTCAACTTTATCCTAAAAGAACAATGAAAAAGAAAGGAAAACTTAAACGAAACGGAAATCAATCTGTTTTCGTGCTTAATACTAATAAAAAGAAATGAAAATTTCCCTAGCGCCTTCTGGTTCGACCTTCGTTCGGGGCTGTCTGCTGTGAGAACTCCTCACACCCCCCCCCCCCTCCATACCTTTAGAACGGGTGTACTTTACCCGTCCGTCCACCGTCCTGACGAGCCGATATCGCCAGCGGCGGTGAACGCGGGCTGCTCGGATGGGCCTGGTTGCTTGTTTTTCAAGCTGTCTGGCGAACGCGGTTTGGACTGGAATGGATAGGGCCCCAAAGGGAATCTCGCCGCCCTTCTCCGTGGTCTGTTCGGTGGGGGTGGGCGGGGGTCTCGTCGGGCGAGGGTTTAGCTTGCACTCCACGAATTCGACGCCACCCTGTTCCTGAATCTCGAGTACGTCGTCCGCTTCAAGACCAGGGGCTACGTTTTCGTCAGACTCCCGCTCGTCGGGTACTGAATGATTGCTTAGGCGGCGGCGACGCTCTGGTTGTACAACAGTCCATGCCGAAGTTGGCTGAAATGTACGGTTTCAGAAACGGAATACGGTATGTAGGTGGATAACCTGTCGAGTGTAACGTTGCTGGCGCACTTCGAACTCATACTGAGCGTCGGTCTCACTGTCGCTGCTGATGGTGATCGGAGACCCCTGGTGAGTTCTTTCGTCTGGATCGTCCCCCATTTCGTCACTCTCGTCGAGAGTGCGAGACTTCGCCTCCAATTCAGGGCCCGCTGGGTTGCTGTCCTCATCCCTGCTTGGCCCCGGTTCCGTGATATCTTGGCCTTCTTGGGTCAGTTCCACGATGACAGGAGAGATAAAACGATTGACGGTGTTTGGCCTGCCAAATTTCGGCGCTTATTTGGCGTTAAACACGAGAAACACGGTGTTTGCCCTCTTTGACAGCGGGAGTGGCCCAATAAAATCGGCGCTGAACACCTCCCACGGTCCCTGTGGCAGCAAAGTGTGCATTAGCCCGGCCGGTTTTCTTTGATCTAGCTTAAACTGCTGGCATATCTTACATTTTCGTACATATTCACGCACGTCGCGGTACATACCTGGCCAATGGTATCGTAGACAGACTCTAGCCACCGTCTTTCGCATGCCCAAGTGTCCCGCGGTTATTTCATCGTGGCTCTCCCGAAGTATCCGCTCTCGCCACGGCTTTGGATCGCACAATTTCCAGGCATTCTCCGGAGCTCCCATTACTGCTGGCACATGTCGGTACACCTGTGTATTCTCCAACCTATACTCTGGCACCAGATCGGGACGAGCTATCAGTTTTTCCTTCAGGGCTGCCACCCAGAGCACTCCGCGGTTCCCTTGCGTCTATAGCAGCCAAATCTTCCAACGGCTGTCCCGACAGCCTGTCTGCGACCACGTTCAACTTCCCTCGGCGATACTCGACGTCGTATTGAAATTATTGGAGTTCCAGCGCCCACCTCGCTATTCGGCCGGCCGGGCTTTCGATGGAATTTTGCCATTACAATGATAGGTGGTCCGTGACGATTGTAAATCTGTACCCTTTTAGGTATTCTCGCATCTTGCGCACAGCCCAAACGATCGCCAGACACTCTTTTTCTGTGGGCGATTAATTCTTCTCTGCGGCATTTAGGATACGACACGCGTATGCGATTACTTTTTCCTCCCCGTTGGCGAAATGTGTCAACACTGCTCCTACGCCGTCGTCGCTGGCATCCATCTGCAATATGAACCTCTGAGTGAAATCCGGACACGCAAGGATGGGAGCCGCCGTCAATTTTCGTTTCAGCTCATCGACCGTGCTCTGTTGTGCCTTACCCCACTGGAGCTTCACTCCCTTTTTTAAAAGATGTGTCATCGGCTGCACCACGCTTGAGAAATCCTCCACGAACCGCCGATACCAAGACGCCATTCCTAGTAATTTGCGTACATCTTTGACGGTCTGTGGCGCCTTGATAGCCTGTATGGCCGCCACCTTTTCCGGGTCGGAGTGGATGCACTTCTCGCTTATGCTATGGCGGAGATACCGCAACTCCTTCTTAAAGAAACCACACTTCTCTATATTCAATTTCAAATTAGCTTCTCGCAGTCGCCTCAGGACCTCGCTGAGTTTTCGTTTGTGTTCCTCTAGGTTCCTTCCGATATCCACGATGTCGTCCAAGTAGGCGAAGGCGTAGGTGTCCAACTCCGGTCCAAGCACTCGATCGAGTGCCCTCTGAAAGGTGGCCGGCGCTGAATGGAGGCCAAACCGCATCACTCGCCACTGAAATAGGCCCCTTCCCGGCACTGTGAATGCGGTATATTGGCGTCTTTCGGGGGAGACTGAAATTTGCCAATATCCGTTCTTTAAGTTTAGCGTCGGGATATATTTTGCGTCCCGAAGCTTCTCCAAGATGAAATTGATCCTGGGCAGAAGATAAGCATCCGGAATCGAATGTGCATTTATTTTACGAAATTTGGTGCACAATCGCCACGCATCTGGCTTTTTCCGCCAACTAACACGATGGGAGAACTATAGGGGCTTTTTGACGGCTCGATGCATCCTTTTTCTACGAGCTGTTAATATTTGTGCTAGTTGGTTTTGTGGTAGCGGTTTGGCGGTCCGAAACGGTAGCTTCTTCCCCGACTAGTTCGCCGTTGGCGTGGATTGTTGCCACTCCGCACACCATCCTAACATTATTTAACAAAATTTCGTGTCGATGTGTGAGTACAGATAAGACAAGAGGAAAAAGAAAAGATTTGAGGAGGCAGAAAAAGAAAGGGGTAATATAAGGAGATAAAAAAAAACAAGTCGGGATGAACGTTAGACAATAAAGCAATTTGAAATTAAGAAAAAAAAGAAAAAGGCCTTTAAAAATATCTCTGTCCGATCTATGAAACACACTATAATGAATCCCCTTAGTACATCACTCCGCCTACATGTCTCTGTCTTTAGTCTGGAGCAAGCCCTCCCACTGCGAAATCTTGCAGCCGTGAGTGTACAGTGGCTCCTTCTTTATTTTTAGTACACTCCCCATATTCAGTCCTTTCGTCCGTTTACCTCGACGTACGTTGGTCGAAAATCGTCATCACTCACCTCGGCTAAAACTTCCTAGTGGATCGATGGTACAGCACTAAGGTGAACGAAGCGCGCTAAGCCTATCATTGTTACTAGATAGACGTTGCCAGCAAAAAGAAAAACCAAATGGACCGGTACAGGGAACAGTGTTCCCATCACCCCATTGCTACTGGTCGAATGAAAATAATAAGGAAGTTTTTGGACTATATATATTTTTTTTCTTTTTATGTTTATTGACTGTGTTTTGTGCTCACGCAATTCATTTCTTCTTGAAAATTACATTTACATTCATTTTATAAATAATTTTTGAACTAGGATAACAATTAATATGCTAATAAAAGTGGTGTAAAAATGAATAAAAATTTGAGAAAGAAAAAAAACTGCTATGGTGACTAAGGTAAATTTTTATCAAAACAGGGAAAAGGAAAAGTTCAAAAAAAAAATAAAATAAAAATAAAAAGGAACAGTACCTTGCTGGGTCCGAGCACACTCGTCCGTCACAGCACAATAAAAAATATTTATATTTACATTTTTAATTCGGAGTTTAGTTGAGCGCCGAGTAACGACTCTACGCAATCTGAATTCTTCTGCCCAGGTGTGCTCTTTTTATGGGGTTTCAGCTCCTATTCCTAACTAGCAAAATCATTTGTTCTCTTATATTTGTTTTTGCCTTTTCCACGGAGCTTTTCCTGCAACTTAATTTCTAGTCATTTAACTTTTTTTTCTAGCTAACTTTGATCGTCATTAGTTGGCGGGATTTCCATTCCTCTCTGGCGGGTTCTGATGCCAGTATTTCCATCGCTACACCTTTTAACGGGAACAGCTGTTGCCGGTGGAATAGCAAGTTACTGTGAAATAGTGTATGTATTATTCGAAATACTAAATTCTAAATATTTAAATATCTACGATTATTTTTCTAAAATTTTGGACACGAAAACAGTGTATAGTGGCATAGTGGGCAGGAGCAAAATCGAGCGGAATTACTTTATTGCATTCAGAAGCGGTGCAAATATTTCAGTGCTTTTGTACTGTTTAGCTTTGTGTTTATTTGTTTTGATTTTCCTATAAAATTTCATTCCGAGAGAGAAACAGTGATCGCAACCGTGTTCGTGTCAATATACGGAATTCAATGACACTAATTTTTTTTTTCTTCTTTCATTCTGTTCTTGACCTGTGCCACTAGTTTTCGAGTTGTTATTTTAGGAATGTTACACATGACATTTGTTTCTCAATTGCGGATATTATTTATTATTATTATTATTTTTTCTTTTTCGTGCGCTTCTATGATAAGTTTAGTAGTAATTCATTTTTGTATAATTCAGTTCTTGTTGGCTTAATTGATTTAACGATAATTTCTCTATATAATTCAAATTTTAATTTATTTTCGGTCCGACTCGCAGTGACTAGCGTGCATCTAAGTCGCTATATGCATGTCGACGATTTCGTCGAGCTCCGCCCCTATGACGCCGCTTGCGGGGAGCCTCGTTCACCGGAATATCAGGCTGTGGAGTCTTTCTGGGCCGTTATTTGGGGGCTAGCACTCTCTTGGCTTTGGTAAGTCCATGTCGTGTTATTTTAACTTGAAACATTACTCCATTCACTGATTTTAGGAATCTCATTTCGGTTCCGGGTGGACGCGTCCTATCAATTTCTCGTGCTGCTTCTCGGATCACCATTGAAACATCGAGCTTCATTTCGTCTTCAGGTACGACAAAATCACTGAGCCATGGGTTTTTTTGTTGTGCCGTTGTTTGTGATGTAGTTTGTGGGTTTTCTTGTAGCAGGGTTTCCAATTCATCGTCATCATATTCGTAACCGTCTAGACTGAGTGTTTCATCGCTTTCATCGTTATGCGCGGGTTGTCTGGCGGCTGCTGATGTACTGAGGCCATCGGGCAACACGGCGTATCGCTCTGCCGTTGGCAGTACGGTGGTGTCGATAAGCTCTTTTTTTATTGGTGGCTTAGGTGTCGCTAGGACTGCTCTTGGTCGTTTTAGTTTCGCATCATATACTTCTTCAAAAATTTCGGGTAGCCGCCTTGGCTGATATGTAGCCTTTTTTCTGGCGATGAGATTGTCGCGCACACGCTGTACCTTCTCTCCCCATTTTGCGCCGAAATTCATTCTGTAATGGAATGTATTAGTGATTGTCGTACTCGTGTGTATGTGTCTGTTTGATTGTTGTGTCCGGTGGTTGGTTCTGAGTTATTTAAACTTAGTTCCATTTTATTTCACTCCTTCTGCTTCCTTTTTTTCTTTTTTCCTTCTTTTTTTTCTTCTTTTCTGTGTATATATTTGTTAAACAAAAATTTTACTTTCCCTTTCTCCATAGATTCACGATTGGGTTACACTTGTATCAACTATATTCAAGAGGAAATAATCCTGTGAGCACAGCACTTATTATATATTATATATTGATATTTTGATGCTTCCTTTTCTTGCACAGGTCTGCAACCACAAATGTATTGGCTCAGGGTGGATTTCTTTTGTTAATGAATGTGAGCATTTTCGATAAAAAAAAAATCGGTCTTCTGAAATGAAACTCCGTTCCCTAGGTTATATTACAGTTTCCGGATAACATCTTTGGATCGGACTGCACCAATTATATGTACCCGTAACAGACGTCGTCGACCTCTTAGTAGACAACCGCCTTTTTCACCGGATTAAAGGTATAATACCGTTGCTTAATCGGGGTGTCGTCCTTCATTCGGATTCGATGCTCAGTAATGTTTGATACTCCTCTCAGGGTGCTGAACTTCCCCACTTCCTTACTCACGAAGTCGGAGACCTCTTTTTCTTCGGACCAAGGCTCACGGGCAACCGCGTTTCCATGCGCTGGCGGCTCGCTACTACGTTGCTGTGGTGGCGTTAGTCGGAACACTCCGGCACCCAATCTAAACTCCGCCTGGACCGCCGTCAGAAAATCCATACCGAGAATAACATCGTCCACGGCATCGGGCATAATCAGGATTTTAAGCTGGGCTGCTTGATCGCCCACTCGTCCATTCACATTTATGGCCTCTGCTACCGCCGTTGGTGATCTGTCGGCTAGATGCACCACGACCCTCGCGGCCTCCGAGTTCGTGCCTGTTCGTAAAATATGGGCTACCTTCTCTCGAATAAAACTCCTAGTGGCTCCCGTATCAATGACGGCGCTCAACAACTTCCCGTCCAGCCATGCCTCGGCTTGGATGCGTCGACCGTCCGTTGACAGGAACGGCTTTATACGTTTTGATGCGGGGATCGCGTCTCGTCGGTGAGACCTCCCCGTAGAGTCTGAGGACTTCGTTCGTTTCCCGCGCGGCAAAAATCTCTGGTCCCTACATTTCTTCGTCCACAGAGCCTGCAAAACCGCGCGATTGCGTTTGGACACTCCCTCCTTGAATGTCCGTCCAACCCACAACGAATACATGCCGTCCGCACGTTTATCTTCTCGGTTTCGTCGCTCGTGACCTGAGCGAAAGACACGCTCTTCTTTGGTGGAGTGGGGGGCGCCGCTTGCACCCCGCCTCGCAGCATGGACGTCGTCACCATGTCCTCCTGCACCCGCTCCCGTTCACCAGCAATTTTAATTAACTCCGCTTCAGAACTAATTTCGTGCTTTTTACCATAGAGCCGCAATCCAGAGAGGCTATTTTCATAGACGAGATCCAGCTTGTCTTCCTCCGACCATGTTGTGTGAAGACTAGTCGACGCCAGGTGAACCTCACGATAATTTCGTTAAAAAAAATATGCTGCTGATGTTTTTCTGTTTCTTAGGTTTAAGTATGAACTATATTTAGGTTAAGGACAAAGAAGGCGAAAATTCGTTTGAGATACTTTTCTTTCACATGTTAATTATTCTTTTTATTTTCTTCACTACGGAATGGTTTTTTTACTTTCGTACTATTTCGTACTATTACTTGTAGGCTAAGTAACATCGTGTAAATAGGGTCAACTGCGTAGATAAGCAACACTCATAAACGGCGGAATCATTTGAACGTGTAAAGGCCGGTCGAGTGTATTAGTTAGTGTGTAGGTCGGAAACCAAATATCGATTGCATTGTTATCGGGAAGTAAGAATATCGATAGGGGTTTGAGTAGGAAAAGACCTTCAAAGCAGATTGCGTGGAAAGCTCTCGTTCACTTTCTGATGGACTGAGCTCGCGTGCGGAGCCATCGCGGAATAAATATAACTTACAAAATTTGATAAGCGGAGCGACGCCATCTTGAGGAGCAACACGTGGTCCAAGAAGAAGGGCTTCGAAGGGCTGCAATTCACCGCCAGCGCTTGTCGTAAATAAGCTGCCCATTTTTCTTTAACTGCCTTGAAGGTTCGTGATCTCTCGCCGCTGTCAATTTTTACTCAACATTTTATTTTTCTGGCATAATTCTAGTTGCTGGCCGTTTCGTTGAAACTCGGTATGTATATGTAGAATGGCCTCCTGATTCCAAATCTGCAATCCGTTTTTGTCGGTCGCCACCAGTTTAGGAGATATCAACCTTTAAAGTTTGTATGAAAATGCAATGTAAACATTGTGAACACAGACTGACGAATGGTTGTGGTGTTGCCAGACGTTTTATTTTGAAAAATCTACCAATTGGTTGATTTAATAGGTGGATAATAAAAAAGTGGGAAAATATGAGCCATATTGTGGGAAATATTTAGAAAATAATTCTCAAACTTGGGAAATAGTTTTTTTTTTATATTATATATATATATATATATATTTTTTTTTTTAATTATTATTACTTAAAACTGTAATTGCACTTGTTTTTTGTTTTTTGCCCCAAATTTCTTTTTCATTTTTTAGAAAAATTTTTCGCCTGCGGCGCTCTCTAAACGATACACTTTTTCCAATTTTTGAGAAAACATGAAAAATTTTTATCAAAAATCGCGCGCGCTTTTTTCTCCACAACACAAAACACATCACGATTTCTCTAAATTCAAATTATATCAAATTGCCTTCGAACAGGGTAAAAATCTCCAATAGCGAGCTCATTGCAAAGCTTTCTTTCCACGAATAACGGATTTCCCGGAAATTCAATTGGAAGTCCTGCCATAATTTTACCAAAAACCTAAAAAATCTAACATCGCCTAATATCTACCAATTTTTTAACTGTATTTTTAAGAAATAAAACCCTTAAAACAAATTATTTTCCATAATCTTTAATATATCTCAGTTTCACATTAATGCTCAAAAGCTAAAAAGCAGGTTACAATTTTTATATTTTTTTTACAAGTATGGCAACAATTTGCATAAAATATTTGAATTTTGCAACACACACGAATTTCGAATAAGTGGCAACTACGCAAATGTCAAGATAGTGTAAAAATTAGTACGTTTTTTTTGGCGATTTTCAAAACGTGATATCTCCTAAACTAGAGGCGACCGACAAAAAAGGATTGCAGATTTGGAATCAGGGAGTCATTTTCCATAGATTGGGACCAAGGATCCCAGAAACGGCCAGCAACTAGAATTGTTCCATTTTTCTTATATATATATTTCTTTAACTATGTTTTTTTCATATTAAAAAAATGTTTTTTTTTTCTTTTTCAAAATCTTTCCTTATTTATTTTAACTCAATATATTTATATATGTATATGTAGATATATATATATATATATATATATATCGTATTCTACAGGAACAATCTTCACATTTTATTCGAAATTGCCATTCGCCATTTTCGAAATTCCCCACTTAATGTCGGTGTACAAACAGCTTCTTCTTCTTTACTCGGTTCGTCAACGCCTGTTTACAAGATTCCAACTAGTGTGTACGTATGGTATTATATAAAGACAGTTTTAAAATTTAACATAAACACATATTTAATTCCGTATAGGTATGTATGTAACACCTTTATACCTTTTTTCTTTTCACTTTCTTAAATCAAAATTACCTTTTTTTAATTTGTGACGTTCTAAATATGATAGAATATTTGTCATGTTTTTGAAAACAAACAAATTGATAGCTTCGCTTGAAAACAAATTGGAATGTTATACCCGGTATTTGCTATTTGATTCATGAAATTTTTAGGCATAACACTATTGTCTAGCTTTGAATTGCTCATGGCAACGTCGCTTTCACCGTATGTCGGTTGGAGCTGCCCACAGTGTTAAAAAAACGTGCAAAATCTAAAACTAAAATTTTTGTTAAATTCAGTGACAGTGATTGAAAGCGCTTGGCAAAAACAAAATTTTCAACTTTCCAACTATTTTGAAATATCAAATTGAAAAAAAAAACAAAACAACTGGAATTTCAAATTTTCCATTTGCATTGGATCACACAAAGGGTGAGTTTGTGTTTCGATCTTGATTTGTATGTGTGTCATTCCCATTAAGCGATGCACATCTCTCTGGTGAGATGCATATTTTGTGTATATACGATGGGATTTGTATAATAACCATAAGCCCATATTTCTTTAAAAAAAGAAATTAAGTCAAAACAAAAGAAACGAAACTTAGAGCCAATTTCACCATGCAAGGTAAATTTGTACTTAAGTTTAAAGACGGATTGCTACTTAAGTACGTACTTACGTTTTTACCCATTTCATAAAAAAATTATATTGATTGTTAGTAATTTAGCAGCTGATTGGCAGCACTCTGTTTTATCAGCTGATTTTAATTTTATTTGCAAAATGGAAGTGCGTTCTTAAAATTTTTCTGCAGGAGATATTACACTCCTGTTAGACCTAGTAAAGCAAAAAGTTGATATTATTGAATGCAAGGAAACAGATAACGCTTAAACCCAAGCCTAGGATAAAGCGTGGGCAGAAATTGAAGAGAGTTTCAACTCTGCTGCATCAGGACCAAAACGGACACAAAAATTCTCCGTAAAAAATATTTTGATTTAAAAGCAGATTTAACCCATTATGTACCAAGCAAAAAAACCTTTTTATATCTTAACGAATTTTTCGTGGCTAGCTAGAAACCAGCTTAAATTAATATATATAAATTTAAAAAAAAAATTTTTTTTTTGAGGTGGCAACACTGAAACCTGTTTGTCGAGATCTCGACCGCTGGGATAATTAGAACATTAAATTTACTGTATCAACATATATCCAAATGGAGAGACAAAATATATGTAATCGCATCAATTGAGAACGGCTGAACCGATTTAGATAATTTTTTATATATATATTTCGAAAAGTCAATAGAAGGATTATGTGTAAAAAAAATACAAAAATTGCGTAAAAAATTATAAAAAAACATTCACTTTTACCATTTAATGAAACTCAGTGTATTTTTAGGAAGGAATTTTATTAACTCTAGGAACTCTTGACGAGACAAGCGAACAGGGGGAGTGCGTTTTTTTTATTTACCAACAAATTTTTTTTATATTCATATGCCCAGTGAAACGGGCGCGGGTCGGCTAGTTATATAATAAAGACTAAGAGTAAACTTACAGATAAATGAAAAATTCGATTAATTTATTGTAGTTTTACAGTTTTATTTGTTTAAAGAAATTATAAGCTATTAGAAGAGTATTTCAAATTTGTGTGGTGGGTTTTGAAGCAATTATCTACATGCAAATTTACGTTGCACTTAGCACAAGTATATGAAGTATGCTTTTTGCATATTTGGCATCGGCGATAGCAGCCCTTGATATTCACGGACATGTGTATGGATTTTACTCTGGGCGATGACGTGGATTGAGCTGCGGTGTCGTCATCACTTTCATTTTCCTCATCAGGCGAGATTGATTCGAACAACAACGGTGTTTTTGTTATCGAATTTTTAAATATAATTTGAGACATGTATTTCTTATTGGTTTTTTCAGCAATCATACAATGCAATTTCCATGCATTGACACACGCACTGTCCAAGCAAGTGACCCAAAGTGGCCACCACCACTTCTTTCCTCTGATTCCAATTCTATAATTGGCTACAGCATTGTCGTGTAAGTCAACTCCTCCCATGTACTTATTATAATTAAAAACAAGTAAGAAAGCTAAAGTCGGTCAAGCCCGACTTTGAAATACCCAGCGTCCCGACATTATGAGTGCACTATGTTTTTCTTCTCTATTTGTGGGCGTGGCAGTAAGAGGGCCACATAAATTATTTCCCTACACCCTTAATTCGCCTTGGTGAACCTATGTTGCGAATTTGAAGCTTCTACGCCTTTTACTTCGGAAGTTACGAAAAATCTTCATTTGTGGGCGTGAAAGTGGGCGGGCCATATAAATTTTTTTCCTATATCTTTCATTCGCCTTGGTCAACCTATGTTGCGAATTTGAACCTTCTACGCCTTTTACTTCACAAGTTACGATAAGCCCTTATTTATGGGCTTATTTGTGGGCATGGCTCACGGAGGGTGGCGTCCATTTTTTGCCAGGATATGTCCCTTTTCGTAGTTTACCAGTACACCAAATATCAATGGAATGTGTTGAGTGGTTCGCAAGTTACAAGCATTTTACTGAAAACACATTATATTCATTTGTGGGCGTGGCAGTGGGCAGATGTCTCCCATTTTTACTTAGGATCATACTCGGATCCCGATATACCTGTGTGCCATATTTCGACTTGATTGGTCCAGCCGTTTCGGAGGAGATCCGACCACGGACAGACGGACATGTCTAAATCAATTCAGTTTTTGATCCTGATCATTTCTATATATATATGTCTATATCTCCGGAGCTTAGTTCTCCCTGTTACAAGATTCGCACAAAACTAATATACCCCGCTTTCGCTGGGTATAAAAAGGATGGCTTGGGGTACAGCAATCTTTTTTTTTTGCTTTCTATGGTATCGCATTACGTTTCTTATAGGATCCATTTGATCATAATTCGTAGCCAAATGACTTCTGCATTGTCTCTCCATCGAACTACTGCTATATTATTTTCTTGGTTGAATGCGTAATCTATATCGTGTTTAACTAAAATTGTTTTTAGGCCTGTTTTTTCCAGCCTGTTTGCACGGATTGTACCTGTTGCACAAAAACCTTTCTCTTTTAGGAGACAAAGCAAGTGGTAACCGGTGAAAAAATTATCGAAATGCACAGTATATTGTGTAGGACTCTTGCAAACCGATAGAAGACTCAAAACCACGCTAGCACCTAGGCCAAGTTGTTTATCATATGAATCCGTTGCTCCAGCGTATGGTCAAAATTGATACAAATAACCTTTTGATGAACATAAACACCAATATTTGTATCCGAAGCGAATAGGTTTGCCTCTTATAAACATTTAACAGCTGTGACGTCCAAAATATGGCACCATTTGCTCATCAATCGATTAATTTGGTTCAAAACCTCCAAACTGCATAAATGGAATATTGAGAAGATCAAACAGTGGACGTACTTTAGCAAATTTGTCATTTTTGTCGACATCGTCGTTATTTCCCAAATGACAGTTCGATTTTATTTTTTGGAACTTATTGCGCGACATTGTCTGTTTAATTATAGGAATTCCATAGGTCGGCTCGTTGCTCCAATAATCTTGCACTTTAGGAACGGAATGATAACCGGAAAAAGGCAATATCCCAAATAATCGACGCATTGTGTCCATATCGACCACATTTAAATCATTGTTGTGTTGTGCGGCATATCTGTTTGTCTCATTGACCAAATGCTGAGTAACCACATCATCAAAAAGTAGACAAAAAACCTGGTAGGGCATATGTCCACCTTCAAACAAAATATATGATGATAAGAAATTAAATTAAGATATACATTGTTTAACAACTACCTAATTTGGAAACAATATCATCTTTTATTGCATCCAGTGGTTCATGTACAGGAGCAATATCAAAATTCATACGCTTGGTCCTTTTCCATTTCGGCACAAAGTCAGATTTCGGGCGATATGAGGAGCAAGTGGGACTTATCGGTACATCTAAACCCGCTCCAAAATCATTTATTTCTGATGTGTACTCCGATTCAACTGTACCTTTAAAACTCAATTTATGAAACTGGTGGAGGGCCACCGATTAAACAACAAAGGGTGTCTTTTGGTGAGATATTGAAAGAAATCATTCCGGAGAAACAAATTCAGGGACTCTCTTCCATATACGTCAGCGACTTTATTGAATCTGTACAACAAACAGAACATGTTTTAAAAAAAGTATGTATTTTTTATTCTATAAATACTGAATGCTTTGTTTTTCGTAACGTGTTTTTTTACAGATGCGCAGAGCACTCAAAGAAATTCTCCCGACGTTTTTCTCCATGATCTATTGAAGGATTTTATATATTAAAAAAAAATATCGAAAAGTTAATAGAAAAAGATCCATTGACTTCAGCTGCAGCTAAAAATTTCAAAAACTGGGAGCAGTATGACCCGGGAAAGCTGAAAAGTAAGAAGAGTGAAAAGTTGAACTTTGGAAAAACTGAAAATTCGAGCAAGAGTAGTTAGTCTAAACTGGCGGAAATCAAATCGAAATGGACGCAAAGGAAGGTTAGCCAGGAAGTCGAAAGTTTAAAAGCTGAACACGATCTGCGCATAGTTCAAATGACTGATGAATATGATTAACGCATGGCCCAAATGACCGAGATGCATGAAATCAAGAAGCGCATCTTGTTGGAAAAACATGAACTGGAGATAAAAAACCTGGAAAAAATAATGTACTACAAACTTTTACTTTACTTTTAATTTAAATTACATTTATAACTTTAGGTATCGCCAGAAGTGTTCCCTTTATTTAAACTGAAAGTTTATTTAAATTTCTTACTTTTTCATCACAAATAAATTTATAATTGCTCAAAATGGTGAATAGCTACATTTCTAATTTCATCCGATATTGGTGGAGCTTCTCTGTCATTCGTTAGATTGCATATATTAATCATTACAGCAGTTGCCACAATAATGCTTTGAACTGCCCTCATATTCATAAGAATTCCAAGAGACGAAATTGGGAAACGCGGTTTCCAAACTCCGTACGATCTCTCGGCACAGTTACGAGTCCTAATAATTGTCTCATTGAATAATGCTTCAGCTGGCGTGTCTACCTTCGAAAGCGGTGTCGTTAGATAACAGTTACAAAGATAAACACCATCCGCAACTATAACCGCGCTTCCAAATTCATTTGATTCGAATCGGCTACATATTCGTCAATTTCGAAAACTGGTTGAGTCGTGTGTTGACCCAGGCCAACGAGCTACAATGTTCATAATATTTGGGCTGCTGTCACACAATGTTTGTAAATTGTAAGAAAAAAAACCCTTCCGGTTTCTAAAAAGCTCTGCATCTTTGCCACCTAAAATGAACTTCAAATTTAAATTTAAATTTACCATTTTTTTAAGGCTTCGTACCAGGGTAGCTGATTTTCACATTAGTGCAATCAATAGCAGTTAGCACGCGGGGAAATTTTGCAACTCTATAAAAATATCTCTGCACTTGGAGTTGTTCTTCGGTTTCAACAGGGAAATGTATAAAATGTTCTCGCAACATTGCAATGTGATGCAATCTCGTCTTATGAATCTGAAAGCAGTGCTGTTCGAGACACTACTTATATCGCCGCTAGTTTTTTGCATGCACCCAGTTGCATAACATCGTAGCGTTAATAACATTTCTTCAGGCGTCATCGCATGGTTTCTGGAACAATTGTACATATATTTAAAAAAACAACAATAATAAACAAGTCTTCATTACGTATTAGTTCTGTGAGGTATTTTATGTCGTATTAGTTCCAATATATTGTGAGCAGTTTGTTGAGGCTAGGGTGTGTACTGAAAAGAACACACAGCCTAATGCCAGAACGTTTTATATTTTAGTGTATTCTACAAATACACAACCCTAATTTCCTTCTTTCAAATAAATTTTACAGCGAAGGATTCTTTTGAACTCATATCTCAAAACACTTATTCTTACAACAATGGTCCTTATTAACTCCTGACTTACGTCCGAAAGACTTCCCCAATTCCCTAAACCACAATAAATGCTCACACTTCAATTGTTCTTGCCGTTGGGTCAGTACAAACGAATTCGAGCTGGAACGTTAGATACTCAATCACCAGTCCACTTACAATTGTCGATCATCTGCTTTTATAAGGGGAAAGTGCCTAACATGCACTTTTTGGCTGGCACTTCGCAATGCGGAACATCGTGCGCTGTCGCAATGCTTCTCGCGCTGTGACTCTTGACCCAGTTATTGGTTGTGTCGTCATAGTCACTTGTTGCCTTATCTCTGTGTTCTGCAGTTGCTGATTGATGATTTTGCTGATCATTCGGAACTGATTCGTTCGTCGTTCTCGCCGTTCGTCTGTTTGTCGTTTGCGATTGATCATATTTCATCACTTGCTGCGGCTTCGACTTCGGAATTGCCTTGGTCGATTGTTGTTGCTTCGACCTTGACTATAAATTTCCAATTTTGTCGGCTTTCACTTCACGGTCCTTTGTTTATTTTCATTCGCTGCGGGTGTTATTTAATTTGTTGCCGATCAGAGTCAACGTGAAAAGGTTGTGAGTAGAAACAGCTCACAACAAGTTTTCTTTGATACACGAAATCGGAATTGGAAATCAGTTTCATCGAAGTACGAAAAAAAGCATCGTCGCTCTCACATAATTCGCGGTCGACGATTAATAATAACTTTTATGATTGTTTCATAATCACTATCACTATCGCTATCGCTGTCCATTTTACAAAATTATGTCTTTCACAAAACTTTTCTTTTTCTCGAACTTCGATGAGAAAAAGCTGTTTTCAATGAAACAACTCAGAGTTGTATTCGTCAAACTTAAGTGCTCGACGCTGACCACTTTAGTACGAGCTTAAGTACTACATGATAAAAATTAAATTACAAAACTGGGTTGCAATTCATACTTGACTTACCTAGGTGAAATTGGCTCTTAACATGTACTTGTTTTTCCTCAATTAAAAAAAGAACATAAATACAACAGAATACAAAACGAAAAATCAATGACAACTTACAACCGGTGACAACCGGTGATGTATGTGTTAGCATTTCCTTTGCTGGCACAAACACAAAACACCAAAATCAATTCAAATGGCCGCAACGAAAGTTCTATTCCGTGGTTTTTTTTTTACTCATTCGCTGTTAACTTTGAGTCATTTGCGTCTTTTGCCCTACATATTGATGTAGGTCAGGCTGTATGTGGTTAATTATTCTTCCCGTGTTGAAAAATTCGGTTTTACTACTCAAAAGTGGTCTCTTGTGTAGTAGTGTGTTTGTTTTTTTTTTTTTTTTTTTGGTTCTATTTGCTTTGGTTATATATATATATTTTTAAATCTTCTTATATACGAAGAGATAAACTTTTTTTTCTTTTTTCATATATTTTTATATTTATTGTATACACATAACTTTTTTTTTCATTCAAAAAATTAGTTGCAAAATTTCTTTTCCATTCAACATATTAATTTTTCATTCAGCAATTTAATTTCAAAAGCGAATTTACGAATTTGAATTCCAAAAGCAAATTTCCGAAGTTGGACGTTTCCTTAAATATTAATGGGTACCTCGTATTTGGCTAACATTGTATCTATAATTTGGTGACTAGCTGCGGGATTAATTCTCGTTGGGTGGTCGGTGGTCCCACGCCTAACAGATTTTTCTGAATTTTCAACTCTTTTATTTCTTCGTTGTTTTCGAACTGTTTCGAAACTTTTTCTTTGTAACTCGGTATCGCCTCCATTTCTACTTCCGGACTTTCATTTGGAAAAACAAACATTTGTTTAAATTCCTTTATCTTTGAATTAAAACAGGCATTCTCCAAACGTAGCTTACAGTTTTTGTAAAATTTCTTGGTTTTTTAAACTTTCCTGGTTTCGTTTTGTAGTTGTGGAACTTTTGTTTTGTAGCTTATAACCTCTGTTTTGAAAATTTTATAAGAAATTTCCCAATACCAGCAGCCGCCTACTCTCGCACGTACTATTTTTTGCATTCGGTACTAGAATTGAGATTTCCTTTTGTTCTTTAAGTTCTTATGTGGTGAACTAACTCGCCACGTTGACTAATTACAGAGTTCCTACTCCTACGAAGTCCGAAAATGGATTTACGTTTTTCGAATAAAAATATTTGATTTCCTCTTTCCACTATTAATTTTATCTTCTCATCTACCTGCATTGCTTTACTATTTGGTATTGGGACTAATGTTCTTTTCGTGAGCTCTTCTATCTCCGCAGGCACCTTTTTAACGAAAATTATCAGCTCGTTGCGTAGAGAAGCTACACCTAGAGCCATGCCTTTGAGTTTTTCGAAGTCAATATTGTACTCCGTCACTTCGCTTTTAGAGAGCATTGCCGGGTGTATTACCCCGGTTTGGGCCGCAGCGATGTTTTTTTTAAACGGTGTCCACCCGTGTGCGCAACACCTGGATCTTCAGCCGCAGTCTTAATGCCAACTCATCCTCAAGGCACTCTCTTGCAATCCGTGAGTTTATTTTTGCGATCTTTATCAAGGCTTTTTGGTCTGCTTGTATACGCTGTCTCATATTTTCTAATGCTTCGATGAATTCTTTATTTATTTAAATTTGGTGGTTGAGGTTTTCAATCAGGCGATGGTTGTTATAGTCCACCGTTGCCAGGTGTGCCTCCACATTCTGTCGATCATTTTCATCCATAGTGCCGAACAGCCACTTGAAACCGGACCCCACGAAATCGAAAGGTTCCTCTTCACTCGACCCAACGTATGTAACATGGACTCTATGTCGTCAATCTGCGCAGCAATTAGACCATCGTAAAGGGTGCTGTTTAGGGTTACCTTCGTACTTGAGAATGTCCGTACCATTTCTCGAATTGCTGCTGGATCAACTTAATGCAGTATGTAATCGAAACGGGTAACTATTTTTACCTTGCCGATATGAATTTCTGCAAAACCGGCCTCCGGTTTCTATTTTTTCCAGGTACAGTTGCTGTTCGGCACATGATGACAACCAGAGAAGTGGGAGTAAAACGTAATGCTGGAAAGAAAAAGTGGAAATTGAGATTTTTGCACGGGCCCTTAGCGCTCGGAAGTATGTTGACCAATTTTAGTTCACAAATTTTTTTCCTTTACACCCAATAACGTTCCCCTTTTTTCCAGGTTCAACTGTACCTTGTATTTGCACCGCTTTTCCCCCTAGGATCGCTGTGTACGCCGTACACAGTGGCTACTCCTCCGCAGCCTTCCGTCTTTTTATTCTTTTCAACCTTATTTGGCTCGCTGCATCTCTCTGTACTGCCTCTTTTCCTCGTGAATCATCATATTGGGGTTCCACTCTTCTACGTCCCCCACGCGTAGAGTCGGTCCGTGCTCTAACTTCGTGGCAACCACCTGCAGGTTGTTGTTCGTGGTTGGCGGTGACGCCTCGACAATACTAACCCAACGCACAGTGTCGCGACGCGGCCAAAATTGCCAAAATGCAATTTCAAAAGTTTAAAAAAATGTAAATTTGGCGAAAAATTAATAACTTTAAAAGTTATGAGGTGTCAAAGTCAAACTTAGTTAACCGCTCGTACATGATGTAGAAAAATGGTATGTTTTATGTACCACTTTAAAGAGCGAAATTTTGAAACTGGTAAGATTTCAATTAAAAAAGTTTTTATTATTATCTTATTTAAAGTATTCCTAATATGTTCCCGTTAAGTTTACTCAAATTTAGTTTTTACTTATTGTTTTATTATACATGGAAAATTGGTTTATATGCAAAGTAAAAAAAAATTTGAAATGTCAACTTTCGGATTAAAAAAAAAAGTTAGGTTTAAAATGGGTTTTCCAGTTTTTCTTTCATTTTGTTAGTAGAAGAATTATCTTTTAAAAGAAGTAAAATTTAGCTGCGACCACCCGCGACCTTAACAGTTATTGAGCTTTTTCGATAACCACACAGGCGAAAATTTGCTGTATTTACACCTAGCAGACTGGCAAGTGTGACGAACTGCCGCAATGCAAGATTGTTCAATAATAATTGTTAAATATTTTCTAATAATGAATGCCATTTGACTATACAAAGATTTTTTTGAGAGATAAGGTTTTTAAAATGTAGTAGTAGCCAAATGCAGTTATTATCTAAAAAAATATTTAAAGAAAGTTTAGATTTTAATTAACGTTTTAAATAGCTAAATTGTAATATTTTTCTTGTACTCGTTTAGTAGATTTCAGATTCGCGCATTCTTTAATCTGACATAAATAAAAACAAAAAGGATTAAAATTTTTCGTATTATTCTTGCAAGTATGTACAAACTGAAAAAACTTTTATTATCTGTTTTTATATAAGTTTTTAAAAAATTTAGTGAATACACAATTGACGATTCGGGATATTTACGGCTTTTGGATTCAAAACAAAAGCAAAAACACCAACGAAATTTTGGTACAACTTAAAATTTTAGTTGAAAGTCGATTAAAAATGTGTTAGACGCTGAGGAGACGAAAAACTAAGATTTTTAACTCTAAAATTAAATAAACTGTGGGTCGAATGCTATAGGAACAGGAATAAGTTTGAAGTAAAATACTCGCAGTGGCTTGATCGTTATTTTGAAATTTCGGAAGCAGATCTCTCTTATGTATGTTTACATTTTACTTGTATATTATGATTTATTAATTCGAATTAAACAAATTAGGCGCCAAGCACAAGCAAAGGAGCAGGAAGACCAAGATTGTCTTACGAGGAGTCTTCCATGGCGCTGCAATAGTCAAATACTATTCAATTCCCATAGGATTGTTATCTGAGGAAGCTTTAGAGGCCACGCACAAAATAATAAGAAAGGCGAGATTGGGGCACACCAGAAAATGTGGCCGAAAAGAAAGCAATATTGACCTTTTTTCTTTTTCACTCCTACATTCTCAGCCAACTTTGTCAATTTTTTCCACATCAAACTCTTTTCATAAAAAACAGCCACTTAACAATATAAGCGAGTATATTATTGCATATCCAAGTAGCACTATGGAAGATCAAGTCCAAGGCGCAATAAGTGATAATTTCAGCGAAAATGATTGAAAAATGCTTTTTTAAAAATTATTTTATTTATTTTTATTCACTATAAACACACATTTTCTTATAATAATAAAGAATATGGAAGTTACACAATCTATCTTTGTTGCAAATTTCAAATAATTATTTGAAATCCTTTTTTGCATTTTTTCCTTGTGTTATAACTAACATATTTGCCAAATTTCAAATTTATTGAATTCATTTTGACGATTTGATGGCTATTTTTTATTTTGAAATGCATGGGCGGTGGGCGTGTCCTTCGTCCTTTTTTGACCAAACTCGAGAATTTTCTAAGTTTACACTAAAAAATACTCCACGCCAAATTTCAAGTCCCTACGACAACGGCTTCTAATTTTGGCCGCCCGTTGCATGAACTCGCGACACTGTGCAACGCGTCCCTGTACCTTCCTTCTGGTATGTTTGTCCACTGTTTTCACAAATCTCTGGAGTAGCAGTCGTAAAGCGTTTGCTTTGAAGCTTATCCCTTCGTCATTATCTAAAGTCATCAGTTTAAATTGCAGTAAATAACTTCTATGGCCCTCGTCGCCTCCGCCGAAATATACAAGCATATGCCACTCCCTCAAGCTAACCCTTATTTCTCTGGCCTGAATTTCGGTGACCTCCCCACGGTCCTTGATCTTGAAATAGATTTCGGACTCCCTAAATATTTGTCGATGAGGTGGCTCCACTAATACAACATGCGCGTGATTTTCCAATCGATCGCCTACACATTCCCCGCACACTCGGCACCAATAGGGGCCGCCCCGACAATTTCCCGATACCTTGCGTCCGTGGAGTTTGTACGACCTGTCCGGCTGCAAGTGGTCGTGGAAGACCCCCAGAGACTCGAGGATCAGGTTTCGCCGGGCTGTATTTCTGCTTAAAAGCACCGGCAGAGCGGCTCCTACTACAAGCAGTAGCTTCGCGCAGCTTTTAATGTATGATGATTTCTGAAAGAAGATAGAAAATAAAAGTCTATATACTCACTAACTACCATACTATCTACTGTTTTGTTCGTATGTTACACCACCTTTTATAGCTATTTTTGGTTTGTATAAAGAATGGATTGTGCTTACCCATGTATTGTTCTTAATGTACAGTCTGGCATATTTTATGAATAGAATAAAATCGAAAAAAATCGTTTTCTTATTTTTTGACACATTTCACTATTGCTATTTGGAGACAAATGTAAATTCGCTCCCTTTAAAGCTTCATGATTTCACTGAATTAACCTGGTAAATTTTATCGCGACCCCGGACTTGAACAGTTACGTTAACCGGGCCGGTTATTCCGTTGCTTGCAAAACGGCCATCCCATTACGGGGACAATTTGTTCTTTCTTGCAAAATTTTGATTAGGAATGTGCTCTCCTGGCTTGTACGTGTTGTTGTACTTTGCTATCGTAATATTTCTTCGATCGCGCTTTTGCTTAATCTAGGGCTTCTCTTGCTAACTTACGTGACCTCTCCATTTGATACTTCATAAATGACGGAAAGTGTTGTGTGTTATAGATTGGCTCGACTTTGCTTGTTAAATTTATGGGCATGTCCACCTCAAAACCGAACAAAATCTTTGTTGGCGTTTGCTTTGAGGCGGCATGTGCGGTGTGCCTGTGTACATGCATCGCGTGACCTCACCACTGGTATTCATTCGTACCGTCTTCTTTAGCGAAATTTCGCAGGTACTCTGCGGGAGGCCGGTGGCTTCTTTTTAGCGCCCCATTTTCCTGCGGGTAATACGGACATGTGTGGAGCTTTTTAGCTCCAAGCATTTTAATCACGCTTTTGAATAAGTTCGACACCAAATTTGTGCCATTTTTCGTGAATGTTAACGGAATCCCATATCGGGCTTTAATTTCTAAAAAAAACGCTATGTGGAACCTTCGGTGTCCACCAGCGGTATGCAGGTCACACATTTTGACGCATCGTCTTGAAACGTTAATATTATATATACCTATTTCCGTTACAGGTAATTGTTAATGGACCCAATATCGCCATGAATACCTTCTCAAACGGACGGGAAGCTGTGACTGTAATCTGCATGGGTGCCTTATTTACTTTCCCTGCCTGACTTTGTTTGACACTGTGAACACTAGAGATGACGTTAAAAACGACTTTTTGGAATTTCTTAGGTGGGGTGGTCTCATTTTGTAGGGTTCCTCGAAAAACTTTATGGACCACAATTTTTTTTCTGTAGGACGACGCTTATTCGTGCCTTACGGGGGTCAAAGTTCACAAAAACCCCGCCAAATCTTACTAATGTCGCCAAAACTATGTAAGGGAGGTCAGAAAGTCGATAAAATACGAGAGAGCGACCCCCATAAATTTTTGCCCCGTAATTATCTGAACAAACTTTCCCCCTATCTTTTCTCATTAAGGAGGATCCCATATAAAAGTACCCCTTTTATAAAATTGGTGCAAGCCACGCCCCAAATGCAAATAGTGGGTTAAAATGTATGACTAACCTCAACTTTAATTTTACTTTACACCTTTCTCCCAAATATACTTACCCTCCATCTCCCCTCATTAGGGGAGCTGCCATACAAAATTACCTTCGTTTTATCAAATTTTCAAAAAAAATGGCCGTGACTGCAATCAGACCTCTCCTAGAGGGACAATATGTATAACCGACCTCAATTATATTTTCATTTTGCACATTTCACCCAAATATACTAACCCCCTATCTCACCTCCATAGGGAGGCCTCCATACAAAATTTCAGTTCAATTTTAAAACCACATCGTAGCATGCTTTGCAAAATTGCAAGAAAATTCTAGTGGAAAATATGGAAGATATTCAACAAAGTGAAGATGTAATTATTGTGATATAGTTTCAAAATGTTAATTTATTTATTTGCGTCCTTGGCTTTTATTATTTATTTTAGCTGCACAATGCGAAATTTTTCACCATTCACTGGGATGGTAAAATGTTGCCGCAAATGCAAAGTGGAAAAAATAGGACCGACTGGCTGAATTTATCACCTATCATGGAAATGAACAGCTTTTAGGTGATCCAAAAATTGCACCAGGTATAGGTAAACGCATGCGTGATGCGGAAGCTATACAGGGTGTCCCGTAAGGTAGTACATTCCTTTACAGAGGTGGTAGGGGAGTCCAAGATGAACAAAAAATCGTATGTGAGATGGGGGTCCCAAATGCACCCCTGAGGAGTTATAGGGCCTTAAAGTTTTTTGGCACTAAGTCCAGAAAAAACAATACTACCACGCTAGTGGCTTACTGTAGGAAAAAAAATGTTATGCGGTTTGAAAGCCAATTGTACAAGCTTTTGGGCAAAATTGAATTGATGGTCAAAATTGCAGTTATTGTAAGAAAAATAAACGCTCAAAGTAAAAAATTCTGAAAAACTTTTAAATTATTTTACTTTGGGAGCCATTTTGGTATGGAAGAGGTCCAATTAAGACATGCTTTTTTAATTTTGTTTTAAATCTTCGATCAATTTACTTCAAATCTGTGGTAAATTTGTTATACCTTATTAGCGGTGCCAAAAAACTTTAAGGCCCTATAACTCCTCAGGGGTGCATTTGGGACCCCCTTCTTACACACGATTTTGTGTTCATCTTGGACTCCCCTACCACCCCTGTAAAGGAATGTACTACCTAACGGGACACCCTGTATATGAGTTGTTAAAGAAGTGGAAACTTATTGTCGGCGTTCAAGCTGTTTGTTTTGATACCAAGTCTGTCAATACAAGACGGCTTCAAGGAACATCCCTGATACTCGAACGCGATTTCCTGTATTTGCCATGCAGACACCATATTTATGAATTACAATTAAAGGCAGTTTTTGAAACTCAATTTGGAAAGTCGTGTGGTCCCGGTGTACCATTATTTGACCGGTTTAAAGACAAATGGGGTAAAATAAAAACAAAGCCATCAGTGCTGGCATAGAAGGCGACTAATTCGACGAAAAAATTACAAATAATATCCGAACTGAAGTAAAATCGTATTGCTGTAAGATGCTTACGGGAATCCGCATTACGCGAAAATGATGTACCGCACTTTCAAGAGGGAATTTATTATGATGTTCTGGATCGATATTTGACTGCGAAAGGTACGTTGTTCGATTCCTTAGAAGCTTCGTCAGCCCATCCGTTGAACAGTACTCAATTTGATACACTCCAGCATAGCTCTCGCTCCGAGATTATCCATTCGAATAAACGTCTTCCTCAGATTGATGTGACTACGTTTTCAGGGGACTATCTCAGTTGGATTGCGTTTCGCGACCTATTTATTTCGTTGGAGGATTTAAACTTATCGCTTACAGAAACGTAGAAGTTTTATTTCCTTCGTTCAGCCTGTACGGATACTCCATTGAAAATACTGTGCTCGAATTTGGTACTTTTTTTACCGACAACATAGAGAAAAATCTTGTTAACATAATTGAGGGGCGCTGAATTCAGTCCCATCAACCGTTTTTCTAGGTTGGCTCTAGTTTTTGAGATATCGTGGTTTTAAAATTATGACTTCCTTCGTTTAAAATATTTATATATATATAGTTCATTTTGCTATATATTTATGCCACTGTTGTAAGATAACATATGGTAAAACATTATTTTGCACTGCACAACATTTTAACCTAGCAATGTCGGGCAATACTTTCAATTTCTTTCACTCTTTTCTTTTACGTTTTATTTTGCCAATGCACTAAGAAGCAATTGTCTCAGTCATAAATGCCTCGAAGAATTGCTTACACTCACAAAACCCACAAGCTGCAATATGCACACACGCCGGCAACGGTCAGCCCTTGCCTTTCGTTTTTTGACGAAAAGCGATACCAATAAAAAAAAGGTACAAGTAAGCATGCATGTTTCACATGAAATATGAACCCATTACAATTCAATGACATCGAATTGTTTTGGATTGATTTTTCCAACGCAGCTAAAATTTCTTAAAATAAAACAAAGAGTCCATATGTTTCTTCAGCACTTTCGCGCTGTTAAAATTAGTATATAAGCTATGATATTTTGTACTAGAAAGCAGACTAAGACTGCAACTAAATAAAGTAAGACGGATACTAGCTCACGCCGTATACCGGTCCACTTCTAAAAGCAAATAAAAAAACATCTTGGTCTTTTTATGCCGAAAAAGTTAATTCAGAAGAATTAATTTGGGATTGATCCTGGATTCTCTGCTAACGTTCAGGACCGAACGTTACATAGCGATCCTGGCCACGTCGAGCCGATCCTCAAAGAAAAACTGAAGGTCCTGGTCCCACTCGACAAACGGTTTCGGCGAAATGATAAGAAGATCCTCCCGAACAACTGTGAACTGAAAAGAGGTCCCGCATTAAAACATCCTAACCTGAACACCTAATGAAGAACATCCTGCCACACCTGGTATCAATAACAATGAGCAATTATCCTGCCCAAAGACGATAAAATCCTGTCTGACGAAATCATAAGGCTGCAAAAAGAATTCCGCCGAGGAAGACTGATAATTTAAGCAACCGAACTTAAACAAATAACACCAAAATACTGATGAAAATCCCGCTAGAAGAGGCCCTCAGAGATCCTGCAGCTGGCCCAAGGCCAATTTCTATAGAGGTCTGTAAAAAGAGACAACATAAGTCTTCTCTGGCAGTAAACAAAACAGAAGATCCCACGAGAATCCCAGTGGTACGTCCTCCCAAAAGACGCGGGGGAAAAATCAGCAATGCAATAAGAAGACGAGCATTCCTCAAATACGAGCTAACGCAACCAACGAGAGCATCCTGGAAGAAAGAAGTAGCAAAAACGGAAATCCACAACATTGAGGAACACCTCAAAATATTGAAGCACCGAAGGATGACCGAAGCAGCCCGCCCCAGAAGACATTGACAACAAGTTCTATTGCGATTTCGCAAGAACGCCCGCATTATTTTATCACAATTGCGACTTCGCATGTGAAAGCTAAATTTTTTTTTTCTCCTTCTTCTCAAACTTGCATTATATAGAATCACTAGCAAAAAAAAAAAAAATCATTAAACTTTGCATTGTATAAACTCAAAAAAAAAAAAATAATTTTATATTCAATTATGAAAACTAGGAAAAGTTCAATTTTATATATAGAAACCAATTGAGTAATATATAATATAAGAGGGTTAACGGCATATGCTACTGGAAGCCGACCGATTTCCCACCCGATGCTCAATACCTATTAAAATTGAAACTATTGCAACAATAGAACCAACCTTGGATTCCATTGATTTTGAGGAAAAATTAGACGAATCAGATAACGACCTATCGCTTGACACAGGCTCAGAATACGGATCAACTGACGACAACGCTATTGCTAGTTTAACGCACGAACGAAACATGACGCCGATAGAATTCTTAAATACAGCTTCTAAGCTGCTACCAGAATTTGATGGTAAATTTGAAAACCTGCAGCGGTTCATAGACGCCCTTCTAATAACAGAATCTATTAAAGAATCTCACGAAGCTCTCGCGGTATCAGTTATAAAGACGAAGCTAACCAAATTTGCCAGAAATTTAATAACAACAGAATCCTCAATTATCTCAATCATAGACAAACTTAAAACAAATGTTAAAAGTGACTAGTCACGGGCTCTAAGCGCCAAACTCTCAAACCTTAAACAAGGTAGCAAAAACATTAATGAATATGCAAAAGAATTGGAAGAGGCTACAAACCTTCTCCATAATGCATATATATCTGACGGACTAACCACTGATTTAGCACAAAAATTTGCAGTCCAAGCGGCAGTAGATTCAATGATTACTAACGCTAAATCTGAAAAACCAAAATAATCATGCAAGCTGGCCAATTCAACACAATGAATGAAGCCATCACAAAACTGGTTTCCGTTGGTTCAGCATCAGACGACCAAACTCGCAACATAAACCATATACGAAATACAAGAGGACGACCAAACAATAATTTTAGGGGCCGCGGTATATATAATTTTTACAACAATAGAAACCCCAACCCCAGATATGGAAATAATAACAATTTCTACCACAATCGCAATTTTAATAGCCGAAATAATTTCAATAGAGGTCATCCAAATAATAGCCAAAACAGGGGTGGACATAACAATAGAAACACCCACTATGTGGCGACAAATCCGGAAAACGGTATACCTCCTCAGCCTGCCCACCTGGGGAATCTACCGCAAACGAACTCCGAATCTTAAACATAAATCTAAAACTAAATAATTACGTGTCCCTCGAATAATCTTTAAATGATTCAACAAGCATTTTTCTCATAGACACTGGCTCAGATATATCTATACACAAGGAAAATAATCACATTCGTTCACAAAGCGTAAATAATAATATTATATTTCAATTGAATGGCATTGGTGAAGGCACCATACCAACAAAAGGAGAAATTATATCAAACTTATTCATCAATGATCACAGTCTCACACACAATTTTCAAATAGTAGACAAAAATTTCCCTGTCCCATGCGATGGAATCATTGGATTAGACTTTTTAAGAAAATTTAATTGCATCATAGATTACAGCATAGAAACCCAAAATCGTTAAATAATACGTCCTAACAATTTCAACAATATAGAAATCCCAATTTTTGATAGTCCATCTCCAAATTACCTTACACTACCAGCTAGAGCAGAAGTTATTAGGAAAATTAATATTCATGTAATCGAAAACGAAATTTTAATTCCTACACAAGAAATAGAGAAAGGCATTTACATAGCTAACACAATCATTAATAAAAATAGACCTTTCGTTAAAATATTAAATACTTTAGACCACAATGTAACAATCAATAACCCAAAAATAATCACCGAAAGCCTATCATGCTACCATATAGTAAACATAGATGCCAAACAAGACTTACCCAATAGAAAAACATAGTTTTAGATAAATTACAGAAAAATTGCTCCTCACAGAACCAATCCAAATTTTTAACATTATGTGAAAATTATACCGATATATTCGCATTAGATTCAGACAAAGTAACTTTTAACAACTTCTATAAACAGAATCTTCAATTAACAGACAAAACACGAGTTTATATCAAAAACTATCGAACACCACACACACACAAACCCGAAATAGACAAACAAATTACCAAAATGTTACAAGACGATATCATAGAACCCTCAGCCTCACAATACAATAGTCCTATCCTACTTGTCCCGAAAAAATCATCTCCAGGTAATCCAGAAAAAAAATGGAGATTAGTAATCGATTACAGACAGCTTAATAAGAAATTAGTTTCCGACAAATACCCATTACCGAGAATAGATGACATACTAGATCAGCTTGGAAGAGCAAAATATTTTTCTTGCCTAGATTTAGTCTCTGGTTTTCATCAAATCAAGCTAAATGAAAAATCAAGAGACTTAACATCATTTTCCAGCGACAAAGGCTCGTTTAGGTTTAAGCGATTACCCTTTGGCTTAAAAATTGCTCCAAACTCATTTCAAAGAATGATGTCATTAGCGTTCTCAGGTCTAGGTCCCAATAAAGCCTTTGTATACATGGACGACCTAATAGTAATTGGATGCTCGGAAAAACACATGTTAAATAATCTCAAACTCATATTTGACATCTGTCGATCGACTAATTTGAAATTTAACCCAGATAAATGCACATTTTTCCGACATGAAGTAACTTTTCTAGGACACAAATGTACGGACAACGGCATATTACCCGACGATGCAAAATATGACAAAATTCTAAATTACCCCAAACCTACAAACGCGGACGAAGCGCGACGTTTTGTAGCCTTCATGAGTTATTACAGACGTTTCATACCAAATTTTTCACATCATTCAATACACCTCACAAAATTAACCCTGTAACAGGCCAAATTTAAATTGATTTAAACACAAGTCCAAACAGATTTTTAAACTTATTTAACATTAAGGAGCTCAAAAGCGAAAATCTCGCACACTATTATTTTACTTTATAGAGCAGTCAGTTGGAAGAAAAGACTTTTAAAGCCGTGGTTACACGTATGAATTCAATTGAAATCGATCTTTGGTGAAATTCAGCTATTTTGAATGTGGTCCTTGAGGACCACATTCCGGTTAGAGGGTTTACAAGAAAAAACTCAATTTTTGAATGGACTGAAAACTGCGAAAAAGCATTTAATTATCTAAAACAATCACTCCTCTCCCCTCGAATACTGAAATACCCTGACTTCAATAAAGACTTTTGCATAACGATAGATGCAAGCAAGATAGCGTGCGGCGCAGTGCTATCACAAAATTACGATTGTGTCCAGTTCCCCATTGCTTTCGCGTCAAGATCTTTCACAAAAGGCGAAAGCAATAAGTCTGTAATTGAGCAAGAATTAACAGCCATCCATTGGGCGATTAAATTTTTTAGACCTTATGTATATGGAAAAAAATTCGTAATAAAAAGTGATCACAAACCATTAGCTTATCTTTTTTCGATGAAAAATCCATCATCAAAGCTAACACGAATGAGATTAGATTTAGAAGAATACGACTTTGTTATAGAATATATCAAAGGAAAAGATAACTGCGGAGCAGATGCATTATCTCGAATTGATTTTGGGCAAATCAAAGCCATAACGCATAGCAGCGCAGCTATCTTAAAAATTACAACAAGGGCTCAAACAAAACAACAAAAAGAAATAAAAACCGAAAATCCAAAAAACGATCAAAAAGAATTAGCTCTCAAAATTTATGAGTCATTAGTGACTCAAGACGTCAAAAAACTACCTTGCCTAAAATTTGATTATAACAGGTGCACCCTTATGTTATTTACAGGAAAATTGAAAGTTCATGAACTAAAATTGAAAAACCTTATTGCTTACGGAAAACTTGCATTAGTGCAATTCTTTCCGAAACTTGAGAATATAGTTGGCAATATAGGCTATAAAAAGATAAAAATCGCGATTAATAATAAATTATTTGAATATGTCGACATAAATGAATTTAAATCAATAGGCAACGAAATATTAAAAAAGGTAGAAATTGTCATAACACCCGAAATTAAAGAAATTACTTCCAAGCAAGAAATTCGGTCACTTTTAATAAAGTTTCATGATGACCCTGTATTAAGTGGACACCCTGGCATCACAAGACTGTTAGCAAAATTACGAAAATATTACGTATGGAAGAATATGACAACAGACGTAAGAGACTTTGTTAGAAAATGCGAGAAATGTAAAACAAACAAATCAGGGAAAAATTTCTTAGAACCGTTGGTAAAAACAGAAACCCCAACAAAAGCTTTCCACCGACTACAAATAGATACCATAGGTCCATTACCTAGATCTGAGAATGGAAATGAATATGCTGTTACAATGATCTGCGATTTCACAAAGTATCTAATAGCTATACCAGTTCCCGACAAATCAGCCAAATCAGTTGCTAAAACTATTATAGACAATTGCATTTTAACTTTTGGTCCATTTAAAGAATTACTTACTGATATGGGAACTGAATATAAAAATCAGGTACTTCAAGAAATCTGCAAATTATTTAAAATTGAACATAAAACATCTACTGCATATCACCACCAAACACTAGGTACAGTCGAAAGGAATCACAGAATTTTTAATGAATACATTCGTTCCTACATAAACATAGAAAAATCCGACTGGGACGAATGGCTTAAATATTTTTCATTCTGTTATAATACGACTCCATCTACAATACATGGATACACACCTTTTGAATTAGTTTTTGGAAAACGAGTAGAAATCCCAAAATTTTTGGAAAATAAAACAACTGATCCTGTTTACAATTTTGATGCATATGACAAAGAAATTAAATTTAGATTGCAAGAAGCACACAAAAGAGCGCATGATTGTTATGAAAATTCAAAAAGTATCACAAAACTTCAATATGACAAAAAGGCTAAACCACTTATAATAAAGCCAAATGATATTGTATACCTGAAAGACGAAACCAATCATAAATTGGATCCCATTTATAAGGGACCTTGTACAGTAGTTGATATTGATAATTTAGGAAATTGTAAAATAAAATACAAAAATAAAATTTTAAATGTACACAAAATAGATTAAAATTAGCTTAATATTGTAATTTTAATCCAAAATATACCTAGTAGTGCACTACATATAATAAATTCAATAATTAGCTTTAGAAATTTAATTACCAATAAATAATATTAAAATTTTTATAAAAGTAGCATTAGAATTTTAAATTTTATATAATTGACTCAATAAATTTAATTTATACAAGATTTTACTATTAAAAACCAAAAATATTGATATAAGAAAAATCATATTAATTAAATTAAAATGTTAAGATATACTCGTATGAAAAATCTCTAATGTAAAGATTTTTCAAAAAAGGGGGAAGGTGTTGTAAGATAACATATGGTAAAACATTATTTTGCATTGCACAACATTTTAACCTAGCAATGTCGGGCAATACTTTCAATTTCTTTCACTCTTTTCTTTTACGTTTTATTTTGCCAATGCACTAAGAAGCAATTGTCTCAGTCATAAATGCCTCGAACAATTGCTTACACTCAAAAAACGCACAAGCTGCAATATGCACACACGCCGGCAACGGTCAGCCCTTGCCTTTCGTTTTTTTGACGAAAAGCGAAACCAATAAAAAAAAGGTACAAGTAAGCATGCATGTTTCACATGAAATATGAACCCATTACAATTCAATGACATCGAATTGTTTTGGATTGATTTTTCCAACGCAGCTAAAATTTCTTAAAATAAAACAAAGAGTCCATATGTTTCTTCAGCACTTTCGCGCTGTTAAAATTAGTATATAAGCTATGATATTTTGTACTAGAAAGCAGACTAAGACTTCAACTAAATAAAGTAAGACGGATACTAGCTCACGCCGTATACCGGTCCACTTCTAAAAGCAAATAAAAAAACATCTTAGTCTTTTTATGCCGAAAAAGTTAATTCAGAAGAATTAACTTGGGATTGATCCTGGCTTCTCTGCTAACGTTCAGGACCGAACGTTACACCACAATTGTGACCATAACTTAAATTACTTGTATTAAGTAGAATGCCTGTGCAAAATTTCGCTGCAGTCGCAACGGTAATTGGTATTGTATAAGTGCTTCTTTCAAATTTATTCTATTACATTTATTTAAAAAAATTGAAGCATACTTCTAGGGGAAGTGAAACTGACATTAGATTAAAAAAAAAATTTTTTTTTTTATTCAAAGAAACATTTCTCAAAAAGAGCTTTAAGATCAGTGATGTTATTTTACAAAATGGCATAATGGGAAAGCACAAGGCTAGGAACCGAGAGCAATGAAGTTCAAACCCCAAAAAGCTTGAAGCGGAAATTTTTTTTATATTTCAGATTTTGTTTTTTTTTTGGAGTCAGAGTCAGGCCGTGTATGTTATATAGCAATTTTCAATAAGTTTGAACATTGGATGGTATGCTATACTGATATTTGAGATATTTAAATGAACAAAGATACCTTTACACGCTATAGCTTTCTTTAATCTTATTTCAATATTTCACAAGGGCGTACCCAGGATGGGCAGAGGGCCCCGCCCCCCTTAACAATGCAACACTTTTATTTTTTGGGAAAAACAACGTTAAAATAATAGCAAATATTATCTTAAAAAATAATATCATTGTAGGTTTGACTTATATTGACTATTGTTTTTAAATCAGTGAAGTTAACCAAACTAGTCTTTAATGGTCATTCGCTGGCCCCTTGAGTACAGCTGGAAAACAATCGATGTTCACAACCATCAATTACCAAATCAACAAGACGTTTTAAACGTACTACTATGTATATTAGGCATCATTGTTAGTTTCGATAAACAAGTTAGTTTTGAATGCGTCAATTTATTCCATGTGAACGAATTTATTGAAATTTTATCAGCATTGCGTTGCAGACAACCATTAGTCGATAGTTTCGAATATCAATAAATAGGGGAAAAAGTTACAACTATTGATACTATCGATAGTGCCATCTTTAGTTTGCCAGCTATAGTATCGATAGTGCCATACATTTTATTCCATCTGTAACATTCAGTCGTGCCAGCAAGTAGCAAAAAAAAAGTGGAAAAATTCCAAATGGGAGTAAAATGGATATATTAAATGTAATAGGCTAAATCATATGATTAAAGAAAATTTCACATTTGACATTTTAAATCAAGACCATTTAAATGTTGTTCTTAAATTTCGTGACTTAGACATATTTAAACAACAGCCTATAAATTATAAAAGAAAATATAGACCTCCCTGCCATAGATATTTTAAATATTGTTGGAAGCGTGGGGTTTTCGCTTTTTTTTTTTGCCCCCGCCCCTCCTTCATTAAATGCTGGGTACGCCTTTGATATTTAACGAAATCGTTATGTGCCGGAAATTTGCGAATTTCTGTTATGTCTGTGGAAAATTTTTAGTCAGAACAAGTAAACGCAAAATAAAGGCTACGTGTTACGAAAGTTGGTGTAGAGAGTTCTTTGGTTTGGGTGTTTTCCAAGATGTCAACTGGGCTCCATCTTTCATTTGTACTACATGCATATGGAGTTTAAAATATTTGATATTTACGAGCATGATAGAAGCCAACAAAGACTCTCATTTACTTCAGGTAAAAAATATGCGTGTAAGGAAATTTTTTTTGATACCGCCCATCTGGCAGGTCCACATTTTTAAGTTTTGTAAATAAATAAGTAAATAAGACGATTCAAAAATCGAACGATCCCTCACAAGCAACATCGAGAAAATTAGTTCTCTCGAAATCATTTCGAAATCGAAACGTATCCCAAAATGCAAGTTCAGAAATTTATTGTGATTTTGCTACACAGAAATTTCTTTTCCTCGAACTTGTTTCGATGGCCATTTTATAGAGTGAACGCCTGCTACAAGATGCACAGTAGTTCGGGTGGTGTGGAGTTCATCCAGCAAACTGTCTCAAGAAAAAATCCGAAATATAAAAAAAAATTTCCGCTTCAATTTTTTCGGGGTTTGAACTTAAGAGTTCTCGATTCCTAGTCTTGTGCTTTCCCATTATGCCGTCTTGTCAAAAATAAAAATGGAGTCCCAAAATCTAGATCAATTTTTGGGGAAACCAAAATATTGTAAGCGAAAATAAAATTATTCTTGCATAGTTTTGGGATTAACCTTTAAACGCAAAAATCTCCGTTAACTGACCGAATCTAAATAAATCAATATCACTATTTTCTTCAGCGCATTTTACTTAGTTTTTCTAGATGTGAACGCGGTCTATCGGTTTTTTGAACTAGCACAGTGAAATCATAAGCGAATACCCTGTCACTGAAACGAGCTACGATTTGGCATGGACCGCTTTAAATGCACGCTACAGTAATGAACGCAGGATTTTGGATTAAATTCTCCATAAACTTTTGTCAATCCTAACGTCAGACGGTTCGGTGGCCAGCATTAAGACAATTCTCGACTCGACAAAAAATACTCTGGCGTTATTATCGACGATGTAATTTAATAACTGGGAGGCAATTCAACCCTCATTCGTCCTTAGGGTCAAAATTGACCCTATTCAAATTTTAAATCAGATTGATTTATATGTTTGGGGTCCGACTAAGCCAAGATTTCTTTACTTTGTTTTTTTCGCCTAAAAATCTTGATTTTTGTTTTTATTTTGAACTTTGCACTAGAACTTAAGTAGCTATTGCAGAATTTACTCAATGGCTCCTTAGGGTCATAATTGACCCTATATGAAAATCGAGACGAATAATTCTCGCAGAAAACTACCATCCTTTTGGGAAGCTTTATTTCATTTTGTTTTTTTGTGGGAATTCTATAATTCTCATACGGTCTTAAGTTTTTCGCATACAAGAAGCTTGTGTTAGTCAATTAATGCAAGTTTTGCTTTTAAGTGAAAAGTGCGTATAGAGATCAATTCGTGTAATTTTTTGGAAGTAAGGGGCCGTCCATATATTACGTCATCAAAACGGGGGGAGGAGGGGATCTCGCGAATGATGACGCTTGACGATGAGTGGGAGTGAGGAGGGATGGGTGGACGGTTCTGGACGATGAAGATTGATGATAAGGGGAGCATGGTGTCTAAAATGGTCCAAAACATGCTGACATAATATATGGACGTCCCCTAAGTCAAGTTTGTAGTGAAATTGGACATTCGTAAGCGCCTCCGCAAAATACTGAACACAAAATAAACAAATATAATTTGGTTGGTTATACTAATTCTTTTAATGTTAAGTATCATTATTCGAAGTAGGGTCAAAAATGACCCTAGGTTCAAATTTGATAGAAATTTAAAGGGACGAATGGGGGTTAAGTGCACTTAACGGTCACTAAGCTGGACAAACAGACACATAAGGAATCGGAGCAGCCACTCAATGTAGCTACCGAGGTCCTAACAAAGGACCAATTATTTTCCTTTCGCGAAACGACATTTCGAACTTTGGAATCGGTGATAGACCACAATAAGCTGCTCTCACTGACTCGTTATAAGTCTAATACAAGTAATCAGTCGACTTGGAGTAAAAAAAACCGGTAGGTCTGTTAATTTTACTGCTTTTGAGCCCGATGGTAAATCTCCTTGCTGTGAGAAACGATACCTTCTATACAAATGTTTTAAGTTTTAGGCCTTAATGGTGCTGCTAAGATAGCATTACTAAGAGCTCGTTCGCCTTATCACAATTGTTTGAAGCCGGAACATTTCTCCAACGACTGCGACATTAAAGGAAGATGTCAGGAATGCCAACAAGGTCGTTACACCTCCATACACAGCTTGTTTACGGCCAATCCAGTTCCAAAGACTTCTGATTCAGATGCAACAGCAAACGCAAATAGCAATGAGGTAGCCGTGATAACTTCCTACGCAACTTCTCAAGTATTAGTAGGCACACTGCATGTCACCGTAAAATTTAAAGGCAGGACGTACTCTCTGTGAGCGTTATTGGATCAAGGCTCACAGGCGAGCTTAATCACCGAGGAAGCAGCGCAGTTAACTTGTCTGTCTAAATTCACCACGAATGTACCCAGTTCACGAATTGGAAAGACATCCCTACTAGCTGCCAAGAAGTAAGTTAAGCTGACACTGTCATTACGATATGAACCTGATTTCCAACTCCACTTAAGTGCTTTAATTCTACCTAAGCTCACGTCTTTTCAACCACCGCTGCGTTTTAGAAAAGAGTAACTAACCTTAGATGGCTCTTCACTAGCGGATCCTCAGATAGACCGGACAATATTCATTTATTGCTTGGTGCTTACATATGTGGGGAAATACTCAGGTCTCAAATCAAAAAGTTTGCTGGAAGCATCTTCCTACAACAAACAAACTTCGGTTGGATTATAACTTGGCCAACGTCAAACCCGAATCCAAAACCCGTATCGGTAAATTTTTGCTCCTTAGACAGTCAACTAAGCGCCCTTTGGGAACAAGAGAAGATAACCGACACGCGGAAAAGATCCAACTTGGAGACGGCTTGCGAACAACACTTTGAAGAAACTCACAGTCATGATAAAAACGGGTCGGTATATTGTCCACCTCCCATTCAAAAAAACTGTCAGGTAAGCCGCTTCCATTATTAAGCTATACTACTTACGGCGCGCTGCACCGTTTAAAACAACTTGAGCACCACCTCGCTGCAAAGCTTCAGTTCGACTAAGAGTTTCGTAATTTCATGAACTATAATGAGTCGCTTGGCCATTGGTATCGGCTGCGGGCGTATCCAAAAGATATTGAAGCTGGTTTTTACTTCCTCCTACACCATGGCGTATATCGCGAAAATAGCACAACAACAAAGCTCAGGGTTGTATTTGACGGAAGCACCAAATCACATCACGGATCATCATTAAAAGAAAAGCTTTCGCCTGGACCAGCTTTACAGAATGATCTCCCCAGCATCATTATGAAACGGTGACGATTTCTATAAGGGCTCCGAGCTGATCTAGAGAAAATGTTTCGGCAGATAAGGGTGACTTAAGAACACCACAAATATCAGGATATCCTATGGTGACACGATGTCAATTATGGATGCAACAAAGAGGTTTCCGGATGCATTAAGATAATTTGACGATGCCATATCTGACTCAGACACGCATGGAGAAGTCATCTAATTGCGGCAAATGTGCAGGTTGCTAAATGCGAGCTGTAATAATATGCGAAAGTGGATCTCCAATTCAAACGAATTGATTGCAAGCCTACCAGAACACGATCTTGATAGTGCAACTAAATTAATATTCGATGACAATGACACCAATAAGGCTCTGGGCTTAGAATGGCATGTCGAAAACGACATTATTTCCTTCCTAGTTCAACCGTTTAAGGATAAACTTGCAATGAAACGCAGCCTCTTCTCGGACGGATCGCGCTTATATGATCCTTTAGGATGGCTGGCGCAAATTACAATAACAGCTAAACTGCAATTTTAGCAGCTTTTGCTCCTCAATTTGCAATGTTACAACAAATTGCCACTCAACATCCAAGCTAAATGGCGAGAATGTTAGCGGGGACTTCAGTTAATCGAAACAATCAAAATACCCCGTTGGCTGGGTGGAAACGCAGGCTCATTGATTGAATAAGTCGAATTCATCAACGCTTTATCAGTGGACTTTGCTGCCGCAGTTTTCGAACGGATTTGCATAACAGACAGTGAATTCTCGTCATGGCTGCTGCAACCAAAAACGAAGGCCGCTCCGTTAAAACTATCAGCAAACCATGCTTAGAACTTTGCGGAGCTATATTAGTCAATAAAAACCTCGCTTTAATACAGCAATTAACCACAAGGAAGTTAGCATCTAATAACATAGTACCACGGTATAGGCCTGAATACATTCTCCAGCTACAAAGTTGACTGCTTTTGTGGACAATCGAATCGCAAAAATTAAACGGCGATCGAACCCAAGTCAATGGAAATACATCTCGAGCAAGGAAAATCCTGCTCATTGCGCTTCTCGTGGAATATCTGCATCGGAGCTAAGCAATCATCAATTGTGGTGGACAGGACCGACGTGGCCGAGCAACGATGCAAACCTTTGGCCTGCGCAACCGAATTTGAATCTAAAAACTGATATTGAAATACAACAGCCTAGTTGGGCGGTCCTGGGAGCAACAAACGCTGAAATACTCTATCCAGCCCTTCGTTTCAAATTTTTATGTCTACAAAGGCTCAAATGAGTTATGGCCAATGTACTGCGATTTAGTTTTAACACTAAGAACAGATGCATATCAAATGAATATCTCCCACTTCGAACAGGAGTTCTGAGCAAAGTGGAGGTAACTGAATCTTTAACGAAAATATTGAAAGCAGCACAGCACGCCGACAGTGCAGATAAGATCCAGTGTCTTTAAAAAAATCAGCCTGTCTCTGGTTCTAGTAGTCTGTTTCGGTTGGGTGCATTCCTCAACTGGTTTAATTCAAGTTGGTGGTCGCATTTAAAATGCCGATGCCAATTTTGATTTCAAACATATTATTTTCTTAAAAATAACTAAGCCTCTTTGCAAATTAATACAATCAGATGAATCGTCAACACGCTACACGAAGGCCTTCTGCTGATGTCGTTATACGTAGCACGTAAGTTATGCACTATTGGTGTTTGTAATTTTGCAAAAAGGGTCGTACGAACTTGCATTATATGTTTCCGATACAACGCACAAGCAGCTCAACAAGTAATGGGGGACCTTCAAGCCGTCCGTGTCAGACTAGCACGAGCGTTCTGGAACACCGGAGGGGACTTTGCTGGTCCAGTAACCATTAAGCAGTCAACGGCCCCTAACTGCATCACTACTAAGGGTTATATTGCAGTCTTTATAAGTATGGTCACCAAAGCGATACACTTAGAAGCTGTACCGGACCTCTCGACAACCGAATTCTTGGCCGCTTTGTCTCGACGTAGTCACTGCGCACATCTTCATTCGGACCGTGGTACGAACTTCGTCGGTGCCAGCAAAGAGCTCCAAATAATCTACAATCGCAGCAAAGCTTCACTACCAGCAGAGTTGGGCGTTATTCGAATAAATTGTAATCTAGTTAGTTATTCTAATAAAAAATTATCTGCCATATTTTTATTTACGAATAATTCATTCACGAATAAATTATTCCTGATTTTATTCGTCATTGTCATTCATTCTGAATTTCATTCGTTATTTTAAATAATTTATAAAAATTCTTTAAGACTCGCACCTGCGTTATAAAGACGATACTAATCAAGAAGCCAGGTATTTTCAAATCCTCAGGAGTACAACAAAATAGGTTCCTGTCAAAAAATTTAATTTTTTCAGCAAATTAATTAAGATTGAACGAGCGGTTTATGAAGACATCAACTGAGCTAAAAAAAAAATGGAAATGAGTGATATCGAAAATTCGGACACTGAAAATTCTCCATCAAATCAACAGTATGAACAATACAACAAGTCCAAATAAATAAACAGCCAATGTGTCTGTGGATGAAAACTGTGCACAAACGACATTGCTTTTGTTCGATGGCAAATTTTTTAAATATGAGATTTTAATGGTAAAAGCATTGTGATGACGTCTACGAAGTGTGAACCTAAAGTTGTGAAAATCAAAGGATGCCCACACTCGACTTCAAACTTTTTGAGTCATTTAAGGAGAAAACATCGCGATGTAGCGGTTGAAGAATATCAACATATGCTAAACAAATGAAACAAAAGAGGTGTCGATGTGAAACTGATAGCGAGGGTGCTTCAACTTCAAAGCAGAGAACAATTCCCATAGAAGCTTCGAATATGACAGTACAATTTTTCATAAATTAATGATTCCTCTCAATGCAGTAGAAGATCCTTAATTTATCGAAATGTTAAATGGTTTGCTGAAGAAGATCGTTCGTTCATAGTCTTAGATCGCTATCCTGAAGTGAAATCAATATTTAAAAAATATAATACACCATTGCCTTCATCTGCATCGGTAGAACGAGTTTTTTCATACGCCACCATGACAAACTTGCCAAAAGCAAGCAAACTATCTGATAATACGTTTGAACAAAGAGTGGTGATGAAAACAAACCTAAATAGCTTTAAGAAATATTGATGTAGCCTAGTGCATATAAAAGCTTGAAAATTGAAAGCAAATAAATATTGAAGAATCTTAATTCTTTGCTTTATTTTTATTTATTTATTAATCGAATAACGAATAAAATAGTTTATTTGTCATTCGATTGAATTTTCTTTGAATAAACGATATTAGTTATTATTTATGAATAAAAAAAATTCTTTATTTGTTTTTCGTCATTCGAATAAATTTTTCCCAACTCTGACTACGAGAGATGATACCTGAAAGGCAAGCGAACGCCAGCACCGACCGCTCCACATTTTCGAGGCCCTCTTGCCTTCTTTGTTCAATACTCGCAGATGTAACCGCCAACAATGATCTAATTCTAGCTTCTTTTCTAATCAATGAGCCAACGCAAGGCAAACCACACGATAACTATCTTGAAGCTCCTATTGACCATCTATCGATCGAAAAACTCAAACAGCATTTCTGCAAAAGGTGGCCGTCTGACTATTTATGTCGTCAACAGTCTAAACCCAAATGGTTGAAGAGTCAAAACGATGTTAAAGAGGGCACTTTAGAAGTCATAATAGAAGAAATGTGTGCTCTAACTTAATGGCCGTTAAGCAGCATTCAAGCAACACACCCTGGATCAAACAACAAGGTGCGGGTCATCAGCCTGCTATGTAACGGCAAGATTGTCAAGCGTCCTTTTAACAAAATAGCTATACTGCCCGTATATACTGCAGTTGAGATTCTACCAGCAGGTACTGCTAGTGACGCAGATCCGGCGCTGTGAGTTAGGGAACAGCGATGCTTCGTAAAAAAAAACTCTACCGCCAACGGCGCCAGCAGAGGACCGCTGCAGGCTGAAGAACTGTCGTCCTTCAGGAGGAGCATGTTAAGGACCCAAGGCATCACTCTAGTATTAATAGTATATCGATATATATAATATTAAGTTTAACATTGCAATGTTAAAATCACCCTGTATGCATTGTCCGCAATGACATTTAACGATCACTAGAAAAAATCATACGATCTTTGCGGCCACTGGTCGGGCTTATATGTTAAATATGTCTGTTTATAAGGAAGATTTATCTCTGTTTCGGTGCACAATCGCTTGTTCTTCTCTTTTCTGCCTTCAGTCTTATCACAAACGTCGGCGAGTCGTAACTTCATCTTGTATTCAATCGCCTATCCGGGAAAGTGAATAAAGAAGCTAAGTTGTCACCAATCGTAATTTTTAAATAAAATTGTGCAGTATCAAAATTCAAATTCTTTAATATCCATCAAATATTTGAAATTAATAATAAAACTGGTTTGCGCGAAATTATCTGTAGCTCGAATCGAGTTGTATGACGCTGCTCGTTCGTGCCTATAAAAAGGAACCCAACAGTAAAAAATCGCAACAATAAAACGAAGTATAAGAAAAGATAAATCTAGATTGCGATTCACTTTATTCACCTACATTTTCATTTTCTTCACTTCTGGAAGGAATCTGCTTGATTCTTATTTAAACAATATGCGTCAATTTGTTCACATTAATGATCAGTCTTCTAGAATTTTAAATATCAAGGGACTAAATATCCTCAGGGATCAATCAAAGGGCCACTCTTCTTAGTTTCTGCAAAGTTCATATATATGCCGATGATGTTTTAAGCCTTATACGAATTGTAAAAATATCTCAATTTCGGAATGTGTAGCACAGATTAATCATGAATTGCCGTCCATTAATCACTTGGCTACTAGTAATTGTCTTTGCTTAAATACCTTGCGCATTGCTACGTTGTTTATTAACGGGGGGTGTTAGGCAGGCCAAACATTTTTCCTTCATTTTCAACACTACCTTAACCTGAAATAACAATATATCCGCTACAATATACAGAATCTGTGGCATGCTCCGAATACCTTGAACTACCCACAGCTTCACTCCAGTAAAAATCCGTCTACTTCTATGCAAAACCACTTTTATTCCGAATCTGTTATATGCATGTGAAGTATTTTCTATCTGTGACTATAAGCATTAGCAAACGTTCAATAGTGCTTTCAGCAATAAAAATCTATAGGTTGGCAATCGAAGACACCGTGACAATATCTCTCAATAAAATTGTGCTATTTATGATATGACTTTTAATGATTGTCCGTTTTTCGCCGTAGCCGCTATGGAGGCGAGCCCTTAATTGAAGCAATTTAACGACACCCTTTGCTCCCTCTCGTTCAACAGCTTGACCTCCGGCGACGACGTTACAGTCCTTAGCCGCTTTAAGTAAAACGCGCACATCCGCTCGCTACGCCTCAAAGTTATCGTCAAAAAGTAAATTTAAGTGAAATCAAACCGAAGGAAAGTGAACTAAAAAAGTTACATAAACATATCACAAAACTTTTGTAGAGCACTCAATTAAGCCAAAAAAAGCAAAAAAAAAAAGGTAGCCCAGACGGCCAAAGTTAAATCGCCTATTCACGAGACCGTGAAATCGGGGCAAAGTGTAGAAGTGAAAAAATTTAGTTAAGCTTCTAACAACAATTTGTATTGAATTTTTGATTTATTTTATTAGACAAAAATCCTTTATTCGTTGAGTTAAAATTTAAATTTTCAATCGCGTCGTGCCACCGCTGGCAGATGAGAGAAAAATCTACAGACGCCTTTCCCACTCCCTTTGCAGCAAACTAAGGTACGTTAGCGCTTAATTTTCTTTGACATTTACGTTTGGCGATCCTGCTGGAAGTCTGGAAACACGTTTTGGAGGACCAATATGTGTGAAAAGGGGAAAAATGCGCCACGCGCATCACGCCTTTGACCTTCATTCGCCCTGTTGCAATCTCAAGGGCACTGACTTACGGTTAAAGCACGTGCAGCAGGTTACGCAATAGAAGCGTGGTCTATCCCTGTTCCCTCGCCTTAGCCATTTCAAATTGCGAGCTCACTCGTTGCTATTGGGCGTGAATGGTGGTTGAGTGCAAGGCAAAATAATGTGACAACAACAAAACCAGAGTAGCCAGGCGACTCACGGTCTAGTTGACGTTTTCTCGTTCCCTTAGTAAAGAACGAACAGAGGCCGTCGGCCACCGAGCGAACAATTTTTTTTCCTTTTTCGGCTCTCTGAAAGGCTTTATGAAACAGGTTAAATTGCTTTAATTGTTCTTTCTTCGTACAAAATTGGCTATTACTTCTGTTGGTTTTTCGCCGTAGCCACTTTGAGGTCGGGACTTTAAAGAAATGCGAAATAACCAAACTTAGTGAGTACCCTTTTCGCGTTCGACTGCGCTAACCGGCAGCGCTGCCTGGGAGGACTGCGCGCTGCCCTCTTCACTGTCGAAAAAGTCTCTTCGCGTTTACAACTCGCTCACGCGCCGGCAAAACGTTAAAATAAAAAGAAAATCCAAACAAACCAAAAAATATAGAAAGAGTAAGGAAAGAGGAAAAAACCCAAAATTAAAAAGTGAATTCCAATAAAGGAAAAATATAAAAATTAAAAGGTGAATTACAAAACAAAATATATATTAAAGTCAAGTAATTTACAACAAAAAAAAAAAGAAAATTCAATTGAAATAACAAAAAACCAAAAACAAAAACAAAACAAAAAAAAAAAACAAAAAAAAGAAGAAGTGGCAACAAATTCAACATACAGTTGCAAGGTATAATAAAATCAACCGCGTCGGGCAAACCGAAAGATCAATCAACGCCCCCGGCACCCCCAGGGTCATCAACGGAGTATCAGGTACGTCTCCCTCATTTGTTGCCCCTCGCCTTGACATTTGGCGATCCTGCCAGGAGCCTGGAGGTTCCGGTGGACCACATTAGAAGAAAAAGGTTGAAAAAGTCCAACACGTGTGCGTCACCCTTGACCGATATTTGCCCTCGAACAAAGTCAAGGGCAACACGATCTAAGCGCGTGACAAATATTGCCGGGCAGGTTTACCTTTTCACTTCATACACACATCAGTCTCTCTCGCTCGCACTTCCGTGTCGCCTTTGGTGGTGGTTTTTGTGCACAGTCGATATTGCAAAACAACCAGCACATAGCGGCTTGGCAAGCAGCATTTGGGTTTCTCGTTCCCTGTGAGAACGAATTGCGGTTTTTTCTTTCTTTTTTTATTGCGTTGGCTTTTCGCTTGCGGAACACGCAGAGAAATCGTTTTGGGTTTTTTTTCCATTGCACTTCCATTCGAATTCAAGGCCAGCAGACAGCGAGCCAGGCCATCTGCATAAACGCATAGGGCATACGTGCATTGTGTTGCGTAGGTCAGTTCTAACGCTGTGCGTTGAATCGAACTTCGAACATAGAAGTTGATCGCGTATTGCCTGTGCGAGCAAACGTGGGTGAACTCAATTAGAACACACGGCCTCATACATACGATCCCTCGCTCTGCCTGCGCTCTGCCTGCACGCTGTTTTTGATTTACGTGCATCACATCGACTTTGCGAATTGGTTAAAAAACTTGAATTTCTAACAAATCAATTGAGTTTGACCTATATTTCCTTCCTGGAATTTCTTAAATAATTTGGAATGTTTTAACATTGGATTCGGAGTACCAGGAGTCTTGCGGAGGTGTTGCGAAGCGCAGGAATCATTGAGGATTCGCTGCTACGGTTGCATATATTTTCTCCAGTTTGTTTATTTCTTTATCACGGCTGACTTGAAGGTGCTCAGACGACATCGATCATCACCGTGCCCTACGACCGGTCTCTTCCGCACCCGACAAAGCCTAGTACATCCAGATTGCCATCGATAATTTTGCGTTTGGTAAAATTAAATTTAAGCGTGGGCGAGTATATTCGTTAATTTTACTGAAATATTATTAAATATTTTTTCGTTTTTTCACTCCGGAATCGCGTTGCTTGAGCTCGGTGTTAACGTTTCATCTTCGCCTCCAAAATGGCTTTTAATTTACAATTCAATGATGCGGTGGAGCAGCTTAAAAGCTACTGCGATGTGATTATGCGTTCCAATCCCTTGAATCAAACCGAGTCGCTCATCGAAGTTAAAATTGAGGAAACTGACTCTTGTTGGCAACGTGTTCAAGAGACTTACAGCCGCGCTCTCGCATATGACGAATGAACTGCTGAGGTTGCCGCCATTGCTCTAGTGACTTATAATGAATGTCGCGATGTCCAAGGTATCGCTCGAGCGCAGCTGAAATATATGCTACGGTTGCATTCCCAATCTCAACCACCACTATCCAGCACATGGTCGCCTCCACAATATGCTGAGATGCCGCCAGAGGATAGTTTTATTCGAGTGCCCCCTTGTGACGTTGCGAGTTTATCCGGAGGATACAACGAGTGGCCAGCATTTCGTGACATGTTTACGGCCGTGTATATCAACAATCCGAGACTGCCACCTGTACAAAAGCTGTATTATTTGCACAACAAAACGACAGGCGCCGCCGGAGCGATTGTCAAAGGATACCCCCTGTGTGGATCGAATTTTTCGCACGCCTGGGAGGCTCTCAAAGCGCGGTACGAGAACAAGCGCATTTTAATCGATCACCAATTGAAGACCTTGTTCGATCTGCCCGCGATTGAAGACGAAACCAGCGAAGGAATTTTGAAAATTCAGACGATAGTCAACAATTGTATCACCATGATGAGAAGCCAAGGAGTTGTCGATTTTTGGGATGCCATGCTCGTTCATTTTTGCTCCAGCCGCCTGCCAGCCTCTACGATCACACATTGGGAGCAGTCGCTTTTATCGCATCGAGAGCTGCCGACTTGGAGACAGATGAACGAATTTCTCAGCAACCGCTATGAGGTCGTCGAACGTCTTTCGAGCTTCACGAAGGTAAAAGCGCCGGTTCTATCAGCAAACCAGCCAACTTCATCGACCTACGCGTTCTACACTCAGGATCAGACTCCAGGGTCGTGCCCCTTGTGCAACGGAAACCATCCCTTACGCCAATGCGCCCAATTTTTGAAGATGCCAGTCGCGGAGCGATTTAAAATTGTTACGAAATCGAAGCGCTGCCTCAACTGTCTCGCCACCAATCACCAACGGTCCAAATGCCCCAGTCCACACAACTGTGCGAAGTGCCAACAACGACATCACACTTTGTTGCATGTTTCGAGCGTGGCTGCAACACCGGACAACAAAGTCTCTACCCCCCCCATTGACATCTCCCACGGAGATGGGCCCGTTTCCGACGAGCCAACCGCCGCATTTTCGTGCGCAACCAGAGGCTTCGAGCTCCGCGAGCATCCCCTCCCCGTCACAGGCACACGCACACGTCTCCATCAGCCAGACTCAGGCGCTTTTGCCAACGGTTCGGGCGCTTTTAGATCAAGGTTCGCAGAGGAAATTTCTTACTGATCGACTGCAGCTGCATTTGAATTTGCCAACGACTCATAAAATCTGCAACGTCTCTGGCATGGGTGGTCAGTGCACCCAAATCGCGAAAAAGAAATGCACCATCACGCTCGACTCGCCTCGTTCTTCGTTCAAGGAAGAAATCGACGCCGTGGTGTTGCCGCAATTGACCAATTGGCTTCCGGCCAAAAGGGTCTCCAATTTGGATCCCCACGAGATCTCATCGTTGAAGCTCGCCGATCCCCGGTTTATGAATCCAGCCCGCATCGATATGGTCATCGGGTCTGATATCATGCCGAAACTACTGCGGCCGCGCGTCAAGATGAATGTCGGAGGAAGCCTTATTGCCCAAAATTCAATATTCATATGGTATTTGAGTGGGCCAATCGCCAACGAATCCATCGAAGCGTTTACGACGCAAGTCTCCTCCGGAGACCACCAGGAGTCACTTCACGAGTCACTCAAATCATTTCCAGAACAAGAGGAAGTTTCAGCCTCGCCTCTCCCTCTTCCAGAGGACATCTATTGCGAAAAAATATATTCGCAAATCACATTAGAAATTCGGATCGTAGGCCCGTTGTGCGTCCACCGTTTAAGATCGAGTTTTCTAAAGCCGCTCCTTGCTTGGACTCGTCGCGATTTGGAGCGCTGACGCAATACAGGAGCTTGAAGAAAAGGCTCGCACGGCAGCCACTTATGCGCGACACCTTTAATTCAGTGATCAAGCCCGAGAGTACATCCACGAAGATACGAATCGATTTCAACGCTATCCAAAAGACCTCTTTCTTCTTATCGCTGAACGATGTGATTTATGTTGGAGCGGTGCTGCAAGCGTATCTGGTCCTTCGTATGATCAGCTGTGCATTCGTCATCCAGCAGTTCGATCCAGGAGGATTTTCCTCCTGGATTTTCGCTATCGAGGTGTCGACGCGAGTTTTCCACCTCACGCCGCTGCTCCTGATCGCAACACCTCCCCCTCCCCCTTTTCAATTATTGTTCACTATCTTCTCAACAATATCGCCTCCGCCTTCTCCTACCAACGTCGCCACGGCCCAAACCAATCGTCTAGCAGACGCGAACTGGATTGAGAAATTATAGTTGCGTAGCGCAAGGCGGGCAGTATGTTGGTTTTTCGCCGTAGCCACTTTGAGGCCGGGACTTTAAAGAAAGGCGAAATAACCAAACTTAGTGAGTACCCTTTTCGCGTTCGACTGCGCTAACCGGCAGCGCTGCCTGGGAGGACTGCGCGCTGCCCTCTTCACTGACGAAAAAGTCTCTTCGCGTTAACAACTCGCTCACGCGTCGGCAAAACGTTAAAATTAAAAGAAAATCCAAACAAACCAAAAAATATAGATAAAGGAAAATAAAGGAAAAATATAAAAATTAAAAGGTGAATTACAAAACAAAATATATATTAAAGTCAAGTGAATTACAACAAAAAAAAAAAAAAGAAAATTGAATTGAAATAACAAAAAACCAAAAACAAAAACAAAAACAAAAACAAAAAAAAAGGAGAGGTGGAAACAAATTCAACATACCGTTGCAAGGTATAATAAAATTAACCGCGTCGCGCAAACCGACAGATCAATCAACGTACCCGGCACCCCCCAGGGTCATCAACGGAGTATCAGGTACGCCTCCCTCATTTATTGCCCCTCACCTTGACAACTTCAAACAAAAAAGAGTATGAGCTTGTACACATATCAAATGCCCTTAGTGTTCATGCGGGTGGATATGTGTATGTTCAATTGTAGAGAGGCAGACATGCTACATATTTAGTGCGTAGGTCAGTTTCGCCATCGTCTGACGAAAGCTGCTGACAATCAATTTAAGCGGTCGCGAGCTCACACCGAACATCGAACGTCCAGCAAACATCGACCGAGCATTCTCGTGACTAGAGCAATAAGAGCAGAGCGTTTTTTATATTGGATCCGTTGATTTTCTAGGCTGTTACTTCTAGACCTATAACTCTACATAAAGATATGCTGTGATTCAAGCGTTCTACGATTTAATTATTCTTTCTTTGAATTAAGGATTACAGGAGGTTTTTGGGGTGTTGCGAAGGTAAACGTTTAAAATTTGAGTTGCACTTCAGCCGGAATAAGAGGCCTGCACGTTGCTACGGCGGTCTCATTTATAATTTGTATTGCAACGCAGAAGTGGTCATTTCATTTCTGCCACGGTTTATCTCTTTTTTGACAGTAGGCATCCAGCTCATATAAATAAAAGCCGGCGGCAATTTAAGTTTGATGTCGTTTGAACGGTGAGCTTAATCCAGTGTGCGTTTAACTTTTCGGAAAACAATACAGTCAGAATAGGCACTCGTGATCAATATCTCTAGACAATATGGATCCCTTACGGCATTTTAACTACGCGGTGTCTGAACTCAAAAACATGTGTGATGCAGCTATGAACAGCGATCCGATGAATCAAAGCGAACAATTGCTTGAGATTATAATCGAACAGCTGATGTCTGAGTGGAATGATGTGCATCAAGCGTTCCGATCAGGGGTCGGTAAAGGTGCTTCGAGTCCGGATACGGCCAACTCCGCTGAAATTAGTTATCACTAGTGTCGCGATCTTCAGATGAACCACAGCTTGGCTTTAGGAGATGTTACGAGAAATCATCCCCCAGCATTCACCGCTGTCGAGCACTCGGGTGACCCTTTCACCTTACAACTTCCATGGAGAAGACAACTTCATCAGGGTACCACTGTGTGATACTGAAGTTTATTCTGGTGGCTATACCAAATGGCCAGCATTTTGAGAGAAGTTCACCTCTGTTCACGTCAATCATCCTCGGCTGCTACAGAGCCAAAAGTTAAACCATCTTCACAGAAAAACGCCCGGAGTAGCGGGCGCTAAAGTTATTGGCAATCCGCTGTTTTGCCACAAGTTTACGCATGCACGGGAGGCTCTCACGGACCGATATGAGAACAAACGCATTCTCGTTGATCATCAATGGGAAATTTGTTTCGACTAACCTGCAGTCAAAGATGAAACGCCAGAAAGAATCCTTCGCATACAAGGAACAGACGCCGATTGTCTTACCATGATGAAAAGTAATGGAGTCGATAATATTTTGGACACCCTGCTCATTTATTTCTGTTTCAGGCGTCTTCCGGGGCAAACGATCGCGAATTGAGAACAATCACTGGCGTCACATCGAAAATTGCCAACGTGGCCACAAACAAGGGCCTGTTTAACTTATGCTATGAAGTTGCTTTACGTCTTTTCAGCTTTGAAGCATAAGAGGCTCCAGGTGTCGCCATAAAACACGAGGTGCCTTCTACGAACGTGTTTCTTGCGTAAGAACGGACCAACGGAATCTGCTTCCTCTGTATCGGCAACCATCCTCTACGTCAATGTGATAAAGTTTGCCAGATGTCGGTCGAAGAACGTGTTCAAGTTGTTTCGCAGCATAACCGATGTCTAAATTGTATCGCAGTTGGTCATCTAAAGGCAAAGTGCAAAAGTACATTTCGCTGCTCAAAGTGCAAAAAATCGTATCATACGCTTCCCCATTTTCCGAACCCAACGGCTGCACAAAAGGGTCCAGTATCTTTTAACCACACCGACGAATCTTCACGTCGATGGCCCCTCTACTTCACAGACACACGTGCATGTTTCGACTAGCCAGACTGAAGTGTTTTTGCCTACCGTGCTCACACACGTCGTGCCCAAATTGCAAAAAAAAGAGTGTTCCATCATGCTCGCATCACCTCGTTCTACGTTTGAGGATCAGATCGACGCATTAATGTTGCCAAAATTGATAAATTCGCTTCCAGCCAAGCGGGTCTCCAACATGGATCCCCAAGATATTCCATCGCTTGAGCTCGCCGACGCTCATTTCGTGAATCCAGGCCGCATCGATATGGTCTTGGGCTCTGATATTATGCCAAAATTACTACGACCTGGAGTCAAAATGAACGTCGGAGGGAGTCTCATAGCACAATATTCAGTGTTCGGGTGGTATTTGAGTGGACCCATCGACAGCGAATCCGCCGTAGCGTTTACGACGCAGGTCTCTTCCGGAGACACTAATAAATCGCTCTCCGCGTTGCTCAAGTCGTATTGGGGACAAGAACAAGTTCCAAATTATCCTCCGCCTCCTCCAGAGGACAGTTATTGTGAAGAGTTTTATGGTCAAACCAAGGTTAGAAATTTCGAAGGTAGATATGTCGTACGTCTACCAATTATGGTTGATTTTTCTAATTACACCCTACGCTTAGGTGCATCGCGGTTCAGGGTGCTGACGCAATACAAAAGCCTGGAGAGAAGGCTTGTGAAGCAGCCACTTATGCGTGACACCTTTAACACTAGTATGTAGAATTAATGACTCTCGTGAAAGCAGAGACGAAATGAATGGACATTTACTCACAGACTTCGGAGTACTAAAAACAAACGGGCCACTTCAATGTTACTGAAAGCAATAATCCAATTTTGACATAACATAAGGGCACTAAAATATGAGTTAATTTGGAAAGTCTCTTAAAACTTTCTTATTTTTAAACCAATTTTGAAGAAATTAAGTTTTTTATGTACGCTAAATACTTATTTATATTTTTAAGTTACCGAAAAAAATTTTAGTACTTTGTTAGTATTTAAAGGTTAAAATGAAGTTTTACAAAGTAAAAAAAAACCTTAATGTTTCAACCCTGCCACAAAAGAGGACTGATAAAGTAGGCGTTGGGAAATGATTCTGACTTAACGTTTAAGGTTGTAGATTGGAAATGGGGGTTTTTGTTGTAGGGAACGAAATAAATATGTAATTAATAACACAAACTTACAGCGTTGTTACAGTGGCGACGAGCCCGATAAGGACCCACATCGGGAAGATAAAAATAAAAAGGACCTTAAGAGAAGACGAGAAAGACCAACTTTTTACTCCAAATGGCAAAGGGTCGTAAGAGTACAAGCGACAAATTCAGTTTTTTCGTACGCAAAAACACACAGTCGACATGACACACTAAATTGTATTGGGATACAAAGGTACCACAAGCCCAATACAGGGCTAAATCAAACAGGAAAGGGATACAAATGTATCAAAAGGGCGCGATACATTAAAATGTACCGGGATACAAATGTATCCAAACAGCGTAAGGGATACAAATGTATCAAAAGGACGCATTTAGTTAAACATACTGGGGATACAAATGTATCCCGAGGGCGAAAAAGCTGTATTATTTTCCATGTTCCAAAGTCACTTTGTGAAATCGATCAAAACTGCATGGAATATAGAAAATAAATTGATAAGTTCAAAGCATTTAAAAAATATTAACATAATTTTCGAGTAACAAATCCAAAGGTTGTTATTTCAGAAAATGTGGAAAGAAGAAAAATCTCTGTACATTAATAGGATAAGTTTTGGTGTATTGCGGCAAGCATGTCAGAAATCAGACCATGCCTTTGCGACAAATTGGAGAAAACCATGCATGCAAAGTCTATGAACACTACCAGGGCACGTGGGGTAATGAACAATCCGAAGTTGTCAGCAAAATTTCCAGAAAACGTTTTGGGCATGACTCCTCAAAGGTTTGTGTAAAATGTGGGTATGACGATCACGACTCTGAAAGCGCCAAATGCCCAGCCCGTGACAAACGTTGTAGGCGGTGCAATCTAATAGGTCATTCCGCTTAACAATGCAAAACTAGAACTTCAAAGAGGGCAATGAACACATTTGGGAAAATTAAACCAAAACGGCGCAGAGAATTTTCAAATGTTCATAACATCGAAGATCAACTAGAAAGCGATGATGACTGCAAAGAATTTGAGTGCTTCAAAATTAATAACGAACGGGAGAATGACGGCAGCATAACATGTAGAGAAGGAGCGAACAAGTTGAAATGTTAATTGACTCTGGATCGCCTGCTGATTTGTTAAGCGAAAAACACTGGGAATTGCTTAATCGCAACAAGGCTGATAAGTGGAATTTGAGGTCCCAGTCGAAGGACAAATAAAAAGCATATACGACAGGTGAACCACTCAGTGTTAAAATATTTTGAGGCTCCAATTTCTGTAAAGACAAACCGAGAGGTAATTGCTACGTTCTATGTCATTTTGAAGGGTGGCCAATCTCTATTAGGAAAGAAAAAAGCAACACAACTTAATGTGTTAATAATTGGCTTAGAGGCGTGTCGAATTGAGAGGATGCTGCCTTTTCCAGAAAACAGGAACAGGCAAATAAAACAATCCATCGATCCATACGTTTAGCCAGTCCAACAGCTAGTGCGACGGGTTCCAGTAGCGTTTGAGGAAAGAGTGGAACAAAAATTGAAAGAAGCCTACCAACGCGATATAATAGAACCGGTGAACGGGCCAAGCGCGTGGATTTCACCGATCGTCATCGTTTATAAAATCAACGGTGAGATAAGGTTATGCATAGATATGCGCCAGGAAAATAAATCTATTTTACGTGAGAACTACCCACTACCGACATTCGAAACATTCATGACCAAAGCAAGAGGTGCTAAGTTTTTTTCAAGACCAGACTTGAAAGAAGCTTACCACCAATTAGAACTTCATGAATCCAGTCGAGAAATCACTACCTTTATAACTCATAAAGGATTATTTCGATACAAACGGCTACTTTTCGGAGATTTTCTAGAGGATTCTCGCGGATATATTGGCACCATGCCAGAATGCGCACAACTACTTAGACGATGTAAAAATATTTTGGAAGACAGAGGTGGAACACGATGAGGCAGTTCACCAATTGTTAAAAATATTCAAAGACAACGATGTGCTGTCGAACGATAGTAAATATGAGTATTAAGGTTCACAATTAAAATTTCTAGGGCATATACTATCCAATAACGGATCCAGAAAAGGTAAAAGTGATTCTGGATTTTCGGCCACCGGAACTAAAGCAAGAATTAAAAAGCTTCCTGGGACTTGTTACATATGTGGCAAAATTCATTGCCGGTTTGTCAGATGTTACAGAACCTTTGAGAAGCCTTCTTAAGACCAATAGCATATTCACATGGTCAAGTGCTCCGAAAAAAGCATTTGGAGATCTCAAGGAAAAGCTGGCCCATATTCCGGAACTGTCCTATTTCAACGCTAAAAAAAGGACACAAGTTATCACAGATGCAAGCTCGGTGGCCCTCGGAGGCGTGTTATTACAATTTACCGATAATAACGAGCCAGTAATAATAAGTTTCGCAAGCAAGTCTCTCAGAGGTGGAACGACGCTACTCCCAAACGGAGAAAGAGAGCCTTGCTTTAATGTGGGCAGTTGAGAAATTCTTTTATTACCTTGCGCGACTGGAATTTGAATTCGTGACTGACCACAAACCTCTAGAGCAGAGATGGGCACACCAACACTATTGCACTTATCGCACTTGCGTATGGCGTAGTAGCAACTCGACAAAAGCACTGAGAGAAACGTTTGCGTAGGTACGATCGGCAAGCGATAACTAACAAAAGAAACCAAGTGGGAAATTTTTAGGTTTTAATTAAATTTTTTTGCTTTTATCAGCTATAAATTGTATGGCACGAAAAATAACGCCTTTTCACATAATATTCAGCGCATCGGTTTGCAATGTAATGACAAATAAGACATTGAGCCTTACCGAAAGAATTTTCAATGAACAAAAATTCTTCTTCCCATTTAGCATGACACATTTTTCTCGCTATGTATTCGCAACAACAATGCAGAACAAGTTCTCAGTACAACTGACAGCGAGCGACTGAGCGTTTTCATGATTCACGCACAAGTCGTGTGTAGCCGACTGCGCAGTTTGCAGCGCTCGCCCACCGCTACTCTAGAGGCATTTTTTAAACCAACCTCTTAACCTCCAGTGAGAATCGAACGCTTGCTCTTAAGATTACAGGCATTTAAATTTAAAGTTTTATATCATTCCGATAAGGAAATTATAGCCGACTCGGTATCACGACTTTACAAGACCAGGAAATGCGATTCTCTAGATGAAGGGGGTGATTATAACATTTGTCATATTATTTCTAGCGCTACACCAAAATCGATTCTAATATCTGAAATAGCTAAAACAAGCGCTGCTGATGAGGAGATATCCGCGGTCGTTACACAGGTTAAGAACGATAACTGGAAAACGGACATGTCTAACTGCTACTTCCCGTTCCGACACGAACTATCTACAGTTGGCACCGTCTTGTTACGAGGTACTAGAATTGTAACACCAAAAGTGCTACGGCAGAGGCTTCTTCAACTGGCGCACGAAGGCCACCCGGGTGAATCGGCGATGAACCGTCGTGTGAAAGCAAAAGTGTGGTGGCCTGGGCTGGACAGAGAGGTAGAACAACATGCTTTAATGTGTAGAAGCTGTTTACTTGTATCAAACAACAACAATATTTTGGTTCTAATTGACTATTATTCACGTTATCAAGAAATAAAATTTCTCAGGTCGATTTCATCTGTTGTAAGTCGCGATCTCGCTTAGACTCACAAGCATATTTTTCCTCCTCCTTCTACACGCTCGCAAGCTAAATCAAAACAACAAAGTGCGAATGAAGCATAAACAAAAGGAAAGAAAGCTAAAAGACCCAAAAGCAAAAGGCAATGACCTGCATTTATGAATTTCTACTTCAAGGTGATTCTATGCTACTCAAAAGCACTGTCCAGCGTAAATTGCTGACAAATGCAAACATGCAGTTCGGCCGCTTGCAACAACAACAACACCGGCACAGTATATGCACGATTGACAAACATCAGCGCTGGCGCAGCGAATGCACAATTGCAATCCGATCGCTGGCAATAACAACAACAACACACGTCAAGAGTTTTTATGTAAAAGCAACAACAACTACAAAAGAAGAACTAAGAACATCGGAATAGCTGTATGTAGTAACAATATGGCATGTTGGTACAATTGCGGGTGAAGGTCGCGGTCAAGCTTATGCAATATGTTCGGGAAGAATCGACGACGATCGCGGACCATGGGAATATTCAATATTGCAAGATCAGCAATATTGATCTATATAAACGGAGCTTCGACGACTGGAGGAGGACTTCTGCACACGTACTCATCCAAGGGCCACGACGTAGAAGTAAATAGTCAAGCAATAGGAATATTTGTATTTGGAAGTATAGGATTCATTTTGTTAAATAAAGGATTAAAACCTATTTGTTGGTGTCTTTTATTTGATAAAGGAAATACGGGGACTATTATACGCTCGACATTGTCTGAGCGCTTAGTACCCTACGTTGTAATTTAGTGACATTTGTGCGCTCGACACAGTTTGAGCGCTGTGCACACTATACTACAACATATATGGCGCAGCCGGTATTCGACTGACTTTCAGTTGGATACGAACACAGTTTTATTAAAGTGCTTGAAAAAATTATTTATCGTATGCAATTAATAAGTTGGAACTTTGCAAGTTTTGAACAGTGTATTTACATTACCAACTTTAAAATTGCATGAACGATAGTAATTTTAAGAACAGATTATATTCCGATATATCTGACCTAAAAGAGCTTAAATAAAACTGAAATTAAATTATTTTGGTTGAGGATTTCAAGACTTTCAAGAAATTATTTATCGTGTGCAATCAATAAATTGGAACTTTGCAAGTTTTGAACAGTGTATTTACATTGCCAATTTTAAAATTGCATGAGCGATAGTGATTTTTAAGAATAGATTATATTTCGATATATCTGTTCTGAAGGAGCTTGAAAAAAAAAACTAAAATTAAAAATTTTAAGGAATACCAATACTTTCAAAATAAATATCCTTATAAAAAGTGAAAATAAGTATTTTTAAATAAATTATCAACGGTAGCTGTGCAATGAAGAATAAAATATTGATCAACAAACATGATACAGGTGAGTACAAAAAACACTATTTTATCATCTTGAGTCCTATTTTGCAAAGTACACATGGAAAAAGAAATAGATATACTTAAGGATAGATTGAAGGTAGTCGAGGGCGATTCAGACACCATTTTACGTGAAGCAAGGGAGTTAGTTCACCACGCAAATTTAAGCAAGGAAATTTTAAGCTTAATAAAGGACCAAACCGTACCAGGGCAATTTTCGAAAATTGGCGAAGCAGCCTTTTTGGTCAACAAAGTTAAAGATACTGTAAGTGCATCGGAACAATTCACGAGCGAAAAAATTGAACAATTAGAACTGACCATAAAAGCCCTGAAAAACAGTTGCAAATCGTTTAATGATCAAATAGAAAATCAAAATAGTTTAATAGAAGAAGCAGAAAAAGAAAATCAGAATTTAAGAGATACTTTAAGTAAAGAAGTCGGTCCTACGGTTGCGGACACCATTCAACACTGCAAGAAAAAACTTAAAGAAAGTGAAGAAGAAACTGCATTTTTAAAACAGGCATTAAGAAAATTAAAAAACACATTGAAAACACTCTGTGTCCCCTCTCCGGTTTCAACTCCAAATCCTGCACGGAAACCTAGACCAGCAAACCAAAAAGTTCAAATTTCCTTTACTTCAAACCAATTTGTATTTCCACCCCCTCCAAAGAAAACAACCACTACTCAACATATTATTCCAACGATCCAAACAAATAACACAACAATCGATAGTATTGAAAATTTGAGCGCTGCTCAGCCAACAATAAACATGACCACTAATATGCAAGTAGATGAATTGATGCAAAAGGTCAACAGACTTGTGCCATACTTTTCGGGGTCAAATAATCTAGAGTTGAGCTTAGAAGTAGATAAATTTATCACTGGTATCGAGTTACTTAAAAGCGTTGTGGGCAACTTTAATATAATAGACGTTATAAAATGCATAAAAAACAGATTAACAGGCATGGCCTACATGAAAGTAAGCCAGAGATCAATTAGTAACTTAGATAAGCTTTGTGATTTGATAAAGAGAGAATTTTTAAAGAGACGAACCCTTGAAACTATTAGGTCAGAAATAGCAAGCTCAGAGCAAAATAATGACGAGAGAGCATCAGCATTCGGTGGTAGGTTAGAATTTTTATTAAATGAAACAGAAGTTGTAATTAAAAAATCATGGAATGATGTAGAGGCACTGTCGGCGCTTAGCGAATATAGCAAGCTGGCAACCAGCAAATTCATTTTCGGTGTGACGGATCCTTATATGCAAAATAGACTTGAAGGTTCAAAAGATAAACCACTTGCAAACCTTATTAAATTAGGAGAGGAGTCAGAAGACCTCCATGCAGAAAATTATAAAAATAACTACTGCAACCAACTTTTAAATAAAACACCCCCAGTAGGAACAGAAACGATTTAGTGTTCTTTTTGCAATTTGGAAAGGACATACTTGGGATATCTGTGCCCAAAGAAAGAATACTCCATTTTGCACCAGTTGTGTCCAATATGGGGACCAGTTTAGCGCACAATGCGATAAACAAAATAAGGCAATGAGTTCAAATACAGAACTATGTGCATATTGCGGAAAGAAGGGTCATTCAGAGGGAAAATGTTTCAATAAAATGAAAACTTTGTTTTGCAATATTTGTAGGATAAATGGCCATATAAGCACCCCTTTTTGTGGGAAGAAGCTCGAAGAATGATAATTTACAAAGAAATCAGCAGCAGAATAGAGAACCATTTAGACAAAACGGAAAACAAAACGGAGATAGAAATTTTAATAGAAACAGAGAAGAAAATTCTAACTTCTACAGAACACCTAACAAAACTAATAGAGCAGAAAATAGTAACAGGGGACCAGATACGGGAAGCAAGCCTGCGACTAACAGAGACATAAAATGTTTTAAATGCTCTCAAGTGGGCCACATATCGAGATTTTGCCCCAATCCACCACAACAAGCAAATGTGGATCAGGGAAACTTCCAGCGGCCCGGTCTTGGCAAATAGACCGGAATGCCCAAATAAAACGAGAATATGATAAGCCGGGTCCAGTTCTTAGCCTTAAATCGAAAGAGGGCACAACAGAAAATAATGACGAAATAGAAGAGCTAGACACAAATAAAATATTCTTAGATGACATAAAGGATTCCCAAACACAAATTTATGGTATAAATTTAGAAAGAGAGAAACCTTACATTTGTGTAGAAAAGGCCAGAATACACAGTAATAAGGAATATTTATTGAGAAATACGAACAGGAAAAAGCGGAGGGTTCATTTTGACGACAATGTAATATTTCATTTTTACGACAAGGACCTACCGATAGTAAAGAGAGAAATTGAGAATTTAGAAAATGTAAGGAGTAAATACGTTGATGAAGACCAACTTCTGGAAACGATCCAGGAAGATTGTTCTGTTCTATGCGATAAGATTAGCAAATGGCTAAGTAGCCAGACAGAGAAACACTGTAGGAACCTGATTGAAACTATCCCCCAAATTTTCGAAACACAATGTTCCAGTTCAGTGTCGGACGACGCGTTTGTAGTATTTACCTGTAGACAAGCAGTAAACAAGGAGCTAGGCCTGTTAGTGGATACTGGCGCTGACACCAGTTTGATTAAATGGGAAGCGTTAAAAAATGCAGAAAAAGTAAATGAATTTGAAACGAGGAGTTTAGTGGGAGCCTTCGGAGGCAATGTTAAAAGTAAAGGAATAGTTGAAATGGTACATTCCGATAATAAAAAGTTAAAGTTTATGTTTCATGTTTTACCCAAAGGAAGTAAAATTCCGGGAAGATGGCCTAATAGGCAGCGATGAGCTCTGTAATAGGTCCTTTATAGACAACATTAGTAAGAATATATCATTTTTCGAAAACGGTAGACAGATCGCTTCACTTCCTCTTGTTAGTTCCACGAATAAAAATCGGATTTGCACTATACAACGAGTCAAAATTCAGGCAAGGGAGGCGAGGGTAGAAGAAATATGCATAGACAACTTTTCAGGAGAAATAGTGGTTCATAAAAAAGAAATTATGCCAAATGTTTTTGTGGAGGCACAATTACAGAAATTCTAAGAGGAAAAGGCTATGTGCCTGTGTTAAACGCAAATAACACAGACATTCGAATAGAACCTTTGGAGTTAGAATATGATTGTGGCACAGATTTTGAGCATTTACGGATTCCAAACATAAATCAGTTGCAAAAGGGATATACGGAAAATAATCGTTTTAAACATTTGATGAACTTAGTAAATTAAGATAAAAATCTGACCAAAGATGAATTGCATTCCATAAAAAAAATATTTAGAGATTATACCGATATATTCCTTTTGCAAGAAGATAATCTGTCATACACAACGGTATTAAATCATGAAATTCCTACGGAACCGGGAAAAGCCCCAATTAATAGTAGACAGTACAGGTTGCCGGAACATCATAAAGCAGAAATAAATTCGCAGGTTAACAAAATGTTGGCAGACAACATAATTAAGCCAAGCAAATCGCCTTGGAATTCGCCCATAATTTTAGTTCCAGAAAGGACAGGAAAAGATGGCGAGAAAAAATGGAGATTAGTAGTTGATTTTCGAAAATTGAACGAAATTACACTTAAACAAGTTTTCCCTATTCCAAAAATAGATGAAATTCTTGACCAATTGGGATGTAGCCGTTATTTTTCCACTTTGGATTTAGCTAGCGGCTATCATCAAGTGCTGGTCGATGAACAGGATAGACAGAAAACAGCCTTCAGCACGGGCATGGGCCATTTCGAGTTCATAAGAATGCCTTTCGGTCTAACGGGGGCACCAGCCACATTCCAAAGAATTATGAATAGTATTTTGACGGGTCTTCAGGGAATTGATTACTTTGTGTACCTTGACGACATTGTCATCTACGCCAGGAATTTAGAAGAACATGATATTCGATTAAGAAATGTTTTTGACGTTTTAAGGGAAAACAATCTGAAACTTCAAACAGAAAAATGCCAATTCCTAAAGAGAGAAGTAGTTTACTTAGGGCACAAATGTTCAGAATCAGGAGTTTTACCTGATCCAGCGAAAGTAGAACCAGTTAGAAATATTAAACCACCCAAAAACATCAAAAAATTGCAGTCCTTTCTCGGTTTGATCAACTATTATAGAAAGTTTATAACCGAGGCAGCTCAAATATCCTTGCCATTAACAAAATTATTAAGAAAAGATGAGAAATTTATTTGGAATAAGAATTGCCAAGACGCAATGGATAAATTGAAAAATGCAGTTACAAGCCCCCCTATACTACAATATCCTGATTTCGAAAAGTTATTTATTCTTACAACAGACGCAAGCAACGAAGCATTATGTGCGGTATTGTCGCAAGGTGAGCCAGTACAGGATCTGCCAATATACTATGCTAGTAGGGCACTTAGTGCAACCGAGAGACGATATTCCACGATAGAAAAGGAGTTTTTGGCAATCGTGTGGGCAGTTAAAAATTTCAGAACATACCTTTTAGGCAAACATTTCAAAATTTATACCGACCATAAACCACTGAAGGGAATAGCAAATTTAAAAGAGCAAGACACGAGATTAGGACGTTTTAGATTAAAACTTTTAGAATATGACTTCGAAATTCTTTATAAACCTGGGAAGAACAACCTTAACGCAGATGCATTAAGCAGACTTCCGAGTTCAGAAAGAGCAATAGCAGTAGTTACCCGATCAATGTCACAAGACACTCACGAATAATTAGACAAATTACAAAACGTAAGTGCGAATGATAATCTAAACGAAGATACAGCAGTGGTGCTTACTGATCCAATAGAAATACAGAAGGTGATGAAAATTTTCCATGACACCCCAATAGGAGGCCATAAAGGTTTTGAAAAAACCTACTATTGAATAAGAAAACAATATAAATGGGAGGGCATGCAACGACAAATTAGAACCTATATTAAAGCATGCGAACTTTGCCAGAAAAACAAAAGCTCTCGAGTAGACAAAATGCCTATGTCAATAACAGACACACCCCATAGACCTTTCGATAAAGTTTTTATGGACAAAGTCGGTCCACTTACCATTTCGTCCAGGGAAAATAAATACATTCTTATATTTTTAGATAACTTTTCAAAATATTTTGTATGTACAGCTATCCCAGATGCAGAAGCATCAACAGTAGCTAGAGCTTTTTTCAAGGAAATCACTTCAAAATTTAATATTCCAAAAACGCTAATAACAGACAATGGGACCAATTTTACATCAAAACTCTTCAATGAAGTTTGTAAAATTCTTGGAATAAAGAAATCACAAACTTCACCCTACCACCCCCAAGCCAATGGTGCTCTCGAAAGGAGTCACCGACCTCTTGCGGAATTTCTCCGAAATTTTGTCAATGAGGATGGCACGAACTGGGATGAATGGCTGCATCATGCGATGCATGTACACAACAACACAGTACATACATCCACAAAACAAACACCATGCAGAACACTTTTCGGCTTCGATTTCGAAATTCCCATTAAATTAAAACATAAACCGAGTCCACTGTATAATTCAGACGATTACAGTAAAATATTAAATTCCAAATCCAAAGAAGCCACGAAATAGTTAGAAATAATCAAAAGAAAGCAAAAGAGAATTCAAAAAAATACTATGCTAAGAAAACGAAGATGAGGAATTTTGCAGTGGGCGAGAAAGTTTGGATTAAAAATCAGAACATAATAAATAAACTTTCGGCAATTTGGGAAGGTCCTTATGAAGTCGTGTCCATTCCATCGACAAGTAATGTGCGATTGCGAATAAAAGGAAAAGAAAAGACGTTTCATAAGGATTTACTCAAACCTTTTGAAGATAAAATTGGCACAATCGAAACACTAAAAGAACAAGAATTAAACACTTTTTTAACAACAAAAAGTTCAGAGCAGATATCAGACGAATTCAATAAACTCAACCAAAATGTAGAAAATGGCAGAATAGACACATTTGCGAAAAATAAATCAAAAAATTGTTATTCAAATATAACCTGTTTTGAACACAGTAGAGTAAAGCTAAGTTCATCTGAACAATCAGATTATATCCATGCGAATTTTGTTGATGGATTTGACAGAAAAAGGGAATACATTGCCACTCAGGGCCCATTAATAAATACCATCAATGACTTTTGGCAAATGGTGTGGGATCAAAATTGTTATAACATAGTCATGCTATCGGAGATACAGGAACATGGAATAGAAAAATGCTTTCAATATTGGGGAAAAAATAGAGGCACGTGCGTTAAGTCCAGCAGTTTCATTATAAAGACGTTGAAAATAAATAAAACCGACTCTGGTATACAGAGCGAATTATTATTAAAAAATTTGGAAACCAGAGAAGTCAGAAAAATTCTCCACTGGCAGTTTTTAAACTGGCCGGACAATGGTACTCCGGAGCCAGCACGTTTACTAAAATTCTGGTTGGAAATACAAAATCACCAAAATTCTATAACAGAACATAGTTCGTCCAAAATAATAATACACTGCAGCGCCGGTATTGGCCGAACAGGTACTTTGATAGCAATAGATATTGCCTTAAGGACCCTAAATTCAGGTTCCAAATTTAGATTACCCGACACAGTAAGAATACTTCGCGAACAGCGCGCGGGCATGATAACGTGCATGAAACAATATAAATTTGTGTATGACGTTTTGAACTGCTACGTCAAACAACATTTGAAGCACAAAATTTAATAGTTAGTAGATCTTAGATTAGGTTAGAAAGGCCTTAACAAAAATATTCACCATTACAGTAAAAACGACGACCACAGATATGGTAGAAATTCCGAGAATACGACACAATGACACAAAAACCTGCAGAAACAAACCAAACTTAAATTCATTATAAAATAAGAATAATAATGTAACCTGAAATATTCGAGATCAAATCCTCAGTCAGCAGAAACCTCAGGCAATCAGGAAACAGAGTACCTATAAAGTACACGTTAATCGGCAGATAATTAAAAGAATACCAAACTCACAGGTTGTAGGGTAACCGTCCGATGTCTTTCGACATCCGCAGAAAAATTTCCTAACGGGAAAACTCTTTCGTTGTAAAAAACACAGGAGAGCAGTCAAGCAATTGCCGGAGAAAAAGAAAAACTTAAACCCCCGGACAGAAGCTTTACCGTGTTCCGGTGAAAACAATATAAATTTCGCACAGAAGTTTTCCTTTTAGTAAAAAGTTTTTACATAATTGCACTAATCACTTCTGTTCACAAAATTTTTCACTAAATGATTTTCAATAAAACTTCTATCGCAGAAGTTCAACTCTCTTCAATCACACTGAACAAACTGATTCGAGGATGCTAACATAGCAGAAAAACATACGAAACGTCTGAGCGAAATACGCACTGATAAATTCAAAGCAGAGCTACAAGTATGCACATGCATATTATATAGCGCGTCACACATAGAATTCGACGAACTGAAAGGGCTGTTCAAAAAATTCTAAGCCAAACCAAAAATTCAAAAATAAAAAAGCGTTTTCTAAAATTTTTGTTTTATCAAAATTTTTATTCATCAGCCCACAACGCTGGGGGGCTGTCATCAAACTTCCCATCCGGGGTTAAACCAACATACAAGCTTTGTGTATTTCTGGGAATATCCCATTCAGAAGACAACTCCCGACTAGTCACAAAATATGGCCGAACTGCGGGAGCAAACAAGTGTAACCGGTCAAAAAGGTCCGATAGCCGGTAGGGGTCTTTAGTCGGCTCAACCTCTTTGTTAAATACTGCATTCGACTCCAGTTTTTTCCATAATAGTCGTTGCGAAATCACCATCAAATTCTCCTCCCACGGTGTGGCAAAGTTATACTCCTCACACCACTCTGCCAAATTAGAAATACGCAGCTGGTGTCCCCAGTCGCGCATCTTAATTCCCCGTAGCGCAACCGCAAAACGATTTCCAACGCACTTTTCCAAATTATGACTATCCTAGGCCATACCTCGTCTATAGTGCAAAATAAAGGGATGTTTCGTTTTAAACAGGCGTCCACGTGATAATTTTCCTCTAAATGATAATCCGCTCCAAACTTTTCCAAATAAAACTCCATGTCGAATAAGTGTAACAAAACGGCATTCAGGACAATTTATATAAAAATTGCAACATAATTAGCAGGGGTTTCCAACATTTCAAACACAGCTAAAAACAAATCAACTTTTCAGATTTGAATTACGATTCTGGGAATGGCTGGAGCAACCCAAGGAGGGTTAGTGGTAACCCCAATCACAGACCAGCGCGGATTTATAGAGGTTCATATGCAGAAGACAGAAATAGTAGAAGAATCTTTCACAATTCTACATGTTATCCATCCGAAAGAAATTTTAAAAATTATAAATTCAATTGAATCGCTCGTTATGTCTACAGAGGTACAAAATAAGGGATTTTTGGTAAGCGAGATAACAACAGTAAAATCAAAACTGAAGTCAATAATGCCACCATTGAGAAAAAGAAGAGGACTTATTAACGCAATAGGTAGAGCGGGCAATTGGCTGTTCGGGATAATGGACGATCAAGACCGCCAAGAGATTGAAGAACACCTAAAGATTGCTGCAGAAAATAGTCATAATGCCGTAGGAGGTCTGAACGAACAAATATCATAAAATAGCTATTTCAAGAAGAGACTTTAGGGAAGCTAAAAAATGCAATCGAACAGGATAGAACAATTTTTAACAGCATAAAAAAGGGTAATGAGAATATTTTAAAACGTATGATATTTAATGAACAATTATATAAATTGAAAAATATACAAGAAAAATTAAATTTGATCCAGGACAGCATAGCTGCAGCCAAACACGGCCTCATGCACCCCAGCATCCTTACAACCGAAGAAGTAGAGAGATTCAATTTAAACTTTTTAAAACTTAAATGGGTTAGAGTAGGAATAATGATATGTGTAGATGAAACATTGGTAATAGTGGTAAAAATTCCTACACGTCTAGAAGAAATAGAGGTTAATCTTATTACCCCGGTACCAAATAAGGAATTTTAGAAATTATGGCAGAAGACGAATTAGTAACCTCTATTAATAAACCAACATATTCATACGATGAAAACGCGATTTTGAAGGAATTAAAGCGGAGTAGACACTGTTCGATTCAGAACACCTGTAATTTCATTTTTAACAACAGGACATTCATTAATTACATAGACGAAGGTACACTGATTGTGAAAAACGCAAAGGGAATGAAAATAGATAATAATTGTGATAAAAGAAATCTCATGTTGAACAATAACGCCCTTATTACTTTTTCCAATTGTAGTATAAAATTAGGGAGTGAGGAATTTTTGAATGAAAAAACCATACCATGTAGACTTAAGCTTTCGCTGAAAAAAAATTGCGACATCGCTATAACTATGATCATCATCCTACACATTAGAAAAAAACACTCTTTCTCTTAATCTCATATCTGTATACAAAAATGATTTTTTTTTTTTTTTTGCTTCTTCCGATTGTGTATTTTGCCGCCAAATAAAGTCGTCACATAAGGTTAAAATTTTATCAAGACCACCATTCGCGAAATTCGCTTAAATTTTATTTTCACTATTTTGAATTGAGTATTTCGCAACTAAACAAAATGTCCTCTAAGGGTTAAAATTTTATCAAGACCACCATTCGCGAAATTCGCGAAAATTTTATTTTCACTATTTTGAATTGAGTATTTCGCAGCTAAACAAAATGTCCTCTAAGGGTTAAAATTTTATCAAGACCACCATTCGCGAAATTCGCGAAAATTTTATTTTCACTATTTTGAATTGAGTATTTCGCTGCTAGACAAAATGTCCTCTAACGGTTAAAATTGGACCATGACCACCATTCGCGAAAATTTTGTGCTTAATAATAATCTCGAGTTTTAGAAGCTAAATCGAAGTACAGATAAGGTATAAATAGATATCCAAGCTAGAACAACGAAAACGGCAGGAATTTTCGTTAAGGTAATGTTTTAACATATTTTAGGCTGAGGAAAAGGTATGTGTGCAATCGGCTTTGCCGATGTAAACTTCTTTACTTGTTTATGCTTAATATCTATTAAGTAAAATGCGCTGAATGCGATAGTGATATTGAATTTTTTCGGATTGGCTCAGTTAGCGAAGATTTTCGATTTTGAAGGTGAATTCTTAAAGTATGCAAGAATATTTTTTTTTTTACTTAAAACATTTTACTTGCTCCAAAATTTAATTTCCATTTTGGGACCCGTTTCTATATTTGACAAGATGGCATAGTGTGAAAGCATATGATAAGTAGCCGAGATATCTGAAGTTCAAACCCCAAAAAAAAAAATAATTTTAAGAGAAGCAAGGGAGTTAGTAAGAGAGGCAAACCTAAACAAAGACAAATACAGAATATTTTTTAACACCAAGGAACCTAAGTTTACCAACAATAAACATAGCCATGTCGAATCCACCTCAAGTAGATGAATTGATGAAAAAGGTCAATAGACTAGTACCGTACTTCTCAGGGTCGAATAATCGAGAATTCAGTCTAGAGGTTGATAAGTTTGTCACAGGGGTTGAATTATTAAATAGTGTAGTTGGTAATTTCAATATAACACACATTATAAAGTGCATTAAAAACCGATTAACAGGCATGGCTTACATGAAAGTAGGTCGGAGAACAATAAATAGTTTAAATGAACTTTGCGATTTAATAAAAAGAGAATTTTAAAAAAAGCGAAGCCTGGAAACTATTTGGTCAGAAATAGCTAGCGCAGAGCAACAGGAGGACGAGAGAGCATCAGCATTCGGTGGTAGAATAGAATTCTTATTAAATGAAGCAAAAGTTTTAATTAAAAAATCCTGGAATGACATAGAAGCATTATCTGTATTAGCCGAATATAGGAAACTGGCAACCAACAAATTTATTTTTGGGGTAAAAGATCCGTATATGCAGAATAGACTAGAAGGTTCAAAGGATAAACAAATTACAGACTTATAAAACTAGCAGAAGAATCAGAATACATCCATGCAGAAAACCGTCGAAACAACTATTCCATAAACAAAACACCCCCAATAGGAGCACAACCGATTAAGTGTTCTTTTTGCAATTTGGAGGGCCATACTTGGGATATCTGTGCCCAAAGAAAAAGTTTGCACCAGTTGTGCTGAATACGGGCATCAATATAGCGAAAAATGCAAAATAAGGAATAATAAAGCAGCGAACGTAAACCCATAAACATGCAATTTTTGTGGAAAAAGAGGTCAGATAGAGACAAACTATTTTAATAAGTTAAAAACATTATTCTGTAGTATTTGTCAGTTAAATGGTCATTCGAGCACCCCCTTTTGCAGACAAAGGCAGGAAAAAAAATAATATACAGAGCACTCAGCAAAAAAAAAATTAACCATTTGGACGAAAAGAGAATCATAATCAGGGAAAAAAATTTTAATACAAATGCATTCAAGTCACAAAATGCTAACTATAACAAGGGAGGAAATGCAACAGCCCAACCTCCAAATAGAACAAACATTCAATGCTTCAAATGTTTCCAATTTGGACATAAAGCCAAATTTTGTAAAGGGCCACAGATACACAGTAACAACGGAGGGAAACCCCCAGCGGCCCGGTCAAGGCCAATAGACCGGGAAGCCAATTTAAATGTCGAAACTTACAGGCCTAACCAAAGCTCGTCTGGCAAAAAGAGAGTAAAATTAATAGACACGAAAGAGGAATTTAATTTAGAGGAGCCAGACATTTCCAAAATACTATTAGAGGATTCAGAAGACGAGTCGAATAGCTTTAAATTGAATAATATTGATAGTAAGAAGGAGTTGTTATTTAAGAAAAAAATAATGAAACCAAAAGTGAACTTTGGCAGTGTAATAGTCCAGAAAGAAAATTTTAAAAAAATTGAAGACAAGAGGCAAGTGCGAGAAAGTATCATATCTCTTTGCCAGCAAGATACATACTAACATAAAACTAGCTCAGAAAGGAAAATCGACAGAAAATGTAATGAATAAAAACGAAGACAGACTAAAACTTATATTTTTAGCGATTTCTTTTGTGTTATTCATTTTAAGTTTTCTAATCGAAAAGGTCATAGTTAGCTGTGTTTGGATTAGTAAAAGGTGGGATGAACACAAAAGCCAGATCATTACAAAAACATCAAGAAACAATGAATCGGCACTAAACATCGAAGGTTCGCAGTCAGTGTCAGACGACGCATTTGTAGTATTTTCCTGTGGACAAGCTATAAATGAAAAGGTTACCTTCTTGGTGGACACTGGTGCTGACACAAGTTTAGTTAAGATAGAAACATTAAAATCACACGATACTATTGATAAATCGGACAGTAGAAAGTTTACAGGAGCGTTCGGAGGGTGTATTCAAAGTAAAGGCACAGTAAAATTGGTACACGATTGAATTTTAAATTTCATGTAGTTCCAAGGGGTACTAAAATTCCAGCAGATGGACTTTTAGGACGAGATGCTCTAAGAAATAGAGCCATATTAAATCAAATCAGAAAGGAAGTCATATTTTACAATAAGAGGGAAGAAATTGCACGTCTACCACTTGTTAGCACCGATAGCAAAAGGATTTGTATTGCAAGAGCAGTGACGATCAACGCTAGGAAAGCAAGGGTAGTGGAAATTCATGCAAAAGGTCTGTCAGGAGATGTAGTAATAAATAAAAAGGAGATAATCCCAAATGTTTTTGTAGGAGGAACCGTAACAAAAATTTATAATGAAAAAGGATATATACCCATTTTAAATACAAGAAACAATACGGTTAACATAGGCACAGCCATTGAACTAGAGGGGGAAGAGATAAAAATTTTCAAGAACCAAAGTCCACAAACATAAATTATTTAGAGGAAGAAAATAAGGGAAATAATCGTCGGAAAATTTTAGTAGAAACGGTTAATTTAGATGAAAGTCTGAACGAAGAGGAAAGAAATTCTATGATAAAAGTTTTTGAAGAATATTCAGACGTCTTCCATTTAAGTGGAGACAAACTATCCTACACAACGGTCTTAAAACACGAAATTCCCATGGAACTGGGGCATCCGCCAATAAATACGAGACAATACAGATTACCAGAAAAACATAAAAAGGAAATAAATGAGCAAGTTGAGAAAATGTTAGCAGATGGTGTGATTATGCCAAGCAAATCGCCTTGGAATTCACCCATAATTTTGGTCCCAAAGAAAGAAGATAAAGATGGAAATAAAAAATGGAGGTTGGTTGTGGATTTTAGAAAACTGAACGAAATAACTATTAAACAAGTTTTTCCAATTCCACGAATTGATGAAATTCTTGATCAGTTAGGCTACAGTCGTTATTTTTCCACTTTAGACTTAGCTAGTGGCTATCACCAGGTGTTAGTTGACGGCAAGGATAAGGAAAAAACGGCATTTAGCACGGGTATGGGCCATTTTGAATTTGAAGGGATGCCATTCGGGTTGACAGGAGCGCCAGCCACTTTTCAACGCATAACGAATAGTATATTAACCGGTTTGCAGGGAGTAGATTGCTTCGTTTACCTGGATGACATTGTCGTCTATGCGAGAAATTTAGAATCCCATGAGACACGATTAAGAAAAGTATAAGAAGTACTAAGGGCTAATAATTTAAAATTGCAGACGGAAAAATGCCAATTTTTAAAGAAAGAAGTAGTATATTTGGGCCATAAATGCTCAGAGTCGGGTGTTCTACCCGATCCTGCCAAAGTGGTGTAACGACCATCCTGCCGGGGTAACGCTCAGTCGTGTCCAGGGGTCGTACAAAAATTTATATTTCAACGCAGTTATCTAAGGATTTTCAATGGTTTTTAATTCTCAATATAATTCAGTAAATGTAATATATAATTCAATGTAATTCAATATATAATTCAAGTAATTTGCGTGTAATTGTTGGCTGCGTCTTGTTGGAGTCCTCTGAAGTGAGGTTTCACTGTAGTTCCACGAAACGGGGTTTCACTGTAGTTCCACGAGCAGGGTTTCACTGTAGTTCCATGAAGCAGGGTTTCACTGTAGTCCCACGAAGCGGGGTTTCACTGTAGTTCCATGAAACGGGGTTTCACTGTAGTTCCACGAGCAGGGTTTCACTGTAGTTCCACGGAGGGCTTCGCTGTTGGTCCTCTAGTCGATGTCCACTGTAGTTTGTTGTCGCGGTTTTACTGTCGAGGATGCTCTGAGAAAGATGCTCTGAAAGGATAATAATCGGACCTAGTTTCCTTGTGAGGCTTTGTCTCGTTACCAGAAACCAGGATCAAACAATTATCCTTCAGATTTGTCCTAAATTCTTTAATCGCTTGTGAGGCAAAGGTCTCGTTAGCTACGATTAGGAATTTTCTCTTGTGCTGTTCTCGTACTGACTGCCTTTTCCTTGTGCCGTCGCTTGCTTTTATATCCATTTCTGGACTGACCTTTGGACTATTAGTCACGCTTTTCGTGCGTGTCGACCTTTGGCCTCTGAGTCACGCTTTTCCTGCGTGTCGACCTTTGGACTGTGTACATGCATTATCCGCATGCGCTCTGCGTGCTGCTCTGCTGCGTCGCGCCGTTCGATTTCGATCGTTTAGTTGTGTTGTTGTTGCGCATGTCTGCTTTGTGTCTTCTTGCAGTTGTTGTTGTCTTTTGTGGACGTTGTGTTTCTTCCCGTTGTTGTTTGTGCAAAGTTGTGACGATTTTGTGGTCGTCACACTCCCTCCTTTCTTCCGAAACGTGACGTTGCCGTTGTCAAACTTGTGTGCTCGTGTGGGTCCCATTCATTATAACACGGCTTTATTTTGCCCGTGATCAGCTGTGTTATTGGTTTGAATGTTTCGCAGTTAATTTTTCCATTGTATTTTTATTTTTCCAGCTCGCGTTATCGAGATTATGGCCGTGATCGTTCCAAGCTTCCGCACACAGTTGCTTTGGGGCCCTTCTTCCAGCGTTTTCGCATCTCGACCCCGATCTGCTGTAGTTTTTCCTCCAAATTTTCATGTTGTGGCTTCCGAGTACTCCGTTCATCAGTTCCGACCATAACACATCTTTGTCGCAGATATCCTGGAACACCTCTACCAACTTTTGGCGTGTGGGCAATGTCGTCGCTGCTTCAAATATGAGGTGGTGTGGTTGGAACCGTTTCCCCGCCGAATGGTCGTGAGGAACCGCTCTAGAAATTTCAAGGTAAATAAACCGCAGTCGGCACCATTTTCTTGCTGTGCTGTGGGTACTTCCACGATCTTCATCGCCTTTACTTTTTCTACATTTTCCGGTCCGGTTCGTGCTGCTTCGTCTTGGAGGAACTGGTGGATTAGTTGTGCCACGTCGTGTTGCCGGGTTCCTCTTAGTGAGTCGCAGTGTAGAATCCGGGTGCTGTCCATGATCACGAGCGTCCAGTGGAATTTGTCAACAACTGGTATGATGACATAATCTCTCTCGAAGATTTTTGCCTTTCGCAACCATCCATTCAAAAAATCTCGTGGCCGTTCTCCATTTTTGATCGCCAGTAGCTGTGGAAGAAAAGACCGCTGAATAAATATACCTTTTCACGATCTTCAGGTGATATCAGCCCTTGGATTAACCACGCCCCGTAAACGTCGATGATGGTGTCATTCAACCATTTTCCTTCGGCCAATCTCTCCACATCCGTCCTGAAGATTGAATAACCTCGGCCTGTCTTTGGGTATGTTCCGATGACTCCGGCGAAATTTCCAGTTGGGTGTTGCATGTTTAAAAACATTTGCAATTGTGATCGCGTTGTATTTTACTCGCAAAATGATTTATTCGTCGGGATACTGCTCCTTTTATAATGTCCTAATTTAAGGATTTGTTGTTGTATGAAAAAGAAATAAATTTGATAATAACGCTATTTCCCTGAAAAGGAGAAATCATATTTGCATTTTTTTCCATTATTCTCGGCCGAGACTTTCTTTTGCATATTATATGGCCTTGAACTTTATTTGATCTCATGAGTGCTGCGACGCCGCCGTCGATCCTCCGTTGTTACTGCATATGCTATTTTATTAGGCATAGAGTGGGAAAGCATATTTCATAATTCTTGTCTGCTGCTTTTCTAACCAACTGTTGCACATTACTTTCCTCTGTTCCATATGTGTTTATGTGTGTGATTACTCCTATCTACTTGTGTGCCATTGGCTGATATTAATTTTCCCATTTTCTTCCTTTCTTGGGTCAATGACCTGATTCCTATTGGGTTTGTGGATTTTATTTTCAGTTATAATGTAGATTTGCCTATTTTGTATTATAACCGGGCTTTAGTTTTCATATGTTTTCTTTTCCTCTGTTTCTTTTAAATTTTGACAATTTGAAGCAGTTCATGCTCGAATTTACCAATTTTTTTTCCTCTGACGATTCCGTTTTGGATGGATTTTTTTTATCGTGCCGTCGCCGAGGGAGCCCTGTGTCGCCGTGGATATTTATTTCGACGGAAAAGGTACGTTATTGTTTTGTGTTGGCGGTTGCTCAGCGTTTTCATTTTGTTGCAGGTAGGATTCATCAGTATAAAATGGCTTAAGCTGAGAGATGTGAGCTGTCTTCAACGTTTTACCGTCTCTCAGTTTCACTATCACGGGAGATGAGAAGGATTCGACCATAAATGGTCCATCGAACTTTGGTGCCAGTTTTGCCGCGAAATCGTCAATGGCTTTCGACAGTGGGTGGGTTCGTAGGAGTACCAGTTGTCCTCGGTAAGGTTTCCACGGACGTCGCCGTAGGTTGTAGGCGCGAGCTTGTTCCTGGCTTGCCTTTGCTAGGTTCACTTCGACAATTTTGAAAATTTCTTGAAGTCGGTTGTGCCGTTGTGTGACTGTTAGTGCTTCTGCCCCTGTACCTGTTGTTTTTTCATCGAAAAGACTTTTGGGTAGTCGCGGCTCTCTGCCTTGCGTCAGCATGGCTGGGCTAAAGCCTGTGGTGTCCGCAACACTGGTGTTTATGGCCAACATGATTTCGGGTAGTGCCTCGTCCCAGTGTTTGTGTGATGATTGTGTATACTGTGCAATCATTGTTTTTATCGTGCGGTTTGCTCGTTCGGTGGGATTTTCTTGGGGCGTGTATGGGGCCGTATACTGGTGATGTATACCCATTTCTTCCAGAAAATTTTCTAAATTACGGCTTGTGAATTGTGTGCCATTGTCGGTTAGCAAGACCTTGGGTACCCCGTATCGTGCGATTATTCGCTCCCGAAGGGCTTTCCGGACTGCGTCGGCAGTGGCGCTTCGTAGTGGCACTAATTCTACCCATTTTGAAAATTTGTCGTAGAATACCAGTAGTGTTGTGTTCCCATGTATAGAGCGTGGTAATGGTCCCACGAAGTCTGCGCATAGGATGGCCCACGGTTCATCTGCGATTTTAGTGAGCATATATCCTGCTGGCTTCTGTTGGTTTACTTTAAAACGTTGACAGCTTTTGCATCGAAACACATGTTTCCGTATGTCTTTCATCATGCTCGGCCAAAAATATTTTTTTGCTGTTCGGAGGAATGTCTTCCGTATACCCAGGTGACCAGCTGTTGGGTGATCGTGATTTTCGTTTAACACTCGGTCGATGTCTTTCCTTCCTATACATAGTTTCCAAGCCACGCTGTCTTCATCGTCTGCGTTTGGCGGTAGGTGTCTATATAAATTTCCGTTTTCTATTATATATTCTGGAAATTTATGTGGCTCTTTTTTAATTTCCTCTGTTTTCCGTGTGACCCAGTCCTTGGGCAGAGGTGGTATTTCTTCTTCGTGTATGCGTCGTGTTGTCTCCAGTGGATCTCTTGATAGAGCGTCAGCAATGACGTTCTCTTCCCCTTCCTATAACGAACTTCGAAGTTATATTGTTGCAGCTCTAGTGCCCATCGTGCGATGCGTCCTGATGGGTTTTCGATAGAATTTAACCATTTTAATGAGAGGTGGTCAGTGATGACAATAAAATTGTATCCCTCGAGGTAGTGACGCATTTTTCGAATTCCCCAAACGATCGCAAGGCATTCTTTTTCGGTGGTTGAGTAGTTTGTTTCCGGTTTGTTAAGGTGGCGGCTTGCATAAGCTATTACTCTCTCGGTTCCATTTTCATCCTGTGTCAACACTGCACCAAGTCCGTAGTCGCTGGCATCTGTTTGTAAAATGAATTGTTTATTAAAGTCCGGGCATGCAAGGATGGGTGCTTCAGTAAGTTTCTTTTTTAAATTCTCGAAAGCTTGTTGGTGCTCTTCGGTCCATACCCAGTTTACTCCTTTTTTGAGTAGTGTTGTCAAGGGATGTATGGTGTCTGCGAATTCGGGTACGAATCGTCTGTACCATGAAGTGATTCCGATGCACTGCCGTAGTTCTTTTATGTTCGTTGGTGGCTTGAGACGTTCGATGGCTTCAATTTTTGACGGGTCTGTTTGAATCCCTTTGTCGCTTACCATATGACCAAGGTATTTGATTTCTGTTTTTAGAAATTCGCATTTTTCCGGATTTATTTTTAGGTTAGCCTCACGTAATCTTCTAAAAACCTCTAATAGATTTTTCATATGTTCTTCTAATGTCCGACCGAGCACGATGATGTCGTCGAGATATGCAAAAGCGAATGGCTCTAGTTCTGGTGTTATTACTGAGTCTAGCGCTCGTTGAAAAGTTGCTGGTGCTGAATGTAGACCGAATGGCATTACCTTCCATTGGAAAAGGCCCCGTCCGGGCACAGTGAACGCGGTATACTGTTTGCTTGCCTCGTCCATTGGAATTTGCCAGTAGCCATTTTTAAGGTCCAGACTGCTAAAAATTTTTGCATCCTTCAGACGGTCCAAAATGTGGCTTATTCGTGGTAATGGGTATGCGTCAGGGGTTGATTTAGCATTTAGTTGCCTGTAGTCGATGCAGAGTCTCCATTTACCATTTTTCTTGCGTACGAGGACCGTTGGTGCACTGTATGGGCTGTTCGATGGTTCTATGCATCCTTTTTCGAGAATATCATCGATTTCTTTGTTTATGATTTCTTGTTTTGCAGGGTTTTGCGGAAAGTATCTGGCTTTGATGGGAATGTCGTCTTTTACTCTTATGTAGTGTTTTGCGATGTTAGACAGGCCTTCAATGCTTTCGAAACGTTTTATTTCCGTTTGAATTATTTCTTCCGCTTCTGCTCGTGAGATTGGTTTGCTTTGTGACTCGGTTGTGTTTTCGGCGACTTCTCGTATTGAGAGTGCATTCCAGTCAGCGGTTTGAATCTTTGGAATTTTTATACTCTGACCTGCAATCTCCACCTGTGCGTCTAGCGCTCCCAGTGTGTCTATGCCGAGTATGACGTCGTCTACCACCTGCTCTAATATAGCTAATTCGATTTGTAGGCGGTTTTGTCCGAGTTGTAGCGTGGTTGTAGTTGCTTCAGTTACGAGTGTTTTGGTGCCGTCTGCTAGTTGTATGTTGGCGCGAATTTTGTGTCGTTGGCTGGAGTCCCGAATTTGTTCGGCCATAGCCCTACTTATGTAGTTTCTTGTGGCTCCGGTGTCGATGGTTGCTACTAAGGGTATTTCTCCCAGTTTAATATGAGCAACTATGGTATTATTTAAGAATTTTAAATTCGAGGCCTCCTGTAGGGGTTTGTCGCCGTGCCTCGTTATTGGCGGTCCCCTTGCTCGTTTCCCGATTTCCTGCAGCATTCAATTGTCCTTACTCCTCGTTTCCCGCAAATCCAACAAAATAGGATTTGTGGATTTTTACAGCCAAATTGGCGATGGCCTGGTTGGCCGCATCGGCGGCATGCATTGTAGACATCGATTTTGTCTTGGGTGCCTTGTGCTGGTTCTGGTGGTTTTTGTTCGGTAACTCGGCGACTTCGCTCTTCGGTTCGGATTTGTGGCTGTTTCTTTTGTTTCGCTCTGTCTTGTTTTTTGCTTTTTAACCTTTCGAAATCGTCTGCTAAATCGATGAGTCCTCTCAGTGTTGCAAAGTCTCGTCTCTTGGCATATCCCTGGAATTCGTGGGTGCTATTCTCATATATGCGATCCAGTTTCTTTATTTCCGTGTATTCGGTGTGTCGCATCAATTCCTGCATTGCTAATAGGTATTGTTTAAACGGCTCTTCTTCTTGTTGTTCTCTTCTGCGAATAGTGTCCTCTAATAGCTCGAAATATCGTGGTGGTAGGAAGAACTCTAGGAAATCTCGCTTGAAGTTGCTCCAGATGCGCCATGCTGCATTGTTGTTCCTGTACCAGGATAGGGCCATGTCTTTTAAAAGTTCTGGCATTGTTCTGGGCAGCATATTTTTCGGTAGGTCGTAGACTTCTGCCAATTCCTCCACTCTTTCTATGAAACTCAGAGCGTCCTGCTTGCCGTCGTACTTCAGTCCCCATTTGCGGACCTTGTCGATAATGTCCGTGTATGCTGGCATGGAAAATGCGGTTACTGACGGTGGCGATGTGATTGTTCGGAGAGTTTCTGCTTGTACGTATTTCGGAATGGCTCCCGTTGGATTATTTTGGTTTGCGTCTGCATCCAGTGGTAAAAGTGGTGAAGGTGCTCTTGCGTGTTTTACCTCCCATTCGTGTAATATTCGTGCGTATTCGTCATCTGATGCGTGCTCATTTGCGAATGCGGCCAGTCGTTTTCGTAGCTCGTCGACGGTGCCTTGGGTATCGATTTTTACAGTCTCGCAGTAATTTAAGAGGTCCTCTTTCCGAAGAGAGTATATCCATGTAGTTTTTACCATCTTGTGTGTCTTCTTGTCAAATTTTGCTCGGGCGCCACTTGTAACGACCTATCCTGCCGGGGTAACGCTCAGTCGTGTCCAGGGGTCGTACAAGAAATTTATATTTCAACGCAGTTATCTAAGGATTTTCAATGGTTTTTAATTCTCAATATAATTCAGTAAATGTAATATATAATTCAATGTAATTCAATATATAATTCAAGTAATTTGCGTGTAATTGTTGGCTGCGTCTTGTTGGAGTCCTCTGAAGTGAGGTTTCACTGTAGTTCCACGAAACGGGGTTTCACTGTAGTTCCACGAGCAGGGTTTCACTGTAGTTCCATGAAGCAGGGTTTCACTGTAGTCCCACGAAGCGGGGTTTCACTGTAGTTCCATGAAACGGGGTTTCACTGTAGTTCCACGAGCAGGGTTTCACTGTAGTTCCACGGAGGGCTTCGCTGTTGGTCCTCTAGTCGATGTCCACTGTAGTTTGTTGTCGCGGTTTTACTGTCGAGGATGCTCTGAGAAAGATGCTCTGAAAGGATAATAATCGGACCTAGTTTCCTTGTGAGGCTTTGTCTCGTTACCAGAAACCAGGATCAAACAATTATCCTTCAGATTTGTCCTAAATTCTTTAATCGCTTGTGAGGCAAAGGTCTCGTTAGCTACGATTAGGAATTTTCTCTTGTGCTGTTCTCGTACTGACTGCCTTTTCCTTGTGCCGTCGCTTGCTTTTATATCCATTTCTGGACTGACCTTTGGACTATTAGTCACGCTTTTCGTGCGTGTCGACCTTTGGCCTCTGAGTCACGCTTTTCCTGCGTGTCGACCTTTGGACTGTGTACATGCATTATCCGCATGCGCTCTGCGTGCTGCTCTGCTGCGTCGCGCCGTTCGATTTCGATCGTTTAGTTGTGTTGTTGTTGCGCATGTCTGCTTTGTGTCTTCTTGCAGTTGTTGTTGTCTTTTGTGGACGTTGTGTTTCTTCCCGTTGTTGTTTGTGCAAAGTTGTGACGATTTTGTGGTCGTCACAGTGGATTTCGTTAAAAACATAAAGCCACCGAATAATATTAAACATTACAGGCGTTATTGGCCTAATTAATTATTAAAGAAAATTTATCCCAAGGCCGCAGAGATTTCTTTCCACTAACTTAACTATTGAGAAAAGAACAAAAATTTGTATAGCGCGATAGATGCCAAGAGCAATGGACAGACGAAAAGCAGTAACAAGTCCTCCAATTTACAATATCCAGACTTCAATAAAACTTTCATTTTAACTACAGACGCCGTAACGAAGCTTTGGGGCTGTACTCTCTCGAGGGAGCAGGGACAAGACCTGCCAATATACTACGCTAGAAGCACTTAGCGCAACAGAAAGACGTTATTCCACCATAGAAAAAGAATTTTTGGCAATAGTATGGGCAGTAAAAAGTTTAGAACATATCTTTTGGGAAATCAATTTAAAATATACACAGATCACAAACCACTTAAGGAAATAGCAAATTTAAAGGACCAGGACACCAGGCTAGGCCGATTTCGTTTAAAACTATTAGAATATGACTTTGAAATTTTTTATAAACCGGGTAAAAATAATCTAAACGCAGACGCATTAAGTAGGCTTCCGGCCGAGGAAAAGAAAATTGCCGTTATTACCAGGTCAAAATCACGAGCAGGAAAGGACATAGTAGCAGAAGAACCAATAGAAATAGACAAAGCAGATAATAGCATTGAAGACAGCGAAGACACAGCGGAATTCATTACCGACCACAAGACATTCAAAGAGTATTAAAGATTTTTCATGACACTCCAATAGGAGGCCATAAGGGATTTTTGAAAACATATTTCCGAATCAGAAAACAGTTTAAGTGGGAAGGGATGCAAAGACAGATCAAGAATTACATAAATGCGTGTCAGCTTTGCCAAAAGAACAAAAGCTCCCGCATATGTTAGATAAAATGCCGATGGCTATTACAGATACCCCTCACAGACCATTTGACAAAGTATTCATGGACATAGTTGGTCCACTGCCTATTTCATCCAGGGAAAATAAGTACATCCTTACATTCTTAGACGATTTTTCAAAATACTTTATTTGCACACCCATTCCAGATGCGGAGGCATCAACAGTAGCAAGAGCCTTTTTCAATGAAATAATTTCTAAATTTAATATCCCTAAAGTATTAGTAACCGACAATGGCACTAACTTCACATCCATCCTATTTAAAGAAGTTTGCAAAATTCTTGGTATTAAAAAATCGCAAACTTCGCCATACCACCCGCAGGCCAATGGTGCCCTCGAAATAAGTCACCGGCCTCTTGCAGAATTCCTTCGAAATTTTGTGAATGCAGATGGAACAAATTGGGACGAATGGCTGCATCATGCTATGCACGTGCATAACAACACGGTACATTCATCCACAAAACAAACTCCTAGTAGAACACTTTTCGGTTTTGAATTCGAGATTCCAATGAAATTAAAACATAAACCAGGTCCCTTGTATAATCCCGATGATTACAGCAAAGTTTTAAGGTATCAAATTCAGAGAAGCTATGAAATTGTTAGACAAAATCAAAAAACCGCGAAAGAAAAGTCGAAAATATATTATGATAAAAATTCAAATGAAAGGGAATTATGATAGGGGATAAAGTATGGCTGAAAAATCAAAATAGGCAAAATAAATTTTCACCTATTTGGGAGGGACCGTTCGAAGTAGTTTCCGTTCCGTCTCCAGCAAACGTAAAATTACTGATAAAAGGAAAGGAAAAAACTTATCACAAAAATCTATTAAAATTAAACCAAAATAGAAAAGAAATTAACACTCCAAAAGAAGAATCAAAACATCAGATCAATAGTTCAATCCAAAAGTGTGACAGCTCAAGCAAAACGTCAGGCGATGAAAAGATTATTAAAGAATACCTCAGCCTTCCTAACCATGTAAATCAAGCTAATATTAAAAACTTTCAAAAAAAAAAGTCGAAAAACAGATATCTTGACATTCCTTGTTTGGATCACAGCAGGGTCAAATTATCCAACGTTCATAATCACGACTACACACACGTGAACTTCATAAAAAATTTTTACGATAAGAAGGCATATATTGCGACCACTCAAAAACACCTTAAATGATTTTTGGTCTATGGTCTGGGAGTAAAACTGCGTTAACATTGTCATGCTTACAAATGTCATAGAAAACGGACAAGAAAAATGTCACCAATAATGGGGCAAGAAAATAAATGACATAATTACAACAAAAAATTTCGCTGCTAAAACGTTGGACAGAATCGTTAACAAAAGTAGTGTGCAATCAAAAATAGAATTAAATAACATAAATGAGAAAGAATCAAGGGTCATATGGCATTGGCAACTTACATGCTGGCCAGATAAGAGCGCCCCAAACCCTTAAGCCTTACTTCATTTTTGGAAAAAATTTAAAAGTCAACAGAAAAGCTCTGAAAACGAAAACAATCATGAAAGAATCATATTGCACTGCAGTGCCGGCGTTGGCCGAACTGGCACAGTCATTGCACTAGACATAGCAATCGACTCTTAAGCGGCAGGGCAGAAATGCAAAATCCCAAACATTGTAAAGAAAATTCGCGCACAACGAGCGCATGCAGTTAACTGTTTTCAGCAGTACAAATTTTTGTACAATGCATTTCAAATCCATAAATGAAAAAAAAAAACCCTGAAAACCAAAGCATTAAGGTTCCGCAATATCAAATTCACTTTTGTCAAAAGGAATTTGCGTGCAGTCATGATTTTTATTTTTTGGCGTTCAGCGAGGCAACTTTCGGATCGGGTGCGCAGTTCCGAAAGATTTTTTCGAAAATGATAAGGCTTGCCATGGTCAGGGCCATCAATAAATGGACCCCTTGGTAGACAGGGCATTCTCGCGATGCGGGGAGCTAGTGCATTCCACATCAGAGTGAATGCGTTCATCCGGAAAGACAGGTTTTCATCTTATTTCTCGGCATGCCCCCGAAGCGACTGGATCCAGCCCGCATGGCGTGCGTCGAGAATAAGTCCCAGACGACTCCTGTAGTCCTCCCGGAGAGCCAATTCTAGGGCGCTGGCAAGAACGAGGCGAACACGTTCCCTCACCAGCCAATAGCCAGGGCCAAGGTAGGCCCGAAAATGAAAATCTAGGAGCGGGTTGTTCATTAAATGGTACTCCTGGCACCGCCGTCTCCAGGCACGGCACCGCCTACCCAGCCGACAAAAGGGATGGCACCGTTGCCACATGCGCCGTTTTCGCAGCAAGGGGGAAATTGCTGGGCACCCATAGTAGTCGTTGAGCACCGAAGCAACGGTCACCAAGCCGTCATACATCTGAAAAAAAATATAAAAGAAAAAAGAAGGTTGAAATTAGTACACAAGTCATGAAATAAATAAAACAAACAAATAAAGATACTTACCATTAGAGTGCCCAACAGGATAGAAATCACCTTTGCGAATACTCAAAGTGGCCAGAAGTTTAGCTTTTATAGAAAAATAATGACGACCCAGCAAATTGATTAAACAATGACCGGAAGTTCTACTAATCTTTCCTTTGTCATGTTTCAGATTTTCCCACTTTTAATATTCCTAGTCAGCACGGCTAGAGGAAATTTAATATACACTCCGATTACCGACCAAAGGGGCTTCATCGAAATTCATTTACGGGATACAAATATCGTTTCGGACTCATACACGATTTTACATATAATTCACCCGCAAGAAATTGCAGGCATGTTGGACTCCATCGAAGAGTATATACATAAGGTACCGATGTACAACAAATATTTGTTAACACACGAAATCAAAGACATTCGAATGAAACTTAAGTCTATAACACCGCTTGAACAGAAGCGTTCTAAAAGGGGTTTAATCAATGCATTGGGCACGGCAACTAAATGGTTATTTGGAATTATGGATGATCAGGATAGAGAAGAAATAGAAAATCCCCTGACAACCGTGGTAGAAAATAGCCATAATGCAATAGAGACTCAATGAACAAATAACAATTAACAGCCACTTTAATGACACCCTAGGCGCCTTAAAAAGGGCAATAGACCAAGAAAGACAAAATTTTAATAAATTGTACATTCAAAATCTTAACCTTACCAACCACCAAATGTTCATTGATCAAATGTTCAAACTTAAAAATTTAGAAAGAAAAATAAGCCTAATACAAGATAGTATTGCAGCCGCAAAACATGGATTAATAATTCCCAGCATTTTAACCCCAGAAGAAATAGAAAAATTTCAAATCGACCTTTTTAAATTAAAGTTTATACGAGTACGAATATTATCCCATGCGCACAGTTCAATTATTATTGTAATAAAGGTTCCCAAAACACTGGTAGGGGCAGAGGTTAGTTTAATCACAGCAGTGCCCAATAACGAATTTTTTGAAATAATGGCCGACGATGAAGTCATAACTTCCATCCATGGAATACTTTTCACATATCAAGAAACCGCAGTTTTAAAGGAGTTAACGCGAAGCCGACATTGCATTATCCAAAATAATTGCAATTTGATTTTTAATGATAAAACATTCATTCAATACGTCGATGAAGGGACATTAATACTAAAATATGCTAAAAACTTGCGGGTGCAGCAGACGTCTGACAAACAAAATTTATCGATAGTAAATAACGCCCTTATTACTTTTTCGAATTGCAGTGTAAAAATTGGGTATGAAGAGTTTTTTAACTCGAGGTCCGTAGTAGAAGACAAATACTTCTACCCCGAAAATACAATGGGAAACTTTAGTAACAAACCAATAATTTTCGAAGATATCGTAGCTAACAGTTTTAAAAATATATTGCACCCAACAATTCCATAACTACAAAACGAAAGTTTACAAAACAAAGCAGCACAAAATCCAAATCAAAAATTGAAAAATTAAGCAAAGGAATGTTGCACCCAACAATTCCATAACTACAAAACGAAAAATAGACCATACATAAGGGAATTACAGTTTCATAAAAAAATGTCATACGGCTTAAGCGGTACACTCTTCATAATCTTTATAGCGGCAGTAATATTGTATTTGTATTGTATTTTTTATTGCATAATATAACATAAAAACAATTTTAATTTCCATTTTAATGATAGCAATACTTTACGACACTAATTTTTAATTGTGTGCCGGACTAGCAATGGTAATGCTTATAATATAATATAATTAAACAAATTCATTAATCAATAGCTCACGATATTTTAAGGCTAGACTTAGGAAATTGTACAGTGCATTGATGTTACTATTATTTAATATGGAGTGAAGTTCCGAAATAGATAGTACTGATTGACCGAAGCATTGTATCCTAAAACCCTTATATGCCGGACAAATTCCGATGAAATGGTATGTATTTTCGCTAGCATCTAGGTTACACAACGAGCACAAACCTATCGTGTTGCTTTTGAAGGCACGTGCATTTATATTAAGGAGTCCAGTTCTTGCTCTAAATACGAGAGCTAGTGCCCTTGTTGAGGTTGAATCACTAAAGTATGTGGGCATGTCGAAATTAAGATTGCAATATTCATCGTGGAGTGTTGACGTGTGCGCTGCCGAGCGAAATTGCTCCCATTTATATTTGTTTATTAGCTCTAACCATTTTTTGATGTGATTTTTCAAGGAGGGCAAAGAGGAAGCGGCTATGTTAGGTGAACCGATATTTGAAAACAGAAGGTTCCACTCCTTAAACCAGGATAGATTTTTATTAATAATTTCCAAAGCGAGTGCTCGAGGGAGGCGATCAGGCGGCATTCTTATAACCTTAGTTATATAATTGAAGTGATTTTTAATTGCAACTGAGAATTGCGTTTGGCATCGTGACTCCAGGTAAAGGGCGTAATTTGGGGTATTTTTGGGCAGATTCAATACCTTTTTAATAAAAAATCGGAATAAGCATTCGACCTGATCATACTCCTTGTAGCCCCAAATCTGAGATGCATAGAGCATAATTGAACGTGTGGTAGCTGTAAAGATTTTCATCTTGTTAGATATGTTAATATGCGGATTGAGAATGTAGCTTATCCACGTGGAACATATTGCCGTTTTAGAAGCCTTTAATCTTTCGTTAAGGTGTTTATGGAAAGACAGGTTATAGGTTATAGTCACCCCTAGGTATTTAATAACTGTTAACAATTTGCACCTCCTGGTCTCCATAAAACCACTTCAGGTTAGCAGACATTCGAGCTCCTTTCCTAAAGGTCATAATTTTGGTTTTGGCCAAATTAACAGTTAGACCCCATTTTGAGCAATACCCATGGAGAGCATCTAGCATAGATTGCACATCCGACGGCGATTCACCTAACACTACTAGATCGTCTGCATACATTAAAGTTTTAATATGAGTACCAGCAATGCTTATGCCTCCTGGAAGTTCTTCGTCTAAGTCATTAATATAAATCGAGAATAGGAAAGGACTCAATGGGCAACCTTGCCTTACGCCCTGATTAATCGGGAAATTGTTGGATAAGCTGTTTCCTTCCCATACTTGGTAATGATTAAATTGATACAATAACGATATAGTGTTTAACATTTTACTTGATACGCCTATATTCGACAGTTGGAACAACAACGAGCTGTGTGGGATCGAATCAAAGGCGCATGTGAAGTCGACGAATAAGGCATAGATTTTTTTATTTAGTGCAAATTGTAAACTGACGATACTATTCAAGTTGAAAATGTTGTCTATGGTCGAATAGCCGCATCGAAAACCCGCTTGTGTTTCGCTAATAATTTTCCTGCTCTCCGTCCATGCAACAAGTCTACTAAGAAGTAAACTAGCGAAAATTTTGTATGTCGAATTTGACAGTATCAGGCCTCTATAATTTGAGGCGATGTTGGGGTCACCTTTTTTAAATAAGGGAACAATAATGCTGTTTCTAAAGGAGTTTGGAATAGTTCCCTGCAGGAAAATTTCGTTCATAGCGTTGGTTAGCTTCACGATAAAGCAGCGTGGGGAGTTCCTATAAAACTCCATGGGAATTCTGTCAAGACCGGGAGCTTTCTTATCCTTGAATCTACTTAACACCAGTAATACTTCACGAATTTCAAATGGTGAATCTAGATAGGAATCTACTAATAGTGGGGCAACCTAACTTATCGAAGGATTAGGGGTAGCAGGCGATAGGAGTGAAGCAAAGTGTTCAAAAAAGTCTTTATGTATATGTTACTTCCTTTTTTTGGTGTTTACGTTTGATAAGGTTACTAAGCTTCCACCAGTCTGACGGATTCTTTACGGTTTGCAACCGATTGATATTGCCATGGTAGTATTTCATCTTTTTCTTGCGACAAATACTTAGATATTTTGATCGGCATACTTTATACAATTCGTAATACATAGATAAGCTATTCCTTTTCCAATTTTTTAATGCCGTAAACATTCCTTTCCTAGCGCTATCACATCTAGTGTCGTACCAAGGGCTTTTATACGTTTTCCTTTTCCAAAAAGCAAATTTTTTTGCGGATAAATAAATTTTTTCGTTTAAATTATCTAGCCGAGCGTCAATGTTTGTATTGTCTAATGCAATTTCAACAATTACATGCTTCGATTAAGTTATCACTATAGGTACGACAAAAATTGCTGTTCCATTTCATTTTCGGAGGTAGTTTCAAGCATACATTATCTGAATGATCAACATCAACAATACTTAATGTCAAAGGCATGTGATCAGAGTACGGTTTTGTGGACACCTTGAATGCCGGTATATGTTCCAATAGGTTGTGTGAGCAAATACAGTAATCAATGACCGAACTTCCCATCCCACCACAGAAAGTGAACTCACCGTGCTGATCATCAGGTGTACGACCATTGAGCACTATGCAGCCACACTGTTCCATAAGGCCAAGCAGTTTTCTACCTTTCGCGTCAATAGTGTGGTCTTTAGACACACGCTTGGCGTAAAGGTAAGCCATACCGTGAACATAATTAATTTCCAGTGTTTGTTCAGCAGCAATCCTGGCATTCAGGTCTCCCATAAGTATCAAATTATTTGTGTCAAAACTAGACAAAAAACATTCCAATTCATCAAAATCTGCATTCCAATTAGAACAATTGAGATACTGCGGAATAATAAAAACGTGTATATTATTTATGTGTATTTTTAGGTATACGTTTTGAGTTGACGTTACAAAATAAGGGTTATGGGTATTGCGCATTTTCTTGTGGTACCCATAAAGGCAACCTCCACTTGCTCGGCCAGCAGTTCTATTTTTCTTCGCTTCAATCCAATAAAGTACATAATTATTAAAATAATGAGTAAATTTACATTAATTTTCTGCTAATACGTGTGTTTCAAAAAGGAAAAATATGTCAAAGGTATTGATATATGTGAAAAAATCAGAAAAATTAAGCTTACTTTTAAGATTAGCAATATTATAAGAAAGCATCCGACACACCTTTGAATGCTAGTTCATCTCAATGGCAGCAATTTGACGTTTCAGTCCCTCAGCCTTATTCATTCCGTTATGAGTGTGTTCGAGTTGACAGACAAGATCTAAATTGCAGCTTTTGAATATGGCATTAATCATGTTCGCATCATTTGTAGTAGTAGTCGTTATGGTGCCATTGTTCCACTTGAACCTCTTATCGTTAACATATAAAGCGAAGTCGCTTACTCGTATTTTCGCATCACAGCTGACAAGTTGCTTAGCTAGCAGACGCAAGTTATATTTTTAATTTTTTTCGTTCTGTGATAAGTCCCTGTTTATAAAGACCGAAGTTCCCTTGAGCCGCTTCCTAGCAGAGATCAAGTTTTCTACCTCTTGCACTGACTTAAGCTTGAAGATGTAGTTACCAGATGACAGTTTCAGCGTATCTTCGACGCTGACTTGCACTTGCATATATTTTTTACATATTCCTTGGAACTCCGACACCTCATCCTTACTAATTGAACTCTTCAAGCCGCTAATTACTACATTTGTACGTTTGATGCTTTTGTCTAACTGTTCAAGTCGGCTTTGAATCGATGCAACTTCATCTTTCAACTTGAGATTTTCATTTCGCAGTGTGTCAATGTCTTTCTTCAGTGTCATAATATCTTCTTTTTTAGCAACGTTTTGAAGTTTAAGGTCTAATGCACTACTCAACTTTTCGTCGAAGGTTATCCAAAAGGAGGCCTCTGTTGTTGGTGGCATTTTTGTAGGACGTGATCGCCCCGAGAAACTAATTAATGTCTCGCCCTCAACAGTGCTACGATTGGGTGTGTGAAAACCCTCGCCTTCCGGAGATGTTTGACTTAACAGGCGTTTATTGGATACGTCCATATGAATGCCGTGGCAGGCCCGTCTGTTTTGGCGTGATATAAAAAAGACAAAATAAAAACAAATATAACTCGTGCTGCTAAACTCTTTGTCAGTGAATATGCGATATCAGCTGTTCATCAACGGCGTTGCCAGCGGTGTTAGACGAAGAAATTGTGATGAGTATAAAGTGTTGGTTGATGTATTAGCTGCGGAGCCAACTACTCCTTTCGGCGTTGCCAACTATGTATGTGACGAAGATATTAGCGAATGGCAGGGAGCCCGAGACAAAGGAGCACCCCTTACAATGCACCATACACAGATGCTTCTGTGGCGGTATCAGCCGTCTTAAACTCCAGGTGCACTTACACCAACCGCAAACTGGCCGCAATATTCACAGCCTGAGACAAATCCGACTTAGCGTTATACAAGTGTCGTCTACAAGTTGTGTCAGCAATGTGCTGCCCGTTTGATTCCTTTGTTGGACGAAATTCCAAGCTTCCTAGCTTCTATTGTGCTCTTTTACAAGTGAGCTTTGATTATAATATATTAAAAACTTGCACTTGACTTATTTTTTTTAATTACAAAGAAACCGACGTAGACAAGACAAATGTGTTTTTATTGAAAACAGAGTTGCCAGTTCAGTAATATTGATTTGCATAATATTTAAAAGAAAATCCTTAAAGGTAGAACTTAAACAGAACATAGCACCCGGTGTACCGGAAAGAGCCAGTATTCAATCAGTCCATAAGCGCTATCAAGACGAGACGAACAACTCGCGAGTCTAAAGTCACGAATTTTTTGAACAACTCCTCTCACAAACAAATTTTCCTCATTGAATTGTTACGAGAGTCATATATATATAAATATAAAAAAAATTAAAAAAATATATATAAAAATATCATAATAAAATGCAATGGCATAAAGGTATCAGATATACAATGAGAAATTCGCAAAAGACTATCAGTTGGGACTCGGCGCATATTATTCTTTTAGTCTCGTTTTTTTTTCAGGGTAAGCAAGAAGACAGCGCAAATAAAGTTTTGGAGCTACGGTAATTATACCCAAACATAACGAAAAAACAGAAAATAAAATTTTATTTTGGAACCCTAAGACAAAATCAAGGTTAACTTCATACTAATATACTCCTTTGCACATTTCATCTAATGGAGGTTATGTACACATACATAGGGGGGAATAAATCAATCAGTATCACAAACGAGGACTATAATAGACTACTCAGTAACCAGTGGTTGAGCGATGTGCATATCAATGTTTTCATGAACTGGCTACTAGACTTGCACTTTTCAGTTCGCAAAAACGTACACCTTTTTCGTTCATTTGCCTACGCAAGCATTAAAGCAGCGGGAAAAACAACCAACACGTCATTAGCAATAATGAGAACAAAACTTTTACTCAAAGGCATTGATGTGTACACGATTAATATTTTCGTTTTTCCTTTTTGCGAAAACAACCATTGGATGCTGGTGGTAGTACACTCAGATCATGTTTATATCTTCGACTCCCTGGTAAACGGCTTACACAAAGGAGTTTTCGTCTGCCCAGAATATGATTTCCTCTGGTATTCGTTGTTTGTACTTCTCTGTGACGAACGTATGTACCATCTTTCGTACGTACTTTCCCGGATTGAGGTAGAGTAAATTGCTTATAAAACCTTACCCTTACTCCAATATTCTTAAGCTTTCAAAAGATAGCATAAGATTGTTTACGGGTTTTCTTACTGACCATTTTTGGCTTAAGTATCACATGCACAAACTTCGCCTTTCCGATAATTCGGAATGCGGATTATGTCTCGAAGACGAGGAAACAACAACTTTGCACATTCTTTGCGAATGTCCTGCCTTAGTACATCACAGAAGAAATGTATTCCATTCGGGATTTCTGTCATTAGGACAAATTAGGAATTCTTCTCCAGAGGTGATTCTGGACTTTGTTAGAAGGGCTATGAGGGGCTTTTCATAAAAATAGTGAATCTTGGCACAATAGGTCACCTGGGCCTCATTGCTAGCCTTTGGGCAGATTCACGCTCCATATTATTATTATTATGTACCATCAAAAATTTGAACAATCTGGTTACTTTGAAGCCTTGGTAATTGGGTTGCCGTGTTTGATGTTTGGGCTAGAAAAACGATGTTATCAGGTTTGTTTTAAAAGCTTCAATAACAGCAGCAAACATTTCTAATACTTGTTGATGACTTCAGATTCCAAATACGGTTGCTGTTACGTTGTTTGACATAGCGGTTCTAAGCTTGAACGAGAATACTGCGATTGCTTGAATGTTGGTATAAACCTTACATTTCAATGACAGTAGCTTTTGTTCCACCACTTTGACATTTTCCCATCGGAGTCCAGTGAGATGTTGTATTACGATATCTGAATCCGTTTCGTTCTTAAGTTTACTAAACAAAGAACTGTTGTCACCGAAAATGCTTTTGAAAAAGGGTTCGACCTCTGCACTCCTTAAAGTTGTGGAATTGGAGATGACTTTAAGCTTTGGCATTTCATCCTCAAAAAATACAGAGCCAATAAAATGTGTAGAGCAACAACGATTTCCCACAGGGATGTAAATTTTGGCTTTTTTGTAGACCTGGGCACGAGCTTCGAAAGCGACCACTTTCATTCTTTCTCCTTTTAATTGGCAGATAGTGCACCATTTGTGATTGATAGCAACTCGCTTTATGTTGAATTGCATGGAGTCTTCTTCATCGTAAATGAATGCGGGATCATTTCCTTCACTATCGTACTCCGAAGAATTTGAGACAAGTAAGCCCTTTTCCTGATATCCAGCATGTTGTGACGTTGATGGACCATTTTGTTGTCTAAGACGAATGCTATATAGCTGAGCTTCTGCTATCGTACTTCCGAGTTTTCTTCGGCCTTTGCTCTTCAATAGATCTTTATCACAGTTTTTGCAACGTTCAACCATTTTATTCAATTCAGAAAACTTAATTTGTAACTTAACACGTAAGCAATAATAATTGAATAATGAAGGTTTATTTCTGACTTCCTTTTATGTAGGAAACTGAGTTAAAAAGGTTCTTATATATGCAACGAAGTCCATACCTAATTGTATTTTAACAAATAATGTACATAATTTAAAATATAAGAAGTTACCCCAGTTTGCTTCAGCGTTTTTAACAAAAACAGGTAGTGACGTCAACCTTATTTTTTAAAGAGGCAATTTCTTTAGTTCATCGTTTTCTTTAGCTAGTACAATACATAACAACAGCAGGTCAGAACACTGGAATTTAGGGGTTGGTTTATATGGTATAGTTATATTTACCATTTAAATATGAGGTATTGTAGGATTGAAGTCGATCAAGTCGCACTCTTTTTTAAAACAAATCGCTTGACCAATTTCGCAAATTTTACTATATGGGTATGCAGAAACGTCTTACGCTTAGCGATTAGTATACTAATGTAAAAAATTTATCTGCAGGATTAGTTTCGTGCTCTTTTGAAAAAAAAAAAAAATTCAAACCGAAGAAAAGTTACTTGTAAGGCATTTACTAAATAAAAATTGTATGAGCGGGCGCATTAAGGAATATAAAATGAATGTCCCACATGCCGTATAAGTGATGCCTTTTCTATGATATTTTGGACATTTGTACCGCACACGTACGTCTACCGAAGCATATCAATACTGAGACCACCTATATTCACTTGAACTTTTTTGAATATCCCACTGTTGCGCCATCCGATTTGAATATTTTTTTCTTTCAAATGAAAGTAAACACTAGGGGATATTTTTTTTTTTTAATTAATAGAGCGGCGTGAAACTGAGAGTACACTGAAAAAAATAGTAAAAGTTTTCTTTTTAGTTTTGTGACAGATTTTTTTAGTTTAAAAAAGCTTTTTTAGTTCCTCCGTTTGATTATCTAACATTATCTGTTTAGTTCGTCGTTCTATCTCATTTGGGTGTTGAGATAATTAATTTTGAAGAAAAGCTTACCAAAAATGGATTTTCAAGGATATCTCAAGGGCTATTGAAAATAAAGATCTAGAAAATGGTCTCCACAGTGTTTTAAGACAGCATCTATCGAAAAATCAACAAAATTTAAAAATCCTTTTCAGGGTGCCGCATGCTTTTGCTCAACCGGCCAGACCCTTTAAAAATTATATTTAAAACAAAAAGAATGTCAACAGTTTCACCTTCCCTAAGAGTATTCTTCCATTTTTTAAATAAATGTTATTAAATAAAATTGAAAGAAGCACTTATAAAATATCAATTACCAGAGCACTTAGAATTACCTCGGAACAACATGCAGATACTTGCAAGTGCTGTGAGTTTCCCAACATTGTGATAGGTCAAACGGGCGATCATGCGATTATTTATGTTTATCGCGTTGTGAATTAAGCCAACGAGCTTATCAGCATTACGACCACGAATATTAAAATAGTTAAGAAACTCGAGAAGGCAATGGCTTACGCTCGCAGCGCTGTTTGCTGAGACTGAGTGAGCAGATGGTCGTTTTGGCCAAAAATGCAAGCACGCATTTTAACGGCGTTCAAAACAGCACGCACGAGAATTGTGCAATACAAATGGCCAAATTAGCACACCGAATGTGCTAAATCAGGTGTAAGTTTAAATAGCGATGTCGAAAGTGTAAAATATGTCGCAAGAACGATCTCGACATCACAGGCAGAGCACAGCCGATAGAAGCAGATAACCCACTATAAAAGATTGGTTCGAACTCCAATAGGCAGTTGGTATTTTTGTCTTCAATTTCGTCAACAAAGTAGGAAGAGTGGAGTCAATTGTGCCCTAGCGAGTAGTTCTCGAGTATAGGAAAAAGAACTAGTACGCGAGTAGAGACACGGACAGTAGTCCTAGTCTAACTAGTGGCATAATCAACAGTTCAATTTTGCCCACACATTAATCTAATATATTTGCTGTGTGTGAGTCAGATAGGTTCGTGGCGTAGTGAAATGGTATTCACTTAGGAATCTGAGGGCTCGAGTTTGATTCCTGTCGCAGGCGAAAAACTTTGGAAGAATGGCATGTTTCGAAAAACTCAAATAATAAGATTGAAAAACAAGTCTTCACCAATGCTGTCTCACAACTTTGCGCACAAATTCGCTCAACATTTTCTGCCAATTTGAAAACTTTTTTTTTTTATATATTTGCTTTTTATGCCTCTTAGGATTCCAATTTATACTAATAATTATTATAATAAAAAAAAATCGGCGTTCGCTTGGCCCTAGATTTGAACCTTGGTCCTTCGGATCGCGGGGTGCACGCGCTACGCTATGAACTACGACAACACGGGCCGGTCCCCCATCTACCAACGTAGTATAGCAAGTTAACTGAATTGGCCCTGTTGCCTCTACTTCTGCACTAGTTCAAACGCGACTGTCGATTTTCGAATGGCACCTTAGAGTAAAAGTTTACAGTTCAATGCATTGGCGGGGAAATTACGAGCGAGTAGTACTGTTGATTTGGGAAGTAGTCGAAGAATACTTCTGCACTAGTTCAACTTCCTACAGGGTAATAACGAAAGTTCCTGCGTTCACTTATTTCACCAGACAAGGAAGAGGCTCTTAACACCAGATACATATGATCGAAACATGTTTCTAGCAACATTTTTGACAAGCTAGATTTTTTTCAAATTTCAATTAAGAATTTAAAAATTTTTAAAGAATTGCTTGTTGTATGTTCCCCACATTCCCAGTAAAAAATTTAGGAGAAATGCTTAAATCGAGCAATGAAAGGGTTATGACTTTTTCATCCATTCGGAGTTTTAACGAGCCTCCCGAAATGGAGCAACGCAGGAGTAATGACATTTTTATCCATTTGCAGCAGTCCGAAATCGAGCAATGGAGAGTAATGACCTTTTCATCTATTCGGAGCAATCCTGAAATTGGCAATGAAGGAGTAGTGACTTCATTATCCATTCAGAGTTTTGACGAGCAATCCTGAATGGAACAATGCAGGACTAATGACTTTTTCATCCATTTGGAGAATATCACTATGGGCCAGCTGGACGCTGTTTTTGGCAAAAAGTCGAAATTTTTGTGTAGGAATTTGGAAAAAATTTGTATGCATATAGTAAGAAAATACTGTGACCATTATAAAAAGCACTTCAATTTTTTTCTATTGGTAACCCTTTTAATATGACAGCCTGTCAAAGTTCACAAAGCAAACAACGTTTGACTTGGCGTTCCAAAAATTGAAATTAAGTGAGATTGTCTATTCAAATATTTTAATCAATTTCTTCGAAACTAAATCTTTTTAAATATGGATAGTAGCATTCAGGGTATGTACAATAAAACCTCATCACTCTTTTGTGTAGGTTTTTTTAGTGTATGAAACAAGTTAAGCTAAACACTTGAAGCTTTTTTTAAATGAATTTTGGAATTTTCCTTATGTTCTGTGAGAACAAAATTTATGAAGCAGTCCTTAGCAGTCCATAAAACCTTTATAGAAATGAAGCTTCAGAACGTTGTCTTTTAAGTCCTAATCAAGATTTTTGCGAATATTTGCGAATTTTTGATAAAATTCAATTTTAAAGCATATTACAAAATGTTAGAAATCTTGAAAAAAAAATATGTTCTGCCTACAATATGGAAAATTTTTTATTTTCAGGGTATTAGGTATTATTTAGGTAATATTAATCCATTAGTGATCTTTTTGGAGCTACAAAATATTAATCCATTAGTAATTTTTCTGGAGCTACAAAATATTACTCTATTTGTGCTCTTTCTGGAGTAACAAAATATTACTCTATTTGAGCTCATTCAGGAGATTCAAAGGATTACTCACTATTTTGCTATTACTCTCTTTGTCCTCTATTCGGAGATCAAAAAGAGTATTCTTTTTGATCTCCATTGGGAGCATGAGGCTCGGAGATTTTAGGAGTAATGCATTGCTCCAAAAGGAGAAATCCAAGAATAATCTTTAAGTAAACCTTGTTTTTTTACTGGGTTGTTCTGTCTGCAAAAACTTTACTAGTTTTGTAAGACCTTCATTAAGGTCTTCTTTTGTTTGCATTTTTGCATAGAGAGGGAGTCAAACACTTTTAAATTCAACGTTCAGTTGCCCGTTGGTACTTGAACCCTCTCCGTTCGTCTGCCCATAAGTCCGCCTTCTTTTATTTTCTTTGGCAGGTAAGGTCAATAGAAGATTTAGTTAGCTTTTACCAGAACTTGAAACTCGCACATAACAAAATTGAAAAAATTGGTTACTAAGGACTGTCCCAGAAATAACTGTCCTTTTGTTTTTAGGGTATTTATAAAAAAGTGTTAACTCTATAGCAACATATTTGGTACTTAAATAAAGTATAAATATTGCAGATTAAAAAAAAATACTTACTCTTAAAATAAAAGAGCTACTGAAAAGATGTCGTCTCAACAAGAAGAAAAGCGGAAAGCAATTATTTACAAACACCTGGAAAATCCAAACACCACGTACGAAAAGATCGCTAAGGAAGTTGGCGTGTGCGAAAAAACTGTCGGTAGGACCATAAAACGATACAGACAGCTTACCCTTTATCAGCAACACCAAGATCCGGGAGAAAAAGTGGTCCAGCGAACGAAGCGGTGACCCAGAACGTTAAGTGGCTGTTTACTCAGAATCCAGGCAATTCGGTTCGTGATATGGCAGCAAAAGCGGGAACATCGAAGTCAAGTGTTCAACGGATAAAAAATTTTACAACCTAAGGAGCTATAAAGTACAAAAAGTACCTGATAGGTCAGAAGAAAAGGACGCCGAAGCAAAGAGGAGGGCTCGAAAACTGAATCGCGATTACCTGCCCAAATTTGATAGCGTGATCATGGACGATGAAACGTATTGCAAAGCGGATTTCAAGCAGTTACCTGGACACGGATATTATACTGCGGTTAGAAGGGGTGGAGTATCCTCTATATGTACTACCGAAAAACATACCAAATTCTCAAAGAAATACATGGTGTAGCAGGCCATTTGCAAATGTGGCCTTCGAAGTAAGGAATTTGTGACGGATCACACAATCAACACCGAAATTTACATCAGAGACTGTCTGGACCGGCATTTGCTGCCTTTTATACGTCAACACCAAGGTTCAGTACTATTTTGGCCTGACCTAGCATCATCTCACTACGCCCGGAGAATGATGGATTGGTACCAAGCCAATAATGTCACTGTGGTACCAAGAGTAGCAAATCCTCCGAATTGCCCCGAACTTCGGCCAATCGAAAAATATTGGGCTTTAATGAAAAGGAACCTTAAAAAGACCAAACAATCTGTGAAGAACATCGAAATATTTCGACATAAATGGCGTCGGGCATACACTAAGGTGAACGAAAGGTCGGTAAAAAACCTAATAGAGGACCCTAATAAAAAAGTGTATAATATTTTTTAAGTGTATTTTTTTCAGTGTAATTAAAATTTTTATTTATTTTGTAATGTTCACTTAATAATAACTGAAAGAATTTTTAAAAAAACATCATTGGTTTTTTTGCAATAAAAAAAAACAAAAGGACAGATATTTCTGGGACAGTCTTTACTTATTTTATTCGTTTTGCTTACAATATACAACTAGACGCTGTTCTAAATTTTCAAACGAAAATGATCTGCGCTTTTCAGTTAATAAAGAACTATATGCTGAGAATGATCGCTCAACATCGGCAGACGAGACGGGTGCATACTTAAACAAGCATAACTCAGATGGGTTAAGCATTTTTATGTAGTCTTCAGAAGGCCCACAGCCTTCATACAACATACTGAAGATATTCAACAAGTTCTTGTACCCTTTATTTTGATGATGGATCTTTTCGAGTATTAAATCATATGCATATGTCTTCATTGCTTTCAGAGACTTTCAAATGGATTCAATTTTTGGGATACTTTCGCTTATTTCCGATCTTTGGGTTTCCAATTTAATTGTTGCCTCAATTATTGGTGCAAAATTGCTTTTAATGAAAGCTAATTCAGATATAATATTTAAATCTTCGAAGAGTTCTTTTGCTCTATAGATAGCTTCAGCATCTTCGATATCAAATGCATTAACGACCCGTTTTAAAATATCTAAGTTATCGCAAAAGTCAATTGCTGCCTTCAGCCAAGGAGTGCATCTTTTGGGTACAGGAATATTCGGTGCCAACGTGCTTAATCGGGATGGTGTCTTACGAAAAACAGCTTTGTTAAAAGCTATTAGTTCGTTCACGCTCGTAAATTGAGATCAAATAAATTCTGCTAGTCGATGCATTCCATGAGCAAAACATGTAACGTGGAGCATTTTTGTGTAGAGTACTTTTATTGAATTCATAGCTGCGCACATGTCATAGCTGCATCTGTCAAAATCAGCAGAACTTTGTCGTACTGAATTTCTGCAAAAAAAAAAAAATTAAAAAAAATAAAAATTGGAAAAATTTTACAAACATATTAGGTGTAGTAAAAAGAAATCCATTATTTTTGCATTAAATTGAGGGCTTTATTTAAGATAGTTAGAATGACCCGATTTAGGTCAAATATGCGCCGTTTTGTTCGATAACTTGTTGCCATTTTAAAGGTAATTTCATTATGCCTCTCTCATAGAAGCCCTGGTTCCTATTAGCAAAAAATTGAGACAGTCGAATTTCAGAAGCCTCTCTTGAAGCGAATGTTTCACCAGCAAAATTGTTCGCCATGGACAGGAACAGATGGTAATCACTTGGTGCCAGGTCCGGACTATAAGGTGGATGCAGAAGAACCTCCCAACCAAACTCCCGGAGCTTCTGGCGAGTCACTATCGATGTGTGTGGCCTGGCGTTGTCCTGATGGAACACAATTCCTCTCCTATTGGCCAAAGATGGGCGATTGCTTCCTTCAGACTGTCCAATTGTTGACAGTAGAGTTCCGAGTTAAGAGTTTTGCCGTATGGGAGCAGCTCATAGTAGATAATTCCCTGCCAATCCCACCAAACACACAGCAAAACCTTCCTGGCCGTCAATCCTGGCTTGGCCTCCGTTTCCGCCGGTTCACCGTATTTCGACCACGACCGTTTTCGCTTGACGTTGTCGTAAGTGACCCACTTTTCATCACCAGTCACCAACCGCTTCAGAAATGGGTCGATTTTGTTGCGGTTTAGCAGCGATTCGCAGATGGAAATTCGGTCTATGAGGTTTTTTTGCGTTAACTCGTGTGGCACCCATACATCGAGCTTCTTTGTGTATCCAGCCTTATTCAAATGGTTCCAAACGGTTTTTTTGTGCAATCTTTAGCTCTTTTGCAATCGAAACAGTGCTAACATGACGGTCGGACTCGATAATTTCCATGATTTTATCGACATTTTCGACAATTGGCCTTCCAGTGCGTGGTGCATCCTTGACATCGAAGTTACCGGAACGGAATCGACGAAACCAAAATTACGCATGATTGGCTGTTACAGTATCAGGTCCATAAACGCTATTCAGCCGCTATTAAGCCGCCTGGCTTGCGTTTTCTCCCTTATCGAAGAAAAACTGTAAAATGTAGCGAATTTTCTCTTTGCTGATGTCCATCTTTGACAAGCTCTCAAACAAAACTGAATCAATCAATCAAAAAAGTGTCAAAAAAGCTTTTTTAGTAGGAACTGTCATCTTTCTAATGCCCCCTAGCGGAACACGATCGGACTTATACAACGCGAGATGCAGATAAATAACGCCATCTATTGGAAAAATAATGGATTTCTTTTTACTACACCTAATATTTTAAATTATTCCACAAAATTATACCTTTTGGCTGTCGTTCAAGGCTGTCGTTCAAAAACTGCGACATTGTGAAGGCGTTTGCGGAGACAACTGTTGCCATATTAAATAGATAGGCTTTGCCTCTTTCACTTTCCTCTCCCAACAAACCAAATTTAAAATTAACAACTTGTCGCTGCTCTGCATCCGTGGTTTCGTCAATAGATGCTGATAGATATTTGTCTTCAGCCTTTTTTCGTAATTGTTTAATATTTTCCCAATATAATTCAGGAACATATTTTGGCGTAATGTTGATTCCGATAGTATTCGCTCTACCGTCGAAACATATTTTTCCAAAAACCCTTTCACTTCTGGGTGGGGTATTTTATGCAATGGTATGTTTGCCTTTAACAACACATCACAAATTTCCTTTCCTAATGTGAGAAGAACCCCATCTTCCGCTGTTGAATCATTGTTGATAGCATCATTAGGTTGTTTCATCGCTGCCATGTGTTTCTTTGTAACAAAGTGCTACCTTACACTAAACAATTTTTTGCTGGATATAAGTGTGTTGCAGACAATGCACTACAGAAAACAGTGGATTGGAAAACATCCGAAAATAATTCATGAACCCGATACATGAAATCGATGTCCGGTTTTCGCCGTAGCCGCAATGGAGACGAGCCATTAATCAGAACTTTTTTAACGAAACTTTGCTCTCTCTCTGGTTCAACAGCTCGAACTCCAGCGACGGCTCGTCACTCTTTTTCGGCCGGCTTGGCGAACGCGCGCTGTACCGCTCCGTATCGTAAAATCAAAAGATTCTAATCGTTCACTCGTGCAAAAACAAAAAAAACCCAAAACCAAAAAAAAGAAAAACAAAGAATACAATTTTAGTAATTAAATAAAAAGTGAACTCAGTATAAGAACTAGCCAAGAAGGCAACTTTTAAGTTTGTATTTTCCCCTTTTTTTCTTTTCGTAAATCGCCAAGAAGGAAAATTTATTTTTTTATTATCAAATCAATAGAAAAAAAAAACCAATTTTCGCGTCATGCAATTCGACTCACAAAACCGCCGCAGAACCATCACATCGGCCGGACATCAATCCGAAATCAAACAGCACTCCGGTGAGCCACATAAGTACGTCCCTTTCTTGCTTTCCATCACCTCAACATTTATCGATCCTGCCAGGAGCCTGGAATCGGCTCCGGTGGACCAATCTTAGTAGTCAGTGAGAAAGTGCGCCACGTGCATCACGCCCTGACCTTCAGTCGCCCTGGTACAGTTTGAAGGGCACGGACTAACGGTCAAAGCGCGTGCAACAGATCACGCAATAAAAGCGTGGACGCTCCCCCCTGCATACACGTTTGTCTATCAGTGTAAACGGTGGTTTTTTGGCAAGGCACAATAGTGTGACTACAACAGCAACATAGAAGCCAGGCGACGTGCGGTCTAGTTGTCATTTTCTCGTCACCGGTAGTTGAGAACGAAGAGAGAGAGGCGGCCGGCGAGCGAATTGGTTTTTATCCCTCTTTTCGGCTCTCTGAAGGGCTTTACGTTAATTGTTTTTTTGCTCTTTCTGCGTGAGAGTTTCGTTGTGCGTTCGAACAAAGAACACCGCGCAATTGTCCATAGCGAGCGCCCGTGCATGCGAGCTGACACACCTACATATATATACATATACATATGTGCATCGTGAAAAGAACACTAGTTATTGCGTAGGTCAGCTTCGCCACAGTGTGTCGAAAGTTGCGATAGCGATCGAACATCGAACATATATCGACCAAGCGTGTATGTTCGAAATTAGAAACTGTTTGACGGTCGGTAACGTATCCGTGCATTCTACAGCACCTAGGTATATGCGTCGATATTGGTGCGCTGCTATCACTGCATACAGAAGTCGGTCACGCAGGGAGTTGTGAAATTTGTATGCGAGCTTTGCTTTTCGAACAAAGCAAATAAATCGAATTTGAAAACATATGATTTTATGCAAAACCTATGCGAATAAATAAAAGTATTGAAGTTTGGATCTTGTGGTGATTTTATTTATTATATTGAAACGATTTGGTTTTCTTTAATTGAATTTGGGGTTGCAGGAAAATTGTGGAGTGTTGCGAAGGTGAAGGTAAACAAATTTGAGGTACGCTACGGTCGGCATTGGTCGTATATACGCAATGCGGCTGCCATTTCTATAACTTATATTGTACTACTGAAGTGATCATTCCTTTTCTGCCGAGTTTTTTTTATCTCTTTTTCACAAAAGCATCCAGCTCAAGTCAAAGCCAGCGGTAATTTAAGTCTGCTCTCCGTTGAACGCTGAACTTAGTCGCGCTTGCATTGAATTCTTCGGACAGTTATCTCGTTAGAATCGGGTTTCGTGATCAACATCCGTAAACAATATGGATCCCTTACGGCATTTCAATTCCGCGGTTGCTGAACTCAAGAACATGTGTGATGCAGCTATGAACAGCGATCCGATAATTCAAAGCGAGCAATTGCTGGAGCTTAAAATCGAACAACTGGTGTACGATTGGAATGAAGTGCATCAAACGTATCGGGCAGCGGTCGAGAAAGGTACCTGGAGTCCGGGTGCGGCCGATTCTGCTGAAATAAGTTATCACGAGTGTCGCGATCTTCAGATGATAGCCACAGCCAAGCTTCAGGAGATGCATCATACGCTTCTTAATTTTCCGAATCCAACGGCTACACAAAAGGGTCAAGGATCTTCAACCACCCCGACGCCTCTTCAGGCTGACGGCCCGTCTACGACGAGCCATCCGGCGCAGGCTTCCGCGCCACCGAAGACTTCGAATTTTGTAATCGCCAACGGATCCTCTACTTCGCAAGCACATGCGCACGTATCGATTAGCCAGACGCAAGTACTTTTGCCGACCGCGCTCACACACATATTGCATCAAGGAGAGCGCTTTTTAGTGCGAGCGCTTCTCGAACAAGGGTCTCAAAGGACATTTATTACGGAACGGATGCAGCTCCAATTGAATCTTCCAACTACGCCCAAAGTGTGCAACGTATCCGGTACGGGCGGTCAGTGCACCCAAGTTGCAAAAAAAGAGTGTTCCATCATGCTCGCATCGCCTCGTTCTACGTTCGAGGATCAGATCGACGCCGTGGTGTTACCAAAGTTGACAAATTGGCTTCCAGCCAAACGGGTCTCCAACATGGATCCCCAAGAGCTTTCATCGCTTGAGCTCGCCGACCCCCAACTTCATGAATCCAGGCCGCATCGATATGGTCATCGGCTCCGATATTATGCCTAAATTACTACGACCTGGAGTCAAAATGAATGTCGGAGGGAGTCTCGTAGCACAAAATTCAGTGTTCGGGTGGTTTTTGAGTGGGCCCATCGCCAGCGAATCCACCGAAGCGTTTACGACGCAAGTCTCCTCCGGAGACAACCATGAGTCGCTCTCCGAGCTACTCAAATCGTTTTGGGAACAAGAAGAGGTTCCACATTCCCCTCCGCCTCTTTCAGAGGACGTTTATTTTGAAGAGCTTTATGCTCAAACCACCGTTAAGAATTCCGAAGTTAGATATGTCGTACGTCTACCATTTAAGGTCGAATTTTCCAAATCCGCCTTACGCTTAGGTGCATCGCGATTCGGAGCGCTGACGCAATACCAGAGCCTGGAGAGAAGACTTGCGAAGCAGCCTCTTATGCGCGACACTTATAATTCCGTGTTAGCAGAGTATCTAAAATATGATCACATGGAGCCATGCTCCAATTCTGAAATTATACACGACAATAATTTCCTTTCTTTTTATCTTCCCCATCATGCAGTGATGAAGCCAGAGAGTACCTCCACCAAAGTGCGCGTCGTTTTCAATGCGTCACAGAAAACCTCGTCATCCTTATCGTTGAACGATGTGCTTCATGTCGGACCGGTGCTCCAAGCGGATTTGGTCATCCTTTTGCTCAACTGGAGGCTCTATCGATTCGTGTTTTACGGCGACATCGAGAAGATGTATCGACAGATACTGGTGCATGAAGAGGATCGAGCATTTCAACGCACCCTATTTCGCGAGGAAGAGACTGGACTGGTCAAGGATTACGAATTGAAAACTGTGACGTTTGGAGTCAAATGTGCTCCATATTTGGCCAGTCGAACGCTTCATCAATTAGCAAATGACTCGGCGCACGACGCTCCTCAAGCAGCATTCATTTTGAAGAATGAAACGTACGTCGACGACGTCCTATCAGGCGGCCATACACTCGAAGCGGCATGTACAGCAAAAACGCAACTCATTAGCACGCTCGGCTCGGCGGGATTTCTGTTGAAGAAGATGACCGCGAATCATGCCGAACTATTAAAGGATGTCGCATCTTCACACCTGCTGGATGCCGAATTTTTGCAATTTAGATCTGCCAGCGACGCAAAAATGTTGGGGATCCGCAGGAATGCCATTGCTGATCGCTTTTGATACAAGTTGAGCGCTCATTCTGCCGCATCATCGACGACCAAGCGACAGATCTTGTCTGATATCGCAAAACTATCCGACCCAGCAGGATGTCTTACGCCGATCATCATCCGCGCCAAGGTTCTTATGCAACAGCTGTGGCTCGAAGGCACGGAATGGGATCAGCGGGTGTCGAATGAGGCTTTAGAACGCTGGAACGCTTTCGTCATTGATTTGGCATTCATCGAGCAGATTCAAATTCCGAGATAGGTGCACTACGATCCTACGGTCACAGTTCAGCTCCACGGATTCTGCGATGCATCAGAGCGAGCATATTGTGCAGCACTCTACCTCCGCATCGGGAGTCCCAACCAAGTTTATGCTAACTTGCTTACGGCGAAATCTAAGGTGGCTCCGTTGCAAACTGTCAGCCTACGGCGCCTCGAGCTCTGCGCCGCCGTTCTTCTGTCCAGACTAATTAAATTTATCAACGCTCAGCTTCATATTCACGAACATCAAGAGGTTTTATGGTCAGACGCCTCGATCGTCCTGGCATGGCTAAAACGTCCTCCGAATGCATGGAAAACTTACGTCGCCAATCGAATTTCCCAAATTCTGACCAACGTTGGCAACACTCCATGGCGCCATGTGCGATCGCGAGACAATCCAGCTGATTTGGGTACCCGAGGGATGCTAGCTCAGGATCTCGGTGAAAATTCGCTTTGGTGGCAAGGCCCGTCATGGCTCGTGAAATCGCCAGAGGAATGGCCTCAGTTTGAACCCCCATCATCTACAACCGTTGAAGAGCGGAAGGCGGCTGCATTCACCGTCACGACAGAATCGGAAGACTTTCTCGCTAGATTTTCATCATATGATCGAGCGTTGCGAGTCATCGGCTACGTAATGCGTTTCTATAGACAAGCGCGAAAAGAGATGGTACCAAGTCCCAACAAACTTATACTGTCACAAGATGAGCTGACGATGGTGAGAAATCGTTTAATTTTATTTTCACAAACATTTCATTATCCACTCGAGTATCATGATCTCAGTGAAGGAAAACCACTCGGAAAGAAGAGCGAGCTGTTATCGCTGAACCCTATGCTTGACGATGATGGGCTCCTGCGCGTCAATGGCCGACTTATTCACGCAGATCTTACGACATACGAGAGATATCCGATCATCATACCTGCCGCCTCCACGTTTTGCCGCTTGTATTTGGACTTCGCAAACAAAACGCTCCTGCATGGCGGCGCTCAACTCATGTTTCGCATGGTGCGACAGAATTTTTACATCGCGCGATTAATACGAAAAATAAAGAACTGCATCACTCGCTGTCATACGTGCACCATAAGCAACGAGTCAAGACTCAGATGATGGCCGCTCTGCCGGCTGAAACATCAACGTTGTCGCTACCGTTTACGCATACCGGCGTCGACTTTGCCGGACCGTTTGACATCAAAACCTCCACTCTTCGGACGGCACCATACCTCAAGGGCTACGTCAGCGTATTTGTGTGTTTCGCCACTAAGGCAGTTCACCTCGAATTATGCTCGGAGTTGTCCACTATGTCTTTCCGGGCCGCATTCAATCGGTTCGTAGGACGCCGGGGACTTCCTAAGAGAATTTTCTCCGACAACGGCCGGAATTTCATTGGCGCCAAAAATGCTTTAGATGCCGAACTCGCTAAATTCGTTTCGAGTGCTGCTGACGACCTTCAACGAAAGTATTCCCTGCAAGGGTTCGAATGGCATCTGATCCCGCCCCACGCACCTCATATGGGCGGATTATGGGAGGCGGCGGTCAAAAGCTTCAAGATCCACTTCGTCAAGGTAGCTGGTCCGCACAAATTCTCGTTTGAAGAATTCGCCACGATGTTGGCACGAATCGAAGGAGTCTTGAACTCGCGTCCGCTCACGCCAATGTCAGATGATCCTTCAGACCTATTAGCACTGACACCTGGGCACTTCCTTCGAGGAGCTCCACTTACCGCTTGGCCTGAAGAATCACACGCTGATTTGCTGCTCACTACGCGATGGGAGAAAGTAAAAATTCTACATCACCGCTTCGCTCAACTGTGGAAAATGGAATATCTCCTAAATCTACATAAGAGAGATAAATGGAAGATTTCGCTACCGAATTTAAAGGTTGGCGACTTCGTCGTCCTCCTGGATGCTCAGCTGCCACCATTTGATTGGAGAAAGGGAAGAATCGTTCAAGTGCACCCGGGAGATGATGGTCTTGTGCGCATTGTAGACGTCAAAACACAATTTGGAATCATCACAAGGCCGATTACAAAGCTCTGCCTCTTGCCAGTCGAATTACCAGAAACATTATGACCAGAGTGAATAAATGCTTGTTTTTGCATACGTCATACTATTTTTGCATATTTTAGTAGTGCGAGCTACTTTTTACTATTTTTGCATATTTTAGCAGTGCGAGCTATTTTCTTGCCAAAAACTATTTTTTGTGCATATTTCCCATATTTTTGGTTAATTGTACTATTTTAAATGCCTTTTCCTACCTAATTTCCGAAAAAATCGACAATGTTGCGTTTTTTCAGGTGATTTTATTTCTGCTTTATTGCTTTCCTTTGTCAATGACTCTTTTAAGGGCTGTGTCTTATGGTAGCGTATACGTCCGATCGCGTATTTACGTTTGAGTGTGTTTTAATATTTTGCCCCTTTACCTCTTCAGACGTTGAACGATCTTTTTCATTGTATAAAAATCTTTTAAGCAAGAAGCGCCAACATTTTTTGTTTGAAAATGTAAAAGACATATATCGTCGGCATAAGGGGACCTTCTGGTCTAGAATTTTTTGAAAATTGATTTATTTTATTTTATATATTTCGGAAGAATAGACTTTTAAGAATATGCTGGCAAAGTTTCGTGAAGATATTGACAATATTTTCTTTGCTACAGCCGTTTTAGTAGGTAGAGACAGCACGCAGCGCGCTTGATCAAAGCAACTTTGAACGCGTTTATCTCAAAACCACTTTTTTTGACCTGGTGTGAATGAAAACAAAAAAACCATCGAACCGATTTGTCTGGAATTTTTATATGTTATTCATAACATCAATGGCTATGGCCCGAACTAGAATCGAATTTTTATTTCAAGAACTTCATATTTTTTCATCAAAAAAATTGTCAAAAAAAGGGGAGTTTTTGAGGGTTGAAATAAAAAATTGCGCCATTTTGTCAATTTAAAAAAAAAATTTTTTATTCTAGTTCCTGCCATAGCCGCATTCATTCTGATTAATAGCATATTTTTGTTTTTTTTTCCGATTACCAGAACTGCCAAAATCTTTCACACCACGGAGGTACTTTTTCAAAGAGGGTCCACTTCAACGCCATTTTTAAAATACAAAAAAAAAAAAAAAAATTACAACAGTATTTTTTATTTTTTGTCAATAAAGAATATAATAAGCCTACATACTTAGAAAATCGTTTCTTATTTGGCTTAATACCAAAAAAAAATCATGAAAATACCCTAAATTTTCGTGCTCTAGACCAGAAGGTCCCCTTAAAGTGTAAACCTGCTAAGTCTACTTTTAACCGATTCCGACTTTTCGATGTTATTCGAAAGAAAAAAGGACACTGCATCGCCAGGGGGCCGTCCATATATTACGTCAGCATGATTTTGACCATTTTAGACCCCCTCCTCCCCCTTATCATCAATCGTCATCGTCCAGAACCCCCTCCCCCCCTTGTTTGACATCATCTTTGAGCTCTTTATTATTTCACAAGTAAATAGAAATTAATTTCTTCAAAATATAGTTTAAGGGGGCATTTACACATTTGACAATTTTGTCAAAATCTATGTCAAAACAATCTTCAAAAAGTATACACGTAAGAATTTTTGACATCAAAAACGTTTTTTGAGTCGAAAAATCATTTTAAAATTTGAAGTCAAATTTTTTTGATGTCAAACGTCAAAAGTGTAAATGGGCCCTAATAGTGTTTTCTTATAAGATAGAGATGATGACGTGATCATTGCGGATTGACCCCCCTCCTCCTCATCATCAAGCGTCATCATTCGCGTGACCCCCTCCACCCCCCTGTATGATGACGTAATATATGGACGACCCCCAGGCAAAAAAATTTTTTTCAATTTCAAATTCTAAATACGGAGATGAGTAAAACTGCTAAGTCCAACTGTGGTCAAAGTTCACAGCTAACACCAACAAGTGACTCCAAGTAGACTTTGTATGGTGCACAGAATCGAATTTAGAAGAGACTTCATATAGGAACAAAATAAACCATCAATATTTTGGGTCTCCTTCCCTACTTTGAAGTCTTGAAAAAAAAAGTGTTTTTTCTGTAAAGTTTTGAAATTGTTAGTTAGCAGGTTTACACTTTAAGCCGACGATATTTTAATAAGTCCACTGAATAAAAAATAAATTTTAACTGCATATTTTTTGGACTATTTTCCTTGTTTTTTCGAGCTTTTTATAGCGCTTATTTTTGGGTTTTTTCGGGCTTTTTTTACTCACTCTGATTATGACTAGTATTCCTCATCCCTCCGCAACACTTCCCCCTCCCTCTCTCTTTGTTTATCATTTCGCATCTACTCATCCGTGTCTCCTATTCATTTCAGAGTGCCATGGAAGGACGACAGGCATGTGTGGTGAGCGATAGGGCCCACGGACTGAGTCACTGTCGCCGCTTCCGCCGCTGGGCCGTTGAGAAGCGGTTGCTGACGATCCAGCAGCAAAAATGCTGTTTCCGCTGTCTATCCCCATTGCATCTGCGGAAGGACTTTAACACGGATGCAAAATATGTGACGAAGAGCATCACACTTTGATCCACCAAAGGTTTCGATCGCCGTCGCCTCCTGAACCCGGCCCGTGGCACCCCCGGAGGGCCCAAGATGCAGAAAAATCAGTGGTCCCAGGTCGTCGGCATCGATTGCGCCGGCGCCGGAATCATCCAAATCCACGGCACCGGTCAGAAGGCGGTAATGCACCCCGTCATTGGCACCAGTCGTCGATCAACGAGCGAAGCCCATCCCACCGTCGGGCTAACTCCCCGGGCAGGCATCGGCCCCGCCATCAGCATCGGACATCAACACCCGTTCGATCGCCGTCACCGCCACTGATTCGTCGTCCTTCGCCAACCAGACCTGCAGGCCGAAGCAGTCGCGCTCGGAGAAATGCTGCGAGTGTCCGTTTTGCCCCCTTGCCCATCCGCTTCAACCGTGCGTCCCTGTCTCCACCATCCGACTGGGAGCGGCAGGCCCCCACAGCTGCGGACCGGGTCCTCGTCCAGGAGGTGATGCAGGAAGTCCGGGAGTTCCTGCGCAGCCGGCGCAGGTAAGCAAGAAATATCTATTGCGTAGCGCAAGGCGGGCAGTATGTCCAGTTTTCGCCGTAGCCGCAATGGAGACGAGCCATTAATCAGAACTTTTTTAACGAAACTTTGCTCTCTCTCTGGTTCAACAGCTCGAACTCCAGCGACGGCTCGTCACTCTTTTTCGGCCGGCTTGGCGAACGCGCGCTGTACCGCTCTGTATCGTAAAATCAAAAAATTCTAATCGTACACTCGTGCAAAAACAAAAAACCCCAAAACCAAAAAAAAGAAAAACAAAGAATAAAATTTTAGTGATTAAATAAAAAGTGAACTCAGTATAAGAACTAGCCAAGAAGGCGACTCTTAAGTTTGTATTTTCCTCTTTTTTTCTTTTCGTAAATCGCCAAGAAGGCAAGTTAATTTTTTTTTATCAAATCAATAGAAAAAAAAAACGAATTTTCGCGTCGTGCAATTCGACTCACAAAACCGCCGCAGAACCATCACATCGGCCGGACATCAGTCCGAAATCAAGCAGCACTCCGGAGAACCACAGGTACGTCCCTTTCTTGATTTCCCTCACCTCAACAATCGGCATAAGTTTCTTTTTGTTTCAGCACTTTCAGAGTAAGGTTTTCAGCCTTCAAGCTTTCAAACCTCTCCATTTAAAATTTTAAAAATCAAATAAAAATGGCTTCTTTATTCATAAAACATGCATTGCATGTATATAAGCATTAAGGTGGATCGTTTTTTTCGACAAAAAAATGAAAATTGCCCTAGTAAAATAAGATTCTAAAATTTGTTTTGGAGAAAGATGCCCAGGGAACCGAATAAAACCCGAATTTTTTTCTTCCGCTTTTTAAAAATAAGGTTCATCTTAAATATGCCCAAAATCATTCCACAAATTATTACAGAAAAAACGAAATTTCTACCTAGTCAAAAATGTTTTCAAATTGAATTTTCTCTTTTTCGGTACTTAGCATAATTTTAGGCATGAGAAATAATAAAATTTTGCTTGAAAAATGATCCTAAATTAGCCATTTTAAGATAGTTGTAAAAGTAAACATAAAATTTTTTCACTAGCTCGATTTTTGAGGGACGTTGAAGTGAATGTTTCTCTGCTTGTTGAGATGTTTTCACCAACAATGATTACCAAAATATGTAGGTTAAAATTCACATTTTAACTATAGTTTCTTCGGTAATATTCTGCTAGGGAAATTGGAGGTTACAAAAGCATATTTGCTTGAAATATGCTAATAAAGCAATAGCATGCAGATACAAGCATTTTCTCGCTCTGCTAATTTTGTTGCGATTGCAGCGAAGTTTTGCACAGGAATAATACTAAATTTAGGTACATAATTAACGTGGTCGTCATTATTCTGTCATAATTATATTCCAACATGAAGGAAATATATATAATTTCTAATGAAGGTAGTCATAATTTTTAAGCCGCGATATCTCAAAAACTAGAGCCAATCTAGAAAAAAGAACAATTAAAAATTTTACTCAAATTTAACAAAGTGTAAAGCGAACAAAACGAAACCACGAAATGATAAAACGACATTCGCATATGTAAACAGCTAGTTTTCACTTAGTCGTCTTAAGATAAACGAATAGCACTTAAACGTGTAAGTAAACGCCCTTCAAGAAAAAGAATGTTTCTAAAACATTGTTTTAATAAAAAGTTTAATAACTTATTTAGTAACAAACCGTTTTTGAAGGAAGCTCTTATGTTTAACTTGCTAAACTTACTTTTAATAAAAATATCACACCTGGGAGACCATCTTAATTGATATGTTTGTTATATAAATATAGAGAACTAAGCATGCCAACACCACCCTACGTTGTAACTTACCTTCTATACTCACCATGTTAGCTTTAAGAAACCTAGTAATAAGACATGTGATTGACAATAAAGCAGTTGATCTACAGAACTCACAAGAGTTAGACACAAGCATGTAGGAGTGTATGTCTAACTCTCGACGTCGAAAAGCCTCTGATGCTAATAAGAAATTCACCATTAGCCAGGTATAGGAAATTCAACTCTTTCGAGAAATTCACCAAAAAGCTACCAACAAAAACCTTAAGCAGGAATAGGAAATTCAACTCCTTCGAGAAATTCACCAGAAAGCTACCAACAACAATACGGGTAGACACAAAGTGGCACTATGATGCCACTTGCAGGAAAACTATCAAAGAAACACTGCGTCGGCTCGGGTTTTTTATATAGCTTTAAAAGTTCTAATTGAAGCTTTGATAAATGTATTGCGATATGTTTTTGCTTAATGTGCACGAATGTTCTCATTTTGTAATAAATTGACATACAATTTTGACTACGGCTACAAATTTGATTGTACATAGAATTTGATATTTTTGCTGAAACAGTGCGATTAAAAAGTTATGTGGACAGGGTAGGACTAAAAAAACAATTTATATATCTCCTTGATATTGAGTTCCCTTGACTAGTTTAATGATTTTCAAGCTTTCCGTATCATTTTATGAGTTTGGTAGATATTTTATATCTAATGAACTCGAAAATCTCCGAAAATTACAAACAAAAGTGGCAGTGCATTTCACCAGAGCAGAGCTAAATATTTCGCTGCCATGGCATGTTTCTCTTCTCCGCGTGCATATGCCTATGTTGAAGCAACGTATCTCTAACACATTGCAGGGATTAGGAAGAAGAAGAGTTAGACCTACACTCCTACATGGACACAAGTGTGCCTTTACGTTACCTCGAGAGATAGCACAAATGGCGACGATTCGGTAAAAGCTTAATGTTAATACATAAATTAAAAAAGCGTGTTCATTAGAGTGGATAAAGTCTTAAGTACGTATTCCTATATCAGAATAGTATTCTGCGAACAATTTGGAACAATAATGCCCAAAAAAGCATAACAAAAGTGAATTTTGTTTCGCCGGATTTTCAAAAATAGGTTTTTATATCGTTTTAAGTAAATTATTGTCGTTATCCATTTAAATCTCTCAAAAGCTAGAAAAACTATCACCCCTATATGTCTTAAAAGTAAAACAACTGAAAACATGCAATATTTTATTGAAGAACCCTTCTAAAGTGCATTATTTCTGTTTATTTTGCAAGCAAAAATTTTTTCGTTGCATGTGCCTAAAAATATGCTAAGATTATCTTAGTAAGATATAAAACAAAATTAATTTTGAATGATTTTGACATAGTAGGTACGTTTCAAAAATTAAAAAAATTAATCAAATACATTTTATTTTTTGACAAAACAACTAATTTTCGATGCGTCGAAGCTTAAGACACTTTCTATCACTACGTTTATTAAAATCTTTAAATTTTAAATTTCCCATATTATTTGTGGCATATTTTAAGGCATATTTCAGGTCGACCTTCTTTCGAAAATCCGGCGAAACAAACTTCATTTTTGACCTATAGTTGATTGGGCATTCTTGCTTAGAAAAAATCCTAGAATCATGTGTTGCTATAGGATTTGGCACGTTTTTTTGTCGAACTCTTGTGTTCATACAAAAAGACAGCGTGAAATAAAATAAAACTTAAAGCAATTACAAGACCAAAAACCTACATAAAAACATCAAATGTGATTTTTACAATTAGAAACGTGTCTAACCTATACACAGATATATGTACATATATAGGCACATGTTGTATAATATACGACACAGAAACAGTAAATCGATCAAGTAAAAAAAAACAACGAAAATACGTCATGGCGAAAGAAGAAAAAAATGGTACAAATATGCTCATCCAGGCTAGCAACATGCCTGAATTTTGTCCACAAAAAGAATCATGGGTCCTATGAAAAGAAAAATTGGACATACGCTTCTGTCAAGTCAATTGAACTGAAGACAATATTAAAAAAGCAACTTTACAAAAATCCATTGGAGCAGTACCGTATGGAATATTATAGCATATGCAGCCCTAAATCGCCGGTTTCCTGCACTTAAAAGGAACTATGCGAGTTGTTAAACACACACTTCACTCCACCATCGATTAAAAGAGTTTTTAAAGAGCGAAAGAGATTTCACACCGCTACAAGAGGAGAAAGCAAGACAGTGTCGGAATGGTATGCACGAATCAAGCATTTGGCGCTTAACTGTAAATTCGGGCATCATTTAGATGCACTCATTCTTGACCGATTTGTCATTGGACTTCCAGAGAAAATCTTCGAACGACTATGTGAAGAGGACGAAAAGCTTTCACTGGAAGAAGCTTTGCGGAAGGCACTTATCATGGAAATTAAATGTTCAAATATAAACAACAACAACAGTTTGAATATCAACTTCATGAAGAAACATAAACCAACACAGAAAGACTGGCAATGTTAATAACAGCAACAATAACAGCAATTATAACAGCTGCAGTAACAGCAACAGAAACGGTAACAGCAACAACATTGGATCAAATGTTAAGAAGAGTGTGACATGCAATCGTTGAAGATGGAGGAACCATCAATACAAGGACTGCAGATTTAAAGACTACAAGTGTCACAACTGTGGCAAGTTTGGTCATCTTGCATCCATTTGCCGTGCACAACCAAAAGCTGTAAATTACGTATCACAATCTGATGTATCTGATGATGAAAATGACATTGATAAAAATTCTAACTTTTTTATTTACCGTATTAATGGTGAAGATTCAACTGATGCTTATACAGTTTCCGTACTTATGGATGGAGTTCCAAGGAACATTGCTTGTGATACTGGAGCACCAAGCAGTTTGATATCATCACTTTACTTGAAGAAATGGTTAAATAATGCGAGTCTTAAACCGTGTTACTCGACTTATGTAGATTATGGTGGCAATCAAATAGAGATAATTAGTTAATATTATTTCGATGTAGAATATTGTGAAAAAACAAAACCTATCAGATTCGTAATGACGAATACAAGCAACCCCCCATTATTAGGTAGAGACTTTCTTCGAGCATTTAATTTTGGATTACAGCAAGTAAATTTAGTGAATAATACTCAGGCGGTAAAACCAGAACAAATCAGCAATGAACATTTTGAAGTTTTCAATAATGAGATTGGTTGTTATAAACTTGCTAAAATATCATTACCGATTTGTGAAACTTCTAAACCAATATTTTTTAAACCACGATCCATTCCTTTAGCTTGGAAAGATCCAGATTTATAAAATTAATATTACCCTTTATAATATCGCCTTTAACCCATATACTAAATTGCTGTATTACTACTTCAACTTTCCCAGAAAGCTGGAAAATTGCCAAGATCATCCCAGTTGCAAAAAATAACACCCCTAACTCACTAAATGATTATCGACCAATCAGTATTTTATCTTGGTTTTCGAAAGTCCTAGAGAAGTGTTTATCGTATCAAATACTTAGTTATCTCGAAGCACACTGTTTGTTAAATGATAACCAGTCTGGTTTTCGTAAGCACCACAGCTGCACTACAGCCATGCTTAAAGTTCTCGAGGATATAAGAAAAGCATATGACCGTAGTGAAATCACTATTCTAGCGTTACTCGACTTCTCGAAAGCTTTCGACAAAGTCGATCATAAACTTCTAATTGACAAACTAATGTACTTGTATAACTTTGAAAACAGTGCATCAAGTTTAATTAAAAACTATCTATCGGATAGGTTTCAAAGAGTATGCATAAATGGAAAGGTTTCCTGTTTAAAGCCAGTCTTGTCTGGTGTTCCACAGGGATCTATACTTGGACCCATTTTGTTTGTCATGTTCATTAATGACATAATTGCTTGCTGCAAAAATGTGTCTGTTCATCTTTATGCGGATGATGCTCAAATCTACCTTTCAAGACCGATTGGTTTATCTGAAGATTTAGTCTGTAGAATAAATGAGGATCTGGAGGAGATTGTTAGATGGACTGAGAAAAATGGTATTTATTTAAATTCTGAAAAAACTAAAGCTCTAATATTATGCAATAGTAAATACAACCTTGATAATTTTCCTCAACTACTCGTAAATACACTTCACGTTAAGTATGACAGAGTTGCTAGTAGCTTGGGCTTTGAAATTAATTCTAGGTTGACGTGTGTGGACCATATCAATGGTTCAATCAGCAAATCATATTTCCTCTTGCAAAAATTGTGGAAATCCGCTGCTTTTATACCACAGGATACCAAAATGTTGTTGATAAGAACTCTTGTTATGCCCGTACTAACGTACGGAGTTATTTTATACCCGGCCATGGATGCAGCTTCTACAGATAAATTGCAATTGCTTCTCAACAATTCAGCGAGATATATCTTCAATAAAAGAAGATACGACCACATCTCTCAATTCACAACCCAAATTTTACATCGTAGCATTCAGTCGCATGTTAAAATCAAAAACCTTATGTTTCTACACAAGCTAATTCATGGTAAAGGACCCCAATATTTACGTCGAAATCTAGTTTTTGCCCATTCGTTACGGACATCCAATTTGACTGTTCCACATTACAATTACTTATCAACGTCCCGTATGTTTTTTGTCAGTGTCGTTAGACTTTGGAATTCACTACCTAATAGTACAAAATCCATCGTTAATCTTAGGCGCTTTGAGTTGGCATTATTTTCTATATATACTTAAAAACTTGAATTTACTTTATTTACTCTGCACTTTAGTATTTCTTGCTTTCATTATCTTAGCTTTAAGTAATTCGAGATTAATAATAATAATAAGCTTCGTCTTTTCCATTATTTCTTTGGTAGACTCGTACTAGAATAAGGAAAATGAAACAACATGTATCTGAATTTAAAATGTACTGTAAAAGACCTAGTCTTAATTAATGTACAAACGAAGAAAGAAAGAATAAATTGAAATTGAAATTGAAAAAGATTAAATAGAAAGAAGCTTGCGAGAACTCATTAAAAATGATATTTTAGAACCGGTAGATAACTCTGATTGGGGAATGCCTTTGGTTCCGATTTTAAAACCAAACGAAGAATTGCGCATATGCGGGAGATTTGAGAAGATTTTTGCTTCATTACAAGGCGGTGAAAGTTTCACAAAACTAGATTTATCGAAAGCATACAATCAATTTTTATTAGATAATGAGTCACAAATGCTTCGCACCTGGTCAACACACATAGGCACTCTAAAGATGAAAAGATTATGGTGTTAAACCAGCTGCAGCAATATTCCAAAAAACTATGGAATCCTTGCTTCGCGATATTCCTTGTACTGTTGTGTACCAGGATGTAATTACTGTTTCAGTAAAAAACACTTCTGAACATATTAACAATCTTAAACTTGTTTTGAACCGACTCTGTAACGCAGCTTTAAAACTAAACCCATCAAAATGTGCATTTATTCAGTCAAAAATTTCTATCTAGGGTTTGTAATAGATAAATATGGTCTTAGTAAAAGTCAAGAAAGAATAAAACCAGTAATAAATGCACCTATTCCAAAAGACATTTCAGAGCTACGGGCATTTATAGGAATGGTTAACCACTATTCAAAGTTTATCGATAAATTTGCATATAAAATATCTCCACTATACAATCTTCTTAAGAAGAAACTCGAATTCAATTGGTGTAGAGAATGTCAAAATTCTTATAAAAAGATAAAAAAAAAAAAGGACATAGTTTCAGAAAAAGTGATAGTTCACTTTAATCCAAAACCGCCCATAATACTTAACACAGATGCTTCCAATAATGCAGTTGCAGGCGCTCTTTCGCATAGACTTCCCAACAATGAAATCAAACCTATTGCATTTATTTCGAGATCTTTATTGAAGTCTGAAAAAAGTTATAGCACCCTAGAAAAAGAAGCCTTAGCAATAATATTTTCAGTTTAGAAATTGAAACAATACCTGATAGGAAATGAATTCATTCTAAGAATCGACCATAAACCCTTACTTACCATATTTGGGCCTAACAAAGGCTTACCAGTAATGGCGGCAGCCAGAAAACAGAGGTGGGCATTCCAATTATCTGGATATAACTATACAATCGAATATACTAAAGGTTGTTTGAATGACGTTGATAACCTTTCACGCATGCCTGAAACAGACATCAAAGGTTCCAATAATGAAAAAGCTTTTATTCATTTCATTCAAAGTGAAAACAACTTATGCCGAGACTTCAATGATATAGCACGCGAAACCAGACGAGACCCTATGTTATCGAAAGTTTCTGACGTTGTTTCAAAAGGTACGATAAATTAATGGGAGGATAGTGAATACATAGCATTCAGGAATAAAGCTTTTGAAATAACTGTAGACCAAGGATGTATTTTATGGGGATATCGAGTAGTTATACCTGAAAAGTTCAGGAATGTTGTATTACAACAATTACATGAAAATCATTTAGGAGTAGTCAAAACCAAAGGAATTGCTAGATCTTATGTCTGGTGGCCCCAACAAGACAGAGAATTGGAAGAACTTATAAAAGAATGTATTCCTTATCAAGAAATTCTGCCCAGCCCTGAAAAAAGTATTTTATTGCCGTGGACACACACTAGCGCCGTATAGCAAAGAATTCACATCGACTTTGCGGGTCCAATAGATGGATTTTTCATATTCCTGTTGATAGATTCACACTCAAAATGGTTGGAAGCCTTCAAAACTAAAGACACGACATCCAGATTCGTCATAGCCAAATTAAGAGAAATTATTTGTCGATTTGGCATAGTCAATACTATAGTCAGCGATAATGGTAGACGGTTCGTATCTGAATAATTCAAAAAATTTATTTATCCAAATCGCATCAGGAACGTAACAACTGCACCTGGACATCCTTCAATCAACGGACAGATAGAGAATTTTGTAAAAACAATTTTAAAAAATTGTTATATGCATCAAGTAAAAATTCGAACGAAACAAACCTTGATATTACGTGAAATAGATTCTTAATGGACTACAGAAATACAAAACATTGTTCAACAAATGAAACTCCTGCAAAATTCTTTTTAGGCAGAACAATTAGAACAAGATTTGACTTAATGAGTCCACCATCAACTAAAGATGAGATCATTCAGAGTCAAGAAAAAAGTATTTTAAACCACAGAGGAAAAAGGTCAGTTGAGTTTAATGAAGGAGAAGAAGTCTTGATTATAGAGATCTAAATAAAGCAAAATGGCAGCCTGCTACAATAAAAGAGAGGGTAGGTCCATTGTCCTATTACACAGTGACACAATTTTCAACTTTCTAAAAATCAGCTACATAAGAACCTGAGCGTTTCAAAGGTAAGCATAGTAGAAGTTCACTCCTAGCTGGATTTTGAATTATTAGTCAAACTTTTCGTTTTATGGCTACTCCCATTATTGTGGCGTTTTAAACAACATGCCTTCTTCGTAATGCTTATATCTCGAAAAATATTGGAGATATAACTTTTGTGTATTCTGAGAAGTTGAAGTCCTTCAAGTGATCTACAATACACTACTATACAAAAACTTTGTACCTTTTCATCTTCAGGCCTTAATTTTAAAAATGATCAAGAAATTTGAGGTTTTTGCGTGGTTTTCTGCTTTTTCAAAAAAATCATTGAAAAATCAACCATAAAATGTTTTACAATAATGTAAAAAAAAATTTTAACAAACAACTTCTCCAAATACATCATTGTGATCAGATGAACTTTGGATGCAGTTTTCGATACTCTAAGAGAAACATCACTTATTCAAATTGATGTTCGGTGTTCGGTCGGAACGGAATGTATTAATGAAATTGTTTATGTAGCATAAAATAAAATATTCAAGCTAATTTAGTTCCATTTTTGATTTTTTTTATTTCACTCTCGTTCTCACTATCTACATCAGTTGATGTTTCCGACGCGCTGCTTTCATTTTCGAAACCATAAATTTTCAATCAAGGGCGGTTGGCCCAAGGTTTACTGCTTCATTTGCCGCTGGGATACTCGACCGAAAGTCGACCACTATTCACATCAGTGGGAGAAAAGAGTCACAGATGTGAAAGATTTAGGCCTAGACATGTTAGTGGAGCCACTTATAAAAAACACTTACAGCTTTATTCTGCCTCCGTTGCATATCAAGTTAGGCATTACAAAACTGTTTGATGAGACTGGTGTTCGCCAAAACGAAGCTGTTTTTGAATCTTTAAAGGAAATTTTCCCAAGCTCAGTGAAAAAAAATTCAACCAGGTAAAACATTCTCAAAAATTTTTAAAGACCGAAAATTTATATTAATATCAGGTGAATTCTATACTTCAAATAGGAATTCTCAATGGTCCGGATATACGCACGCTTATGAAAAATGAGCACTTTTAAAACATTCTCAGCGAAAATGAGCTTTTGGCCTGGAATGCATTGAAAAGCGTTATTGCGAAGGTTCTGGGAAAAAATCGACACAAAAATTTTAAAGCCCTAGTCAAAAATATGCTTGAAGCGTTCAAAACTCTAGGCGTATCAATGACTTTGAAATTACATTTTTTCAATAACCATATCGACGAATTTTTAAAACAATTACCAACGGAATCCAATGAGCAGGGATAGCGATTCCACCAGGTAACGATGCCCATGGAAAAAAGGTTTAAAGGCAAAAAACATGATGCCATGTTAGGCGAAATATGTTGGTTGACACAAAAAATTTATGGTTTGGAAAATGAAAGCAGCGCGTCGGAAACATCAACTGATGTCGATAGTGAGAACGAGAGTGAAAGAACAAAAACAAAAAAAGGAACTAAATTAGCTTGAATGTTTTATTTTATGTTAGATAAACAACTTCATTTATGCTTTCCGTTCCGACCGAACACCGAACATCAATTTGAATAACTGATGTTTCTCTTAGAGTATCGAAAACTGCATCCAAAGTTCATCTGATCACAATGATGTATTTGGAGAAGTTGTTTGTTAAAAATTTTTTTACATTATTGTGTAACATTTTGTGGTTGATTTTTCAATGATTTTCAAGAAAAAAAGCAAAAAACCACGCAACAAATTCAAATTTCTTGATCATTTTTAAATTTGAGGCCTGAAGATGAAAAATTACAAAGTTTTTGTATTCTAGTGTATTGTGGATCACTTTAAGGACTTCAACTTCTCCGAAGACACAAAATTTATGTCTCCAATATTTTTCGAGATATAAGCATTACGAAGAAGGCATGTTGTTTAAAACGCCCCAAAAATATGAGTGGCCATAAAACGAAAAGTTTGAATAATTTAAAATCCAGCTAGGAGTGAACTTCTACTACGCTAACCTTTCAAACGCTCAGGTGCTTTTGTAGCTGATTTTTTGACTGTCGCACTGTGTTATTGCACCATATCACATAATAATCGCTCAATCAAGAGACATCTTGATCAAATCAAGTCAGCAACAATGAAAACCGATCTTGAAACGTTCAATGATGATACTCATGTAAATTCTTATAATGATGATACGGAATCTATAGTCAAAATGTTACAGTATCAGTTGAACCCTCACAATGTAATGATAATGACAATATCACAGTAGATGTAAGCGATAATATACCTGATACAAATATGACATCTAGAGTATTAAGACCACGTAAAAAAAGAATTGAATTGAAAAGCCAATAAATTCAAATTTATGGAAAAACAAAACAAAATAATGAAATAATGAAATTAAAAAAAAAAATAATAAAAATAAAAAATAAAAAAATTAATTGTAAATGGAATGAATATTATATTTTGAACAATTAATAAACTATGTAAAAATAAAATTATAGGAGGAGCGTGATATGTATGTTAGAGCAAATTATATGTTCACTCTGGTTGCCATTGACAACTTAGGCTGTGTCTCGTGTTTGAACTGTTCATTCTGTTTGAAATGAACAAGGTTGGCTAATCATTTTTGGAGTCTTATTGAATTTAAAACTTTTAAAAAGGCAGATCTGTGAGAGCTGATAGCTCACAGAATTGTCCAACAGAAAGAAGGACTTGTTTACAAAAAAAAGGAAAAAGGATTGATTAATTCCTTTTATTTCGAAAATCAAGAAGGACCGTGACCTCCTTCCTTTGATTTTCTACCATCAGAAGTGGGATCGTCCCTAACTCGTCCCTAACTACCACAAGCATGGACGAACACGATGCCGAAAAGCGTAATGGAGATAAATAACAAGAAGCTGCTCCCAATATTTCGAGTATTAACGAATTGACGATGAGTGACGACGTCTTAAAGGAGTTATAAAAGGGTTCCCGAGAAGTTCCACCAGTGCAACGGAGTTTTCTTGTTTCGATCCAGACCATTCGCGCATCGACATAAAAAAATGGTGTGCGATTGTAGATCTCAGGATACTGCGCGACGGCCTGGAAGATTTTGATATCCTTCCTCGCGTGCAAGCATCTTTGATGGGCAGATCAAAGAAATGGTACGAGAAATACGGCTACCAACATTATACTTGGTCGAGTCTAAAAGAGTCGGTGATGCACACGTTCTCCAATGGTGTGGATGTCGTCGTGGAGTTGACGAAGGTGGCGAATTCTGAAAGCAAGGATTTTAGTACTTATACTGATTTTGCAAGGGAGGAATGTTTCTCAAAGTGTGGTTGAACGGGAACGTGGGCAACAAAAAACATATTATATGCGAGAAAGCGTCAATATAACAGAAATATATTGCTTTTGTTGACTCTTTGATTTCTCAGACAAGCGCAAGATCGCCTCTGAGCTAGAAATCGGGGTAATAGCTTTTTAAATTTTTAAATATTGCCTCTGATCGAATAAGTTTTTGTGGCCTGTATTCCTAGACAAGCGTAAGATCGCCTCTGAGCTGGGAATTGGAACTGTGCTGATTTGTCACACAGTATTGTGGTCGGTTGAAGTGTTGGTCTCAAAAAGACCATTGAACATTTCTGAGTTGGAGTTTCGTGCTTTTTCACTGAGTCAAAGGCTAGTTTGAGATGACAGTTTGGTCGTAAATTGATTGTGCACTTTTTCATCGAGGGCGATGAAATTTGCAGGATAGCCGTGTTAGAGCACATAACATGTTCACTCTGTTTGCCATTGACAGCCTAGGCTGTGTCTCGTATTTGAACTGTTCATTCTGTTTGAAATGAACAAGGTTGGCTAATCATTTTTGGATTTTGTAAAATTAAAGTTTTCTTTTTGAATTGAAAACTTTTAAAAAGGCAGATCTGTGAGAGCTGAGCACGATAGCTCACAGAATTGTCCAACCCAAAGAAGGACTTGTTTAAAAAAAAAAAAAAAGGATTGATTAATTCCTATTGTTTCAAATATCAAGAAGGACCGTGAACTCTTTCCTTTGATTTTCTAGCATGTATGTTACATAAATATAGAGAACTAAGCATGCCTACACTACCCTACGTTATAACTTACCTTCCATGCTCACCATGTTAGCTTTAAGAAACCTAGTTATAAGATGTGATTGACAATAAAGCAGTTGATCTACAGAACCATATAGGACTATAGGTCAAACTCTTCTTCTTCCTAATCCCTGCAATGTGTTAGAGCTACGCTGCTTCAATATAGGCATAAAGCATGAGGAAAAGAGAAGCATGCAATGGCAGCGAAATATTTGGCTCTGCTGTGGTGAAATGCATTGCCACTTTTATTTTTACTTTTGGGCAATTTTCGAGTACATTACATATAAAATATCTACCAAACTCATAAAATGCCATGAAAAGCTTGAAAAACATAAAACTAATCAAGGATTTTCAATATTAAGGAGAAATAGAAATTTTTCTTTTAGTCCTACCTTGTGCACATAACGTTTTGATCACACTATTTCAGCAAAAATGCCAAATTCTATGTACAATCTAATTCGTAGCCGTAGTCAAAAATGTATGTCAATTTATTACAAAATGAAAACATTCGTGCACATTAAGCAAAAACATATCGTAATACATTTAATAAAGTTTCAATTATGAACTTTTCAAGCAACATAAAAAACCAAGCCGACGCCGTGTTTCTTTGATAATTTTATCGCGAGTGGCATCATAGTGCCACTTTGTGTCTACCCGAATTGTTGTTGGTAGCTTTCTGGTGAATTTCTCGAAAGAGTTGAATTTCCTATTCCTGCTTAAGGTTTTTGTTGGTAGCTTTTTGGTGAATTTCTCGAAAGAGTTGAATTTCCTATACCTGCCTAATGGTGCATTTCTTATTAGCGGCAGAGGCTTTTCGACGTCGACAGTTAGACCTATAGTGCTACATGTACAGAACTCACACGGGTAAGACACAAGTGTGCTTTTACGTCACCTCGAGAGATAGCACATTTATAAAGTAGTGCCTAAAATAACATAGTTGCCAAAGTTTAAAAAGTGAGAAGTAAATTATAACAATTTCAATCAGGCAAAGACAAATTTTTTAGAAAGTTTTCTTGAACTATATATACATCAACGGAAATGCCGACCTCTCTTTTTACATCCGGGAAGCAAATGAAAGTTAAGTGATGGTTGCCTAAGTAACAGTCCGAAAATACCTCAAAGGAAAATTTTATACAACGATTCTTGTTGTACTCGATACGGCCTACATGAGAATAACAATTACTTCCCAGGTTATTCTGCTTCATTCTATTTTGTCGCACTGTAAAACGTCTACATGTGTTTACAATGTAACACTGTGTGGCGGATTTAATAATTAAAAATTTGGGTAAGTATACATATATTTCAATAAAATTTAATGTTTGAAGACACACTGATGCCTCCCTTTTCGTGACTATAAAAAGCAAAGCAGCAGCTCTTTCGCAATCAGCTGCTCCGGCCCTTTCCCCAAAGAACATTGGCAACATTTGTTGCTAAAACAACTTCAAATTCGAAAAGTGAGTCCTTCACTTACTTCTACGTCGATAACGTGCATTTTCTTAAGTGAATTTGCCCTCCGGTTGAGCTCTGTGGCAACGTTACCAAAATAAGCCGTGACGCGCAAAAAAAAAATGATTATCCTCCAGAAAAATGCATTGATTGCGCAGCCAGTCTAGACGCCAATGAACTCGTGCAGCAGCTCTTGCGAGAGTCACCAGCACAAGCTTATGCATCATTACATGCCCGACCATCGGAAGTTGAGAGCCACGTGAGGTTTTTCGTTCAATCAGAACCTGGTGACCCGCTCAACCCCTTCGGCACGTGAACAGATAAAATTTGTAATTTTATTAAAGAAAAAGACTTTTAAAAAATTGGTTCTTTTGAGTAAAACTTAACGGTTTTAATATTTAAATATTTTTTCAGTTTTCAAACGAAAAAATAATTAAAAATTAGCAAGCGTTAAAATATTGTAATTTCACTTGTTTTCAAAAAGTAACGACTTTTTGTGTTTACAGAAAACATTTTTTTGCATCCTTGAAATCGATTAGAACAAATCAAAACTTCTCCTGGTTAAACAATGCACCATCATCCTTCGTTAACAGTCCAAAACAATAGAATTAGATAACAGATTAAAGTTCGGGCATCACAGTGGTAAGGGTACCTCCAATACTAGGCAGTGTTTTGAAAATCACAACAACTGGTCTGAAACTGGAAATGTTTCAGATATTTATATGAAGTTTTACAGTGTTTTACGCTTTTACATTTTTGTTCAAAAAATTTTGAAATCGGGAGTGGCAAAAGGGCGGCTTTAATAAAGAAATTGAATAAAAATCGGCATGTGGGGCCCCCGATTGCCTTCAAATACTACCAATTTAAATAAAAATAAGGGCGCAGCGGGATCAAGGAGCAAGAGCAATGGAACAGCGATTTTTGGTCGAAGCAGAATCAGATCAAAGAGCAACAAGATTTTTCTTTCGAATAAGGAATAGGCAATTAAAAGCGTAAATGTAAATATCCCTGCAAAAGAAATTTTCATGGTAAGAAAAAAAAAAAAAACACCAGCGTATGTGGCACACCCTCCTCAACAGCGATACTTTAATCAGAGAAAAATGCACACAAGTATATAATATCATATGCAATACCTAAAGTAATTCTTTTCATAAATCAAACTCTGATCTGTTTTGACCAAAACAATACATATCAGGATTTATTTTAATTAGGTTTTGTCAATCCCAAACCATGCGACTCTTAGAACACCTCTTCCAAAATGGATAACATATTCAATTTTAGCCCTTGAGCATTTTAGGGGCTCACACTAAGCTTGTGCTTAGCGCTAACAAGTCACCGCTTGAGTTATATGATTCAAATAATAAAATCAACAGTATATTAATAGAACTACAAAAAGACGAAATGGAGCATTCCACCAAAACTAATATAATTACTCAAAAATTTTCGAAAGGGCTACTTATGTCCTGTCAAGTATCTTAATACGAGTAGAATAGAATAATTTTTTCATCCAATTAAATATAAAAAACATCAGGAATAATATTTGTCCCGTACGTGGAATGCTCCAAATGTGTTTATTTAATTTAATCGTCAATTATATCTTCACATCTTTTCACTTTCATTTTATAAAAATGTACATTCGGGCCGAATGTTGTTAAAGTATCTGTTGGAGCGCGAGCGGAGAACGAACGAAGCGAAACGGGGGGAACTTTCATATGGGTATGTGATGGTTTTCCCATTTCCCGGGGAAATTAATTCCCCTCCAAAATTGATGTGATTATTTTCCCTCTACCAAGATTGAGGGGAAATTTTAATTACTTAATTCAGAAAATTCATTTCCTAGGCGTAATGTCGAGGTAATTGAAATTATCTATCTAACTTGGTAAGGGGAAATAAATCACAACAATTTGGGAGTGGAATTCATTTCCCCGGGAAAGGGAAAACAGTCACATATCCGATAAAAGTTGTTACTTCTATGCGAAAACTGAAGGGATGTTTTTTCAGTTAGAGAAAAAATTGTTCAAAATTGTTGGTTCTTCGATCCCAGAAATAGGAATTTATAATAACTTAAATGGTGACTGAGTAAAATCCGATAGAAATAAGAAATAAGTGGATATTTTTTAGAAAACTCACAATTTTTGGACGTTTTGCCAAAATTAGGACCCGTATTTTTTAAGTAGTTCTTGAGAAAGTTGTCTTTGGGCACGAGCAATTTGGTTTTGCGGTGTTAATTTGTGAATTTGTTGAAAAACTAGTTTAAATCTAATTTTTCTTGTCGAAAAACTATGTGCTCAACTCGGCGTAGCTCGGATTTTGAGGAGAGGATTTTAAATGATTATAAATTTAACATATTTATATTCCCAACCTCACGTTTTTCCATGCGAAGACTTTATATGTTCTCAAATCGGTTCACTTGAGCACTCTAATGCATATGGGCATTTCCACAGAAAGGTCTACCGGAAATGAAAATGCCCCAGTTCCTTAAAACAATTTTTGGGTATGAAGTATCATAGTAACACATCTCAATTCCACTATTTAAGAAGATTGGTGGTTATAGTCAGCCCTAATTTTTGTAAAACATAGGGAAAGGCTTATTTTGTTGTATGTGTATTTTTCAAATTACCTTTAAAAGTGCTTTATCTATGAAATTTGGGCGATTTTAGTAACCTGATCAATGGAAGTTATCGTCCTTAATAATTCCACTCAGAAGAATCAACCAAAACAACAACAACAAAAAATCTTTAACGAATAATTTGATAATTATCTTCTAATTACGCAAGCTCAATTAAATTAAAATTGTTTTTGATAAAATTTATTATTGGCCGTTCTATTTATAATACCAGAATTGATGAATTGAAATGATAAAAGGTTAAAATAAAAGCCTATTTTCATGACAAAAACCCTTTTGAAAAAAAATGTCACGTCACGTATGTCACGTAACGTATCATAATATACCTCAATAAAAAAAAAGTAAAAGGAATTTTCTGGAATAAAAGTTTTGACACGAAAACTGCAATATTTCTCGTCATTGTTCATGAAGTTTCCCTAAAGACCTCATATTATTTAGGAAGATTTTTGCAGTGCAGTAGATGAAGAAAAAACCGACTCCCGTGTTTTGTCACGTGCGCCTCAGCATTTAATAGAAAATATCTCTGGACCGCACTTTCGCTGGCCACCACATTTTAAACCAATTATTCTACAGCTTAGGAACTGTCAGATAAGGGAGACAAGGAGTTGAAAAAATTGATACTTCATCGAAATTTTTTGCATGAAATGCGTACGACTGTCACGTGCGCAACCATGGAAATACCCATATGTTACATAAAAAACAATTGTGGTTAAAAACTTAAGGCATTTGGAAAAATATTGCCATAGTTCTCAACTTGAAAATGTTGACATACATAAAATTTAGAACGAATATCATTTATCAGTAGCTTTTTGGTTAGGTGTACTCTTTCAAGTGCAATAATTTTACAAGTCAGCGGAAAAAATTGAAATTGTAAGAGATTCCCATAAACATCCTGAAACCATTATATGTTTTGCAATGTACACGGCTGAACATTACAATATACCAAATCTTCGTAGCATAATTCGGAAGAAAGCTTTTTACACCTTTGTTGCTTTAAACTATCGTACCGTTCATCCCTAGACCAAGAAAATGTCCCTTCAATTGGTGTAAATTGAAAAGAGACATCTTAAAATTTCCCAATTGCATAACAAATTAAAGCGTTTTTATTAATGAACATTTCGAACTGTTCGATTTGTTGTTTCGTTTAAAGAAAACCCAACAGTGTAATTACCTTCACGCAATGTGCAGCTGTAAGAACATAATCCTTAGTAAGGAGAGACCCCCCGCAGTGAAATTTTCCATCGTATACTATACGTGCCATCCATGGATACTGGTTTACTCCAGTTGTACTTCCTCCTACAATTCTTATTTCCTCATTTGACAGTCCGCAATCTGAAATTAAAAATGAAAAGAATTTTGAGTATTTGAAAATTTTTAACTTCATAACACGTACCACATTCACATGTCTTTAGGTTTTGATTGTCAGTGTACTCGAAGTTTTCTTCTGGGTCATAGCCAAAAGCATTCGAAATCCCTGAGCCAATGCGGAAAAGAGCATCAAACAGAAAGCGCTGAGAACGAAACGGCTTTGTATTTGTTTTTTCCGTAGTGTATTCCGTAACATTTGCGAATACAACATTTAATATCAATGAAAGTTTTATAAGGTTACAAACGATAGGCATCTTAACACTTTTACCATCATGTTTTTTTTTGTTAAGTTTATTAAAGCTGCCTAACTCAATTTTTTCTTTACCCAAGTGAATAGTTTATCAAAAATTTATATTCATGTAGAAAATAAATTCTATGGTTGAAGTCTTAAGTTATGGATAGTACGAATTCATTGAAAATCGTGAGCTTAAAGAAAACTTTTGTAAAGAAACCATATCAAATTAGGGGGTGCAACAGAGCAATGTAACAATGATTCTTCTATAACACAATGCAACACATTATGTACGAATCACTTTGTTTGGCGTTCCTGAAAGTACTTACTAAACCAAAAAAAAAACTACGTTTTTGGTTTTGCCAAATTGGCTACCGTTCGCAAGATATGGCGGTTAAAAGTTTTTGTCCTCAAGGGGATTTTGTGCATTTTTTCCTTAAATAGCCATAGAACAAATTTTAAATTTTTTAAGGTAATTGTATCCTTACATAAGCTAACTAAAATATAAAATTAAGACAAATACAAATTTGTTGAAAACTAATGGTGTAAAATGCCGCTCAAAGTCGAAAACATGTGAAATTTGAGAAAAAATTTGCTTTTTTCTTGACTTCGAACAAAAATTACTCAACAAGAAGCCGTTATCTTCTTAATACTGTAATTTTAAGTTGTAGCCCAATCAATTATGTGTACATATCTGAAATTTCAGGATGGAAGCACATACTATTTTCATGATATAAATTTTTTTCTAAAACAACTCAATGTCGAGATTTTTAATTATAAAGGGGCATTCCACCGTCACGTACAGACAAATTCCACTTTTTTGGTTTTTAAAAGCACCTAGTTTAAGATGTATTAATAAGATATTATTTTAAATAATTTTATTTTATAGCTTGAAGCTTAGATAGCTGATGACCACAAAGAAACAGTAAAAAAATATTAGATTGCCAAGAAAATAATACGAAGTGCTGTCACGTAATGGACAGGTCTAGTCCACCACAGTTAGAAAAAATATTTTATTGTCTTGTCACGTACAGACAAAGTACGTCACGTGTCGGACAGAGTTCAATTATACAGTGCATTTGGTAGTTTTTCAATAGGTAACTACCGTTTGTACTTCAGTTTAACTGTTATATCGGCACTCCAAAATTTTTAGAAGCCAATTCCGTTTTCGATTTCGTAATTCAGCAATTCTCATTGACTCGTTGGCTTTAAAGTCTGGATCTTCGGCCTGTTTCTTTTCACGAAGTTTTCTCATACGCATAGCACTAACTGATTGCGTGTGATCAGCTATTATTAAAACTTGATAACATTCATGGAATAAAAATCATTTAAAAATATTCACCAACATACTTCAAAGTATCTTTTCTAAAAATAAAAGGTGATATCAAGCCGAAAGGCATCTTGAAAAACAGTTCATTTTACTTCAATTTGTACGTTTTTATTACAGCTTTAGAAACTACTTGTAAAGACAAGAAATATATTTGGAAAACCAAGTCATTCTGAAATGAAGGTACTTTGTACAAATTATTTGTCACGTGTCTGACACGTTTAATTCATCAAGTAAATAATACGATTTTTATAGAATAGTCGCGCTTTTAACGTTTTTTATTACAACTTTAGAAACTACTTATAAAGACAAGAAAAATATTTGGAAAACCAAGACGTTTTGAAAGGCAAATGCTTTGTACAAATTATGCGTCACGGGTTGGGCAGTAAAACTTACCAATTGGTTACGGCTGTATCTCACCAACGAAACGTATTTTTAAAAAAATGTTTTTTCTAAACCGTAGTTTTTTCTTGCACTTTAGCTTTTAAAAAGAAGTCAGGTCTTAGTTATAGCATAAAAACGACAATGGCAATACAAAAACAACACTCAAAAAGTAAAAGTTTTCTCGTTTTTTTACTATTACAACTAACGGCTCTAAAATCAAAACAGTTGACTTAAGTTTCATGTTTCATTCTAAAGCTTTTTGACAAAAAGTTGTCAGCTGCCCTTAAACGTTCATTGCAGTCGTTAAAGCTAATATCTTTAAACTGGGTTGCATTTCCACTTTTTCGTGGAATGCTCCTAAACAACACAATTTTAAAACGAAAAATTCATTTCTTTTTCGTTCCGAAAACAAATCACGATAGATTTAGTTGAAATATTGGGTCAGCGAAAAATAAAGTTCGGATTGAAATGTGCGTAGTTCTATAGCTCCCAAATTGACTACCACACCCAACATTTAAGGTATTTTGTACTGCTTTTTAAGAGAAAATGGTGCATTTATTAAACCTTAGTGCAAGACATGTTTTCTCATCAACTTTTCGTGTGGCGTTCCGGAAATATGTTTTTAGTTTTGCCTAAAGTCTAAAATATTCTAGGCCGCAATGTGTGAAGTAGCGACACTGTGCGCTGTATGTAAGCCCACATTACTCATACGCAGTGTCATACGCTTAGAAAGAAAGAAATCGATCTTAAAAGCTTTTATTTATCTTCAATTGTATGTATGTTCGGGTGGAATCTTGCCACTCTATTTTGAAGCAGATAACCGATTGAGCGGAAATTTTGTGTACACGTTTAGTTTGGATGACAATTCACGATAAGCTTTGTGACGAGATTTTAAATCCAAGACTATCCAAGGACTATCCAAGATGGCAGAATAGTTATTTCTAACGAATTTCTACAATATGGGTATCAAATGAAAGGGCTTGTTGAGAGTAACTCGAAAAGTTATGCGACGTCATTCTAAATCAAAATAGTGGTGTTGCGTTACAATGAAAATGTGTGCAAAGTTCTGGTGAATGGTGCCATTGGACATATTATAGAAATTATATGGCCCTGCTTCGGAATATTATTAGAACGAAGTTCTTTATGAAACGATAGCGACAGGGAACGTAGTCTAGAAAATGTTGGATTCCGTTTGTTAATGTCAGGGACAATTAAACGCTGACGTACCTGTTCTTGACGAAGAAAATGTGAGGGAACTCCGGTTGGTTTTAATTTTTATTTGCCGGAGGTTGCGCGACGCGATTAGAAGTTTTTTTTGTTGACTTTTTCTTTGATTTTTGTTATTTCACTAAAAACTACTTTTGGTCTGGTTTTGTTTTTTGGTTCACCTAATTTTGGATTTTTGTTTGTTTTTGTTACATAGGTCAACTCACGAATTTCATTTATTTTAACCATTGAATGCGGCATGGCGAGGAGCGCCGTAGCGGTTGCGATCAAAGACTCCACTAACTCACTCTCTCTCCTTCGCAGCGGGAGAGGGATTTCTGAGGAGCTAGCGGTGTAGAAAAATAAAGGTACTTGTTTGGGCGAATCTTTCGCCATGAATTAAAGGCTCGGCTGCGCAGCGGCCACGTCTAAAAACGGACATTCTGCCCGCCTTGCGCTACGCAATTAATATTTCCTGCTTATATTTTCCGGTTCAGCAGGCAGTCGCGTACTTCCTGCAGCATCTCATAGACTAGGGACCTTTCGGCTGCCGTGGGCTTATGCAGGTTCCCGCCGCTTTGAGGAGGCATGGGCGACCTTGAGCAGTGAATGGCCAAGGGGGCAAAATGCAGGGGAGCAGAAGGTGTTGCGAAAATTTTAGAAGCGACGGTGAGTGGTGACGCTCCGATGATGATGCGCGGAGCGTATCAGAAAGTGAAGGTGACGTCAGTAGCACCTCCGCTAAACCCATGACAGCGGAAAGCCCTCCTCCTGTATAAAATGGCTTGGGAATATGATTCATTACTTCTTGCCCCAAAATGAACTCGAGCAGCTCGTTGAGCTGCTCTTGATTGACAGATTCCAGGATGCGATTGGTCATTTGGTGATGAATTTCTTCGCCGCAGAGATCCACCATAGAAGCGGGTGGATAATTGAGAAATTCCTCTTACTCCTGGAATGATTTGAGCAACTCGTGAAGGAACTGATGATTGCCTCCGGAGGAGGCGTGCGTCATAAGCGCTTTGCTCGTTTTGCTGGCAATGAGCCCACTCAAAAGCCATCCAAATACACAATTTGGTGCAAGAAAGGTGCCTTCGATATTTATTTTCGCTCCAGAACAGCGACGTAGACAGAAAATAGGACCGATGATCGCGTCGATTTGGCCAGGATTGACAAAATGCGCATTGGCGAGCTCAAGCGATGAAATCTCTTGGGAGTCCATGTTGGAGACTCGTCTGGCTGGAAGCCGATTTTTCGTGGACAAAACCACCTGGGTTTTGCTGTCGGAGACGTATGCCTGTGCCGGTGACGCATGGTGCTTCGATAACATACATTCGATGGACAAAAATAGAAGGAAGTGTCGTAGGGAAGTGAAATTTGGCACAAGTCCCTAATATGGCTTAATTAAAAAATGTCGAAGTGTCATCAAAATTAAACCCTCTCACCACCCACCGCCAATACCACCCAAAGTTATTTTCGGTTATAAAAATGGATCTATTGCTACAAAATTCGTACAACTTGGGGAAAAAGCATATATATATGCGATCTTATAAAAAAATAATATTTCATTCATATTGTCCCTGCCACCACCCACCGCCCATACCACCCATAGTTATTTTTGGCTATAAAAATTAATCAATTGCTACAAAATTCATAAAATTTTGGGAAAGCGCATATATATTTGCGATCTTATCAATAAATAATATTTCATTGATATGGACCCCTCATTCCTCCATTAATTTTGTAAGATTTGTATTATTGTTTTCACGTTCGCGTCTTAAGTCTTTTTGCGGACAGTTCGGTTAAAATAAACGAGATAGATAAAGCAAAGACTTAAGAATTAATTTTGTTCAAATATTATAATCGGGCAGATTTTTATATAATTGGAACGAAAAACAACGCAGGTAAGCCTTATAAATGCATGCACATTTCATAAATATTCAAAAGCATGCTTTTTGGCTGCATTTAACAATGTTTATTTATGCTATGTTCTCACTAGGCCGGGTTAGGGTTATCGGCGTAACCCAGGGTTTTGTTGTGAGTCACGAAGTCACACGGCGTAACGCTACCAGCACTATTATCAACGTCACGCTATCAGCGCTAAGACAAAAGCAGTGCAATAAATAATGCAGCATAAACAAATGCAACGGCACCGTTTGAGCTCGAAACCTAACACCTCGAACAACAACAGCACGAGCGAGCATGAAATCGAACGCCTCAACAAAGCAACAACGGTCTGCGTTCGATACAAAAGAAAGAGACACTGTTACCGGAGACGGCAACAACAACAACACGGGCACATAATGTTAACCGAGAATCGATCGTTCAAGGCCATCGATCGAAAGGGAAAGCAGGCAGACGAAAGGCGAAAGAACACGAACCGCCGAGTCAGCATGTTTACAACACACAAACAAGGGATGTTTGCGGCATGCGTTTGCTTGTTCGTATTACATTTCGTTCTGTACGTCTTTTGTGTGTGCACTTGGCTTGCATTAAACCGTACATCTGTCGAATGGGTTTGGAGTGATCGGCATGTTTAGCTGATTGTAAATATATGGCACGACGAAAATAGAAGACAACGGCACTTATGCAATCGCCGAAAAAAGCCGAAATGCAGAACAGACGGTGACCAAGGGACGCTTGCGGGGAGGTTAGCTGAGGAAGAAATCTATGACGCTAGCAACTATCGATATTGCGAACGGAGTAATATTGGACTATAAAAGCGAAGTTCGATTGACAAAAGGGACTTATCGTCGATTAGCACTCCGAGTATTAAGAAGATCTCAACTTTGGCGCACCTACTTACGAGCCAGGACGACAAAGTGTGGATCTCAGTGTTAGCTAGGGAATTAGGGCAGTACAGTAAGATAGAGTAGAAACATTAATAAATAAACATTATTATAACGAGAAAAGGAGTGTTTTATTTGGAATAAATACTGAATCCTTGTTGGCGCTTACAGAGGTCCTTTCTCCCCAGCACACACAACATTTATGGCGCAGCCGGTATTCGACTAAGGATAGTCGGGAGGATACTACAATCCTGAAGTATAAAATTAATAAAGTTAAAAAGTGAAAACAAAATTTTGGCAAGTGAGGGTCGAAATCGATATCGATTGCGGAAACTGAAGTCCTTTATTTAAATAAACCATTGACCAGGAACGACGTTTCATTCATTGGTGCCTGGGAGGAACGACTGTTTCCAAAAGGCGTTTTTACGTAAAAGCCTAAAGTGTTCAATATCATACCGATATTTCTGTCGAGTCAAATTGCACTATAAACGCAATTTGGGAGCGATAGGGTGCCCAAAACAAAATTAACTTATAACATAATTTTTAATAGTTAACAAACAACGAATATAAAACTTCAGAGGAATAGCTAACAGAATAAGATGGTAAGTCCACAAACAAAACTTTTATAACATACGCCTCACAGGCTTCACATCAATTTAAAATTTTAATCTTGAATTTTTGAAATTTGGAAATTTTGAGTTAAATTCAATTGTTATGCGTCTTTTATAAGCGGAATTTTCCATTGGACAGAGTAATTTATGGATAGAGAGTGGGAGGAACTAAAACAAAATCTTAAAGATTCTGAAATACATGCGACTACGTTACAGACCGAAGCTTGGGAATTAGTAAGGGAAATAAACCCAAATAGAGAATATTTGACCCTACTAGAAAACCAAGTCGCTTTATCCCGTTATAATCGATTGGAAGAAGCAGTTTTTCTGATAGAAAAAGCGAAAAATTCAGTAGCCGTATCAAACGAAGTCGCCAAGGAGAAAATACAACAATTGGAAGAGACAGTTGGCCATTTAAAAAAGAACTGCAAAGATTTGAGGGATCGAATCGATAAAGAGACCTTGCTGATAGAAGAATCAGAAGAGCAAAACGAATCTCTAAGAGAAGCTCTGCAGACAGCAGTGGGAAAGGACGTATCGGAGTCCATAGAAAAGGACAAAGCTAATCTCAAAGAAAAGGAGAAAGAAATTCAATTTGAAAGAAATTGGAAACCTAAGGAGAGAATTAAGTACAGTTTGCAGGACATCTCCATTTCCCACCAGGCGCATGCCGAACAATTCCGGAACAGCATCAGAACCGGTACAAACACCAAGAATTGAGGTAACAATGGCAAGTCCACAGAATGTTGCAGAAATTGTTAAAAATGTCCAACGATTCGTACCATCCTTTTCCGGAGCAAGAGGACCTGAGTTTAAGGCGGATGTAATAAAATTTGTCGAAGGCATAGAATTGCTCAATTGTATCATTGCCCCGGAGGACATACAGAAAGCCATTACATGTATAAGGCAGCGACTGTCGGGGGCCGCGTTCAACACAATTGGCACCAGAAAATTCGAGACTCTAAATGAACTCCGCGACTTTGTGCAACGAACATACGCAACAGTAAGAACGTTGGAAGATATTAGAGCGGATATTATAAACGGATGAGTCCGCGTCGCTGTTCGGAGGTCGAATGGAAACTAACCTAAAAGAGGCGGAAGAAATGATCACAAAAAAATGGACTACGGAAGAATCAAGAGCGGCGCTATGGGAATACCAAGATTTGGCAAAAAGGCATTTCATTACGGGATTAAAGGATCATTCCTAAAACAATCACTGATAAACATGACAGACCCCAGTTTGCGGGATCTCATAAATGCGGCAGAAAATTCCGAAAACATTTTGAAATCTGACAAATTAAACATAAATACTATTTATTCGGCACTATCAACAGAACTGATATGCTCATTCTGTCAACAGCAAGGACACACACGAGATGTATGTGTAAAGAGAAGGAATACACCCTATTGCAAGCTGTGTGGAGCGTATGGACACGAAGAAAATCCTAGCTGCATGAAAAACAAACAGCCAATAATGGAGGCCAGTAAGGCATCTAGGCCAACTTGCACACACTGCGGCAAAATAGGACATATAGTTGATGATTGTTGGAGCAAGTTAAGCAGCCTATTCTGCGATAAATGTCACATTAAAGGTCATCGCACCAATAAATTTTGCGGAAACGGGGCTACACAACAAAACCCACAACAAAGGCCAGCACAAAATAACCTTCGAGGGTCGAATAACAACAACCAAGTACAGTGTTTTCTTTGCAAAGGATTCGGGCATATAGCCAGAAACTGCCCTCAACAAGAGCAGCAGAACGCAGAAAACTCCCAGCTGCCCAGTCTTGGCCAATAGACTGGGATGCCAAAACAAAAGCAAAAGAGCGGCCAAAACCTGATCCGGGTCAAAATCAAGAACAAGGAGCAGGTCATCATAACAATAAGGAAACCACGATTTCGGAATATAATAAAAAGACGCCGAAAGAGGTTCCCTTGGACAGCCTAGGAAATGGAACTTTAACCACTAAGAGATGGGGAAAGTCCAAAAGAGAAATACCACGGAATGAGATAAGAAACGAAATAAGAGAGCGAAACATACCAACGAATAACGTCAAAAACGAAGTAAGCGGAAAGATGGAAATACACTTTGATGGTGAAACCGACGAAAAGAAAATTATAAAAGAAAATAAAAAGAAGAGAGTGTCTTTTAGAAACACTGTTACAGTATTCACCTACCCCGTATGCGAGATAGAAGCGGCCAGTATAAAGAATATGTTTGAAATAGGGCAAGAAAACAAAAAACGCATAAAAGGTTTGTATACCAATGTTCTCCAAAGCGCGAAAAAACTGTTAACGTTTGCACATAACGACCCACAAAGAGATGAAGGCGTTGAATTATCCTGTGAACAGGCTATCAACGACAGTATCAGAACGGTGGACTCACAATGCAACAGAAACACGCCACGATTTTCAAATTGCACTGCAATAACGGAGACTCAAGAGGATGATGCCTACATCGAAATACCCTGCAATCAGGCTATCAATGGCAGCATCACCCTATTGGTCGACTCAGGATCAGATGCAAGTTTAGTGAAAAGAGAAGTCTTAAAAGAAGACGTACCAATAAAAAAGGAGGACACGAAGTGCTTCAGAGGAGCATTCGGAGGAGATTCCAGTACTATTGGATCAGTGACGATTAAACATAATACGATCACAGCACTAAATATGGAAATGCACGTAGTGCCATGTAATAGCAGTTTGCCAGCAGATGGTCTCCTGGGAAGAGACATGCTCTGGAACAGAACTATCTTGGACACTATCGAGAAACAGTTGACCTTCAAGGAAGGAGGCAACCCAGTGGCCAGAGTGCCATTGAAATGTGCAAGGAAAAGGATTTTTATAGCAGAAACCACAAAAATCCCCCCCAGAGCAGCGGGAATAGCACGAGTAAACACAGGACTACTCAAGGAAGAAGTAGTCGTGCATAAGACAACAATTGCTACACAGGTATACCTAGGAGAGAGTCTATCTAGACCAAAGAATGGGGTTGGATTCGTGACAGTACTAAACGCCTCCGAAAAAGTTGCGGAAATAAAAGGAGGTACGGAACTAAAATACTCGCTATTAAAGGAGTATAGAACAGTAAACACGTTAGAAGTCAACGTAGTTGAGAGCGATTAGACAAATGAGAGGACAAATCTGTTAGTAAATTCCTTGAAATTGGAAGAAAATTTGAACGACGAAGAAAGACAGTCCATAGCGAATATATGCAAGGACTATGCGGATGTTTTCCACCTAAAGGGTGACGAATTGAGTTACACCACTGTGCTCAAGCACGAAATACCTAAAGAGGTCGGAAAAGCACCCATAAATATTCGGCAATATCGCCTTCCGGAGGCCCACAAGGCGGAGATAAATAAACAGGTAGAAGAGATGTTGGACCAAGGCATAATTGCTCCAAGCAAATCACCTTGGAACGCACCAATCATTCTAGTGCCGAAAAAGGCAGGTGCAGACGGGAAAAAGAAATGGCGATTGGTGGTCGATTTTCAGCAGCTGAATGACGTAACCGTCAAGCAGGTATTTCCTATACCCCGCATTGATGAGATTCTCGACCAACTCGGTTGCAGCCGGTATTTCACAACGCTAGACCTGGCAAGCGGATACCATCAAGTGCTTGTAAACGAGAAAGACAGAGAAAAAACAGCATTCAGTACTGGAATAGGACATTACGAATTCGTAAGAATGCCATTCGGACTCTCCGGAGCTCCGGCAACCTTTCAAAGGATTATGAATAATGTTCTGACCGGCTTGCAAGGCGTCGATTGTTTTGTTTATTTGGACGACATAGTAATTTACGGAAGTAACCTTAAACAACACGAAATAAGGCTACGTAAAGTACTACAAGCCCTAAGAAGCAGCCAATTGAAAATACAAACGGAAAAATGTCAATTCTTAAGAAAGGAAGTTGTCTATTTGGGTCACAAGTGTTCCGACCAAGGCGTGCGGCCGGACCCAAGTAAGGTCGAATGTGTAAAAATTTTCCCGATACCCAAAAATAAGAAAGAATTGCAAGCATTCCTTGGACTGGCAAACTACTACCGAAAATTCATTCCGAATGCAGCAGCGCTTCTTCTACCCTTGACATCACTGCTAAGAAAAGATGCCGAGTTCGTTTGGACGGAGGCATGCCAAATGGCAGTAATAGCCATTAAAGCTGCAATAACTAGTCCACCACTGTTAAAGTATGCAGATTTCACAAAGCCATTCATGTTAACAACGGACGCGAGCAACGAAGCACTCGGTGCAGTCCTTTCGCAAGGAGAACCAGGAGAAGATCAACCGATCGCGTTCGCAAGCCGAGCATTAAGCGCAACTGAGAAACGATACTCAACAATCGAAAAGGAATTCCTTGCCATTGTGTGGGCGACAAAAAATTTCCGTTGCTACCTCTTAGGCCGCCCCTTTACGGTTTACACAGACCACAAACCTCTAAAAGGCATGGCAAATCTAAAGGATCAAACATCCCGATTGGCGAGGTTCCGCCATAAGCTCTCGGAATTTGATTTCGAAATCTGTTACAAGGCTGGAAAATATAATTTAAACGCAGACGCATTGAGCCGATTACCATATGAAAATAATCTTGTGTCAGTGGTAACAAGAGCACAAACACAGTCAAAAATAGAGCAGAGCGATGAAAACACGGAGACAAAGAAAAGCAGAGATGATTCGGAAGATACAAACCCCACAGATCACCCAGAGACAGAGGATTTAGCAGAATTTTTAACACAGAGAAAGGAAATCGAAAAGGTGCTTAAAAATTTTCACGATGGGCCATTAGGAGGTCACAAGGGAGCTATAAAAACATATTTTCGCATTCGACGGCAATACAAGTGGAACGGCATGCATAGAGAGATTCGAGATTATATAAAAAACTGCGAGAAATGCCAGCGGAATAAATGCTCAAAAGTAGAAAGAATGCCCATGGTACTCAAAGACATAGCTCATGGCCCCTTCTACAAAGTTTATATGGACGTGCATAACAACACAGTACATTCATCCACAAAACAAACACCTTGCAAAATTATTTTTGGGTTTGAATCCGACATTCCAATTAACCTAAAAAGAAGACCTGAGCCACTGTACAACACCGACGATTTCTCGAAAATATTAAAATATCAAATCCAGCGCACCCATCAATTAGTACGAGAGAATCAAAAAATTGCCAAAGAAAAATCCAAGCGATACTACGATAAGGGCTCGAAAGTCAGAGAATTTCAGACTGGAGACAAAGTGTGGCTAAAGAACCAAAACCGAAAAAATAAATTCTCACCCATTTGGGAAGGCCCTTATTCGATTGTATCAATTCCAACGCCGGTGAATGTAAAATTGAAAATAAAAGGAAAAGAAAAAACATTCCACAAAAACTTAATAAAACTGCACCATCAACAAATAAAGAACAGAAAAGAATAAGAATTCTTCCAAAGCTCGAAAATCAATAACTAAGCAGAAATCGAGAAAAAAAAAAACCATAAATTTGGAATTAAAACAAAATTTTCTTTTGCCAGTATCAATTCACTGCGACCGATCATTAATTGCAGTCAAAATTTTCTAACGCAATCAACATAAAGATGACCGGATTACGAAAAATAAATTGGAAATTGGAGGGCATTAACGGCAATAACTGGTTGAATGACGATCATATCAACTCATTACTAGCATGGATAATGAGAAAGGTCATCAGAAAGAAAATACATGTGTTTGACACACACTTTTATGCATGCGCAACGACACAAAACAATAAATCGCAACATGAGCAAATAAGGTTGAACGGATTCCTAAGAAGAATAAATATCTTCGACTACGAAAATCTAAGAATTCCGATACACAAACACTGGATGCTTGCGATTGTGGCCTGGCCTTCAATCTACGTGCTGGACTCCCTACAGCCAAATGACGCAACGAAAATAGCAGAAACACTTCGATCAATTGTACAGTGGGAAGCCGGGAAAAAATTTCCTGAGGAAAGAGCGACGTATACTGAAGCCACGATACCACTAGTGTACCCGGAATGCAGTCAGCAACAAAACCTGAATGACTGTGGAATATACCTGCTGCGTTTTGCAGAAAAATATCGAGATGTGGTGAACACGGGAAGAGCATTCTTGCCACGAGACGCTTTCGTGGAAGACAGTAAAATCAGCAGGGACTTCCTCAACAATCTAATAATCGAAAAAAATATGTCTCTGGCCAATTGGAGAGAAACAGAAGAAGAAAGGGAATATCTGCAGCACGAAATCCAAAAAATAAAAGCAAGCAACGTAGCGGAAAAACGAAACTCATTCAAATTAAAATTTAAAACAAAAATATACCTTGTATCCATTTCTCGTAGAGGGGATGTTAAATATAAACAATGGAAATGTATCAAATTACATGAATAAAGCATTTATAAAGCAACTTTAACGACAAATTTAGAAATCAATGACTGAATCGGGTAATAGACTTCACAATGAATATAATTAGGTCCAAAATTGCCAAAATTTACAATTTCATTATTCCGAAACCAATATAAATTTATGTGGATGCGAAGAGCATATTTTTTTTCCTTACAGGAGCGTATAATAATATTGGGACTGATGGCGGCGATGGCGAGTGGCCGACTACAGATAACACCAATTACCGAACAGGTAGGGTACGTACAAATCCACTTGAAGGAAACGGAAATCATAGAAGAATTTTATACCGTTCTACACATAATCCACCCCGAAGAAATAGTACGTGTAATAAACATCATCAATGAATACGTCGACACAGTACAAATAAAAAACAGAGAGTTGTTGTTGGCCGAAATTAGGTCAATTCGATCAAAACTAAGCTCAATAACACCAATGGAGCATAACCGAAATAGGCGAGGCCTAATCAACGCAGTGGGAAAAGCTTCCAACTGGCTTTTCGGCGTCATGGATGACGACGATCGGAAAGAAATTTTAGAACACTTGACATTGGCAGACAAAAACAGTCACAACGCAATTCAAGGATTAAACGAACAAATTTAGATCAACGACTATTTCAATGAAACAATAGCAACGATCAAACGATCACTTGAACAAGATAGAAACACCTTCAATGCAGTCTTCACCACAGTCAAAAAGAGTAACGACGAGGGCGCAGAACACCTGCGGTATCACGACCAGATGCCGAAACTAAAAAGTATAGAGGAAAAGGTAAACCTGATTCAAGATAGCTTCTCATCGGCAAAATATGGATTTGTACACCCAAATATTTTAACTACAGAAGAAATAGAAAAATTTAAAGTCGATTTCTACCAAATTAAATTAATCCGAGTGGGAGTGCTATCATACATAAACAATGCTTTAATTATCGCAATAAAGATTCCGAAGACATTCATGAAAATAGAAATAAAATTACTAATCCCTTTCCCGAACGACAGCCACAGAGAAATAATAGAAAAGGAAGAAATGATAACAACAATAGACAACGTAACCTACAGTTTCACAGAAAATGCCATACGAAAGGAATTAAAAAGGAGCAGCAATTGTGTTCTTCAGAGCACATGCAGACTTGGCTTTAACAACCAAAGATCGGTACACTACATAGACGAATCCACCTTACTGATAAAAAACGCGTTAAGAGAACGAATAATACAAAACTGCGACAAAAGAAATATAACAATTGAGAAAAATGTACTGATCTCATTTGCCAATTGCTCAATCATGATTAAGGATCAAAACTTCACTAATACACAAATCATGGTACAGGAGAAATATTTTTATCCAGAAGAACATCTTGAGAAAATCGAATTCAACAACACAATAAGCTTCGAGGAAATCCATACAAAAACTTTCAAAAATAGGAAACTCATCGAAGAATTAACTCTGCACAAAAATATATCATACGGAATAAGTAGCACTATAGCCATCATAACAATGGTCGGAATAATTATTTTGTATGCTTGCTTCCGGAAGCGAAGCGTAAACGTCAAAAGTAACATTACAATGTGCAAAAGGCCCGCCATCAACAAGAGACCAAGCATCAGAACAATAAACAAACAATATAGAGAAAACGAACAAGAATCAACAAAAGTATAAAAAAAAAAAAAAACCACCCCACCAAATTCATAAAATCCCGAAAAACATAATACAGACGAACGCACAAACTCATATTTCCATTTCATTCACAGCGGACAAAGCTCTCACAAACTTAATACACAAAAAAAACACATGAACTTAATACATACCGAGACCGACAAACACTCTCAGGGGCACATTAACTTATACGATTTTTTTTTACTATTTTTGAAGAGCAGATTTTAAACAACCAACGCGATCTTAAGCAAGAAATTATCTTGTTCCAACTTGTTCCAAAAATGAAGGAAGGGCAATAGCGTTGCAAGGGTAATATAAAAGGTAAGATTCAAAAGACAAATTCAATAATCAAAACTAAATTTTTCAAGCAAATGTGCACATACTTTTTGAAAAAGCATAAAGGCAATACCAAGTAACTTGAAAAGTATATGCACATATTCACACATCGGAAAAATATTTGCATGAATATCCATTACATGCATGCACATGCTTACATATTACGACATAAGTAAATCATAAATTTCTGAACTTATGTCACGCGATTTACAGACCAAAGCAATTGCACACAGAACTGCGCATACCGTTCGTGAAATTTGAGTGATCTTGCAAGTGTCGAAATTGCACTTAAAAATATACATCATACATACATACATGGTTCATTCACAAAAATCTTTTTTGCCAGTTTTCAAAATTAATACCAAAAGGTCTATTAAAAAAGAACCATCAAATTGTCAACATTTTCATCAATTCCAGCTTATCAAAACAAAAAAAAGGCCATATTGCCATATCATTTTCACATATGTCAGTTCCAAAAAGAACAATTCTCCCATTAAGAGGGGGAAGGGGTTAATTGAAATAACCAAAGACAGCTTCAAAAGCTTAAAATCACTTTGATTTTTTAACAACTTAAAAGAGATGAAATCCGAGATGTAATTTTCCTAAGGCACATGATATATGGCCTAGAGGCAAAGAAGCATGGCGATACATATTTAAATGCATCCACATGATTCAAAGTATATAAAAAAAAAAAAATTAATAATATATCTGAAAATATTTTAACTGCTAAACAGAAATTGAACTTTGGAATTTAAAGCACATGAGTGCCATACATTTGCATAACAAAATCAATGTCATCCTCAAAATTTTCGAGACACATACTAACATGTGTTTATAACCCAAAATCATTTGAAAATTTCGATCATCCTGAATATAGGCAAAAAGCAATTAATTGTATAAAAAAAAAAGTATAAAAAAAAAAAATGAGTTTTCGAGAAAAAAAAAAGCCATTTGAAAATTTTGAACATATTAAATATGTAATTGATCGTATTTGAGACGAATAAAAAAAAAAAAGTTAAAAGAGAGAACTAAAATAATTTTCACGCCCAAAAATGTCGAGCCATATACTAAGTAATTGATTGTTCTTCAGATGAATTTTTAAAAAGAAAAAAAAAAGGATTTAATGAAGTACTTTGGATTATAAAAGAAGAAAAAATATATACAAGTATTTTCATTTACTACCAAATTTAAGAATATGATGTATTAGAAACTGTAAGAGTCCCAAAACAAAATATAATATATTAACAAGGTTTTTGAGTCGCAATAACAAAAAACAAAAAAAGAAAAAAGAGAAAAAAAAACTGTATTGACTATGTAAGCATTTCGTAGAACTAGAATATTTAGCCAATAACACTGTCTGAACTGTATCCCGAAAACTAAAACACTAGTTCATAGAAAATCAAGAATTCACTGAGATATCCACTACACTTCAGCGTTAAATATGAATCAAGAAGCGGCAGGATCACAGCGAACACGACAGCGACAAAAATTTCATCTAATACAAAATACCAGATAGCAGCAGCATCGGTCTATCGAACGCCGCTAAGAACATCATCAAAGACATATGGGTGAACAAAGTCTACACGCCCACTACAACAGCGAGTTAGCAACATTTTAGCAACAACATCAACAACACGAGCCAGAATTAATAAAACCATATTCAGCTCGCCTCATCTGTATCATCGAGAAAAAACTAAGCATGAAGTATGCCTGGCTACAACAACCGCATCCTTCAGACAGAAAACCAGTCGTGATGCTCACGACTTGCCGAAGAGGGGAGGGATGTTGTGAGTCACGAAGTCACACGGCGTAACGCTACCAGCACTATTATCAACGTCACGCTATCAGCGCTAAGACAAAAGCAGTGCAATAAATAATGCAGCATAAACAAATGCAACGGCACCGTTTGAGCTCGAAACCTAACACCTCGAACAACAACAGCACGAGCGAGCATGAAATCGAACGCCTCAACAAAGCAACAACGGTCTGCGTTCGATACAAAAGAAAGAGACACTGTTACCGGAGACGGCAACAGCAACAACACGGGCACATAATGTCAACCGAGAATCGATCGTTCAAGGCCATCGATCGAAAGGGAAAGCAGGCAGACGAAAGGCGAAAGAACACGAACCGCCGAGTCAGCATGTGGACCACACACAAACAAGGGATGTTTGCGGCATGCGTTTGCTTGTTCGTATTACATTTCGTTCTGTACGTCTTTTGTGGGTGCACTTGGCTTGCATTAAACCGTACATATGTCGAATGGGTTTGGAGTGATCGGCATGTTTAGCTGATTGTAAATATATGGCACGACGCAAATAGAAGACAACGGCACTTATGCAATCGCCGAAAAAAGCCGAAATGCAGAATAGACGGTGACCAAGGGACGCTTGCGGGGAGGCTAGCTGAGGAAGAAATCTATGACGCTAGCAACTATCGATATTGCGAACGGAGCAATATTGGACTATAAAAGCGAAGTTCGATTGACAAAAGGGACTTATCATCGATTAGCACTCCGAGTATTAAGAAGATTTCAACTTTGGCGCACCTACTTACGAGCCAGGACGACAAAGTGTGGATCTCAGTGTTAGGTAGGGAATTAGGGCAGTAAAGTAAGATAGAGTAGAAACATTAATAAATAAACATTATTATAACGAGAAAAGGAGTGTTTTATTTGGAATAAATACTGAATCCTTGTTGGCGCTTACAGAGGTCCTTTCTCCCCAGCACACACAACAGTTTCAAATGTCAAAACGCATATAAAAAAAATCATCTAACCCGAAAATAAACCCCGAGTTAACATTTAACTCTGAGGTTAGCGCAGAGTTGCATTTGAAAGTTTCAGTTACAATTGCTAACACCGCATACAAAAACCGGGTTTATATTTAATACGGCACTGACAGGGAAACTGTCCCGTGCAGCAAATGAGAGGTGAAGGATGTGTTTGGATATTTTAATTTTGATCACAGGTCTTGGAACATTTTGCGATGCCGCTTTCATCATTAGCTCCATTAATCTATTTTGGTTCCTGCGGTTATTGGAATGGTCCTCTAATATTATTGCTTCCCATATTCCATTGGCTTTTTAAGCTTCTTTAAACATTTCTAATAAAGCAAATTCCATTTTTATTTGCAATTTCTCTATGATATAGTATATCAGATATACCTTGCTCGTTTTTGATATTTCAAACTGAATTTTCACCACTTTGGAAGTAGTGCAGAAGTAGTCCACTTTACGGCTGGGTCATATGACTTTAGTAAACCCTAACTCGCTCAAAGCTGATATGAACGCTTTGAGTTAAAGTATCGGGTTAAGAACTTAACCCCTATAGTGAGAACATAGCATTACAAAGAAATCTTTAGAATAAATCATGAAAATATACATTTTTAAAATTTTATTTTTCTTTATTTGTTGGTTCGATAGAAGTCTGATTTTTTTCATAAATTTTTAGAGGAATACATAACGTATTGAAAATAGGAGTAAAAAAATACCCGTTTTCCCATATTTTTGTTTTTTACTCCATTTAAATTTCGATATTTTTTACTATGAAACTAAAACTTGTGCCTTTTTCAAGCTGAAAAGCAAAATGATATTAAGCCTCTTTGCCTAAACGCATATTTTTAATATTCTTCTCATATATTGAAAAAGTTAAAACAACAAAACTAAAGTCTATTAAGCAAAAAATTTATTTCTGGTAATTCATTGCGAAACTGCTGGAAACAAGTGTTTCATAAATCAAGAAAAACGCTTATGGGAAAAATTATTTTTTTTTTTAATTTTTGGTTCGATAGGAGTCTGACTTTTTCATAACTTATTAGAAGAATATATAATGTATTGAAAATAGGAATAAAAAAAACCCGTTTTGCCGTATTTTTTTTTTACTCAATTAAAGTTTTGTAATTTTTGAATATCCAACCAAAAATTTGTGTTTTTCAAAGCAACAAAAAAAAACAAAATGACATTTAGCCCCTTTGATTTAAAATTTATTTTTTATTTATTACTTATATATTGAAGAAGTCAAACAATTAAGTTTGAAGTAATTTCACGCAAAAATTAATTTTTGACATTATTTGTAGTGAATCGACTTGAGCGAATTTTTTTGTTAAAGTAGTTTTGCTTAAAATCGTCTAAGTTCAGCGCCCTCTAGTGGTGCTCTAAAGAATCAAACCATTAATATTTTTCTATAATTATATTAGTTGTTTTATTATCTTTCCGAAAATATATATTTCATCAATATATTCAAACAATTTTTTTGTTTTTGATTTTTGTCTATGGGTCGAAGCACTGTGTGACGTGGAGGGATGCTCACGGAATTCGATGTCTTCGGTTGCGCAAAATTTTACCCGGTTGGCTCGTCCGGGCGACGCGCCCATCTACGGGGGAGATGTCAATGCGGGTGTGGAAACTTGTCCATCCGGTGTTGCAGTAGCATTTTGAAAATGCGGCAAGGTATAATGTCGTTGTTAGCTCTTCGCACAGCAAAAGGTACTATTGCACCTTGCCTTTAGATGACCGTCCGAGAGACAGTTTAGACATCGATTATTCTGCGCAACAGCAAGAACACGTTCGTCGACCTAGATCTGGAAAAATTTATCACATTGACGTAGAGGATGGTTGCAGCTTTATAAAATACACGGCTCCGCAATTCCATCTTAAATAAGTGACCCGTGTTTTTAAGAATCCATTTGGTTGAAGTCTGCAATTGGAGCTTTTAATTTTGTGAATTTGGAATGGCACTCAAGAGCTTTATAGCGGCGTCTCATGACAGCATTAATTTGTTCACAGGCCGTAAGCTCCAGACGTTAATAACATGATTGCGAAGGAGGAGCATGTCTTTTTTCCCATAGCATATTGCTGAGTTGAGCCCGGGCTATAACTTGAAGTTGTTGACATTCGTCCAAAGCGATCCGAGCACATGCGAAGACTCCATCACTCCATGCACCTCCTTCAGAAGCTACACTGAAGGCATTGTTTACGGGTTGCCAAGCGGTGTTGATGTCCTCCACAATGATCTCCAGCAGCAACTCCGTCGAAGTCCCTGGAGCACAATCAGCCACATGAAGGCACAAACCCTTGAGATCCTCCAGCCATGATCAACGCAGAAAACTAATGAGAAATCGAGATTGCAGAAATGCGTCTTAATCTCGTTAAATTGTATAGCGGCGACCACAGCCGGTCGTAGCACACTTGAAAATTAAGAATTTACTTTTCACATACAATGTAATCTGATCGACTTCGTAAAAGTTGGGGGTGAACAAATAATCAGTCAATGCCTGTCGTCGCAACACAACACAAGCTTCCTAAACCCTAAATTCAATTAAGCAATAATCCAATCATTTAAATAGAATACAATAAAATCGCAATAATATTCAAGTTGAAATAATTGATTTTTTGTTAAAAATCTCGATAAGGACTTTCAAATTTTAATCACAACAGTTGCATGCACAGACTATCAGCAGAGCGCCAGGATCACATCATATGTTGATGTGATGTTATTTTTTGTAGAAATAATAAAATCGCTGATCCTTTTTCGTGAACACTCGAATCCTTCGTACAGGATTCTACTCGGCTGATATATTTATTACTTATTTTTTATTTCTCAAAAAAGCTCTCCATACATAATAATTTTTTCTAACAGGTCAACTATTTCAAAGCTTCATTGATCTCGTATACATGTTTCAAGGCCTAGTTGATCTCATATAAATATCTTTTTCTTACAGCTCGAGCAACCTGACCATTGATCGGCCCGGATCAATAAATGGTTAATTTAGTAAGGCTCTTATCAGAAATAGTTTTTCTTATTCTAAATTGCTCGGCAGTGTTACCTCATTTCCTTCACTCAACAAACCACTAGGAGTCAACCATTTCCTCATACTGTTAGCCTCTACTATTCCATCATACGGCAGTTGCGTCAATTGGCAGTTATTTATATCTCGTAAGACGTACCGATCTCTATCCAGCTTTTTGTGAACTACATAAGGACCACGGTATGTTGGTATAAATTTTTTGTTTGTTCCGACGGCAGTATCTACATTTCTAATTACCACAAAGTCACCAATAAAGTATTTTTTACGGTAACGCTATGCCTCGCGTAGTAGTTCGCGGTGTAATCCTGTGCTCGCTGAAGTGTAACTATTGCATTAGATCTCAATTCATGGAGATTACAAACGGTTTCATTTTTATCCTGCAAGTGTTCGGAAAGTTCGTCAATTATCACACCTCTTTGTTCGACCCCAAAGAGTAAAATGCTGGGAACGCATTCGGTAGATCGATGAACTGAATTGTTTATTGCATATTCGACCTCTAACAGCTTATTCGTCCAATCCGCGTGATTAATCGGCTCAGTCAGTTTTGCTAGCATTTTCTTAATTATTCTATTAACTCTTTCCGCCTGACCGTTCGCTTGTGGCCACCTTAATGTGCACTATATTTTGTTTCAAGAGGAAACCTTAAAATTCCAGTGAGATGAAAAACGTTCCCCTGTCTGAGACTATTCTCCTCGGCCTGCTGTAATAGTTAAAATATTTTTCTAATGAGCAGTTGACCTCCCTTGTACTTGTTGAGTTTACTGGAAATAGTTTGACGTACTTTGTGAAGGCGTCAACAACTACAAGGATGTTTCGACTGTATTGATGGCAGCGGACTGAAGTGGTCAACATGCAAGGTATCGAAAGGTACTGGCAATTTCGTTCGTCGTTACGACGAACGGGAGCAGAATGAGTGAGTCATTTAAAGCAATTCCTTAAAAACTGAACTATCCTCGTTGACATTGAGGGGAACCAATAATGTTTTCCTATTTTCTCGTAGCATTGTCCAGAGATTGATGTCCGATTTTTTCATGAATAACCCTAATCACAATATCTTCCATTTCCAGTGGTACATACAACAACTTTCTTCCATTTTTCTTTACTTTAAACACAAGTCCATCACGCAAATCGTAACCGTCTACCAGACCATGCTCAAGCCCATCCCGTTCTTCAGCAATTTGAATCTGGAAATCTACGTCATCTGGGTTCACTACAGCGGAAACCTGACATCGGCTTAAGGCATCGGCATGCCCCATTAGAGAGCCGCCCCGATGGTGAATGGAGTAGTTATAATTTTCTAGTTCGAGAGCCCACCTAGCAATTCTAGGATTGATCTGTTTTCTATCTAATGTCATAGTCAGCGAACTACAATCAGTAGTTATCTTGAAACGGATGCCTTCTATGTAGACTCTCCATCTCCTTAGCGCATAAACAAAAGCCAAGGCTTCCAGTTCGAAGCTATGATACTTGGCTTCGGCCGCGGTGGTAGTCTTTGAAAAATATGAAACCGGGTGTAGTTTTCCATCGTCCTGTCGCTGCATTAAAACAGCTCCAAAACCTACTGTGCTTGCGTCACAATGAAGTTCGGTTTCCCGATCGGGACTATAAATAGCTAGCACAGGTCCAGCGGTCAATCGCGTTTTCAATTCGTCGAATGCTGAAACACAGCACTGATCAAAATCGAACTTAGCATTTTTTTTAGACAAATCAGTAAGCGGTTTGGCAATCGTCGAGAAGGAAGGAACAAACCTTCGGATATATGAAAAGAGTCCTAAACATGAGCGAAGCTCCTTTAGATCCGACGGCATTGGATATTTCTTTATTACGGAAATATGAGCATCACTTAACGTAATTCCTTTTTGGGTAACAAAGAAACGTAAGTATTCGATTTCCCTGTAGCATTTTGCCATATTCAGTTTTTAATTCCGGGATGTAATACGACTTAACATGATGGCCAACAATACTTTTTGTTCTTCGTAATCGGATGTTGCAATTAATATGTCGTCCATATAAACTAAATACCATTTTACGCTCGTCAATTAAATCCCTAAAAATTTCGTTTACAAACCTTTGGAACACCGCCGGAGCGTTTTTCAGACTAAAAGGCATTTTTAGAAACTCGTACTGCCCATCTGGCGTTACAGAAGAGGTATACGGTACCGAACATTCAGATACTTTTACCTGGTGGAATCTTCTTTTTAAATCCAACAAGGTAAAATACTTTTTCCCTTCTAAATATTCGAGACAGTCTTCGACTAACGGCAATGGAAAGTTATCACGCATAGTTATTTTATTCAAGCCACGATAATCAACACACAACCGTACTTGTCTATTTTTTTTTTACTAATACTATGGCTGAAGCATTGGGAGAATTGCTTGATCGGATTATGCCATCCTGTTTTAGTTCATCTACAATTTTCTTTACCACCGTCTTCTCAATAAACGAAAGTCTTCGTGGTAAACAATGAAATGTTACGTCCGTAGTCAGTCGGATTTTCATTTCATAATTGTGCTGGACTTTTCCAATATTAACCGGCGAAATATAACAATTATTAACTATTTCGCTTATTTCGTTAACACGTTCAGTACCCAACATGCAGTCAATACTCAGATCATCAAGAATTATACTAACAATTGCAGAAATGTATCTGCTCTCATAGTTTTCTTCACAAAGAGCTATTGGACGTAGTTCGGCTTCACTTTTCCTGATTGGAAATGGTTTCCATCTCAATAGTTTATATTGCTCCAGAAAATTAAGATTATCATTTATAATGGAAGTGCAAGAACTCTTATTTTTATTCAATGAAAAAAGCTTAGATTTTGAATATTTTAGATAGCATGAGTTCCTTTCATATCTTGTTAAATAAATATTAAATTTAGACAAAAAGTCGCGCCCTAAAATGAGTCGTCCTAGCATAGCATCGTCCGAGAGTATGCGCAACTTAACGATTCGTTGTTTATTACCAAAACTAATGAAGCAAAGCACGTCCCCAATCACTTTAAGTTTGAGACCACCAACACCGCGATAATTGGATTCACTCGGTGGTTGTATGAAACGAGCAGGGACAAATGCTTGCATAACAAAATTAGTAGGACTACCGGTATCGAAAAGAGAAAGTATTTTAATATGTCTTGCATCTTCCACCCCATGAACATCAAAGGTAACACTTACCGTATTTAACGCGCCAAGCATCACCTGTTCTCAATGTTGCCTTCATAAGTGCCCACAACGCTTGCAACTTGCTTCTTTTGTGGCATAACAGCACGCAGTACCTTCTTCGGATTAGCACAAGAACGGTAGTCGTGACCAGTCTGCCAACACCCGAAACAGGAATCGGCTGGTCGCAACGGATATGGGCATTTCGGTTTGATATGTCCACTTTGGAGCTCTTGATTTGGTTCCATCGCTATCACGAGATTCAGCGACACCCAAATCTAGGTAACGATGTTGGTACCGGTTTACCAGAGACTTCAGTTCCTCAATGGAACGAGCATGCACTAGTAAATTGACATTCGACACTAGTTTGCTGATACCGTCAATGATGAAGTCAATTAGTTCGTACTCAGGCACATCAGCACGACGACCAATTGATTGCATATGGAGTATATAACAATGTAATGACTCTTCGCTTTTCTTCCATTTGCGGTCAGCAAGGGTACGATAGACACTTTGGCGAGTTACTGCCTGCCCGAATTCGTCAATCAGGCCATGCTTCAATTCACAGTACCTCAATGCTGTCGTTGATGCCAGAAAAACATGTGAGGTTCCCGTCAATGTACGTCGCAAACAAAGGAGCTTAAAATTTTTCCTCCGCATTGATTAATTGCATAACTTCTTCGAAGTCGCGCTGAAATTCTCAAACCGAGTGCGACTGGTTATCACCAGAGAATTTTTATTATGGCATGTTCGATGTCACAAAATTCAGCCTTTCGCTCCGTTGCACGTGGCACGCTATCTTCTAACATCCGTACCTTACGGCGAAGCTCTAACAATTGCTGTTTCTTCCCCAGCATCTCAATTTCGTCGTCAATTTTTTGAATATTTCGAGGAATCGCCAGAGCATCGCCCCCGAGGCATTCGTCAGATGTATTGTCAGCACGGGAATGGGCACCCCTGGTAACGTCATTTAATGCAACGAAAGCGTCATCAATTTGGTCTTGGGAGTTTGCTACAGGATTACGAAGATCCTCCCCGGCAATTGCGTCATGCCCCGAATTGTCATCAATTTCATCTTGGAAGTTCTCTTCAGGATTACGAAGATCCTCCCCAGCAACGTCATCAATTTGGTTTTGGAAGTTCGCTTCAGGATCGCGAACATTGAAATTTTCGTCGTATAAACGATGCAATTTTACAATTGTGATTCCTAGAGGGACTTCTATATTTGCTCCTTTTAAGGCATCCATCATTTCTTGCTTTAATAAGCGCAGCATTATACTTGCGTCCTTTTTGGTCTATTTAAAATAATCGTCGTTAAATATAGAGGTGATACCCCACACCTGAGCTGTAGAAATAATAAATTCGCTGATCCTTTTTCGTGACCACTCGAATCCTTCGTACAGGATTCTACTCGGCTGATATATTTATTTCTTATTTTTAATTTCTCAAAAAAGCTCTCCATACATAATAATTTTTTTTAACAAGTCAACTATTTCAAAGCTACATGTATACATGTTTCAAGGCCTAGTTGATCTCATATAAATATCTTTTGCTTACAATTTCTAGATTCTAGAAGTTACAGCCCAACAAAGCAACGGAGCCAACATCCAACACGCTTACTCCCATTGCTCTTGTCTCGAGACTGCACGCTCGATTGGTATATGTTCGACTTTCTACGTTCGATGTGCGCTCGCTACTGCGCAAGGGATTGGGAGCAAATTTGGACACACGGTTGCAAAACTGACATTCCCAATAAGTATGACTGTATGTTCTGCACGATGCTTAAACATATGTTTGTATATTTCCTCACATGAACACCAAGGGCGCTTGATATATGAAGCAAAGACAGAAAACCGCTCCGCAAAGACTTTCAGAGAACCGAAAAAGAAAAAATAATTCGCTGGCCGGCCGACTCCCTCTCTTCGTTCTCAACTGAAGGGACCGAGGAAACGACAGTAAGACTGCGAGTCACTAGGTCACTATGTTAATATTGTCACTCAATTTGCTTTGCACAAAAAACCACCGATTACACCGACTGGAAAACGGGTACGCTGCCATTTTGAAGTATTAAGTCAGAGAGATACAGAGTCTGTCCACGATTTCAATTCATACGCTTCGCGTGTTCTGTTACTGTGATTCTATGCCATTGAAAATGCAACAGAAGGGCGGTTGAAGGTCGTGGCCCTTTGTACGCCTGGACGGACTCTCTGCACTGAATGCTCCACCTGCGCTGATTTTAGGTTCCTGGCATGGCATCGCAAGATGTTAGTGTCAGGGACAATTAATGGCTCACTCAAAGACTCCTCACTCTCTCTTTGCGGAAAAGAGTTTTCTGACGAGCTTGCGCTGTAGAAAACTAAAGGTACTTGTTAGGAAGATTCTTCTGCCGTGCAGTAAGGGCTCGGCTGTGCAGCAGTCACGTCAAAAAACGGACACCGTTAGTATTTTGCGTTACGAAAAAGTGAAGTTCGCAAAAAAGGGTGTTAAAACTTTTGCAGAGAGAAAGAAATATACATACATTTAAGCAGAATGACTTCTTGATTCGGCCGCTGTTTAGGCGACACTTACATATTTCCGACGAGATCACGAAAAAACAATTAATTACACTGCACAACAAAATCGAACTTTTTGCTTGCCTTTGACTTGAAACCAATTTTTTTTTTAGTATTTATTTCGCTGAATCTCAATATATGCGAAAGATTTGAAAATTCGCTCGCTTTTTTTAAATATCCCCTAAGAAAGGTTTTGCGAATATTTGTCAATATTTTTTAGTCGTAGCCCCATTATCGTTCGACCGTTTCAAAAAAACTCTAATTTATATGAAAGAAGAGTAAAATACAACATATTCTTCATACATATGGATGAAATCGGTTCAACAGTTTAGGCGCTATAGGTCGACAAAGGCGAGAATTTTATGAAATTTTTAACAACTTTGTACAAAAACCTGATTTCCAACCCATATATATTTCGAAAAAGGTCCGGTATTTAAGTTCAGGCTATCTAAGGCAAAAGAGTAGTTTTCTAAGAGCATTTAAAGACAAAGAAAACAAAAATCCCATGAGTGGTTCATATTCTACTTCAGTTTTTAGAAAAAATGAGACGACTTTTTTCTCCCTGGAAAATATGCCAGACTTTTTTTTTATTTTCGCCTTTAAGTGATAAAAATACCTTTTTCGAAGGGTATATTAAGTTTGGCATCTAGTTTGTAACATACCAAAGGAGTCGCGATAGATAAAGACATATATATATATATATATATATATATATATTCTTGATCAGGGTGACGAGAGGAGTCGATATAGCTATGTCAGCCAGTCTGTCTGTCTGTCTGTCTGTCTCTCTATCTGTCTTGTTGCCGGTCACAAATTAATTTTTCTAATTTACTCCTAAACCATGAAAGATATTTTATTGAAATTTGGCATGGACTTGTCCCTGGTAAATGTCCGAAAAACTGCGTACATATTTTTTTCCTAGTCCCTAGTCTTGAGTCGTGGGAAGTGGTTCAGAAATTTCAAAAATCAAGATTTTTTACGTTTTTCGTGAATTACTTTTTTACTATACATTGCAGCCAATTGAAATTTGGTGTGGGTATAGCTACTATATAGACTTAAGCCTTGGCTGAAAATTGAGACATCGCTATATCTATGGTCACCATCCTACACATTTTAAAAAATTTATCCGTTGCTCTCATATTTGTATATAAAACTGATTTTTTGTACTGCTTCTGATTGTGTATTTAGCCACCAAATAAAGTCCTCTCATACAAGTAAATTTTGACCATAACCACAATTAGCGAAATCCGCAACAATTTAATTTTCACTATTGTGAACTGAGTATTTCGCAGCTAAATATAATTCCCTCTTACAGTTTAAATTTGACCAAGACCACCATCCGCTTAATTTTTGGGGAGACATGAATAACGTTGGTGTATTTATTTCATATACATGTTATGGTTTGACATTTTAAGTATACTTGGAAAAAATCGAAATTATCGAGTAATATATCGGTGGCAGCAATTTTTCGGAGGCGCCTCGAATAAAAGTTGCTTTTCGGTGAACACGAAAGAGGGTTAACAGATCATCGGAGAAAAAAATATGTGTTTGAAAGGAAATTGATGTCCCGAGGTAACACCGTGGCCCTTTTTTTAATGTTTCCATTTTTAGGTAGTTTTTTGAAAACTTCGCTTTTGTTTTTCGCTAAAAAATTGAGGTTTATTTATTTTTGTAAAAGATTTTGTTAAGAAAGATTTCAAAAAATTTTAAATCGATCCATCAAGTAAATTTTGTTGCAGCGTGTTCACCGGCTTTAAAAATCCGTTTTCCGCAAAATCAATTTAAAGTTTTTTTGTCGAATAAATGTAGGTGGACCGGACCAGGCTGTTGTGAGTCGAAAAGCGTCACGTCACACTCCAACGTCACGCTATCAGCTCTAAGCGGTAAAAGTGACAAAACAGATAAAAACAATCAAAACACAGCAAATGAGTTCGACGACACAGCACCGAGCTCGAAATCCGACACCCTTCAGCAAGAACAACAACAACATTAGAACTCAACTACTGAAAACAATTACGTAAAGAAGCATACCGATCGCCGGTACCTAAACTTGGCACAACGCCGACTGGAGGAAAGGGCAAGCGGGGGAAAAGACGAAAGACCACGAGCATGCAAGTCAGCAATAAGCAACGGCATAAGCGGTTCAACGTCTTCAAAGGCAGTCCTACATCAACAACAGAAACGCAGCAATAAAGCTATTGGTAACAACAACAAAAGGCGATCGAGAAGGGCAATCAACGCAACAGAACAACAAGAGCCAGGTGCAACAACAACAAGTGCAACGTAGGCACACCGGCAGGGGAAGTTCGAAGTCATACTTATGAAATCAATCAATATGCAATTTTGCTAGATCGGCAATATTGATCTATTTAAGCGGAGCTTCGATCTACGGAAGAGGACTTGCAGTTTGGAATTGAAAGTCTAATCAGATCTCAACTTTGGCGCACCTACTTACGAGCCAGGACGACAAAGTGTGGATCTCAGTGTTAGCTAGGGAATTAGGGCAGTAAAGTAAGCTAGAGTAGAACCTGTAAACATCATTAAAAGACTTTAATAAAGAAACACCTATGGAAAAGGAGTAAAGAGTGTTTTATTCAACGGAATCCTTTGTTGGCGCTTTACTAGAGGTCCTTCTCCCCAGCAGACACGCAACATTTTATGGCGCAGCCGGTTTTCGACTAAGCATAGTCGGGTACGAATCACGATCCTTTCACCACAGTACGGCGTTCAAACTAACAAATCATAACAAACAAACAAAAAAAATTTTTGGCCACAGTGGGGTAAGATTGATATCTATTGGGTATATTTGAGTTACTTATTGGAACCTACTGAACAGTGGTGAAACCTAATTCAGTGGGGCCTGGGCGTGAGTGAAACTTCCGAAAGGCACTTTAATGAGAAACGATATAAGTATACCGAATTGTATCAATTATTTTGTTTTAACCCTTTTTGTACTGCACTGCTATAACCTGTCGAACAGTGGTGAAACCTAATTCGTCAGGGTCCGGGTGTGAGTGAAACTTCCGAAGGACACTTTAGCAGCACAAACGCAATAAGGGCATAGCAGAGTACCTTTAATAAAAATTTTTATCAAAAAAAAAAAATAAAATATATATATTTATATATATATATGTATACAATAAAAATTAAACAAGCGACGCAAGTAAAAGCCGACAGCATCAAAGGACAAGAAATTAAAATCAGTTCAAAAGACGCATATAGTATGGTGAGTACACAAATATTTATATTACTATTTTAAAAATTGTGCCCCTTGCAACAGTAAATACACGACGCCACTGAACATTTTCATTTTTGACCTTGTTTTATACGGAAGATTTTTTTTTATTTTTAAAACGGAGTCATCCGTCAAATAAAGTAATTTATGGAAAAAGAGTGCGAAGCCTTGCGACAACAACTAAAGGAATCTGAAGAACACGCTAGCATCCTTCAAGCAGAAGCGTGGGAATTGATAAGAGAAGTCAACCCAAACAAAGAATTTTTATTATTAATTTCAAATCAAGTTGCACTTGCTCGGTTTAATCAATTGGAAGAAGCAGTTTTTCTGATAGAAAAAGCGAAAAATTCGGTAACCGTATCAAACGAAGTCGCCAAGGAGAAAATACAACAATTGGAAGAGACAGTTGGCCATTTAAAAAAGAACTGCAAAGATTTGAGGGATCGAATCGATAAAGAGACCTTGCTGATAGAAGAATCAGAAGAGCAAAACGAATCTCTAAGAGAAGCTCTGCAGACAGCAGTGGGAAAGGACATATCGGAGTCCATAGAAAAGGACAAAGCTACTCTCAAAGAAAAGGAGAAAGAAATTCAATTTCTGAAAGTAGAAATTGGAAACCTAAAGAGAGAATTAAGAATAGTTTGCAGTACATCTCCACTTCCCGCAAGACGTACATCAGAAAATTCCACGACAACGCCAACCAACGAATCAACTTTAAAAACACCAACACAAGTACAAATACCCAAAATTCAAGTAACAATGGCAAATTCACAGAATGTTGCAGAAATTGTCAAAAATGTCCAACGTTTCGTACCATCTTTTTCCGGAGCAAGAGGACCTGAGTTTAAGGCGGACATGTATAAGGCAGCGACTGTCGGGGGCTGCGTTCAACACAATTGGCACCAGAAAATTCGAGACTCTAAATGAACTCCGCGACTTTGTGCAACGAACATACGCAACAGTAAGAACGTTGGAAGATATTAGAGCGGATATTATAAACGGACATCAACAAACAGGTGAGTCCGCGTCGCTGTTCGGAGGTCGAATGGAAACTAACCTAAAAGAGGCTGAAGAAATGATCACAAAAAAATGGACTACGGAAGAATCAAGAGCGGCGCTATGGGAATACCAAGATCTGGCAAAAAGGCATTTCATTACGGGATTAAAGGATCATTCCCTAAAACAATCACTGATAAACATGACAGACCCCAGTTTGCGGGATCTCATAAATGCGGCAGAAAATTCCGAAAACATTTTGAAATCTGACAAATTAAACATAAATACTATTAATTCGGCACTACCAACAGAACTGATATGCTCATTCTGTCAACAGCAAGGACACACACGAGATGTATGTGTAAAGAGAAGGAATACACCCTATTGCAAGCTGTGTGGAACGTATGGACACGAAGAAAGTCCTAGCTGCATGAAAAACAAACAGCCAATAATGGAGGCCAGTAAGGCATCTAGGCCAACTTGCACACACTGCGGGAAAATAGGACATATAGCTGATGATTGTTGGAGCAAGTTAAGCAGCCTATTCTGCGATAAATGTCAAATTAAAGGTCATCGCACCAATAAATTTTGCGGAAAAGGGGCAACACAGCAAAACCCACAACAAAGGCCAGCACAAAATAACCGTCGAGGGTCGAATAACAACAACCAAGTACAGTGTTTCCTTTGCAAAGGATTCGGGCATATAGCCAGAAACTGCCCTCAACAAGATCAGCAGAACGCGGGAAACTCCCAGCGGCCCAGTCTTGGCCAATAGACTGGGATGCCAAAACAAAAGTAAAAGAGCGGCCAAAACCTGATCCGGGTCAAAATCAAGAACAAGGAGCAGGTCATCATAACAATAAGGAAACCACGATTTCGGAATATAATCAAAATACGCCGAAAGAGGTTCCCTTGGACAGCCTAGGAAATGGAACTTTAACCACTAAGAGATGGGGAAAGTCCAAAAGAGAAATACCACGGAATGAGATAAAAAACAAAATAAGAGAGCGAAAAATACCAACGAATAACGTCAAAAACGAAATAAGCGAAAAGATGGAAATACACTTTAATGGTGAGACCGACGAAAAGAAAATTTTAAAAGAAAATAAAAAGAAGAGAGTATCTTTTAAAAACACTGTTACAGTATTCACCTACCCCGTATGCGAGATGGAAGCGGCCAAAATAAAGAATATGTTTAAAATAGGGCAAGAAAACAAAAGACTCATAAAAAGTTTGTATACCAATGTCCTCCAAAGCGCGAAAAAACTGTTTGCACATAACGGCCCACAAAGAGATGAAGGCGTTGAATTATCCTGTGAACAGGCTATCAACGACAGTATCAGAACGGTGGACTCACAATGCGATAGAAACACGCCACGATTTTCAAATTGCACTGCCATAACGGAGACTCAAGAGGATGATGCCTACATCGAAATACCCTGCAATCAGGCTATCAATGGCAGCATCACCCTATTGGTCGACTCAGGATCAGATGCAAGTTTAGTGAAAAGAGAAGTCTTAAAAGAAGACGTACCAATAAAAAAGGAGGACACGAAATGCTTAAGAGGAGCTTTTGGAGGAGATTCCAGTACTATTGGATCAGTGATAATTAAACATAATGCGATCCCAGCATTAAATATGGAAATGCACGTAGTGCCACGTAATAGCAGTTTGCCAGTAGATGGTCTCCTGGGAAGAGACATGCTCTGGAACAGAACTATCTTGGACACTATTGAGAAACAGTTGACCTTCAAAGAAGGAGGCAACCTAGTGGCCAGAGTGCCATTAAAATGTGCGAGGAAAAGGATTTTTATAGCAGAAACTATATTAATCCCCCCCAGAGCAGCGGGAATAGCACGAGTAAACACAGGACTACTCACGGAAGAAGTAGTCGTGCATAAGACAACAATTGCTACACAGATATACCTAGGAGAGAGAGAGAGAGTCTATCTAGACCAAAGAATGGGATTGGATTCGTGACAGTACTAAACGCCTCCGAAAAAGTTGCGGAAATAAAAGGAGGCACGGAATTAAAATACTCGCTATTTAAGGAGTATAGAACAGTAAACACGTTAGAAGTCAACGTAGTTGAGAGCGATGAAACAGATGAGAGGACAAATCTGTTATTAAATTCCTTGAAATTGGAAGAAAATTTGAACGATGAAGAAAGACAGTCCATAGCAAATATATGCAAGGACTATGCGGATGTTTTCCACCTAAAGGGTGACGAATTGAGTTACACCACTGTGCTCAACCACGAAATACCTACAGAGGTCGGGAAAGCACCAATAAATATTCGGCAATATCGCCTTCCGGAGGCCCACAAGGCGGAGATAAATAAGCAGGTGGGAGAGATGTTGGACCAAGGCATAATTGCTCCAAGCAAATCACCTTGGAACGCACCAATCATTCTAGTGCCGAAAAAGGCAGGTGCAGACGGGAAAAAGAAATGGCGATTGGTGGTCGATTTTCGGCAGCTTAATGACGTAACCGTCAAGCAGGTATTTCCTATACCCCGCATTGATGAGATTCTCGACCAACTCGGTTGCAGCCGGTATTTCACAACGCTAGACCTGGCAAGCGGATACCATCAAGTGCTTGTAAACGAGAAAGACAGAGAAAAAACAGCATTCAGTACTGGAATAGGACATTACGAATTCGTAAGAATGCCATTCGGACTCTCCGGAGCTCCGGCAACCTTTCAAAGGATTATGAATAATGTTCTGACCGGCTTGCAAGGCGTCGATTGTTTTGTTTATTTGGACGACATAGTAATTTACGGAAGTAACCTTAAACAACACGAAATAAGGCTACGTAAATTCCTACAAGCCCTAAGAAACAGCCAATTGAAAATACAAACGGAAAAATGCCAATTCTTAAGAAAGGAAGTTGTCTATTTGGGTCACAAGTGTTCCGACCAAGGCGTGCGGCCGGACCCAAGTAAGGTCGAATGTGTAAAAATTTTCCCGATACCAAAAAATAAGAAATAATTGCAAGCATTCCTTGGACTGGCAAACTACTACCGAAAATTCATTCCGAATGCAGCAGCGCTTCTTCTACCCTTGACATCACTGCTAAGAAAAGATGCCGAGTTCGTTTGGACGGAGACATGCCAAATGGCAGTAATAGCCATTAAAGCTGCAATAACTAGTCCACCACTGTTAAAGTATGCAGATTTCACAAAGCCATTCATGTTAACAACGGACGCGAGCAACGAAGCACTCGGTGCAGTCCTTTCGCAAGGAGAACCAGGAGAAGATCAACCGATCGCGTTCGCAAGCCGAGCATTAAGCGCAACTGAGAAACGATACTCAACAATCGAAAAGGAATTCCTTGCCATTGTGTGGGCGACAAAAAATTTCCGTTGCTACCTCTTAGGCCGCCCCTTTACGGTTTACACAGACCACAAACCTCTAAAAGGCATAGCAAATCTAAAAGATCAAACATCCCGATTGGCGAGGTTCCGCCATAAGCTCTCGGAATTTGATTTCGAAATCTGTTACAAGGCTGGAAAATATAATTTAAACGCAGACGCATTGAGCCGATTACCATATGAAAATAATCTTGTGTCAGTGGTAACAAGAGCACAAACACAGTCAAAAATAGAGCAGAGCGATGAAAACACGGAGACAAAGAAAAGCAGAGATGATTCGGAAGATACAAATCCCACAGATCACCCAGAGACAGAGGATTTAGCAGAATTTTTAACACAGAGAAAGGACATCGAAAAGGTGCTTAAAAATTTTCACGATGGGCCATTAGGAGGTCACAAGGGAGCAATAAAAACATATTTTCGCATTCGACGGCAGTACAAGTGGAACGGCATGCATAGAGAGATTCGAGATTATATAAAAAACTGCGAGAAATGCCAGCGGAATAAATGCTCAAAAGTAGAAAGAATGCCCATGGTACTCACAGACATAGCTCATGGCCCCTTCTACAAAGTTTATATGGATCTGGTGCATACCAACACAGTACATTCATCCACAAAACAAAACCTTCAAAATTATTTTTGGGATTGAATCGAATCCAATTAACTAAAAATGAAGCATCCTGAGCCACTGTACAACAACGACGATTGTCTCGAAAATATTAAAATATCAAATCCAGCGCACCATCAATTAGTACAAAATCAAAAAATTGCCAAAGAAAAATCCAAAGGATACTCACGATAATGGCTCGAAAGTACACGAGAATATTCAGACTGGAGACAAAGTGTGGCTAAAGAACCAAAACGAAAAAAATAAATTCTCACCCATTTGGGAAGGCCCTTATTCGATTGTATCAATTCCAACGCCGGTGAATGTAAAATTGAAAATAAAAGGAAAAGAAAAAACATTCCACAAAAACTTAATAAAACTGCACCATCAACAAATAAAGAACAGAAAAGAATAAGAATTCTTCCAAAGCTCGAAAATCAATAACTAAGCAGAAATTGAGAAAAAAAAAACCCATAAATTTGGAATTAAAACAAAATTTTCTTTTGCCAGTATCAATTCACTGCGACCGATCATTAATTGCAGTCAAAATTTTCTAACGCAATCAACATAAAGATGACCGGATTACAAATTGGAAATTGGAGGGCATTAACGCCAATAACTGGTTGAATGACGATCATATCAACTCATTACTAGCATGGATAATGAGAAAGGTCATCGGAAAGAAAATACATGTGTTCGACACACACTTTTATGCATGCGCAACGACACAAAACAATAAATCGCAACATGAGCAAATAAGGTTGAACGGATTCCTAAGAAGAATAAATATCTTCGACTACGAAAATCTAATAATTCCGATACACAAACACACCACTGGATGCTTGCGATTGTGGCCTGGCCTTCAATCTACGTGCTGGACTCCCTACAGCCACATGACGCAACGAAAATAGCAGAAACACTTCGATCAATTGTACAGTGGGAAGCCGGAAAAAATTTCCTGAGGAAAGAACGACGTATACTGAAGCCACGATGCCACTAGTGTACCGAATGCAGTCAGCAACAAAACCTGAATGACTGTGGAATATACCTGCTGCGTTTTGCAGAAAAATATCGAGATGTGGTGAACACGGGAAGAGCATTCTTGACACGAGACGCTTTCGTGGAAGACAGTAAAATCAGCAGGGACTTCCTCAACAATCTAATAATCGAAAAAAATATGTCTCTGGCCAATTGGAGAGAAACAGAAGAAGAAAGGGAATATCTGCAGCACGAAATCCAAAAAATAAAAGCAAGCAACGTAGCGGGAAAACGAAACTCATTCAAATTAAAATTTAAAACAAAAATATACCTTGTATCCATTTCTCGTAGAGGGGATGTTAAATATAAACAATGGAAATGTATCAAATCGCATGAATAAAGCATTTATAAAGCAATTTTAACGACAAATTTAGAAATCAATGACTGAATCGGGTAATAGACTTCACAATGAATATAATTAGGTCCAAAATTGCCAAAATTTACAATTTCATTATTCCGAAACCAATTTAAATTTATGTGGATGCGAAGAGCATATTTTTTTTCCTTACAGGAGCGTATAATAATATTGGGACTGATGGCGGCGATGGCGAGTGGCCGACTACAGATAACACCAATTACCGAACAGGTAGGGTACGTACAAATCCACTTGAAGGAAACGGAAATCATAGAAGAATTTTATACCGTTCTACACATAATCCACCCCGAAGAAATAGTACGTGTAATAAACATCATCAATGAATACGTCGACACAGTACAAATAAAAAACAGAGAGTTGTTGTTGGCCGAAATTAGGTCAATTCGATCAAAACTAAGCTCAATAACACCAATGGAGCACAACCGAAATAGGCGAGGCCTAATCAACGCAGTGGGAAAGCTTCCAACTGGCTTTTCGGCGTCATGGATGACGACGATCGGAAAGAAATTTTAGAACACTTGACATTGGCAGACAAAAACAGTCACAACGCAATTCAAGGATTAAACGAACAAATTTCGATCAACGACTATTTCAATGAAACAATAGCAACGATCAAACGATCACTTGAACAAATAGAAACACCTTCAATGCAGTCTTCACCACAGTCAAAAAGAGTAACGACGAGGTCGCAGAACACCTGCGGTATCACGACCAGATGCCGAAACTAAAAAGTATAGAAGAAAAGGTAAACCTGATTCAAGATAGCATCTCATCGGCAAAATATGGATTTGTACACCCAAATATTTTAACTACAGAAGAAATAGAAAAATTTAAAGTCGATTTCTACAAAATTAAATTAATCCGAGTGGGAGTGCTATCATACATAAACAATGCTTTAATTATCGCAATAAAGATTCCGAAGACATTCATGAAAATAGAAATAAAATTGCTAATCCCTCTCCAGAACGACAGCCACAGAGAAATAATAGAAAAGGAAGAAATGATAACAACAATAGACAACGTAACCTACAGTTTCACAGAAAATGCCATACGAAAGGAATTAAAAAGGAGCAGGAATTGTGTTCTTCAGAGCACATGCAGACTTGGCTTTAACAACCAAAGATCGGTACACTACATAGACGAATCCACCTTACTGATAAAAAACGCGTTCAGAGAACGAATAATACAGAACTGCGACAAAAGAAATATAACAATTGAGAAAAATGTACTGATCTCATTTGCCAATTGCTCAATCATGATTAAGGATCAAAACTTCACTAATACACAAATCATGATACAGGAGAAATATTTTTATCCAGAAGAACATCTTGAGAAAATCGAATTCAACAACACAATAAGCTTCGACGAAATCCATACAAAAACTTTCAAAAATAGGAAACTCATCGAAGAATTAACTCTGCACAAAAATATATCATACGGAATAAGTAGCACTATAGCCATAATAACAATGGTCGGAATAGTTATTTTGTATGCTTGCTTCCGGAAGCGAAGCGTAAACGTCAAAAGTAACATTACAATGTGCGAAAGGCCCGCCATCAACAAGAGACCAAGCATCAGAACAATAAACAAACAATATAGAGAAAACGAACAAGAATCAACAAAAGTATAAAAAAAAAAAAAACCACCCCACCAAATTCATAAAATCCCGAAAAACATAAGACACACGAACGCACAAACGCATTTTTCCATTTCATTCAAAGCGTACATACACATAAACACACACATGAACTTAATACATACCGAGACCGACCAACAATCTCAGGGGCACATTAACTTATACGAATTTTTTTACTATTTTGCAAGAGCAGATTTTAAACAAACAACCTGATCTTAAGCAAGAAATTATCTTGTTCCAACTTGTTCCAAAAATGAAGGAAGGGAAATAGCGTTGCAAGGGTAATATAAAAGGTAAGATTCAAAAGACAAATTCAATAATCAAACCTAAATTTTTCAAGCAAATGTGCACATACTTTTTGAAGAAGCATAAAGGCAACACCAAGTAATTTGAAAAGTATATGCACATATTCACACATCGAAAAAGTATTTGCATGAAGATCCATTACATGCATGCACATGCTTACATATTACGACATAAGTAAATCATAAATTTCTGAACTTATGTCACGCGATTTACAAACCAAAGCAATTGCACACAGAACTGCGCATACCGTTCGTGAAATTTGAGTAATCTTGCAAGTGTCGAAATTGCACTCAAAAATATACATCATACATACATACATACATACATACATGGTTCATTCACAAAAATCTTTTTTGCCAGTTTTCCAAATTAATACTAAAAGGTCTATTAAAAAAAAAAAAAAAAAAAAAAACCATAAGATTGTCAGCATTTTCATCAATTCCAACTTATCAAAACGAAAAAAAAGGCCATATAGATGCATCATTTTCACATATGTCTGTTTCAAAAAGAACAATTCTCCCATTAAGAGGGGGAAGGGGTTAATTGAAATAACCAAAGCTTAAAAGGCTTAAAATCACTTTGATTTTTGAACAACCTAAAAGAGATGAAATGCGAGATGTAATTTCCTAAGGCACATGCAGAGTATATGTTAAAGAACGGAAGATGGCCTTAAGGCAAAGAAGCATGTGGTTACACATTTACATGCATCCACATGATTCAAAGTATAAAAAAAAAAAATATATCTGAAAATATTTTAACTGCTAAACAGAAATTGAACTTTGGAATTTAAAGCACACGAGTGCCATACATTTGCATAACAAAATCAATGTCATCCTCAAAATTTTCGAGACACATACTTACATATGTTTATAATCCAAAATCATTTTATTTGAAAATTTCGATCATCCTGAATATAGGCAATAAGCAATTAATGGTTAAAAATAAAAAGTATAAAAAAAAAAGTATAAAAAAATGAGTTTTCGAAAAAAAAAAGCCATTTGAAAATTTTGAACAGTTTAAATATCTTAAATATGTAATTGATCGTATTTGAGACGAATTTAAAAAAAAAAAGTTAAAAGAGAGAACTAAAATAATTTTCACTCTCAAAAATGTCGAGCCATATACTAAGAAATTGATTGTTCTTCAGATGAATTTTTAAAAAGAAAAATGAAAAAGTTTTTAATGAAGTACTAAGACTTTAAGAAGAAAAAAAAAAATATATATATAATATATATAATAGCAAAGTTTACGATCCAATGAAAAAAAAAAAAAAAAACTAATATAAGTATATCACGGTTTGAAAGAAAATATGAATTAAAATTCATAAAATATTGAATACCTATTAATTCGAAAAAAAAGTAAAGTAAAACATACATATGAGAATATTGTCAATGTTTGAAAACAAATTGAGCAAATATAACAATAGTTTTAAGGTAGAAAGTACAATTCTAAATCTTCTTCAAAACACTGAGATCCCACACCGGAACAGCAACAATCAAGACAAAACACATCATAGAAGCAGCGACATCAATTTTCATCACGCACCGGCACAACTATCAAGAAGATCGGGATGATTAGAAATCATCACACCCACCCAAGCAAGCAACCTACCAGAGCATTACCAGTGACATCGGCGAGCCCATAACCACTATCAGCAGACATCATGGCAGGCTGACCCGAGTCTCAGATTTCAACCTGGTAGCCGCAACGTTTTTATGAACAGTCACGATGCTCGTGACTTGCCGAGGAGGGGAGGGATGTTGTGAGTCGAAAAGCGTCACGTCACACTCCAACGTCACGCTATCAGCTCTAAGCGGTAAAAGTGACAAAACAGATAAAAACAATCAAAACACAGCAAATGAGTTCGACGACACAGCACCGAGCTCGAAATCCGACACCCTTCAGCAAGAACAACAACAACATTAGAACTCAACTACTGAAAACAATTACGTAAAGAAGCATACCGATCGCCGGTACCTAAACTTGGCACAACGCCGACTGGAGGAAAGGGCAAGCGGGGGAAAAGACGAAAGACCACGAGCATGCAAGTCAGCAATAAGCAACGGCATAAGCGGTTCAACGTCTTCAAAGGCAGTCCTACATCAACAACGGAAACGCAGCAATAAAGCTATTGGTAACAACAACAAAAGGCGATCGAGAAGGGCAATCAACGCAACAGAACAACAAGAGCCAGGTGCAACAACAACAAGTGCAACGTAGGCACACCGGCAGGGGAAGTTCGAAGTCATACTTATGAAATCAATCAATATGCAATTTTGCTAGATCGGCAATATTGATCTATTTAAGCGGAGCTTCGATCTACGGAAGAGGACTTGCAGTTTGGAATTGAAAGTCTAATCAGATCTCAACTTTGGCGCACCTACTTACGAGCCAGGACGACAAAGTGTGGATCTCAGTGTTAGCTAGGGAATTAGGGCAGTAAAGTAAGCTAGAGTAGAACCTGTAAACATCATTAAAAGACTTTAATAAAGAAACACCTATGAAAAAGGAGTAAAGAGTGTTTTATTCAACGGAATCCTTTGTTGGCGCTTTACTAGAGGTCCTTCTCCCCAGCAGACACGCAACAAGTCGCTTTGAATCTATACCATTCCCCTAAAAAATTGATGCTACCGTCGCCGCTACCCTTAAACGTAAGGGTTTCAGTCCCTGCAGAAAACAAATAAAAGAGCTTACATCGGCACACATTCCTTTTCCTCAGCTAAGAATAGTGAAAATCAAATTTTTGCGAATTAAGCGGATGGTGGTCTTGGTCAAATTTTAACTGTAAGAGGGAATTATATTTAGCTGCAAAATACTCAATTCACAATAGTGAAAATTAAATTGTTGCGGATTTCGCTAATTGTGGTTATGGTCAAAATTTACATGTATGAGAGGACTTCATTTGGTGGCTAAATACACAATCAGAAGCAGTACAAAACATCCGTTTTATATAAGTTAACGCGCAATAAGTTCGTTAACCCAAAAATCAATTGGTGCTTGCATTGGAAAATGCAAACACATTAATAAGCAATTTGATAACTTGTCTTTCGCAACTCTTTGGCCCAAAAAGTGCAAACAACTTAATCGACACTTTTTTCCAATTTTCAATTTCCAATTAAATGAAATATTTTCGAATATAAATTTCGCAATTCTCTTTTAAATTTCAACATTTAACAAAACCTGCAGCGTACGCGAAAGCGCTGACTTGGCGCTTCCGCTACTTGCAGTGTAAATCGCCAGATAAGTTCTTTTAGTTTTATGTCTCGTTTTAAGTCAAAATTGTAAAAGCGAGCTCTCTGTTTTTGACCACAAAATAAATCGTTTCGTGCTTTTGACAAGCAGTTAAATAAATCGTTTCGTGCTTTTGAAAAGCAGTGGGAAAAAAACATTTAAATTCGTTTTGACTTTTGAAGCTTTCGATAAGCTCAAAAAGGTGAATTCGTTTTAATTTTTGGGTCTCTTAACACTAAGAGACTTATCTGGCGCCCGAGCAAAGTTTTTACAACAAAAGTAACGTCGCGAAATTTGTAAAGAAAGAGGCCCCTTAGTATCCTTTCGGAAAAAAGGACGCGTAGAACGCACGCCGCTTTACCCGCGTATTCAAACATAATTAAAAAAGAAAAATTTAAACTATCAAAAAATTCAAAAGCCACAATTACCAAGAGGAACTGTTAAATAACATTGTCAACCAAAAAATAAAAAAAATTAAAACTTCAAATCAAACAGTGATTTTTACGAATTCATACAAAATCCTTGAAAATCAAAAATCAAAAAGGTGACGGCTCTTACCTACAAAAATTTGATCTAGAAATTTAAAACAAACACCGACTCATCAACTATAAAGCCATCGTTAATAAAATACATTTAACCAACGAGGAATAAAAATACTAAAACGGAACAGCAGAAAAAAGGTTTGATAAAGCAGTTGTTGGAAGAGATCACCACCATCTACAAACAACAACGCACCCGGATTAACCTTGGAAGCCCAAAATGAAGTCAACGTTTTTAATACTGTTGTAAGTCATGGACAAAATTCAAAATATCTTTCTTATTAACTTAAGTACTATTTTCCAAAAACTTTTTGTTAATTTCTTGAAAATAATAAAACAAATATTGTAATTTACCACTTCTATTGAAAGATAAATCGGAAATAAACAAATTAATTAGGAAATCAAAGTAATTCTTTCTAAACCAAAAAATTAAAAGAACAATAAAATACTTGAAAGCTCAAGATGTCGAATCCCAAGAACCTAGTACGTCCAGCCGTTTTAAATGTTCCTCCACCTAACCCTAATACCAATCCCAACCTTCCTAATCAACCAAATGGGAATGCACTGGGACAGTTCAATCTAGCAGACCTCCGGACGGTCATTTTAGAGGTAATAAATAGTCAGGTACTTAGAATGTTGCAGTCTTCGCTAAACCCAAATGCTATCTTTGCGAATGCGGTAGATCAAACAATAGATGAACGTCATTTAGACAACTTGGGGGATCTAGATAAAATTCCAGACGTTGTCAAATGTCTAAGGGAATTTTCAGGTAAGCCAGGAGAGTTTAATTCCTGGAAAAAGAGCGTAGAAAGAATATTGAAAATCTATGAGAGTTTTAAAGGAACACCGAAATACTATGGAATCCTAAACGTTATTAGGAACAAAGTAGTAGGGAATGCAGACATGGCGTTGGAGTCCTACAATACGCCGTTAGGCTGGCCAGCCATTTCCAAGTGCTTAACTTTGCACTATGCAGATAAAAGGGACGTGTCGACACTCGAATATCAGTTGACAGGACTTATTCAGGGCAACGCACTCGACACGTTTATAAGAGTCCTTAACGGTGATCTGCCAAGATTGCTAGGCATGAGGGAACCATCTGATCTACCCCAAGCCCTCCATTTATGTCTTAAGTTAGAAAATCAAAAGTTTCGTACCAATCACGCACAAAATTTTAATAGTCAGCCGGCGAAGAAAAATTATCAAAATGCACCACCTCCTATACCACAGAAATATAATTCACAAAGGACCAGACAACCATTCTACCCCCAAATAGCTTACATTCCACGCCCCCAAAATCCGTTCCCCGTGAGACTCAATAACAACGTGGTAGAACAAAATCTTAACTATCAATCAAGACAGCCACCACCGCGACCAACAGCACCTGAGCCACCAGAGCCAATGGATGTTGATAGAAGCATTCGCTCGCAACAACTAAATTATGCCAATAGGCCAGCCCAGCATCAGTTCTTAGGGAAAAGACCATCAAACCCACTTTCGCAGCAAAATATCCAACCTACTAAGGCCCAACGCACCTTTCACATCAATACCGAAAGCGCTGACGAGTTCGACTACGATAACGTAGTTGACGAAGAGGAGGCCCTAGACTGTTATCAGACCCTGGAGAGCTATTACGACACTGCAAAAGTTGACCAAGATGACAAATGTGATAATGAGATAGAGTCAGAATTAAGCGACATCCATTTTTTAGAATGACGAGCTCTTCGCTTCCATATTTTGAATGTCGAACGAAGAGCGGAGAAATTCGCAAAATCCTCATTGATACTGGTTCAAGCAAGAACTACATTCAGCCCAACCTAGTAAATAAAATTATCCCTAACAGGACTACATTTCATGCAAAATCAGTGGCAGGGAACGTCCAAATAAAATCACATACATATCTTAATCTTTTTGGCCAGAGCGATAATCTGAAATTCTTTCTAATGCCAACTCTTAAATCATTTCATGGTATTTTGGGTAACGATAGTTTTAAAGCACTAGACGCAATCATTTACACAAGTCAGAACTGCATGGTAGTTCGTCACAAAACCAAAATTCAGCTTAAACAACTCGTTAGTCAAACCGTAAATTCAATAAAGTTGCAGGACGAACAAATAAATAGCAAACAAAGAGATATCATGGACTCCATAGTTGTCAAATTTCCCAAACTTTTCTCAGAACCGGACGAAAAATTAACCTATACCACAAAAGTAATGGAAGAGATCCGTACCTCAACCGATTCTCCAGTCTACACAAAATTTTATCCTTACCCAGCTTCATTAAAACATGAAGTTGAAAGTCAAGTTGAAAAATTACTAAACGATGGAATCATACGACCGTATCACCATACAATTCCCCGGTATGGATTGTCGACAAAAACCCGGATTCTCGAGGGAATAAACAATTTCGAATGGTGATAGATTATAGAAAACTGAATTCTGTAACAATCTCGGACAGATATCCTATTCCGGAAATATCAGACGTTTTAGGAAAACTAGGAAACAGTAAATATTTCTCAGTCTTATATGCTTTTCAGACGTACAACGAAATCTCGAGATTTCAGAAAATTTTAGAACAAATTTGACATTTGAAATCCAGGCGATTTCAATTTTGTTCTGAAATCCCGAGATTTCGTTGTACGTCTGGAAAGCATATTAGACCTTAAAAGTGGATTTCACCAAATCCCACTCAAAAGCTCAGATATAGAAAAATCAGCATTTTCTATTAATAATGGTAAGTACGAGTTCACTCGCTTACCTTTTGGCTTAAAAAATGCACCATCGATATTTCAGCGTGCGCTAGACGACATTCTTCGCGACTTAATATGCAGGATATGCTACGTTTATATCGACGACATAGTCATTTATAGCAAATCCGAAGAAGAGCATATCAGAGACATTGAAAATGTGTTCAAAACCTTAGAAGATGCCAATATGAAAGTCCAATTGGACAAGTGTCATTTCTTTAAACACAAGGTGGAGTTTCTGGGGTTCATAATATCTGAATCGGGTATTAAGACTAATCCTAAAAAAGTTGAAGCTATAGCAAATTTTCCACAGTCCCGAACTCTTAAGGAGCTTCGATCCTTCTTAGGACTATCTGGTTATTATCGACGCTTTATAAAAGATTACGCTAAATTGGCAAAACCCCTTACTACGCTCCTGAGAGGAGAAGAAGGTCACGTGTCCAAAAGACAGTCATCAAAGGTCACTATAGAACTCAATGAGGAGGCAATGGAAGCTTTTTTTAAAATAAAAAACTCTCTTTTATCGAAATATTTGCTGTTATCTTATCCAAACTATGAAGAATATTTCGAGTTAACAACCGATGCATCGAACTTTGCTCTTGGAGCAGTCCTCTCACAGAGGGATAAACCAATCACTTTCATATCAAGAACATTAAGTAAGGCTGAGGAGAAATGCTCGCCATTATCTGGGCCCTTAATTCTCTCAGAAATTTCCTATATGGCGCAGCAAAGGTGAACATTTTTACCGACCATCAGCCCCTCACCTACGCACTTAGCAACAAAAACAATAACAGCAAGATGAAGCGATGGAAAGCTATACTGGAAGAATATGATTATGAGCTATTCTACAAACCAGGCAAAATCAATGTAGTAGCTGATGCCCTTTCCAGATTACCAGCGCTATCGCCAATTAATTCAATGTCCGAAATGACACATAGTGACGATAGTTCTTCACAAAACCTCATTTACAGTGTCGAAACCCCAATAAATGTCTTCAAAAACCAAATTATTTTTGACCCGAATCTAACATCCTCATACAAATTCGAAATCGTTTTTCCATCCATCCATAGGCACTCAATAGCAGAAATAGAATATTCCCTCGAAAAATTAGCCTCAATCCTCAAGAAATACCTTAACCCTTCAGTAATAAATGGTGTTAAAGCTCCGGAGTCATTAAAGACATCAAAACTGAGCTTCAACAAGAGCAAATAATTATCAGCACCCATAACAGAGCCCACAGGAATGGCAAAGAGAATAGGGCGCAAATCCTTGAAAGATTCTATTTTCCCGGCATGAACAATAAGATCAATCGAATTGTAAAACAATGCACGGTATGTAAGGAAAATAAGTATGACAGGCATCCACCGAAACCTGAATTAAAAGAAACTCCGATACCATCATACCCCGGACAAATTCTCCATATTGACATTTATAGCACTGAAAAACATCTTGTCCTTACGGCTCTAGACAAGTTTTCCAAATACGCTCAGTGCAAGGTCATCAAGAGCTCAAGAGCTATAGAGGACGTAAAAGAACCCTTAAGAAAACTCCTTTTCTCATATGGGGTCCCAAAAGTGGTAGTATTTGACAATGAAAAGTCCTTCAATTCGGCAACAATAAATTTCATGTTACGCGATCAGCTTGGAATAGAAATTTATAAATCCCCGCCATACACGAGCACTGTTAACGGACAATTCGAACGTTTTCATTCGACGCTGACAGAAATAATGCGCTGTTTAAGAAGTCAACGCACAAACACCACATTCCTAGAACTACTGGACAGGGAAATTTATGAATATAACTACTCGATACACACCACTACAGGACAAAGACCACTTGAAGTTTTATTTGGACGAAAGGTCAGCTCGGATCCTGAATTGTATGAAAAGGCCAGACAGGATAACATACAGAGACTAAAAGATAAGCAGGCAATCGATCTTAGAAATCATAACAAAAATCGAGAGCCAATTAAGGAATATGAGCCGGGAAACGTCATTTATGTAAGAATCAATAAACGTTTGGGATCAAAATTATCACCAAAATTTAGGAAGGAAGTTGTCAAGGAAAATGGGTCCACTACAGTCACTACGGAATCAGGAAAAATCGTCCAAAAAAGCAATATAAAAAAATGACCTTTCCTTTTTATTTCTCCTCTTACAGAATCTTCTTAACTCTCTACCCCTTTGCCACAAGCGAGCTGCAAATCCTAAATTATACTTTGTCTCATCTCGTGACAATCAACGATGGTCCTGGAAAAATTCCGAATGGTACGTTCAAAATAATACACATTGTGGAACTAGACAAATATAGAAACCTCATAGACAACGTCGAATCAGAAATAAAGCGCATCATCCCCAAATACAACCCATTTTTCCCACTTCTAAACCACGAGTTATCCCAAATCCACAATATTCTTGAGCTGATAGAACCAAAGGAACAGCTTAGAGAGAAAAGAGCTATTAACATAATTGGAACTGCCTGGAAGTATATCGCCGGATCTCCGGATCACGACGATTTCGAGTTAATCACAGGGCTATTAGATAAAACCATTGAGAATAATAATCAGCAAGTAGTCATAAATGAAATTTTTACCGAGAGGCTTGAAAATCTTACACAAATAACAAATCAAATAAATAATGCCATAAAGAAAAACAATGACTTTGTAAGCGAAGCTGCAATCAGTATGCAAATATAGGTTAGGTTTATGAAAGAAGAGCTTACTAATATAAGATATGCAATACAATGGGCAAAACAAAATGTTATAAATTCAGTCCTTTTGATCAAAGAAGAGATAAAAGAAGCATTGAATAAATTGGCAGACGATAAATTTTTATTTGCATCAATAGAAGAAGCCCTCGAATTCTCAAATATTAAAATTTTGTAATATCAAGGAAAACTTTTCTATATTATCGTAATACCTCTTACTAGCAATGAAAACAACTCTAGCATAATTATTAAACCGGTTAAAAGAAACAACAAAATTATTAGCATTAAGTTTAAAGATGTAATAAAAAATAATCAAAAAATATTCGGTATTTCAGACAAATGTTCTAAAATAAATCAGGTGAAAATTTGTAAAATCAATCAGCTGGTCGACATATCCAACGATACTTGCATCCCACCGCTTCTTAGCGGAATGAATTCATCATGCCCAATTTCTCGAGGGTATCATATATCAGAAATAGAACAAATCTTTCCTGGTGTTATTCTACTTAACGATTTTTACGGAAAAATAAACAATGCAACAGCTAACGGAACATTTTTGATCAAATTTTATAACACGACTCTCAAAATAAACAACAAATTATACAGAAATTTGGAAGCTCCCCTTATGGAAGTTTCACCACCGATAATTCAGCAAACGCCAGTCGAAGATGAATTTGTAAACATTTTATCTTTGGAAATGTTGAACCATTTGCACATTAACAGCACTAAAAGTATCCATGAACTCAAGTCAGACTCTACGATTACGAAGTACACAAGTTTCCCTTTGTTTATACTATTGCTCATTTGCATGTCACTAATAAAGTTTTTCACTAAGGAAAAAGAGAAATTTATTATCCATATAATAAATCCGAGCATAAAGACAATGCAAGAAGCGGTTATCCAAACAAAATTGCAAGAACCAAGGCCACAGAAAATTGACGACCTACCCTATTTTTAACGATTGAGGACAATCGTTTTTAAAGGGGGAGGAGTTAACGCGAAATAAGTTCGTTAACCCAAAAATCAATTGGTGCTTGCATTGGAAAATGCAAACATATTAATAAGCAATTTGATAACTTGTCTTTCGCAACTCTTTGGCCCAAAAAGTGCAAACAACTTAATCGACACTTTTTTCCAATTTTCAATTTCCAATTAAATGAAATATTTTCGAATATAAATTTCGCAATTCTCTTTTAAATTTCAACATTTAACAGCGTCTGGCTTGAAACGCGAAAGCGCTGACTTAGCGCTTCCGCTACTTGCAGTGTAAATCGCCAGATAAGTTCTTTTAGTTTTATGTCTCGTTTTAAGTCAAAATTGTAAAAGCGAACTCTCTGTTTTTGACCACAAAATAAATCGTTTCGTGCTTTTGACAAGCAGTTAAATAAATCGTTTCGTGCTTTTGAAAAGCAGTGGAAAAAAAACATTTAAATTCGTTTTGACTTTTGAAGCTTTCGATATGCTCAAAAAGGTGAAATCGTTTTAATTTTTGGGTCTCTTAACACTAAGAGACTTATCTTATACAAATATGAGAACAACGGATAAATTTTTTAAAATGTGTAGGATGGTGACCATAGTTATAGCGATGTCTCAATTTTCAGCCAAGGCTTAGGTCTATATAGTAGCTAAACCCACACTAAATTTCAATTGGCTGGAATGTATAGTAAAAAAAATATCCACGAAAAACGTAAAAAATCGTGATTTTTGAAATTTCTGAACCACTTCCCACGACCCAAGAAGGGACTAGGAAAAAAATTTGTACGCAGTTTTTCGGACATTTACCAGGGACAAGTCCATGCCAAATTTTAATATAATAACATTCATGGTTTAGGAGTAAATTAGAAAAATTAATTTGTGACCGGCAACAAGACAGACAGAGAGACAGACAGACAGACTGACTGACATGGCTATGTCGACTCCTCTCGTCACCCTGATCAAGAATATATTTTTATATATATGTCTATATCTATGGCGACTCCCTTGGTATGTTACAAACTACATTCCATACTTAATATACCCTTCGAAAAAGGTATTTATATCACTTAAAGGCGAAAATAAAAAAAAAGTCTGGCATATTTTCCGGGGAGAAAAAAGTCGTCTCATTTTTTCTAAAAACTCAACTAGAATATGAACCACTCATGGGATTTTTGTTTTCTTTGTCTTGAAATGCTCTTAGAAAACCACTCTTTTGCCTTAGATAGCCCGAACTTAAATACCGGACCTTTTTCGGAAAAAATATGGGTTGGAAATCAAGTTTTTGTACAAAATTGTTAAAAATTTCATAAAATTCTCGCCTTTGTCGACCTATAGCGCCTGAACTGTTGAACCGATTTCATCCATATGTATAAAGAATATGTTGAATTTTTACTTTTCTTTCATACAAATTAAAGTTTTTTGAAACGGTCGAACGATAATGGTGCTACGACTAAAAATTATTGACAAAAATTCGCAAAACTTTTCTTAGCGGATATTTAAAAAACGCGAGTTAACTTTCAATTTTTACGCATATATTGAAATTCAGCGAAACAAATACTACAAAAAAAAATTGGTTTCAAGTCAAAGGCAATTTTATTGTTGAGCAGTGTTATTAAATTCAGAACTTACATTGAAACATACATATGTTACAGTCATGCATTTAAAACAAACACATCAAAAAGTGGTTCTGGCAGACTGAAAGTTTTCAGAATATCTCCGAATAGTAGATTTTTGGAAATATATACGGGCATTTTGGGTAAACTATAATTTTTTTGGCAATTAAAGGGTGCGATTGCTCTATTCGGCTTGGTACGTGAAGCAATGCATGAGCCTTTTATTAATTGGCAGGTTCTTACTTTTTGCTTGCTTCTGAGTATCCTTCTATTCGTACAGAATTTTTTTTTTTTTTTTTTTTTTGCGGGTATTTTTATATTGAATCTTCTTAATCTTAAGAACTAACAATATGTTTTCAAATCTTAAACTAGTACAAAATTTCACTACGTAAAATTAATTCATAATTTATATAGCGACATTGGCAAAAACGCACCTCGAACCTTCTAGCCGGGCTTAAGCAATACTTTCGTGTGCCGCTTGGAGGGATGTTTCCGAAGGGGGGTGTCGGTGCCGGTTTGAGTGCGGGGCTCACAGCACATTTCGTGTGTGTCGAGGAGTGTATCGCAGTGCCGGCTTTAAAACGGGGGATCGACGATGCTGTGGCAAGCAAAACAGCTTCTTCGTGGTTGGGCGGTTTGTGCCAATGTTGCTATGATTGTCGAATGTCGACGGAGCCCATATTGGGTACAATTGGCAGCCGATTGCCGTAGAATCGTGCGAGGCGAGGCTATCGACATCCGTCGTCGTATACGTCATCGACGGGGAGCACAGTCGGAGACAAATCGACAGCTCACGAGCCGTTATCGCAACGTTACCGACGGGATTGAGTCGAAAGTCAAGCGACGCAGAGCGGTCATCGTTAACTGGATTCGTCATCGACGGGGATGCTGTCGGAGACCAACGACGGGGGACGAATGTCGTGAACCTCGCCGCTCGCCTTGTGGTGCGTGTGTAGCGGTCGGGCGATCGTTTCTTCTTAGCCTCGAGTGCGTTGAAGTTGAGGCTAAACACCTAGCCATTTCATTTGGGTGCCGCTGGAGTCTATCCAAATAGGAATTTTTAAGACGCACTAATTCCTCTTTAACCAAAGGGATATTAAGGTCACGATGGATATTTTCGTTCCGAATATACCATGGTGCACCTGTAATTGAACGGAGAATTTTTGATTGGCATCTTTGAATCAATTCTATACTTGAGGAACTTGCATTACCCCATAACTGAAGGCCATATGACCATATTGGCTTTAAAATACTAGTATATAAAAGGATTTTATATTCGATTTTTAAGGGGGAACGATGATTCATTAACCAATGAAGCTTAATAGCTTTAAGTTTCATTTGGGTTCGTTTAGCTTCAATATGTTTGCGCCATGTGAGACGTTTGTCCAAATGGATACCCAAGTAAACAACATTGTCCGTCTCTGGTACTATTATGTTGTTTATTCTTAAAGGGGGACAGATGCCCCTTTTAAGTGTAAATGTAACATGTTTACTTTTTTGCTCGTTTACTTTCACTCGCCATGTTCCTAACCATTTTTCAACCACTTTTAAATGCGTTTGCAGGTTAGAAGTGGAAGAAATCGGGCATCTATGGCGGCTTAATATAGCTGTGTCATCGGCAAAAGTGGATGTTGTAAGACTACTGTTTACAGGGAAATCTGATGTATATAGTAAATATAGGAAGGGTCCAAGAACACTTCCTTGGGGCACTCCTGCTTTGATTTCTATACTTTGTGAAACAAAATCTTTATATTTGACCTTAAAATTCCTATGTTTTAAGTAGGATGAAAGTATTGCATGAACAGTAGGAGGGAGAAGATATTTAATTTTTTGGATAAGTCCTTCATGCCATACTTTGTCGAACGCTTGAGCCACGTCCAAGAATATGGCTGAGCAGTATTCTTTGTATTCAAAAGCTTTCCTTATTTCATTGGTTATGCGATTTACCTGCTCTATAGTCCCATGATTTTTACGGAAACCAAATTGGTGGTGCGGAATTATATCCCTTTCAGAAACGAATGGAGTCAATTTGGAAAGCAGTGCTTTCTCGAAAAGTTTGGAAATACTTGGAAGAAGGCTTATCGGTCGATAAGAAGACACCATTGTTGCATCCTTGCCTGGTTTTGGAATCATAGTTATTAAGGAGGACTTCCATGCTTGAGGGTAATATGAAAATCGAATGATCGCATTGAAAAGCTTTGTTATGAACACGATGGCAATGTATGGCATCTCAATAATCATTTTAGGAGTTATGTTGTCCTCTCCAGGTGCTTTTTTGGGGGATAATTGACTTGTAATAATTGCTTTAATTTCGTTTGAGTGGAAATAGATTGGGTAATTTTGAGAATTTATTTGAAGTGTAGGCATTTCACAATTTATTTCAGGGGGATTTGGTTGGAAAACTGACTTTAAATGCCCAGCAAAGGCAGTAGCCTTTTCTTCACTACTACGTGCCCAAGCGCCGTTGGTGTCTCTTATGGGAGATTCCCCCACTTTTGGGGATTTGATAAACTTATTTATATTCCATAAAGATGATTTTCCGGAGGACTGTGGGGAAAGCTTCGAAACGTATTTCCTACACTCGTCATTTTTTAATCTTAAGAGAGCTTTGCTTAGCTCATTTGTTGCGGCTTTAAGTCTAAGCTTAGCTGCTGGGGATCTATGTTGTTGCCATTCGCGTCTTAGCCTTCGTTTTTCGTTCACAAGTCTTTCGATTTCGCTATTGGTAAAGATATGATTCTTTGCTTTATTTTCGATGCAAGGCGTTGACTGCTCTGCCGCTGTCGTTAGCATAGAATTCAGTACATTTGTCGCTTCATCTACGTGTTCTATGCAGTCTATAGAGTATCTGGTATGAATATGAGTGGCTATATATTTCTTATATTTAATCCAGTTAGTTTTAGAAGACGTCAATCTGAAGGGTGACTCAGTAACAATAGGACTTTCAGCTAGATAAAAAATTACAGGTGAGTGATCTGATGAGAGATCGAAAGTTGTCGTGGTTGTAACGCGAGATCTATCTACCCCTTTAACAATGGCGAAGTCAATCAGGTCGGGGATTTTTCTTGGATCAGATGGCCAGTATGTAGGCTGACCAGGTGATAAAAAATCAAGCCTGCCCATGCTGTTAATTAGGGTGCTATACAATTGCCTTCCTTTCGGGCTTATCAGACGGGAGCCCCAATGCGTGTGTTTCGCATTAAAATCTCCAGCTGCTAGGAATTTATTACCTAAAGTGCTAAAGAAAGCTTTAAATTTATCCTCGTTTACCGGAAAACGCGGAGGACAATAAACAGCAGACAAAACTAAGTTATTGTTTCGATTTTGTAGGCAAATTGACGTTGCCATTAAAAAGTTTTCAGCATGTGACTGCAGGGGAAAATGTTTAATCCTGCTTCGGACTAAGATCCCAGTACCGCCATGCGCTTTTCCGTCAGGGTGATTTGTTTTATAAAATTGATAACCAGGTATGGAAAAATTATTTTTATCTGTTAAATGCGTCTCTGAGAGCAGCATGACATCAACAGATTGCTTGGAGAGGAAGCGAACTAATTCTAACTTATGTTGGCGGACGCCGTTTGCATTCCATGAGCATATGTTTAGTATGCTCATTTTTTAGCGATAAGAATTTGGAGCATTTGGTTTTGTGCTCGAACTAACTCTTGGAGAGTATTTTGCATGCTTGACATGAATTGAGTCATACACTGTGTCAGACTGAAAATCATGTTTTCTAAACTACTACTTTGTGGCTGAGGGGGATTTTGGGAGTTTATTCCGGACTTTAATGCACTGGCGTAAGAAAAGTTGGGGTTAACAGACGCGTTTGTTACAAGATTTTTAGGCGGAGGGCCTTGAACCATCAACATTTTTTGTTGAGGGTTGCGTGCAGCTTGCTTTTGCTGCGCTAGTCGGCTTTTAAGTTCCTTATAGATAGGACAGCCTCTGTAGTTGGCTGTGTGATTTCCCCCACAGTTGCTACACTTTTTTATAATTTGGTCAGTATTACCCTTAAAATTACAGTTTGTAGAATGGTGGAACTCTCCACATACAACGCAGACAACGCGTAGGGTACAATATGACTTTGTATGGCCATACTCCTGACAATTCGCACATTGAACAGGTCCGCTTCGCTTAAGCGGTTCCTCAACTACAATTCTACGGTGAAGAAGATACCGCAGATTGTAAATGGGATGATTCTCATTTTTCTTTAATTTTGTGCCGTCGGGGCATAAATCTATTTTAAACATGGGTTGAGGCACTTTTTGTTTATTAAAAATATTAATTACGGCTTTCACCTGTAAGCCTTTTTCCTCAAGCGCTTGTTTTATCTCAGCCGGCTCTATATCTGATTCCAACCCTTTAATAACGACGGAGAGACCTTTACTACTCTTAAGCTGATATGTGTAGTAGCTCTTTTTATTGTTATCAAAATGTTTAACCACAACTCGATTATTATTCTCATTATAGACCTGGATTTTGGTCTCGTAAATGTTTCCCCGAGTTTGTGGGGTTATGTGGAAATTATCTTTTCCTATAATTTGAGTTAAACTCGTTACCAAGAGATTGGAGCTACGCTCACGAAGGTAAATTGGAGGTGGTTTTGGCGTTTTAGGAGCCGAATTAATAGTGCTCTCTTCAGAACTTGCGTTTTCACTTAACGCAGCAAATCTATTTCCCGCCAAAACATTTGTTGGAGCCGAAGTTGAAGTGGTTTTATTAACTTTAGCTTTGCCCACATTTGTTTTTTGAGGGCTGAGCTTCCTTTTAATATTAACGTAGCGATCCATACCTGTCTGGATCGCCGACTCGTTTGATTTTGCTTTGTGCGCAGTGTCAGGAGTATTAGTGTTAGTAGCTATTTGGCTATATTTTTCGGTGCTTTTACTTGTTGGTGTTGTTGTTGCGCGCTGGCTAAGCCACTGTTCGTCGCTTTGTAAGCGTTTATCAATTGACGAATTATCTTCGTTAATTACTACATAAGCATTCTTAACATTTTGAGCGCCTACAGAGTGACTACGAGATCGTTTAGAGCTTTCGCTTTGCATGCGTGCTTTTTGTATAGGTATTTAGGTACTTAGCTTGAAGCTGAGCTTCGAAAAGCACCAGCTTCAAAGCTGTTATGGTGAGTGTCTATACTAGATAGTGGTTTTGGTCGGACGCTAGTGGGAAAAATACAGGGAAGTATGTGAAAATTAAATAGAAAAGGTTTAAATGACGGAGCCCAAGGCAACAACAAAGCCTAAGGGTTCTTATTTAGTTTTGGAAAAATTACTTCTCACCTTTGAATGATCACAGCTGCTATCCTCCAACCAGATCTTGGTGTTCTTCAATTGGCCTTTCGGTTATGGTGGCTCTCGACCAGCAATATCGGTGATATTCGGGTTATTTTACTTTTTGTTTAAACAAACTTTGCCAGCGCGAAAACTGACGTCTACGCGGCGAGGTGACCAGCTTTATCTCTGATCGTACAGAATAAAAAAAAAAAAAAAAAAAAAAAAATTTATTTAACATCATCATCTGTTCTCCAGGAGCATTTGTGAGACTATCTCATTTGCGATGGAAAACCCTTAAACTTATGATTTTTCAGTTTCAGTATATTTTGCTTAGCTTCCTTCGCACTTAAGCGCACATGTTAGTTACCGGCACAAAAAATGCTGCCCCAGTTTACCAGAGATTCGCGTGCGAGCGAAGATTTGTGTAGGCGAATTAAAAGCAAACGTCAATTTTAACCAAATTTAGCAAATCTTCGCGCATGCGAATGGGAAGCCAACCTGGTATATTACTTTTGTCCGCTCAACGTTCACTCAGGCGAAGAATCAGCGAACTTGAATCTCTCTCTCTCTTTTATTGCAACATTTTCTGTATTCACGCAGGTTTTCATGCTCTCTCTCTCTCTCTCTCTCTTTCTCTCTCTCTCTCTCTCTCTCTTTCTCTCTCTCTCTCTCTCTTTCTCTCTCTCTCTCTCTCGCTCTCTCTTGTTTATGGCTCTACCCGATTGAAAAGTGTCTGAAAAAACCGAATTTTAGAAGTTTTCAGAATGTGCACGTTACTAAAGGGTTTTACGCTCTAAAGAAGGAAGCAAATTTCCTATACCAAACACATGCATAAAAAATGAGGAAGTACTTTGGCTTACTTTTGCTACTTCACAGCATACGCTGTTAAAGAAGTAACCTAACCTACAGGGTTGCATTTAAGTTTCATAGCACGATGTCGTTTTACTTCGCTATATTAATGAACACGGTCATTCTTTGGCAGAAGTAAGTCGAAAACAGCTGTGTGCGATGGACTCAAATTCGTAGAATGTTTATCATGAAGATGAAATATCTTTTATTGAGTTTGAGCCGGCAATTGCCGAAACAAAAAAACAGAAGCGGAATAGCCGCACTGGAAATTTTTCATTCATCGATAAACAACACCTAATTGAATTAGTAAAAGAAAAACGAGCAATTTGGGATCTAGGAGAGAAAGGACACAGTAACATTCAGATGATCGACCAATATTGGGCCGAAATAGGAGTGATGATGGGGAAAACAGGTAAGCAATTTTAAAATTAACTTAATAAGTTTTAATACAACTTAAAATTTTACTTCTAGCTGCGGAGTGCAAAAGGGCGTGGGTGTCTCTGAGGGAGAGCTACCGATATCATGCCAGAGCGGCCAAAATTAAAACGAGTGGTAGAGCCGGTGGCGAAGCTCTTGATAACCCTCACTATCTAGAATCCGCTTCCACAAGTTTCGAATTTGATTTAAGTTTTCTGAGCGATACATCCAAAAAAAGAAAGTAAGTTGAATGTTAGATATAGTTGGACTTTAAAAAGCAATATGTAATCTCTATTTTGTAGAACATTTCAGTCGATAGAAAACTTACAAACAGATTCGGATTCTTCATGTTCCACACAATATTTTTATGTAAGTAAATTTTGGTTTTAAGCACAATGACTCCTAGTGAGGGCATAGCGATCTCTCTTGATGAATATTGCGGTATTGTAAAATGAAATTGACAAAGTAGCAAGTTTTCGGTAATAAGGCCAGTCTAAAGCTCCAGTTACTCAACGCATAGTAAATCATAGCATAGCTATTTCAATAGATTTTTCTTGTGTCGCCTTATGCGTCTAATAACTGATTTCATACAAAATTTATTTTCTTATACTATAAGTTCATTAACCGGAGCTTTAGGCTGTGTCATCGTTGCCTTTCAATATTTGTCTTTAATAGAAAGCACGTTTCATTGCAGGAAGAACAACCGAGATCCAAGCGTGCAAAATCCGATAAAATTTTGGACGAGTGCCTGGACATCCATAAGAGGCTTGTGGAAACACATACTTCTAACACAACCTTGGAGAAGAGTATGAAATATAAAGAATTTTGGTGTTACGTTGAAACTTTACGGACGGACCTAGCGTCGAACGATGTTATAGACTTGCAGCACAGTTTTTTAACGAAAATATTTGAAAAGCGTTCTCAGAAGTAGTTTTGTTTTGTTTAATTCATTTTAAAGGTCTGGGGGTAACTTTGTATAGCGATGCGAAAGATGATTTTGAATTGCATTTGGAACGGTCCTTAGTTTTTAAGCGTTGAAATGCACTTCTGAACCTTGTAATTTGTTTTTCTTGTTTGTCATTTGCATTTTGAAACAAGCTTTTGCATCGCTTTCGATTTCGCATCGCTATACAAAGTAACCCCCCACACTTAAATTGTTATGTTTTTGTTTTTAAATTAACCTAGTCAAGAAGAAAGACATTTTGATTTATGATTTATTAATAATAAGATTGATTTTGCGTTTTAAAGCGAAATGACTGAAAGCACACAGACTCACCCAAATGAAAGCCTCCGACAGAACCCATTTGTTAAGATTAATTAAGCTACATAAACTAGTCAAAGAAGACTTCATAATTTTTTAGTTTTTTTATATATGGGGCATTTCACGTCAAGTGTACCCGCTCAAAAAACTTTATAGCTGGGATTTCGATGAAACTTGGTGGAAATGTTGCGCTATGAGAGTACATGAATTGTGCAAAAGGAGGAGGGGAAATATTTACCGGGTGCCTAGATACAGGGTGTCAAACTTTCAGGCCTTTTTGTATTCAAAAAATTCTACGTCTTGCAAATTGGAAAATGAAAAAAATGTAATAAGGGATTTTTATAGATTTTTTTCTGCTCTTTCCGAAAAAAATTATAGAATCTCCAGAAACTATTATTTATGCAAAAAAAAAAAACGCTTTTTATTTTTAAAATCAATTTTTCGCTCAATGCGACATTTTTAATTTTTTTTAAAATAATTTTAAACGAAAGCTGAGCTTTTTTTCTATAAGATAAGGTCTTAATTGAAGTGGGATCTCCAAAACTTACGAGTAAACGGAGGTGTTGAACCCAGCACGACCCTCGCGCCAAGCACGCAGAAGCCGCTATTCAGCTGTGGCTGCTGAACTTTTTTAGTTGATAAAGCTGAATAGCGGCTTCTGCGTGCTTGGCGTGAGGGTCGTGCTGGGTTCAACACCTCCGTTTACTCGTAAGTTTTGGAGATCCCACTTCAATTAAGACTTTATCTTATAGAAAAAAAGCTCAGCTTTCGTTTAAAATTATTTTAAAAAAAATTAAAAATGTCGCATTGAGCGAAAAATTGATTTTAAAAATAAAAAGCGTTTTTTTTGCATAAATAATAGTTTCTGGAGATTCTATAATTTTTTTTCGGAAAGAGCAGAAAAAAATCTATAAAAATCCTTTATTAAATTTTTTTCATTTTCCAATTTGCAAGACGTAGAATTTTTTGAATACAAAAAGGCCTGAAAGTTTGACACCCTGTATCTAGGCACCCGGTAAATATTTCCCCTCCTCCTTTTGCACAATTCATGTACTCTCATAGCGCAACATTTCCACCAAGTTTCATCGAAATCCCAGCTATGAAGTTTTTTGAGCGGGTACACTTGACGTGAAATTCCCCATATCGTCGCCTTACTTCCAAAACCTCGTATCTACAAAAATGCTGTTTTTCAGAAAACGAAAAAAACTGATTATCTTACGTAAATTTCACTTTATTAACGATTTTACTTTTTTAAACCATAGCTAGGATATTTACTGAAGACTCTGAACTGAGTTTACGGTACGAAGCTCACTAAAGAAGTAGCACTGGCTGACTTTGTCACTTACGTGTTTTTGGTCCTTTAGAAAATTACAAATGTTGTTACTTACGAGGTTTTGTGCGAGCTAAAAAAAGACGTGGCTTAAAGTTTTCATTTCTTTTTAATGTAACTTAAGGCAAATATTTGGAACATAAAAAGAATAAAAATAACAATTTGAACTTAAATTCAATTATTTTAGTGAAAATATATGAAAAAAATTTGTCGTATAATTTCCCAATCTGCCAATTTGGTAAATATGAGCACTACAAGAGCTGTATTTCTCTAGATACGCCACTGGTTTCAGCTTAACTATAATTGCAGCCTAAATTTGCTTTTTCGCTTTTGTGTCTCTGTTTAAACCGGGACATTGAGACAACATAAGTGCATAATTCCCCAGTAGAAAATATCGCACTGAAACCATCAAAGGCATGCAATGATATTGAGAGTTATTGAAACTATAAGCTCTCTCGGTTGAAATGCCCTCTTTTTTATTTATTTTTATTTTGTTTCATATTGATAAATTATTGACTTAATTATTGCTAAAGACATTTCCTACTTGGTTACGTTTTATTGTTTAGAGATGTTATATTCTAACCAACAACAAATTTGCCGTTTAAATGTCGTATGAGCCACTTCAAGTTTATTTATAGAACAATATTTTACATATACGAGGTTTTAGAAGGAATTTTAAGGTAAGCTTGCAGATACGAGGTTTTAAAATTTTCGATAATTATTTTTATCTCATACAAAGTCACTGAGTTGGAAATGTCATGTGGGGCAAAATGCGTTTCTCTATTTTATAAGCTAAAAAAACCAATTTCATAAAAATGTCAGATACGAGGTTTTGGAAGTAAGGCGACGATATGCTTTAATTGAAAAGTAAAAGAATAATATATACTTTAACAGAAAGGAAAAAGAAAAAATAAAATGCAGTTATAAAAATATATTTGAACGTAGTCAACTATTTATGTACATGTGCAGCACTTTCCTGCCAATATACAGTCCCCGCAGGACTATTAAAGAAAGTCTTGAGCGTGTTCCTCACATTTTTTGCATAATCGCTGGTTCTGCCAGGTGCATTTTGGGCTATGTTGGAAAGAGCATAATTTTCAGCCAATACCATTTCGTTGTCACTTATATTTTCTGAATATTCTGAGCCATTTTCCAGCAAAAAATTGTGAAGCAAACAGCAAGTAGTTAGTATTTTTTGCGCTCGGTCAGGCTTGCACAATAGTCCTTTTTGCAAACATAGCCACTTCCATGAAAGCACACCGAACGCATTTTCTATGCACCTTCGAGCTCTGCTGAGACGATAATTAAATATGCGTTCTTCATTACTGAGATTTCTTCCCCCATACGGCTTCATTATTCGTTTGGTCAAAGGAAACGCGTCGTCACCAACAATGAAACAAGGCAGTTTAAGGCCACAAAAATCAATGTCTTCCGGGAAAGCCATTGTGTTCTGCATAATCCGCCTACCTATGCTTGAACTTTTAAAAACATTCGCGTCTCCCTCGCTTCCGTATGCTCCAATATCCAAATACGTGAAGCGATAGTTTGCATCGCATATAGCCAAGATTACTAAAGAATGAAATCCCTTGAAAAAATAAATTATTGTTTAATCAAATTAAAATCAATTTTTAAAAATCAAAATATGTACTTTGTAATTATAAAACAGGCTTCCACTATTTTTCGGGCATCTTATTCGCACGTGTTTTCCGTCAATCGCCCCAACGCAATTCGGAAAATTCCATTTGTCTTCGAACTCCTTTGCCATTTGCTTCATAGTTTGTTCGTTCCACTGGGGGATTACGAACTTTAGTTCACTAATTAAGGCGTTGCAGACATCATCAATAATCGTGCCAAAATGTTGTTGGCTTATTCGATAACACGAGCACACGTGCCTCTGGACATCACCTGAAGCAAGAAATCTGCAAGCCAAATACAAAAAGTCTTAGTATAGTTTTTTATCTGTCTAGGAATTACACAGACTGCTTACTCCAAAACGATCGCCAGCTTTTGTTTTGGTGATATTAAATCTTTCCTCAATGCTCGCTTTGGTAACAAATGAGGTGTTACCATATCCGAGAGTATTTCAAACTTTTCGTAACTCATGTGAAAATTTTCTTTAAATATCTTGGGATTTTGCACCATGTTCGAAAACTAAAATGAATTTCACATTTTCTAGTCATTTTGGTTTTCCTTAAATTGCATTGACTTACGTCCATTTCGAAACGCCCTTTGGAGTCCCGTTCCAGAAGATATGGGTTCACCCTATACGCTATCTTCTTTCGCTGCTTCTTCTCGTTTATGAGATAGCAAATTAATGTTGAATTCAGTATCAACAACTGTGATCTGAAATAGAAACTATTATATACAGCGAAGCACTTTTGTAGTTCTTTAACACTTACAGTAAGGCAGGGTCCATGTTGTTTCTTGTTTTGGTTATAAATTTATTTATTTCTTACTTTTTTCAACTGCTTTTCAGAAAACTTGCAAAATTCTTTTTCTCCAACAGCTGATGAAAATAAATGTAAACATGTCAAATAGTTTTTTTTTTTTACATTCACGTCAAACTTACTTACTTCAACAGAATGAGCTCTTTACTTCCTTCCCATTTACTTTAACAGCGTAGAGCCCTTAAGGAAAGAAGTCTAAGGAAATGAGCACTTATTTTATTGTACAGTGATACACAGAATGTGATTCATAATTTATAACTTACAATTTATAAGCTTTTTAGAAATACAGGGTGATTCACGAGAGCACGTACATCCTGAGCAGGGTCATAGAAGATGTCAAGACCAACAAAAAATCGTATGGGAGGGGGGAGGAAGGAGTGGTGCCGCAAATGCACCCCTGAGGAGTTATAGGGCCTTAAAATTTTTAAGCAGGAAGTCGAGAAAAAAAAATCTACCACGATAGTGGCTTAGCGTAGAAAACAACCTGTATTTGGGTTCAAAATCCAATTATATGGGCTTTTAGGAAAAATTCATTGTTTTGTTAAAATTTAAGCTGTTAAGGAAAATATAAACAGTGAAAGCCAAAACTTCTAAAAAAAACGTTCTATTTTTTTACTTTAGGAACCAGTTTTGTACAAAAAAGGTCGTATGACATATGTTTTTAATTTTTTGCCGCATCTGCAGTCGATTTCACGGTGCTACAAAAAAAAAAAAAAAAATACACCCGAAGAGTAACATAGTGTAGGCTGTTTGTATGGTCGAATTATGCATAAAATTTTTGTTGTTGTTGTTGTACTCTCCAAATTTTTTTCATTTACAAAAATCCAATATTACAATCATTCCGCGGTAATTGTTGAATATCTCCGTCACTGTTTCTACGATTTTCAATATGTTATATGTTTTGAAAAGAGATTTGTCAGACCTTTTGAATGATATATAAAAAGATCTACATATCAGAGTTATGAGAGTGCAGTTAGTTTTAAGTTATCTTTTGTTCCGTTATTGGCTTCATGCGTCATTGTCGCTTGTCGCTTCCCGGTATTGTTACTTGTCGCTATTTATCCCAGTTGCATTTATCCGTATTTGACTGTATGCCACAAATTACAATAGCCTTTTCACACCTCTATAGAATTTAAAAAAATAGCGTAACTTACCTAGTTTTTGTCCAATTCAATAAATCAATACACCAAATTGTTCGTAAAAAAATATTTATTTAGACTATTACCTAACTTTATTGCCTTTTCTTGTAACATTATGTAATCAAAAATGGTTAAATTTAAGATATTGAAAAAAATCACTTTTTCTAGGTTTATGCGATAAAAGCATGCACTTGTTTTGTTTGCACAATAAACTGTTATATATCATTCAAAAGGCCTGACAATTCTCTTTCTAGAACATATAACATATTGACAATCATTAAAACGGTGACTGAGATATTTAAAGATTACCGCGGCAAGATTGTAAAAACGGTTTTTTGAAAAAAAAAATTGAAGGTACAACAACAACAACAAGAATATATTTATGCATAATTCGCCTATATAAACAGCTAACACTTTCTTACTTTCCGGGTGTATTTTCAGTGTCCACCGTTTTTCCTTTAAACCCGTATTACATTTGCTATAGTTATTTGCGGTTAAAGCATAGAACAAATTTGATTTAAAAACGAACTTGAATTTATTTTTGTTCAATTCAATTAAGCTCGGCAAAAGTAAAACCCATTTTTCTAGGTAAACTTCGCATAATCTTAAACAAAATTTGTGTTATTTGTACAGCCATTGTATGCTACAGATCATTGGGAAATAGTTCTTATTCCTGGAATGATTTGAGCAACTTGTGAAGCAACTGATGAATGCCCCCGTAGGAGGTATGAGTCGTAAACGCTTCGATCGTTTTTCTGGCAATGGGCCCATCCGAACACAAAATTTGGAGCAAGAAAGCTGCTGTTGATATTTATATCGACTCCAGAAGATAACGACGAAGACAGAATATAGGAGCCGATGATCGCGTCGATTCGGACAGAACTTATATAATGAGCATTGGCCAGCTCAAGCGATGAAATCTCTTGGGGATCCATGTTGAAGACTCGTTTGGCTGGCGGCCAATTTTTCAGTCTTGGAAGTACAACGGCGTCGATCTGATGCTTGCACGCGGAGCGTGGCGAGGCGCGAGTGAGCGCGCACTTTCCTTTCGATACTTGAGTACACACTTTGAGCGATGTTGGTAATTTCAACTGCTGCTGCAATTGCTCAGTAATAAATATCCTTTGCAGGTCCTGATGCAAGAGTGTGTACTGTGCGATATCCGTGGACAGAAGCACCTAGGTTTGGCTGTCGGAGACGTGTGCGTGTTCCGGTGACGTGGAGGGATGCTTACGGAATTCGATATCTTCAGTTGCACAATAATATGCCCCGGTTGGCTCGTCGGCGACGGGCACATCTACGGGGGAGATGTCAATGGGGATGAGGAAACTTGGCCATCCGGTGTTGCAGTAGCATTTTGAAAATGCAGCAAGGTATAATGACGTTGTTGGCACTTCGCACAGCAAAAGGTACTTTTGCACCTTGCCTTTAGATGACTGTCCGAGAGACAGTTTAGACAACGGTTAGTCTGCAAAACAGCAAGAACACGTTCGTCGACCGACATCTGGAAAAATTTATCACATTGACGTATAGGATAGTTGCCGCTGTATAAAACAGGGTTGGCAACCGAAACGAATAACGGTTACGGTAACGGTTACGGTTAATTTTAAGTTTCGGTTACGGTTATACCGGTATGAAACGGTTTTTTGAATATTAAAATTTTGTTTTCGCATCATTTTTTCAAAAATACTTTTTAAGCTTTAAAATTTATTCTGAACGCAATTTAAGGCATTTTAAGAAATAGCTTAGAACTTTTCATCCTTTTTTTGTGCAAAGCAGACTGTTGTTTCTTATTACCATAACAGCGGAAAAACTTTCAGCATCCAGACGGTTTCTTTGTGCGTTCATAATGAACTTGGCTCCCGAAAAAAGGCGTTCGACGCTCACCTGCGTGGGAGGCACGTTAAAATATTCGGCCGAATACCGAATAGAGGAAATAACTTAATAAACAAAATCAGCAGTAACTAAAAATTAAATTTTTCTCATAATAACGTAAAAAAAATTTAATTAACGAGAACTTAAATACAGCAGATTTTCATTTTATTGTTTAGAAAAATTAAATATATGCTACCTTCTTCTAAACTTTTTCTGATAACATTATATACAGTAGGCAAATTTTAAAGCGGCAGCGTTTGTCTTGACACCTATAGTCGCGAGTAGGCCCAAGTTGTCTTTACTACGTGCCAAATATTCGTTATTCGTTATTCGGCCAAATCCACTATTCGTGGCATCACTACTAAAGATGCTATATAACAATTAATGAACACGCAACCAAAACACGCTCCACTTTTCTCTGAATTTCCGCACTTTGCTCGCCCAGAATGGGAAAATTGACGTCAGTAATTGACTTGTGTGATAGGCCTCTTTAAAGAAAAACATCGATGTATTTTTTCAACTGACATCCCTACAAATGACATCCATATTTTGTTTGTGCCTTACACTAGCTAAACATGGCAACATAACTGGGACATTACACGAGACAAGAGCATGCATACTAGCAGAGTCGAAAGACCTGCCATATAAAAATATTGATAAAATTTGTATCCCGTAAATTTTTTTTATAAAGTAATACCGAAACCGATATGTTTTTTATTTCGGTTACGGTAACGGTTACGGTATCGGAAAAGAAACGGTTTTGAAACGGTTACGGTTACGGTTTCGGTTACGGTTGCCAACCCTGGTATAAAATACACGTCTCCGCAATTCGATCTTGAATAAGTGACCCGTGTTTTTAAGAATCTATTTGGTTGAAGGCTGCAGTTGGAGCTTAAAATTTTGTGAATTTGGAATGGCACTCAAGAGCTTTATAGCGGCGTTTGATGACAGCATTAATTTGTTCACAGGTCGTGGGCTCCTTATGTTAATAATATGATTTCGTTGGGCGCACAAGTCTTTTTTCCCATGGCATATTGCTGAGTTGGGCCCGGGCTATAACTTGAAGTTGTTGACATTCGTCCAAAGCGATCCGAGCACATGCCAAGCGGTGTTGATGTCCTCCGCAATGATCTCCAGCAGCAAATCCGTCGAAGTCCGTGGAGCACAATCAGCCACATGAAGGCACAAACCCTTGAGAGCCCCCAGCTGGAAGTTGAAGTTCTAATTGGACTTCATGATGAACGCAGAAAATTAATGGGAAATCGAGATTGCAGAAATGCGTCTTAATCTCGTTGAATTGTATAGCGGGGACCGGGGTTTAAGCGGGAATTAATATAAAACCAAAATCCAGAATTAGATTCTAATGTCGAGAGTTTTTATTGCAAATGTTATGTGAGATCTTACGTGAATATTTCCGCAAGCGTTTGATGATGAAGAATTCCGGAAGGGTTTGGTGATGGTGAGGGCGAGGGCGAGGTATTTAAATGTAGATATATATATGGATATATGTAAGTGATGATCACTTGAACTTCGAGAGAATGTTCGTCGCTATCGATTGCTGTAAGACAACTGAACTTGTTCTTTAATCTTGGCGCCATGAGTTTCGCTTTACTATACATTTCTATTGAAACATGTTGCGAAGGTCATGGTTGTATTTATGAGAAAGCATTATATGGAGCAAAGGGGGTTTATTGGCCGTCCACATTAACATTCCAGCCCCCTTGCAGTGCTACTGCGAAAGATCATCAACAAACATTTGCAAGAGGATTCACGTAACTTGATTCTAGAAATAGATGAGAGATTTTTCAATTCCTTTACAATTAAATTGGTGGCAAGTTTTGAGAAAAGGGACAAAAGTGTAGATAATAATATAGATCAATTCAATTCAATTGAATTCAATTTTTTTTTTTTTTTTGTCATTAGATTTTATAAGATTTTATAGGATTGTTCCTTGTTTCGATATTTGTTCACGATCCCGGTCAGAACATAGCCAAATATCGTGAGCTGTCCCAGAGGGTAAACGTATTGACCTTCCAAGAGTCCCGTGCGCATAATTTCGGCATATAGATCCGCTCCCAGGATCAGGTCAACATCCGCTGCCTGATAGAATCTAGGGTCGGCCAATTTGATCCCCATGAATAATGCCGTGACTCTTTCATCGATTGTTTTTTGAGGAGTGATTAGTTCGTGATTTTTCACGCGAGCTTGGACTTGTACTTGGATGTTGAGGTCCATTCCCGCTCGAAGTTTCAAAACGCATATTGTTTCGTCGTTAATTATATTTTAAGGCGGCTTTGTCTTTCGAGCGCACCTCTCAGCTAGCAGTGACCCCACAGAGTTAGGGTCAAGTAATGCTCGGAGATAAACAAGTTTCCCGTGAACGGCAGATTTCATTATTGCCGTGGGCCCTAGCAGGATTCCCGTCGACGGTACAACAATGAGCCCGAACGAGCGAGGTCCGTCACTGCTGCGCTCCTTGGACTGCGGTGTCCGGTCTTGAGAGAGCCGAGATGAACGAGGTCCCACATCACGCCGTTGACCCAACCGTGCTGCTATTGAGCTGGATGGCTTCCTCGTATCTTTTGTGGTATCATGCAATAGAGTATGATGCTGCTTTTTACAGTGGAAACAGGTATTTTTGCTCGTACAGTTTCTGCGTAGGTGAGTATGAGCCAGGCAATTAGAACAATAGCAATGGAGTAGCACTAATTGTAATCGAGCTTCCAGGGATTTTCTCAAAAACTTTGAGCAGTGCCGCCAAGCATGCTGCTTTTTGCACACCCGGCAATCCAGATTGATTCCCTTTGCAACGATTGTGGAGGTGACGCTGACTGTGGAACCTTTGGAGTCCATCTTGATATAAAATGGGAATTATTATACGAACAACAGGCAAACATAAGAGAAAAAGATGAGATGTTGAAACCATTATGAGAATGGAAGTAAAACTAATTTAGAGATAGGCCGCTTGATAATACCCTTAGCCGTTTTGATGTTTGCCACGCTGATTTTATGATCACTGCCGCGATGTATACTTTCAATCTTACCTAAGCACCATTCATTTGGAGGGAGATTTTCGTCTTGGTTGACGACTATATCTTGAACTTCTATATCTTTTTGGGAAAATTTCCATTTATTTCATTTATGTTCTTTCAAATATTCTGATTTCCATCGTCTACAAAAGTGTTGGTATATCGGTTTCATCTGCTGATGGTGAATAATTATAGAAATGGGATTCCCTTCAATTTCAGTTTCAGTGAGAGAGAGAGAAGTGGACACCCAATAAGAAAGTGTGCTGGCTTCAACGGTTCTATATCTGAAGGATCGTCTGAGATAAGACTTAAAGGTCGAGAGTTGAGACATGCTTCAGTTCGTTGAATAATCTTTCTGAATTCTTCAAAGGTGAATTTAAAATTTCCTGCGAATCGCCGAAAGTGAAATTTAAAAGATTTTACACCTGCTTCTCAAAGTCCTCATATATGAGGAGCCCCAGGGGGAATGAGTTTCCATTCAACTGCTTGATTTGAATAATTTCGTTCAACGTCTGCTTTCGTGGCCTTTAGATATTCTTTAGACTACTTCTTCAGTACTCGAGAAGCCCCAACACAGTTTGGGCCATTATCCGAAAAAATTCTTGCTCGACAGCCCCGCCGGGCTACAAATAGAGCAAAGGCTGCAAAAAAAAGTGGGCGCCGTGAGGTCACTCGCTGCTTCGAGATGTATTGCTTTCGTAGCAAAACAAACGACCAGACAAACATAACCTTTTGTGACACTGCATCCTCGACTTCTATAACTCTTTATGTCAAAAGGCCCACAGAAATCGATTCCAGTCGACGTAAACGGCCTAGCAATAGTTATTCGATCTGGGGGCAAGGCAGCCATAATTTGGCTTTGAGCTTTCGTTTTGTGTACCAGGCAGGTCTTACAAGAATAATTGGAAATTCTCATTAATTTCCTGGCCTTCGGAATCCAAAATTTTTGACGTATCAAACGTAACATAAGCTGATTTCCTCCATGTATACTTATGTCATGAGTGAAACGAACAAACAAGCGTGTGAATTTAGCTGAATATGGGAGAATGATCGGCAATTTTTCATTATAACGTAGGGAGGTAGAACGCGTTAGCCGAATTCCCACACGGAGAAGCCCATCAGAATCGAGGAATGGGTTAAGAGTACCGAGGTTGCTTTTAGAATCAATGGGGAGGGATTTCAAAGAAGAAAATATTCACTTGCGAAATAAGCCTTTTGCGCTATTTAAATTAAGTCATTTTGTGTTGATTTTATTTCGGGGACTGTGACGCCCTTAGTGAATGGAACCGCAGATTGACTTCGTTGCTTTGTGAAACGAAACACGTAAGAAAAAACACGTAAGGAACGAGCGAAGTTTGAAAACCTATCCATCAGGGCCCCTATAATGGTTTGCGTAAACGCATCATTTTTGAACGCAATCGAAAATTTGGTATTATAGTTCTCGAAATGCGACAATTTGCTCGCGGGAAACGAAATTCATTTTTTCCCTTTCGCGATTTACGTATGCAGGTATATACGGTTCGCGTTTCTACCTGTCAAAACCGTTCGATAAACGCAATTTCTGTTCGTTAGGTAAGGAGCTAACGAGTTGTGTGCCATAGCAAGAAAATATGAGTTTTTTCAACATTTTTTCCTTAAAAAGGAAGATTTGAGGAAAAACCTAAACCTTAATTAGCGTCGGACAGGCACATAAGGAAACCTTTATGTGAGCAAAGCAAAGAAATGTAAGTAATTTCAAAGATTTTAAAATTAAAATGAAAAAGAAAACTAAGAATTTTTATTTTAGGGAAAACCTAAGGAAAAATGAGCAAACAAGCCAAAAGCAATTTGAGAAGATGGTAAAATTTATGGTAGCGAACCAAGAATTTTCCAAAAACCTTTAAAAAGGCTTGGATGCCAAGCAAAGATCGCATTCAATGTGGCTTAAACTTTCAAACATTTTAAATGCTGAAGGCCCTCCAATGCGTTCAGCCGGTCAATGAAAAAAGGTAAAAATGGCAAAATAATCAAAATAAATAAATATATCTGTTATAAAATTTCATTTGGTTAGGTTTGGAGCGATTACAGAACACACTTGAAAGCCCAAATGCGTAAAAATTAAAGCTGCATTGCAGGAACCGGCGGAGGACCATTGAGATTTTTTCCACTTAACCAGCTGGAAGAGCAAGTTTCTCAATTGTTGTGCTACGGAGAAGCCATTAAGGGGATCTCGGCAAAAACTTTCGGCGCACTTCGGTCTTTAACTGAAGAAATTGATAGTCAAGGTTCAACGTTACCAATAAAATAATGATGACCAGCAGTGCTGCACATTTCGAGCAGCGGGGGCACGGCGAGCTAGCCATAAAATCAAACTAACAAGTAAAGCTGTATGTGTGACTTTGAACGAACAGACAAAAATGTGTAAGTCAGCACCAATAAGTAAAAGTCTTATCAAACAGTGGGGCAAACATGGCTAATCGCAACTTTATTTCAATAAAGAGTTTAAAATTTGATTTATTGTGTTGTTTGTTTTCAAGACGTTTGGAATCGTTTGTTAGTTAATATTTCATTGATATCAGGCTCGATATTTTGTGTTGCGGCTAGACGCATTATAGCTGACATATTGCTTTCGGCCAGCCGATTTCAAAAACATGATTTGTTAAGCTTCATTCTTGAGGAGAACTGCTCGCAGGTATACGTGGTGCCGAACATTCCGATTATTCTTGCTGCAAAATACCGTATATTAGAAAAATCAGGTTCACTGAGTCGCCGATAATTCCACGCAAGTCATGTCCTTTTACTCACTCCTTTAACGTGTGTTACGCTGCATTTCCAATAACTCCAGTTTTAAGTACTGTGGTGCGTAATAAGGATCAACATCGAACGGGTTAGCGAAGATTTCAAGGTCTGGCTTAAGAGCTTCAAGCTCCGAAATTCTTTCCCCAAATATACTTATCAGATTTGCAATTCCAGGAATGTATCTGCCAACGTCTTTGTGGCTAAATTCTGACAGATTTTGTAAGCAAGAAAAGAAACTGAAATTCATTTGACCAGGCTCCCGGTTCCAAATATCTAATTTTCTTTTAAAAGACTGAATCGAATCTTTCATATTATAAATGAGCTTATCACGACCCATCAATGCGAGGTTTAAGGTATTTAAATGTTCCGTCATGTCTGTCATGAATCCTAGATCCGCTACCCAGATAGGATCCATCAACTGAGTGCAAGGTACTCTCTTTTATTCCTTGAAAAGAATAGAGAAAAAGAACGAATTAGGTTATAATTTTTCATGAACTTAATTTGTATTTATTACATATTTTCACTTTAAAGTCAATGTGCTAAAAAGTATGGTTGAATAACTTACTAAAAATGCATGTATATGCTCGCGTAATTCAAAGAATGCTCCACGACTCAACCAACGAACTTCGCAGTAATATGGAACGTCATTGTGTTCACTTCGTAGGGTTTCAAGGAATGCTCTGAACTCCCGATGCTTTAATGCTTGTGCTCTTATAATGTTTACGAACTTTACAACAACCGACATCACATTCTGTAACGCAAAACATTTTGCACACAATGTTCTTGGTGAATGAAGCAATGTATTGCAACGAAATTTTTCCAGACATTTTCGGCTTTTAGTCTTTGTCGAACAAGAGCGATTAGTCCCGCGTTACATCCAGTCATCGCTCTAGCTCCATCAGTCGCAATACACACAACTTTTTTCCATAGCAAGCACAGCTTTTTAACGCAGTCGTCAAGACATTTGAAAATGTCTGCCGCTGTCGTTTTTCCTTTGATTGGCACGATATCCAAAAGCTCCTCAGTGATGTTTAATTGAATATCTACACCACGTAAAAAGATCGCTAGTTGCGCAATATCGGAAACGTCTGTACTTTCGTCTACTGCTAAGGATATTGCAATAAAAGTATTAATTTTTTCCACAAGCTTCTTTTTGACGCTCTCTGCGATTTCCTGTACACGTCTGGATATACGCTGTGTAACGCTATGTCGGAGTAGACACGTTTTATTTTCTAATCAGCAATTTTTAATTTCCATCGGTTTATATCGCTAATTAAATTTTAAATTCAATACCGTATCAAAGCTGAGGCTTTCTGTTGTGCTCTCGGAGAAAAACAATAATCAAAGTAATTGTTCTAGTTATAAAATTAAAGTTTTTTCAAAATGAACAAAGTAACAAGACAAAACATAAAGAAAATTCAATCTGTGACTTTGACGCCGAAACAACAACAACCATCGCTGCAAGTTGAGAGTCCACTTAATTCTCTGATCGACAGCGTTGAGAGTGTGCCAATAGAAAACAATGCTCGTGCCATCAACGAAAAACTTGACTCTATTTTGGTTCGTCTCAAAGAATCAGAAAAGAGGATAATGCAGAGAATAGGTGAAATTGATGCTAGACTAGCCAATTTAAAAGCGAGTGTGCAGTCAAATGCTGAAAAAATAATAGCTGTTGAAAACCGTTTCAGTACTGAAGTGGAAAGTTTGAGAGCAGAGGTCATTGCACTTAATAGTCGAGTTGAACAGGCAGAGAAATGACGTCGTTGCTACCGACTTCGTTATCAACGGAGTCGCTCCCACGAGTGACGAAAACCTTCACACGATCATCTCGCTTATCAGTGCAGCGCTGCATCTCAAGACACCTTTTGTGAGAGATGTTTTTCGGTTACGCTCTCAAAACAGAAACAACAACAACAACAGAATTCCTCCGATTATAGTTAAACTGCAGTCATGTTATGAGCGAAATCAGCTCTTTAAAGCTATTGCTGGTTTCTGCAAAACAAATAGAAGACCACTGTCCCTTAAAGATATCGGTGTTACTGGTGAGGGCAGCGTTTACATTCATGAAAGTTTAAGTAAGAACAACCGAGCAATCATGCAATATGCAACTCGAATTAAAAGGCAAAAGAAACTCTCTGCTGCTTTTTCGATTCGGGGCAAAGTTTATGTTCGAGGTATTTCTGAGGGCGAATCGAAGCTGGTGAATAACATAAATGAAATAAATAAAATTGCTGGTATTGAAATTTGATGAACATATATGGATTTTTCTGAACGCAATATTTTGTATCTCTTACAATTGAGTTTATTTGTAGCTTATTCTCTTATCTATTTTTTCATTTATCTCTTCTCTTACTTATATCATTCCTTTATTCTTCACTTACAAACCTTTTCTCTTCTCAGTATCAATTATATATTATTGCTATATTCTTATGAATGTCAACTTGCAAGCGCTAAAAATAATTGCTTAGATGGATAACACACACTCAAACTCCAACACTAACATTGACTATTTTTCGACTATACTTAAAATTATAAATGACAACAGCTGTGGCTTTCAACTGTGTCATCTTAACGCTCGTAGCCTTAACTCCGAAAAGATAGACTATTTTAACAATATTTTTAATACCTTGACTATTGATGCTGTTTGTGTGTCTGAGACGTGGTTTAAAACTGAAGTTACCGATGAGATGTATGCTTTATGTAATTATAAAATAATGAGGAATGACAGGAAAACGGGGTTGCAGGGTGGGGGTATAGCTATTTATTGCAAAAAAAGTCCGAACTGTACAGTAGTAAAAGTCTCTGAAAGCTCTGACTCTGTAGAATATCTGTGCGTCGAGATAGGTGACTCTCTCAGTAAAATTTTGTTAGCCTGTGTTTACAACCCTCATAAATGTAATGATCTAACGGATTTATTTGATACAATAAGCGAATTCAACTTACGCTATGAGCATGTTCTAATATGCGGAGACTTTAATGTTGACCTTTTAATGAGTGACTCAAATGCATCTACCTTAAGGGATCTCGTAAGCTCAATTGGTTTCAGTATTTTAAATAACTCTCCTACACGTTTTGCTCCAAGCAATAGACCAAGTTTACTTGACATAATGTGTGTCTCTGAATTGAACAATATCCTCCACTACGAGCAGCTTTCACTGCCAGGGATATCTGATCATGACATGTTGTATATGAGCTACAATATAAATTTCAAGCAAAAACCTGATGATAACTCTTTCACTTTTCGTGACTTCAAGAGTGTGTATCTTTGTGCTTTAGCTAGGGATGCATGTGCCATAGACTGGAATCAATGTTGGTTCTTTCCGGACACTGATTCTAAAGTAGAATACTTTAATGTTTCAGTAAACTATCTGTTTAAAAATCATGTTCCTATTAAAAATATATCGAGTAAAAGCGACAACAGCCATGGTTCACACCTGAAGTTAAGCATGCCATTGGTGTAAGAAGTACTGATTGGAAGAAATTTCCAACCAGCTACAACTGGGATAGGTATAGAGTTGCGAGAAATCGAGTCACTCTGATAACTAGGAATGCCAAGAGGAGGTTTTACCAAACCAAACTAAATTCTGATTTACCCAGCAAGTTGCTGTGGAGAAATCTGAGAAGCATTGGTGTTAGTGGGAAATCTGAGTCTTCTTGTTCCTTGAATGTTGATCTCATGAATGACTACTTTCTTTCATCTAATGTTGACAGTCAAAATAATAACTTTGTATTGAACGATAACACTTTATTCAACGGTGATGATGAGTTCTGCTTTAGATGTCTTCACGAGTCTGAAGTACTCCGATGTATATTTGCTATAAAATCCAACGCAATAGGTGAAGATATGATGGGTCTACGTTTTCTTAAAATGATATTGCCATTTTTAATTTCAATAGTAACACACATTTTCAACTATGCCATAACAACATCACAATTTCCCAGCATATGGAAAATTGCAAAAGTTATTCCTATAGCAAAAAACAGCTCTTCAAAAACACCAAAGGATTTTCGTCCAATAAGTATTCTGCCTGTGCTTTCGAAAGTGTTTGAGAAGTGTCTATCGATACAAATTGTGGAGTTCATGAACGTCAACAGTCTTTTATCTGAACACCAATTTGGATACAGATCCCATCACAGTTGCTCTACAGCTACTTTAAAAATATAAGAAGATATTCGGCCAGCATTTAATAAAGGTGAACTTACAATTTTAGTGTTACTTGATTTCTCGAAAGCATTTGATACTGTTAATCATGAATTTCTTCTTCAAAAACTTAAGCACTATTTTGGTTTCAATTCCACTGCGCTGTGCCTGCTACGAAGCTACCTTAACGAAAGGTTACAGATGGTTAGTGTAGGGAATCAAAATTCTGCGCTTAAAAATGTCATTTCTGGAGTCCCGCAGGGATCCATATTGGATCCCATTTTGTTCAGCATTTTCATAAATGATATTTTATACAATTGTAAGAATGTCTCAATTCATTTTTATGCCGATGTTGCTCAAGTTTATTTGTCTAGACCAATAGGGCTCTCGGAAGACCTTCTATTTCGCGTGAATGAAGACTTACAGTCAATTCAAGCGTGGGCTCAAATAAATGTTCTAAATTTAAATATTTCTAAAACTAAAGCTTTACTTATTTCCCATCATTCACAAAGCTTGGACAACATTCCTAATGTTATTATTGGTACCACATCTGTGAATTATGAGTCGTGCGTCACGAGTCTTGGCTTTAAGGTGAGCTCTCGACTCTCTTGTTCTGAACATGTGCACGAAACCGTCAAAAAAGGTTATTATGTGCTCAGAAAACTATGGAACACTGTACATTTTGTTCCACTTGAAATAAAAATGAAACAAGTAAAAACATTAATTCTACCTCTTATTACGTATGGAGCGAATGTGTATGGAAACCTAGACTCACAATCTATGAAGAAGCTGCAACTTCTGATTAATAATTCTGCACGTTTCGTGTTTAACAGAAGAAAATACGACCATATTTCGTTGTTTGCCACTCAAATTTTAAATCGCAGTTTACCCTCTTACCTCAATCTTCGCAACATTTTGTTCCTTCACAAATTAATTTATACCAAATGTCCTCAATACCTGTATAGAAATCTAGTCTTCTCACAATCTGCTCGCACATGCAACATCATAGTCCCTACGTTTAATTATATGTCTACGTCCAGAATGTTCTTTGTTAGTGTTGTCAAGATTTGGAATGCATTACCAAATAATGTTAAATCTGAAATGAATTTTAGGTACTTCAGTTAGTTTATCTGAGCAAGAGCAAATTAAATTAGAGGCGAAAAAAAATTCATCAAATTTTTCACTCAATCTAATAAACTTGGTCCACTGTGCGCATTTTACTTCACCGAGTTCGCCTCGTTAGCGCGCGCCTATCCCAAAAGGAAATTCGAAATACTTACGAACTCAAAATTATAATACATAAATGGATATGAAAACTTACTTAACAGAAGTTATTAAAATGCAATTGACAATAATACTTATACACGATCGTTTGCGTGACAGTGATGTGAAAGTTGTTTAATATCGGTATATTAATATCGACATTTCAATATTATAAACCTCAAGATAACGATTCGATTTAATATCGATGGTGCACTCGCTCTTTCCAATGGTTATTGAGTTTTTTTGCATTATTCAAAATTATAATGCCCTTATACCAATCTAAAAATTTTATTATATTTTTGGCAAATATTAAGAATACCCCGCAACTGACATTAAAACATATTTTGCAAAGCCAAGACAACGATTAAATACATCGAATAACTTCAATTGCAGGCACATGGAATATCATCACTCATGTGATTTTCTAATGGGGCTTCTTTGTAGTTTGATTTTGTGTAAACACACACAACCATTTCCGTTTCTTGCGTCTCGCACAAATGTGCCCCTCGCCCAGCACGCCAGCGTAGCTGAGAGCTGCCCATATGTACGATTTGCCCATACGAGCTGAGTTCTTCATCCCTACAATAGAGGATAATAACGGCATAGTCCTTAAAGAAATTTCAGCCACTCTTCACATGACTGCCCATCCGACGCCATCGACTAGTGCCAAGAAAAAATGTGCCAAACCTACTTGAGAAGCAGGTGAATAATCAAATTTCATACCATGAAAACTCGGTGAAGGTTTTGAAGGAAATCAACGAATATTTAAAGGTGATGAATTCAATAAGCAAAAGAAGATATAAATTAGAGCTCATTAAATTGAAACTCCAAAAAAAAGAGCTTAACTTGAAAAACCGCCAACGAGTGATAATAATCAGAAAAACCACATTGTGGTTTTATTTTTTTCCAGTTCCTATACATTTATTTTATTAAGCTTACTAGGAAACACTGAAGTTCGCATTATTTATTTTTTATTTTTAAGTATATGAAAGAACACTGAAGTACCTATTATTAATTTTTTTATTTGTAAGTGTGTGAAAAAACACTGAAGGATCTAAAGAAGCCAAAAAATTAACTGAACACTGTTAAACTGAATTTAAATGAATTTAAAACAAATGAAAAAATTAAATATTTACCATAACAATCGAATGTTTTTTTAAATATTTTTTATTTTTATTTTAATTTTTTTTAACTATCGTAACAAAATTCGTTTGATTTCGTCGCATATATTATTTCCTATGGAGTGAAGGCTTTCTTCGGCGCTTCTTAAGACACTGTCGTCCAATTTCATGTCAGATCTGTCCTCAATGATTGGCTCAGGGGGTGGTACCTTCAACTCGAAACAAATGTTGTGTAGAGCACAGCAAGAGCTAAATATTTGAACCACTTTTTGTGGGCTATAATGTAACTCCCATGCGCAAGTAAGAACCTAAACCAGCCTTTAAGAATTCCAAAAACACGTTCAATGGTTACTCTTCCTTTAGACAGCTTTGTGTTCAATAAGCTTTCTTCAAAGTTTTCATTCGCATTGCGATAGGGTGTCATAAGCCACGGTTCGAGGGGGTAACCCAAATCACCTTAAAAGAATATATTTTCATCATATGACCTTAATAAGAATTTTGTTTTATCTATTACCTAGCAGCCAACTTGAGTGATCGCCATTATCAAATCCGTTTTTCATGTAATCCCCCTCGGCTGACAAATTCCATATATGAGCGTCATGAGACGTTCCGCCAAATTTGGCATCCACAGCGTGATGTTTGTGTATAGTTGCTTACTGGCCAAGCGCGTCATCTGATTTGCTTTAAAATTGCAGGCTTCGTTGGAGAGGGTCTGCAGATGGTTTGTATGAAGTTTGAATGACATCGGCCCTCAGTGGTCCGCGCAGAGAAAATATGACCATACCAGCGATTTGAGTCATACGATTGTATTTAAAATTTTAGGCTTCATTGGGGAGGGGCTTTAGATGGTTTATGAGAAATTTGAACTAAATCGGTTCGCAGTGGTTCTCGCAGATAAGCACTTTAATTATTTGCCAAGAAAAATTCACTGATATCAAGAAAAGTAAAATTGAATTTATCAATCTACGAAATTTTTTGTGTGTGCAATGAATGCAAAGCAGCCAATGAAAGTCAAAATTTGACAATATCAGCCATTTGCTTTTCCACGTGCATCATTTGTTTGCTTTGCGTTCGAATATGCGAATTAAATTCACATTAATAATTAATTAATTAATGAATAAAGTGTGCAAATTTTGCAAAATTGGAATCTCACTATTTTGAATCGGGAATGTAGCAGCCAAATGTACTGGTCTATTAGGGTTAAACTTTGATTATGGCCATCATTTGCGAAATTTTGCAAATTGAAATTTCACTATTTTGAATCGTGAATGTAACACCCAAATATACTGCTCAATTAGGGTTCAACCATACAATACTACAAGCGACACTTTCAAAATTTTTTGAATTTGCTTGTAGGTATGATAAAAATATGCGGATGCGATAGAGACAGAGAACAGTTTACATGAGTGCGACTGAAAAAGATAGAGTTTTGTCAACGACTGCTGTGGTGAACAGTTCTAATTCCACCAGCACTGGTTCTTCTTTATAGCCCTGGTTATGTATTATTCTGTACAAAATTAACATTGCGAGTGGGCTAAAAATCACTAATTTAACACTCGAACTAACGCTTTTTTTTAGTGATTTGGGAACCAATTGGGTAAATTGGGTATAGTAAAACACTAATTCCTTTAAAAGATTATTGACCATATTTTGTGGTTTTTTAGTTATTTTTGTTCTAAAAATTTTTGAGCCTCCAATACGCAATAATTTAAAGACACCAAATTATTTTTCGTGTTTGTTTTATTTACAAAAATATTTGTAATATATAAAGAAAGATTTTATTTTTGATTTCGGAGCACCAACGCTCTTTGCAACAACTATATAATGGCAACTCTTATTACTGACACGAAAAACCATTTTTCCATGCAATACTAGTCGGAGCTTTATATGACGCTCTACCCCCCTTTGCACTAGTTCTTTAGTTTTGGTGAAAGTACTAGTTGCATCCGGCCAATATACCTCACGCTTCCTAGAGGGTAATAAGCATTGAGCTCTGCTGTGTTCAAAGTCAGATTGTAATGTCGATGTGTGAGTTCATATGTACACAAATCGTGGTGAAAGTCAGTTTATTTTATGTGAATGTGTAAACTGTGGGCAAAGTCAGATTGTGAATGGGCAAAGTCGGTTTATACAAGCTCCCCTCACCCGTCTTAGTGATTTTGGGAAGTGTCGCTTGTAGTATTGTATAGTTCAACTTTGACCATGGCTATCATGAATTCTGCTCTCATATTGAATTGATTCGAATAGTTTCCTCTATAAATTCCAACATTGTTTTTATTGCCTAGTTATTTTTTTTCGTATATTCGAAATATAATATTTTGGGAAAAATATTGTAAAACGTTTTTGTGAAAAATTTTTTACAAATTAGATTCATTTTTTGTGGCATTATATAAAGTTAATTCTTTGAGAACTGAACAAATCCCCTTATTTTATGATAAAAAACCTATTGTTTATATCCGAAAAGTCCTAGAAGAGCGAGAGTCTACATTGGTCGTAGAACACGAAGTACGTAAACTGCATTTAATGCTATAAGAAATGAAAGCCAAGAGCACAGAGAAAATCGCAATCTGTTAAATCAAGAAGAAACTGCCAGATCGCGTTTACGTCTTTCAACGCAAGAACTTACTGACTATAACGAAGAAGGTAGATTGAATATGCGCAGGAATCGTGAAAGACAAAGACACGGTACACAAAACAATGTAATTGTTGTTTTGGACGGAGCTGGATTTCGGTATAACAATACTATTGATTATAGTTCGCATAAATTTGTTGTTATTGGCGTAGACCAGGTATATCGTTTTTGCAATGCCCTCAAATTTGAAAGTGAAACACCTGGAATGTGTTGCGTATCTGGGAAAGTTCGCCTACCAGAACCGCAGTATCCCCCTGAACCATTACCCACATTGCTTTCCGGGACATTTCCGACATTAAAGGTAACTTAAGCATCAAGCATCAAATGAAAACATCGAAATAAGTAGCCAAGTTTTTTCGCAAGCCCTGATCGTTCTTCAACATTACAGATACAGGGCCAGAGTTTTCACAATATTGGATCATTGCTACCACTTCCAGATGCGAATTATGAATTTTTGCAAATTTATTTTCTTGGCAATACTGAAGATCAAGTGCAGACCCGTTGTGCATTTTTTACAGGTGCCAAAAGAATGATAATTCAAGAATTGCAAGCACTTTTTCGTGAAGATAATGAATTGGTTAAGACATTTAAGACAGCACTGGATCTAATGTAAACTGATGATCATAAAGTGGTGATCCGCGCTGACAGAAGACCGATTTGTGAACATGAACGATGATTTAATGCACCAACTAATAATGAGGGTGCAATTGCCATTGTTGGCAACGAGTTTGAATCGCGTGACATTGTATTGCGACGACGAAGTAATCAACTACAGCGTGTGTGCGAAACCCACCGTTCATATGATTGCCTACATTATCATGTTTTATTTTGTAGAGGTGAAGACGGATACCATGTCAATATCAAAATCGTAGATCCTGTAAATCCAGGTGAGTTATTGTCAGGCATCGGTAGCTATGCAGCAGTGGTAGCTGTGTGATGGAAGTCAACGTCAAGAATGTTTTTAATATTTTAAGTTTCGTAAAATGCGAGCAACAAAAACTTCTTTTAAACAAATTCTTAGACGCTTCCTTTTAATCATTTAACGCAATTTCCAATCCATCTACGTGCTTCATGTTTTCTGCAAATGTCTTCAAAAGGAGATATAGGGCCCGTGAGGCATATTCAATTTACCCTTTCCTATGTCAGAGGCGCCCCTTAAAATTTCAAATAGCAATTTGTTTTCCTAATTAAGCTATGGGGAGTTAATTCATAGTACCCACTTTTGCATATTATAAGAAGTCGGGATTTAGTGAGTTTATTGCTTTTTTCAGAACGTTAAATAAAACAAAACGTCGGCGCTATGAACTAGTACGCATATATGCTTATGATCCGGGAAAATAAAGAAAATCATATTTTTAAATGCAAAAAGCTAGTTCATCAGTATGTAGTAGAAATGTATGTAAAAATAGAAACAGAACACTTGAACTTTATTCGATTTAATCAAAGGAAATTGCGTTCAGAAGAGTACAACCATTTGCGAGATGCGATCAATTATGACGGAAATGTAACTGATCTAGGACAAATGGTTATTTTACCGGCAACCTTCACAGGAGTCCCCGTCACATGCAACAGTATGCTCAAGATGCCATGTGTTATGTTCGTTGCTTTAGTCGACCTGATTTATTCATAACCTTCACATGTAACCCACAATGGGAAGAAATCAAGAAATATTTGCAACCCGGACAATATACAACTGATCGTCATGACATAACTGCTAGAGTATTTCGACAAAAGCTTAAGTCATTTATGGATTTTATTGTGAAACAAAAAGTTTATGGGGAAGTGCAGTGTTACATGTTCTCGGTGGAATGGCAGAAGAGAGGCTTGCCACATACCCATATTTTGATATGGTAAGTCAACAAAATAACAAGCGATCAAATAGATAAAGTTATTTCAGCGGAGATTCCAGACCAAACAACCGATCCGGATTTATTTGATGTTGTTATGTCAAGTTACGTTCAATTAAGAGTAACTGAGCCTTCAATGTATGTATGCATTTAAGTATTTGAATCCCAGCTGGAAAAATTCTCTTAAAGGACAAATTCATTAATTTTTTCACCAAGAATATCATGGGGAAAATTTGAGTACTTCTCAATTGCAATGGCATTGCCATCGAGAGAAGATGCTTTTTATCGCAATTGCTATGGCAGTGTCATCGAGAGGTAATGCTATTCATCGCAACTCCAATGGCACTGTCATCGATAGAGGTATCGGTACGACGGAGTAGATCTACTCCACTTTCGATGACCAACTCGTGACATATGCTCTTATGACTGCCAATGCCGCTTGTGTGTTAATTTCATTAGAAAGCTGGTGTATAATCAGGAGGAGTCACGGCTCTATGTCACGCTGAAATCATTGATTGTTTCACCGGGACATTTCCGGCTGGGACATACTTAAATGCATACGTACATTGAGAGCGTATGAAAGCAAATAGCCAGTGATGCGAACTTAGCGCTTTTTAGATCTAGCGCATTTAGCGCTTAGCTATTTTTGTTGCGTTCATACCAAATGTGCATACTTATATTGTTGTTGTTATCTTCAACCATTATTGTTTGCGTGCACACTTTTTGTTTCACAATAAAAGCAATTTTTTAAAACTGTTAATATTATAGATTTAGTGATTTCTAATAAATAAATGTTCAAGAAACGTTTTCAAAATTTTATGTTAAATCACTAAGTTTTAGCGTATTTTGCTTCTGAGGAGTTGGCAGCACTGCTGTTTGTGATATTCTATTCTCTTTGTCTTTTACTCTTAACGTACCAAGCACGAAAGCAGCCTCTGCTATGAAACAACAACAAAAACAACGCAGAAATTTGCACATGAAAATTAAGAGCACGGAAGGAGCAAAAATGTGTTTATTGAAAAACTCTTTCGCCGATAAAAGTAGATATAGAAGTCAGATATAGCCCATTTATAATCCCCGCAATAGATTTTGATAATATCTATCATCTGTTAAAATTTCAGCTCAAAAGAAAGTATATAACTAAAGTTATAAGCATTAAACTTTTTGTGCTCGCCTATTAATATATAAGATATGCAAGTATGTAAATAAAGGCAGTGATATGGCTGTTTATGGGGTTGCAGAGAACAGAAATGATGAAATCACCCAATATCAAATGGGAAGATATATTAGTAGCAACGAGGCACTTTGGCGAATTTTGTCTTTCCCGATTCATGATCGCAGTTTAGCTGTTATTCAATTAGCAGTTCACTTGGAAAATGGACAGCGCGTTTTTGCATGAATATGACACATAAGCGCCTTAGCGCCCTAAATCGCCTTAGCGCCTTAAATCTCATTTCACATACCGACCTTGCACGGTTAATTTACGTTACGGCCCTGTATGCCTGAAAGCATATGTAACAAGACACTTCGAGCAAAGCACTTATAGCATTGAACGGAACGAAGGCCGAAACATCAAATGCAAGCCAACGGAATGTAACCAAACACTTCGAGCAATGCACTTATAGCATTGAAAGAAGTGAAGGTCAAAACATCAAACGCAGGCAACTAAACACATGCAATGCATGAGCCGATATTGTGTTATGACAGAATTCCAATATCGAATCAATTGGGCATAACCCAAAATTGGTCATTTGACACTTCTCAAATGTCAGCCAAATTCTGTGCGGTATTTCTCCTCTTTTGAATCAGCATTTATAAATACATAAGATATATACATAACATTTATAGATACCTAACATTTACATATACATAACATTTATATATACATAACATTTCTCCTCTCTTGGAATAAGTATAAAAGAAATTAGAATGTTTAAGAAAACAACAATTGGAGTTTAATCGTCTACAAGGTTTGGACGACTGATTCTGGCTTCGGCTGAATACGGTCCTTCCTTAAAATAAAAGATTTTAAACCAAATAAAAGTCTAATTATTATTTGGAAGACGCTGGGATGAAAGTATCCCTAATTATTATATCCACATATTACATGGCGATCCTAGCCACGGACAAGAAGATCTGACGAAAAAAACAAGGAGATCTGGCGTTAAAAAGGAGATCTGGCACTGATGACCACACTGGAGATCTGGCGTTAAAAAGGAGATCTAGCACTGATGTCCAAGACCGTTAACAATTACCAAATATCAGGCCAGGCAGGAAGCAACCAAGAGGGCAAAAATACATAAGCAACACCAGGAAGAAAAACTAACATCAATCCCGAAGGTCCGTCCACCTAAGAGGCGTGGTGGAAAAATCACCAAGCTCATACACCGAAGAGCTTTTCTCAGAACGGAGCTGAGAAGAAAAACATTGGACTTAAAAAGTATCACATCGATGGCCACTGGACTGACTCAAATAGAGAGGGAGCTGAAGGACAGGAAAGGTAAAAGTGCTTATTAAACTGCACTACATCAACAACAAACTATTGCGATTTTCGCAAGTTAAAGTGCTTATAAAGCTGCACTAAATCAACAATGTCTATTGCGATTTTCGCAAGAAAATTTTATAACAATTGTTAGATTTTCAAAAAAAAAAAAAAAAAAAAGAGAGAGAGAAAAAAATTTTTTTAAATAAAACACCTTGTCTTAGGATAATTTTGAATTTTTTAAAAACTCCTTTTGCACTTTACAATTCCTTTTGAACCTTTGAAAAAAAATAATAATAAAGAAAGAAAAAAAAAGACTACAAACAATATATCTCATCAATTTCATAAATTTCAACATGGGAGGACATGAATCCAAAATTTCAAACCCAAACGCCAACGTAATTAACGAAATTGAGACAAAAAGCGAGACCTGCAATTTTAGCTCAATTGAAATTTTATTGATCATTCTAGTAGTTATCGCAATCATTGATTTTGCGCTTAAAGTCTACAAACAACATAATAAAAATCTAAAAAAAAGATATTTAAGCAAAGCTAATGATCTAGATAAAAATTAAATCATGAAAGTTTTGATTTTGATATTCTTTACTGAACTGACATCTACCCCAAATGGAAAATTAACTTTTACCATACCGATACCAAATGACACGACAAACCTACCTCAGTTTATACAATCAAATGTAGACAGATTTGATAATATCATATTTTCACAAGGAATAGAAGTGATAGAGTCATACGGGACTATCAGAGCCTCAAGACACACCCCCCAGCGCCACAGAGCTTAAAGCATACAGACTTAGATTTCACTCAACAATGTCAAGCCCCGAAAAATGGGAAATAATACAAAAAAAATTCAATGACTCCATAGATGAATTTAATAGATCGTACAAATGTCTAAATAAGACACAAATCCCAACAGCCAAAACGCAAACAAAACATTTTAATAATCTAACACTTCAACACAATACTATCTCGGCCTTGCTTAAAACATATATTCCATTACTAACTGAAAGTCATAAAACTGAATTCAAAAATTCTTTTCAAAATTTAAAAGACAAATTCTCAATATTATTGAAAAAATTTTAAATCAAAGATCAAGTACCACAAGATTTAACGACAATTTTTAATTTAAAATTTATTGAAGATTCCGACTCAGATTCAGAATCAATAAAATCAGAAAAAATACCTTCAATTCAAGAATTTCTCAATAATGCTAGTAAGCTTATCCCAGATTTCGATGGCAAACCCGAAAACTTGCGAAGTTTTCTGGATGCAATCGATCTGGTCGAACTAATAAAAGGAGAACACGAAAGAATAGCAGTTACACTAATAAAAACCAAATTAAAAGGCACAGCAAGAAATCTCATCGATACAGAATCAACGATAGCACAAATAGTGCAGAAACTTAAATTGTCAGTAAAAGGGGAGTCTATTGACGTTATCACAGCAAAACTCCTCAACACCAAACAACAAAATAAAAATGCCACGACATTTTGTAACGAAATTGAAGACTTAACAAAATCTTTACAAAATGCATACATTTCTGACGGATTGAACCCTGATCATGCAAATAAATATTCAACCTCAATAGCTGTTAAAGCATTAACTACAAATGCTAGTAATGATAGAGTAAAAATGATAATGGAATCGGGTAACTTCGGCAATCTGAATGAAGCAGTTGCAAAATTTGTCAACAGTTGCACCGCGGCAAATGAATCAAGATCGGTATTTAACATCAATAGCCGAGGAAATTTTTCCCGAAGAGGAAATTTTTCAAATAATAGAAATCGGTACCGGGGACGTGGTGGCTATACACGGTATAACCAACAGCGCAACACTAATTATTCAAATAATAGAAATTACAACCACTACAATCGCGGCCGTGGACGCGGAGCTAGTTCTGGCAATGTCCGAGCTATCGAAGCAAATCCGGGAAACGAGTCAGCTCCCCAGAATGCCCAACTGGGGACATTAACTCAGCAATACCCACAAAACTAACACAAACGCATCAAATCCTAAGCATTAATCTCAAATTCAATAACTACATAACTGTCAAAACTTCCTTTAATAAATCAGAAAATATTTTTTTACTAGACACTGGTTCTGACATCAGCTTCATAAAACAAAACTGTATAAAAAATTCAATAATTAATCAAAATTCTACGTTTAACTTAACTGGACTTGGAGAAGGAATAGTCACAACTTTAGGATATGTTCATGGTTCAATATTAATGAAAAATTACGATCTAGCTCATAACTTTCAAGCAGAGCTGTAAAGTTTTTAATTCATTTCGCATTTTAAGCCTATTGAATTAAAAATTTTCAGTGAATTCCATAATTCCAACAAAGTGAATTAAGAATTAAAAATATAATTATACTGCAAGATTTGGGAAAAGGAATTATCAATTCCTTTTTAAATTCATATTTTTAAGCGCGGGAATTAACAATTCTTTTGTTTAAGCCTTGAATTGTCTTGCAAGCCCATATGGAATTGGATATGGAATTGATAATTCCTTTCAAGCCCCTCAAGCCCATTTCAAGCCCCTAAAGCCCCTTTCAAGCCTAAGCAATCAACCATATGAGCATTCCGTGTACAGTACAAATAATAACCAGGGAAGCGATCAGCGTCGTTGTGCATTCAAAAGCACTCAACAAGGCATTAAGCTGGGAATACTTGTTTGTATCGAAATTCCGCTTATAAGCTCAATAAGTGCATATCTAGAAGTAATTATGTTTCATTATAAATTTTATTGTATTAAATTATTAAATTGGGAAATTGTTCACTTTCAATAAAAGTAATTTTTCAAAATTGCTATCGGAAAGCGAGCCACGTCGTGGTGCATTTAAAAGAGTTGCAAATGAAAATAATCTTTCAACCGCAGCCGATGAAGGTAGTGGCGTATTATATCTTATATATGCTTTTTTGATGTTTGGATATTTATCTAGCATTTTTTCAGATGTTGAAGAATCTGCTAGATAAGCAACAAACTCATTATTGTTTGAATTTTCCATTTGTTCAAACATATCTTCCGGTTCATCTATTAAAATTAAGCATTGATATTTAAATATTAAATATGAAGGAATTATTTACCAGCTAAGGAAAACTGAAAATGATATCTTTTCGAAGGCGTTTTTTCCTGGATAACCTTGCTTTGGATACCTGACATGTCGTAAACCGCTTTTTTTACTATTTCGACTACCTCTCCAACCTTGTTGTCATTAAAAGTGGAATTCAATGCTTTAATCCACTTAGGTTTTATATGCGGACATAGTACTGAAGCAATTGCAGAATCCTCAACTTCTTTTTTTAGGAGAAAGTAAGCCTCAAATCTTTTTTCAATAGCTTCTAACAATTGCGAAGCCACCCTTCCCTGCCCACTCCCTCCTTCGTGAATGATAATTTCACTGTACTGCATTCTTATTGTAGCCAAGGTTGGAAGAAGAAATCCGAAAATCATTCCATCTTCTCCCTGTAGAAAATCGATAGCCCGAGCAAGTGGTCGGAGCAGTTGCATGTAATTGTTCAAGTAATCGAAATCTTGTTCAGTGAAACTTGGAATCTGCAGTTTGAGACAAAGTCCACTCAACTTTTCCTTATGCGAAAGAAGGATTTTAATGGAATCGTACGAGTTCCATCTGGTTGCCACAGGGTACTTTAACTGTGAGCCTAGCGTTGAAATTATTTCTTCCGAGCTTTTAGGTCTGTTTACCTTGTTCCACAGTTTAGAACATTTTTCCATTACCTTACAAAAACCAAAATATTTTTTATCTGTATCAGTTTTTTCAAATCTTACATACATGTTGGTGAGTTTCAAATGCCAATCGGTTGCTTTTCAGTTTTCGGCCGAAATCCGTTGTAGCAATAAGGTTAAGTGAATGCGTAGTACAACGAATATGCTTTGGCAAAAACTCCTCACAAAAAATACTTGAGTTCCAGAAAATTTTCATTTACCATTTCGAATTCTTCATCACCATCTGAATCTTCGAACAACTGAATACCAAACTCCTTAAAGGCTTTAATGAAATTCGAGCCATTGTCAGTTGTTGTAGCGACAACGTTATCCTTGTTCAGACCGAATCGGATATGGACTTCCCTGATAACTTGATAAATCAGCTCATAAGTGTGGGATCCAGCTAGACGCTTGCATGCCAACGCCACAGACTTTCTTTTTAAATTTTCGTCCAACCAATGACAGGTATATCCAAAAAAACTGCGGTGTTTGGTTGACCATATATCAGCCGTAGTACAAAAAAATTGGTTGCTTTCAATTATTTTGCGTATTTTTGTGTTCATCTCTTCAAAGGTTCCATCAATAAGTTTTGCTGCTGTGGGCCTACTAATAACGTTCAAGTCCGAGTTGGCAAATGCAATAATTTCTCGGAATGCAGTTGATTCCACGATATTTATTGGCAACATATTTTGTGCAATGAATTTAATTATCAGTTTTTGAAATTTATCCTTGTTTGTGGGTTTTATCTTTTCCTCTGCTTTCATTTCAACGTATTTTTTGTACTCATCTCCGTGACTTCTACGTAAATGTCGAATGAAATTGGATGTCACGTTTAAGAATCCATTTAATTCGGCCTTACATACAACACATTGAACTGTAATTTTGGTTCTTGCTTTTTGATTGAATTGTGCCTAGACAAGTTGTCCATACATATTTTGTTAATCTAAATCTTTTTCGACATACCTTTTTAATGATTTTAAAAAATTTTTGGAACAGCAAAGATTTGCCAACTTCTACCACTTCTTGAGTTAACGGGATATTTTCCAAATTATCTGAAAAAGGATGAATTTCTACGTCCTCACGATAGGGATTGCTCCATTCTTTACATTTCTTTTTAGTAGGAGGACCGTCTTCTAAAATGTATCCTTTTTGGATGGAAGCACTCGGCAGAAGGGAAGGATCCTTGTACTTGACTCCTTCGGAGTCGTCGGTTGAAGAGTAAGGACTCGGCAAAAAGGAGGGATCCTTTACGAAGTCGTCGGATGAAAAGTCTTCAAAAATGTTTGACATCTTTACACCAAACTTTGAAAATTCACACTGAGAAGCTTAATATTTCCTCAAATCATCGATTTTTATATCTATTGTTCTTTTAATTTCAAAGCCTCCTCATTCAACACTGTTTAAAGTGCACAACAACGCTGATCGCTTTCCTGGTTATTATTTGTCCTGTACACGGAATGCTCATATGGTTGATTGCTTAGGCTTGAAAGGGGCTTTAGGGGCTTGAAATGGGCTTGAGGGGATTGAAAGGAATTATCAATTCCATATCCAATTCCATATGGGCTTGCAATTCTTGGCTGACAATTCAAGGCTTAAACAAAAGAATTGTTAATTCCCGCGCTTAAAAATATGAATTAAAAAAGGAATTGATAATTCCTTTTCGCAAATCTTGCAGTAGAATTACATTTTTAATTCTTAATTCAATCATTCAAGCCTAGGCTTGGAATCAGAAAATACAATTCACGGCTTGAATTATGAGGGATTTAAACTCAAAAGGAATTCAATCCTTTACAGCTCTGCTTTCAAGTAGTTCAAAATGGTTTTCAAATACATTGTGACGGTATCATTGGCCTTGACTTCATAAAAAAATACAACTGCATACTTGATTACAATAATTCCAATAGTTTTCTCGTTATTAGACCAAGCTTTTCCCATACACATGAATCTTTACAAATTTTAGATGCACCAAAACTATATTCAATAAGCCTACCTGCTCGATCTGAAGTCATACGAAAAATATATATAAGGTTCCCAGAAGATGAATTTTTAATACCAAATCAAGATATTTCAACAGGCATCTACATTTCCAATACCATAGTTAACAATAAAAATACCTACGTTCGCATACTAAATACAACAAATAATAACATTTTATTAGAAAATTTTTCCATTAAAGCAGAAAGTCTTGAAAACTACCAAACAATAAAATTTAACCCTACATCAAACGATCAAGAGCGACATAATACCATTCTTTCCAAAATATCAAACAACTGTCCAATTCAATTTAGAGAAAATCTTCAAAAACTTTGTTCATCATACACAGATGTCTTCGCTTTAGACACAGATAGTGTCACTTGCAATAACTTTTATAAACAAAAACTCAAATTAAATGATAAAAGTCCAGTTTACATCAAAAATTACAGACTACCACATACATATAAACCTGAAATCGAACGACAAATAGATAAACTAATCAAAGATAACATTGTTGAGCCATCTGCCTCCGAATATAACAGCCCAATTCTCCTAGTACCCAAAAAGTCATTACCCGGCAATGCAGAAAAACGTTGAAGATTAGTAATCGATTATAGGCAACTTAATAAAAAATTAGTCGCCGATAAATTCCCACTACCAAGAATCGATGACATTTTAGATCAACTAGGAAGAGCAAAATCTTTTTCATGCCTAGACCTCATATCAGGTTTTCACCAAATAGAATTGCATGAAGCCTCTAGAGACTTAACATAATTTTCAAGCCCAACAGGTTCCTACAGATTTAAAAGACTACCATATGGTTTAAAAATAGCACCAAACTCATTCCAACGAATGATGTCACTTGCATTCTCAGGCTTATGCCCAAATAGAGCATTCGTCTATATGGATGACCTTATAGTAATAGGATGTACTGAAAACCATATGATTGAAAACCTTAAATTAATTTTTGAAATATGCAGGAAAACTAATTTAAAATTACACCCCGATAAATGCAATTTTTTTAACCATGAAGTCACCTTCTTAGGACACAAATGTACGGATACAGGAATTCTTCCAGATGACACTAAATTCGAGAAAATCCTAAATTACCCACAACCAACTAATGCAGACGAAACACGTAGATTCGTAGCTTTTGTAAATTATTATAGAAGATTTATTCCGAATTTTTCATCTTACTCTATTCATTTAACACGTTTGAAAAGCAAGAAAACAGAATTCATCTGGTCAAAGGAATGCGAAAACTCATTTAATTATCTTAAAAACTCACTACTAAAGCCCCAAATAGCATGCTTTCCATCAAATACGTTCGAATTATGGCAAAGCTATCGTGACTAAATGACTGAGGATATTTTGCATAGAATGCGCCGTATCGCTAATAATCATAAAATAATTTTTACATTCGAAATGTATGATGAGGCATTAGTTATCATTGAAGATATGTATTTAGCGATCGCTAATAAATCAATGCCACAATTAGCTTGACCTGCTTCTGATCGATCAATGCATAATGCATTTAATCAAGAAATGCAACGTGAACAACAATACGATTTAAATGAACTGAACACATTTATAAATATAAATCGCCCAAAAATGAATCGAAAACAAAAAATTGCATATGATACCATTACGCAAGCTGTTCAAAACGGAAACGGAGGTATGTTTTTTTTGGATGCACCAGGAGGTACCGGAAAAACGTTTTTGATTTCTTTGCTTTTAGTGAGTATAAGATCAGACAGATATACAGCATTAGGACTGGCATCGTCTGGAATAGCCACTACATTATTGGATGGTGGTCGAACAGCCCACTCCGCACTTCGACCACCATTAAATATTCAGAACAATGAATGTTACAATGCAAATTAATAGTATGGGATGAATTTACGATGCTTCGTCATAAATCAGTAGAAGCGCTGAACAGAACTTTGAAAGATATACGTAGTAATGGAGAAATATTTGGTGGTGCTTTAATATTATTGGCTGGTGATTTCCGCCAAACATTGCCTGTGATTCCCCGTTCAACTGCAGCTGATAAATTAAATGCATGTTTAAAATCATCCCGTTTTTGGCGCCATGTACAGACACTGACTTTAAGTACAAATGTGCGTGTTCAAATGCAAAATGAACCATCGGCTGACGATTTGTCAAGGCACTTATTAGCTATTGGAAACGGACAAATTCTTATTGATGCGGTGACTGGCTTAATCAATTTACCAAAAAATTTTTGTAATTACGTACAAAAGAAAGGAGAATTGATTTCAAGTGTTTTTCCAGACATTGCGCAAAATTATCGAAGCCATAATTGGTTAGCTGAAAGAGCGATACTAGCTGCAAAAAAAAAAGACGTTTCTCAATTGAATGCAGATACTCTAAGTGACATGCCTGGTCAAGTTATAACATATCTATCAATGGATACAGTAATGAACCAAGGTGACTTATCCAACCCAATTTTTGAATTCTTTGGATTTGTCAGCGCTATCACCTCATCGTTTGCAAATCAAAATTGGAGTAACCACTATTTTGCTTCGAAATATTAATCAGCCTCGATTGTGCAACGGTACAAGATAAGCTGTCAAAAAGGCCATGAATTTTGACTTTAAAAGATTGCAATTTCCAATTCGACTTGCGTTTGCCATGACCATAAATAAGGCGCAGGGGCAATCATTACAATTGTGCGGAATTTACTTAGAATATCCTTGATTTTCGGATGGTCAATTGTACGTATCATGCTCGCGTGTAGGAAAACCATCAGCTCTGTTTATTTACACTACAACTCACGGCAAAACAAAAAATGTTGTTTACGAAAGGGCTCTGCAATAGTATACATACTAATTTATAATTTTCATGCAAGATATATACGTAGGAAACTATTCGAATCAATTCAGAAAAAATGAACGCAGAAATGGAAAAAGTAAGTATTATATTATAGAATTCGTATTTATTAATCTAATTTTTTGGTACCCTTTAGTAATGGATAAATATTTGGTGGTGCTTTAATAGTATTGGCTGGTGATTTACGCCAAAAATAGAGAACGCAAAACAGAATCAATAAATGGTTAAGACGTGTAGTTTATGTCTTAAAAACAGGATTTTATCTTTTTGTAAATTTTTGATCCTTTTATTTAGATTCTAGATGAAAAGAGTTCGTAGATTATTTACCATTTTCACAAACATGGAAGGAACTTGATATCAAACGAAACCGACGCGTGCGAAGCCACGGGTATCAGCTAGATGGGTAGATGGGTAGTTGGGTAAATGGGTAGATGGGTAGATGGTAGATGGGCAGATGGTAGATGGGTAGATGGGTAGATGGGGCGATGGGTAGATGGGTAGATGAGAAGATGGGTAGATGAGTAGATGGATAACACCTATTCCCTAAATAAGATAGGGGAATATTTTTACCTTATATCAAGCTGTCCCTGGAGAAGCAACGAATGCGGGTTACAACGAGCTGGCGCGGCTGGTATTATCTTATATATAATAGGAAAATGAAAAATAAAAAAAACAACTACTACCATTGCATTCATGCTCTGTTCAAATTTTCTATTGAAATAAAAGTGCTCATTATTGGAAGGACGTATCATCTGTATATAAGAGCCATCAATGGCACCGATGACGCCCAGTATGCTGCATTTCTCGTAAAAATCATGTTTTATTCGTTTCTTCTCCATGTCCGTCATTGTAAAAACAATATATAATATTTCGCACATAGCCTTTTTTCTATAGCTGCACAAACTTCTTTCAGGCACATAGAGACGGTAGGTTGAGCTAATCCTGAATTGAAGTCTTGCCCAATTTGATGTTGGTAGCCACCTTGTCCCAAAAATTTCGAAGTCGTTGGTAGCTTCATTTCGGCTGTAATCGCAAATGAACGAATAGAATTTCCAAGCTCGCTTTGAATTTCGCTTTACACATTTGGGAACGCCTCTTTGGAAACCCTAAAGTTTTTAACGAAGCTAAAAGAAAAATATGTTAATTCTTCGTTTAAAAATCTTTCACCACATATTTACCTTTCTTCACAAAGGCTCATAATATTCAAATTATTTCGCCGATTTCGCCTTTCGTTACATTTGCTCCTTCCCGAACCTCCATCCAACCATGATGCCACGGAGTCCATATTTGCACTCTTCATTTTTATGAATTTTTAGACTTCAAAACTGAACACACAACTTAACACTTTCGCGATTCGATCAAAATGCAATTCTTTGACAATTGTTTGAAAGTAAAGGTAAGTATTACCCACTGAAAATACTTTTCCCTCCGTAAAATATAGTATGCAACATTGGTTCTGTTCGAAAGAGTTATATAAAACCGAATTATTTACGCAACGCAACTTGGTAACGCAACGCAATTGCGAACGCAACGCAAACCATAATAGGGGCCCAGTTCTTCAAAATTGTTGTAAAATGCATAATTAACTTTAGTGGCTTTTTCTTCTAAAACCTGTCTACCATAATTGATTACCAAAGAGATCTTTACTCTTAATACCTCTGCGAATCATATCCGCTGGATTGCGATGCGAATCAACGTGAAACCGATTGTCGCGATTAATTCCCTTCAATTTTTGAGACCCTATTTGCCACAAATGCTTTCCATGCACTCGGTGGCTTTTAAAGCTATGCGAGAACAATTGTTGAATCCGTCCAACAAAATAGCGAACTTTTATTTAGTTTCAGCTCGTCTATGAATGCTTCGATCATTTCAGCTAATAGTGTGGCACCACAAAGCTCTAATCGCGGGAGGGAAACGTATTTAACGGGTGCTACACGGGATTTTGCGAAGATAAGATGAGTGTTTACACATTAGACATTTTTAACTCGAATATATACACCCGCTCCGAACGCCTTCTCGGATGCCTCGCAAAACGCATGATATTGCACCATTGAGGAAGGAACATAGTCGACCCATTTTGGAATTTGAATCCTTTCGATACATTTATGGCTTTCCATGAATGCTTTCCACACTTTAAGTTGGTCTGCGGGAATTTCTTCATCTAATTCTATTTGTTGCAGCCATAGACTTTGCATAAAAACTTTTTCGACTATAACGATCGGGGAGAGCCATCTAGCGGGATCAAACAATTTCGCAATCATGGAAAGAACTTCTCTCTTTGTGTATAAAAGTTTTTCCGAGAACTTAGAAATTTTAAAGATAAAACTATCAGGGTTTGCATTCCAATGAATACCTAACGTCTTGGTGGAACTAACAGGTTGGCTGATAAGTCCCCGGTCTAACAAAGAAAAACACATTTTTTTGTCAAAATTCGTTTTTATTATTCAACATAGTTCCCTTCAAGAGCGATACAATGATTATAACGACCTTCCAATTTTTTTATACCATTTTAGTAGTACTCCTTCAGTTTTGCCTCAAAATAGGCCTCAGTTTCGGCGATCACCTCTTCATTGCAGCCAAATTTTTTCCCTGGGGGCCAGATCTGGAGAATACGGTGGGTGGGGAAGCAATTCGAAGCCTAATTCATGAATTTTTGCCATCGTTCTCAATGACTTGTGGCACGGTGCGTTGTCTTGGTGGAACAACACTTTTTTCTTCTTCATATGGGGCCGTTTTGCCGCGACCTTCAAACGCTCCAACAACGACATATAATAGTCACTGTTGATGGTTTTTCCCTTCTCTAGATAATCGGTAAAAATTATTCCATGCCCATCCCAAAAAACAGAGGCCATTACTTTGCCAGCGGACTTTTGAGTCTTTCCATGCTTCGGAGACGGTTCACCGATCGCCGTCCACTCAGCGGACTGTCGATTGGACTCAGGAGTGTAGTGATAGAGCCATATTTCATCCATTGTCACATATCGACGCAAAAACTCGGGTGTATTGCGAGTTAACAGCGGCAAACACCGCTCAGAATCATCAACACGTTGTTGTTTTTGGTCAAATGTGAGCTCGCGCGGCACCCATTTTGCACAGAGCTTTTTCATATCCAAATATTGATGAATGATATGACCAACACGTTCCTTTGATATCTTTAAGGCCTCTGCTATCTCGATCAACTTCATTTTACGGTCATTCAAAATCATTTTGTGAATTTTTTTGATGTTTTCGTCGGTAACCACCTCTTTCGGGCGTCCACTGCGTTCACCGTCCTCCGTGCTCATTTCACCACGCTTGATTTTTGCATACCAATCAATAATTGTTGATTTTCCTGGGGCAGAGTCCGGAAACTCATTATCAAGCCAAGTTTTTGTTTCCACTGTATTTTTTCCCTTCAGAAAACAGTATTTTATCAAACACGAAATTCCTTTTTTTCCATTTTTTTCACAATAACAAAAGTTTCTTCACAAAAGACGCTCTATCTCACACACTAATTGACTTACAGACGTCAAATTTTGACACGAATCATTTGAAGGTTGCCACTATATAAAAATAATATGCATTTAATACTAGCGACGCCATCTATGTGTCAGACCGGGGACTTATCAGCCAACCTGTTAAAACCTTCAATCTTGAGATAATCTTCTTTAGATAATCTTAAAATATATTTAATAGCATGTCCTCACTATAGCTCAAATTATCATTTTCGTAATTTCGACTGAAATAACGATGAAATGCGGCAATTTCGCCATACTAAAATATGCCAATGAAATGACGCAGATATCGTCATTTCGGAGATATTACGCACCAAATTACAATAAATCTGAATACGACCCTGCGTTTTACTTCATTTTGCTTCGATTCTTTGCATCCCTGCAACACAAATGAAATTTAGTAAATGCCAAATTTCGGAAAAGGTAAACAATGGACGCTTTTATTTAAAAATGAAAATAATAAATGTTATTTAGAAATAATGGAAAAGCGGAAGTACAAAAAAAGGAATATGTGGGGACAACGAGCAGAAGCGATACTGCTGGAGTTGTGGGCAGAGCGCATTAAGGAACTGCGGGGTCCCAGGAAGAATGGACACACTTATAAAGAAATGGCAACCATTCTGGCAAAAAACGACGTTTGTGTATCCGCTGACGAGGTGAAGGTGAAGCTCCACAATTGGACAGCGAAATATAGGTAATATTAACCCATATCATTCAATTCCGGGAAAAAGTTATTCGTGTACATTTTCTGTAATTTCAGGACCGAGAAAGGCAAAGTGGGAGCATCGGGTGGCACGCCTTTTGATTGGCAATACTTTCAAAGAGTACACGAAATATTAGGAAGCTTCAAAATAAACAATGTTGAGACATTAGTTGAAGACAGCTTGTTGTGTGAGTACTGATCCATTTCAAATTTATTTTAAAATTTTAAAGTATTATTATTTATTATTTTTTTACATATGTAGTTGATAATTATGATATGACAGAATTGCTGTCGCCAATGCCAGAGCCATCGCCATCACCATTGTTTGTGCCAACGCCACAGCCATCGCCAATATTGGTATCTTCACCCCAATCGTCGCCAGTTTCTCTAACACCGTCGCAGTCCAGTTCAGAGCCTTCAACATCTTCATCTAAAAAAGGAAAGCAAAATTTTCATAGTCAGATTCTCAAAAAAATGGACAGTTTTGAAAAACGAATTGAGAAACAGCATGAGGAAATGAACAATGTTGCAAAAGAAATGGCAGAATGCGACAAGCGGAGCTGCAACTTATTGGAGGAACTCGTAGAAAGCACTGTTGAAATGAACAATGCGTTTATTCAGTACTTGAAAAAATAGTAGATAGTTTGATAAGGCAATCTACGCTGATTCTCTGTTTTTTTATACGTTATATTTGTGAAAAAGCTTTAATTTTATTAAATTAGAATATAATTAATTTAATATCAAGTACTAAAGATTTTTAAAACTGAAGACTTCTACAACTGGAGTAATAAATGAATTTAAAAACAAAAGACTTACTCATATATGTGGTGATAGCTCGTCTGATATCGTGTGCTTCAACATCCAGGTCATACAGCATGGAAACTTTATCAGGGTTATCTCGTGTGCGCTCAATGCTATCTTGCACCTGCATCCACATTTTATTTATGCAATCATTTCTTTCGTTTAAAAAGTTGTGCAAAACGCAACTTGCTTTTAAAATGTTATTAACGTTTTCAATGCCGTTGTCGATTCCTTTTCCAATGCGTCGAAATCGTGCCTTTAACTGTCCAAACGCGTTTTCCACCACTCTTCTGCATTTAGAGAGCTTATAGTTAAATAGTTTCTCTCTAGGACTTTGGTCAGCACCATAGGGATAACGCTTCATTAAGTTTGGAGATAATTTGAACGCCGAATCGCCTATTATATAAACAGGCACTATAACATTGAAGAGAACAGTGCTATCTGTCAGCAGTTTACATTGGGCAAGTTCCCCTTTTAATAAAAATGTCTCATATATTTGAGAGTCATTACACCGACCGGGACTATTGATGCTTACGTATATGAATCTATATCTAAAAAATAAAGTATAAATACATGAGTTATATCTAGGAAAAAGCATTTACCTATGATCAACTAAAGCCAATAAAACAGTAGAGTACCATCCCTTATAATTGTAATAGTCGACTGCATCTTCTGCTCTCGGATGTATTTCAACGTGACACCCATCTGCAAAAATATTGTGTGTGCATGTGTAATGGCGGGGTTAGCTAATGCAATGTTAATGTAACTTACCAATAGCACCAAAGCACTGTGGAAGGCCAATTTCCTTAAATCCTTCAACATTTTCTTTAATTTTCTCTGCTGTGAGGGGAAAACTGTTCATATACATTGGCCTCAAAATTTTCCACGCTTCCTCGCAGAATTCAATCAATATGCTTCCAACTGTTGATTTGCCAATCCCAAACATGTTGGAAATGGTGCGGTATTCTGCAGATGAGCCCAATGCATACAAAGCAACAGCCACTCTTTTACGCAATGGAATAGACTGACGGAAAAAAGTATCTTGTTTCTCCAAATTCCTCAAGAGGTCACAGAGAACTTTAAATGATGTCCGATCCATTCGGAAGTTATTGCGAAAAAACTCGTCATCGTTCTTTTGGCAATCAATTTCCCAAAAAAGCTTAGTGCGTGGCTTAAATAAAATTGGTGTGTTTAATATTTTACGAAAACACTCTTCAATCTTTTACTTACCTTTTGCCATATTAATCTTCGGCTTGATGACAAAGTGGCTGCCTCCTGTACCAACGTAAGATATTTTTCGATATTAAGTGCCATAGCTCGCATACATTTCAAATACTTTCGGCGCAGCTTCCTTTTCTCTTGTATATTTGCCAATACCTGCATCACAACGCCCGAAGTTTTTGTTTTTATTGCATTAAATTTAAACAACATTGTCGTACGTGCTTCCATTTCGCGTATTCAAAATAAAGTAAACAAACAGCTGTTAAACGAAATTACTATAACCGAAATGGTGACTGTGTGGACGGGTTTCTGACTGAAATTACGAAAACGCTCAAATTACGTAATTTGGGCCTATAGTGAGGACATGCTATAACTGGGAATACATTTAAAACTTCCTTGCAGTTCGAAGTCCATTTCCTCATAGTAAATCCAGCAGAATTGGTGGCCTGAATTAACTGCTTTAAGGTTTCAATAGTATCATTGAGGGTATGTGCACCTGCTAGAGCATCGTCGACATACATCAAATGTTTCAAACTGTTTGATGCTAAGGGAAGTGAATTTTCTACAAAAGTAATTGTTTTTAGTTCATATTCCTCCAGCGGATCGGAGAGGGATTGACGAAAGATCAGTCGCTGAAAGAGAGTGTGGGAGTCATGCACTCGAATTTGACGATACATTTTCTCTTAATCGCCATTGAATACGAATCGAAATAATTGCCACTTTACAATTAAAATAGTGAGATCCTGTTAAAGGGAGGGACCTACAAAGAGAATGTCGTTGAGACTTTCACCATTTGTCGTTATACATGAAGCATTGAAAACTACACGAGTTTTTGTTGTCGTGCTTTCTGGCTTAAAAACAGCGTGATGAGGCAAATAAAAATGTGGAAATTGGTCAGGCGTCGAGACTTTTTCCATATGTTCTAACTCCAGATACTCCATGACGACTTTATCATATTGGGCCTTTACATCAAAAGATTTTAATAAGCGAAGCTTAGTGCGCCGAAACTATCTCTTGGCGATTTTTCTTGACTAACCGATGCTTTTATTGAGAGATTTAAATAGAAGATGAACAACATATCTACCATCAGAATCCCGGGAAGTGTTATTTACAAATAGATTTTCACACAGTCTTTCTTCTTCTGTGAGAAACGGCTTTTTTGGAAGATCCTTAATATCCCAAAATCAAGTCATTTGGTCGTTAAGTGAAATTTCATTGATTGACGACCAAAACACTCGGATATAATTCAATGTCTTGTGTGATACCGGCCCAAAGAATATCCATCCAAAAACAGCATTTTGTGCCTTGAGCAATCCACACGCATTTTTCCTAATACCATTTAGTAAAATGAGAGGGTAAATATCAGCACTAATAAGTATGTCAATTTCGTCACTTTTATAAAATTTATTGTCAGCCAGTTTGAGATCAGCGGAAAATTGGATCTTTTTAATATCCAGAAAATATGTGGGAAATTTTTCCGTCAAAAATGGGAGAACTAGTCCTGAATCTTCATCTGTATCATCTGTATATGAGAGCCATCAAAGGCACCGATGACGCCCGGTATGCCGCATTTCTCGTAAAAATCCTGTTTTATTCGTTTCTTCTCCATGTCCGTCATTGTAAAAATAATATGTTTCGCACATAGCCTCTTTTCTATAGCTGCACAAACTTCTTTCAGGCACATAGAGACGGTAGGTTGAGCTAATCCTGAATTGAAGTCTTGACCAATTTGATGTTGGTAGCCACCTTGTCCCAAAAATTTCGGCGTCGTTGGTAGCTTCATTTCGGCTGTAATCGCAAATGAACGAATAGAATTTCCAAGCTCGCTTTGAATTTCGCTTTATACATATGTGAACGCCTCTTTGGAAACCCTAAAATTTTTAACGAAGCTAAAAGAAAAATATATTAATTCTTCGTTTAAAAATCTTTCACCACATATTTACGCAACGCAACTTGGTAACGCAACGCAATTGCGAACGCAACGCAAACCATAATAGGGGCCCAGGTCTTCAAAATTGTTGAAAAATGCATAATTAACTTTAATGGCTTTTTCTTCTTAAACCTGTCTACCATAATTGATTACCAAAGAGGTCTTTACTCTTAATACCTCTGCGAATCATATCCGCTGGATTGCGATGCGAATCAACGTGAAACCAATTGTCGCGATTAATTCCCTACAATTTTTGAGACCGTATTTGCCACAAATGCTTTCCATGCACTCGGTGGCTTTTAAAGCTATGCGAGAACAATTGCTGAATCCGTCCAACAAAATAGCGAACTTTTATTAAGTTTTAACTCGTCTATTAATGCTTCGATCATTTCAGCTAATAGTGTGGCACCACAAAGCTCTAATCGCGGAAGAAAAACGTATTTCACGGGTGCTACACGAGATTTTGCAAAGATAAGATGAGTGTTTACACATTGGCCATTTTTAACTCGAATATATACTCACTCTCCGAACATGGGCGTAGCCAGGGGGGCAGGTAGGGGCAAATTCCCCAACCTAAGCCAAATGTCCTCGAAAAATTCTGCGTTTTTTAAGAAAAAATTAATCTTTGTCCTCCAGGAGATTTGGAGAAAATGCTGAAACAACGAGGACTTTTCAAAGAGTATTCTCGTAAAAAACGAGGGCAATTTAGGAAAAAAGCGGAAAAAAAGGAGTATCAATGAAAATTTTTATAAAAAATGAGGACAATTCGCAAAATTGCAGAAAAACGCACAGAGCGAAAAATGTCCCCTAAATTTAAGAGGATTTCCATCTTAAATTGCATGTCGACCAAGGAGAGTGACAGGGGAAAAGAGTGAAGAAATATTTAGTAGAAAGTCATCTTAATTTTAGCTTACAAATCATCTTAATTTTATTGAAAAGGAAATCTAGTAAAAACAAGTAAAGAAGTTTACATCGGCAAAGCCGATTGCACACATACCTTTTCCTCAGCCTAAAATATGTTAAAACATTACCTTAACGAAAATTCCTGCCGTTTTCGTTTTTCTAGCTTGGATATCTATTTATACCTTATCTGTACTTCGATTTAGGTTCTAAAACTCGAGATTATTATTAAGCAAAAAAATTTCGCGAATGGTGGTCATGGTCAAATTTTAACCGTTAGAGGACAATATGTCTAGCTGCGAAATACTCAATTCAAAATAGTGAAAATCAAATTTTCGCGAATTTCGCGGATGGTGGTCTTGATCACATTTTAACCCTTAGAGGAAATTTAGTTTACCTGCGAAATACTCACTTCAAAATAGTGAAAATCAAATTTTCGCGAATTTCGCGGATGGTGGTCTTGATCAAATTTTAACCCTTAGAGGACATTTTGTTTAGCTGTGAAATACTCAATTCAAAATAGTGAAAATCAGGTTTTCGCGAATTTCGCGGATGGTGGTCTTGATCAAATTTTAACCCTTAGAGGACATTTTGTTTAACCGCGAAATACTCAATTCAAAATAGTGAAAATCAAATTTTCGCGAATTTCGCGGATTGTGGTCTTGATCAAATTTTAACCCTTAGAGGAAATTTAGTTTAGCTGCGAAATACTCACTTCAAAATAGTGAAAATCAAATTTTCGCGAATTTCGCGGATGGTGGTCTTGGTCAAATTTTAACCCTTAGAGGACATTTTGTTTAGCTGCGAAATACTCAATTCAAAATAGTGAAAATCAATTTTCGCGAATTTCGCGAAATGTGGTCATGGTCAAAATTTATCCATAATGGACGACTTTATTTGGCGGCAAAATACACAATCAGAAGAAGCAAAAAAATAATTTTTGTATTCAGATATGAGAATAAGAGAAAGAGTGTTTTTTTCTATTGTGTAGGATGATGACCATAGTTATAGCGATGTCGCAATTTTTTTTCAGCGAAAGCTTAAGTCTACATAGTAGCTATACACTCACCAAATTTCAATAAGCTGGGATGTATAGTAAAAAAGTTATCCAGGAAAAACGTTAAAAATCGTGATTTTTGAAACTTCTGAACCACTTCCCACGACCCAAGAAGGGACTACGAAAAAAATTTGTATGCAGTTTTTCGGACATTTACCTGGTTGAAGTCCATGCCAAATTTCAATATGATATCTTTCATGGCTTAGGAGTAAATTACGAAAAACTAAAGTGTGACCGACAGACAGACAGACAGACAGACAGACAGACAGACAGACAGACAGACAGACAGACAGACAGACAGACAGACAGGCAGACAGACAGACATGGCTAGATCGATTCCTCTTGTCACCCTGATCAAGAATATATATATATGTCTATATCTACCGCGACTCCTTTGGTATGTTACATACACCGTGCCAAACTTAATATACCCTTTCCTTCGTAAAAGGTATAATAAGGGGGAAACTTCTTATTCTCTCTTCTTCTTCTCTTTTTTATGTCATAAAAAGTGCAAATGAGAGGCAAAACTGCTTGTTTCTAACCGATTATCATCGTAAAATTATTCAGTTGCAAAACTTCTAGTTTTTTTGGGGTGTCATCTTAATTTTATTGAAAAGAAATTCCCTCTTATTTTTACTAGAAATCATCTTAATTTAATTGAGAAGATTTTCCTCTTGTTTTTACTAGAAATCATCTTAATTTTATTGAGACGGAGTTCCCCGTTTTTTTTTTAATGGGGTAGTCATCGTAATTTCATTGAAAATCTAGAAAAAACAAGTGAGAGTGGTACTGTGGGGCAAGCTTGACCGTACAGTACCCTACTAGTTTTCAAGCTTATTACTGCATAAATACGCGTGGCAATGCACTTTATATAGTTATTAGAAGAAACAAGTAAAGAAATTTACATAGGCTAAGCCGATTGCACACATACCTTTTTTTTCCTCAGCCTAAAATATGTTAAAACATTACCCTTCTTCTGTTGCAGTCGGGCAAAAAAAAAAAGTGTGTATTGGGTAAATTCTTGTGTTGTCCAGTCAATATCAAATTTTTGCAAATTTCGCGGATGTTAATCATTGTCAAAATGTTACCGTAAGAGGGCATTAAGTCTAGCTGAAAAATACTCAATTCAAAATAGTGAAGATCAAATTTTTGCGAATTTCGAATTGTGGTCATGTTTAAAATTTAACCATAAGTGACTACTTTATTTGACGGCTAAATACACAATCAGAAGCAAAAAAAAAAAAAAACAGTTTTATATACAGATATGGGAATAAGAGAAAGAGGGTTTTTTCTAATGTGTGTGATGAGCCAAAGCTTAAGTCTACATAGTAGCTATACCCACACCAAATTTCAATAGGCTGGGATGTATATATATTAAATATAATATAATATTAAAATCCCGAGAATCGTATTTACGGAGATAATGTGGAATTAATGAAAAATTTATTATTTATTTTCCTTTTGTAAAATAATTTTTTTTTTTTAATTGGGGACTGAAGATTTTTCTTTAAAAAAAATGTAATTTCGTATTTGTCGGACGATTTTGAAAAAATCGAAAAAATGACACCTTGCTATTTATAAAACGCGAAATCAATAGTAAAAATTTATAAAATCGATTTGATTCATTTCATATACTAACGATATTTCTCTACTTTCAGAAACCAAAAAATGATACTTTTAAAGTATCTCTCAATATTAAATTGTTAATCAATGTGTCCTACTTTTTTTTTCAAAAAAATTTCCTCGTTTTTTCATTGATTTTTGAGAAATTGTCCTCGAAAAAAGACCTAAAAAAATTCCTGGCTACGCCCATGTCTCCGAACGCCTTCTCGGATGCGTCGCAAAACGCATGATATTGCACCATTGAGGATGGATCATAGTCCACCCATTTTGGAATTTGAATCCTTTCGATACATTTATGGCTTTCCATGAATGCTTTCCACACTTTTAGTTGGTCTGCGGGAATTTCTTCATCTTATTCTATTTGTTGCAGCCATAGACTTTGCATAAAAATTTTTGCGACTATTACGATCGGCGAGAGCCATCCTGCGGGATCAAACAATTTCGCAATCATGGAGAGAACTTCTCTCTTTGTGCATAAGGTTTTTCCAAGAACCTAAAAATTTTAAAGATAAAACTATCAGGGTTTGCATTCCAAGGAATACCTAACGTCTTGGTGGAACTAAAACCTTCAATCTGGAGATAATCTTCACTTAAAAGACCTTTTACTGGGAGTACATTTAAGACGTCCTTGCAGTTGGAAGTCTATTTCCTCATAGTAAATCAATTGGGGGCCTGAATTATCTGCTTTAAGGCTTGAAGAGTATCATTGAGGGTATGTGCACCTGCTAGAGCATGATCGACATACATCATATGTTTCAAAATGTTTGAAGCTAAGGGTAGTGAATTTTCTACATCATTGGCTAATTGGATGATAGTGCGAATTGCTAAATACGGCTCACAGTTGACCCCAAAAGTAACTGTTTTTAGTTCATATTCCTCCAGTGGATCGGAGGGGAGTGACGAAAGATCAGTCGCTGAAAGAGAGTGTGGGAGTCATGCACTCGTATTGGACGATACATTTTCTCTAAATCGCCATTGAATACGAATCGAAACAATCGCCAATTTTTTTATACCATTTTAGTAGTACTCCTTCAGTTTTGCCTCAAAATAGGCCTCAGTTTCGGCGATCACCTCTTCATTGCAGCCAAATTTTTTCCCTGGGGGCCAGATCTGGAGAATACGGTGGGTGGGGAAGCAATTCGAAGCCTAATTCATGAATTTTTGCCATCGTTCTCAATGACTTGTGGCACGGTGCGTTGTCTTGGTGGAACAACACTTTTTTCTTCTTCATATGGGGCCGTTTTGCCGCGATTTCGACCTTCAAACGCTCCAATAACGACATATAATAGTCACTGTTGATGGTTTTTCCCTTCTCAAGATAATCGGTAAAAATTATTCCATGCCCATCCCAAAAAACAGAGGCCATTACTTTGCCAGCGGACTTTTGAGTCTTTCCATGCTTCGGAGACGGTTCACCGATCGCTGTCCACTCAGCGGACTGTCGATTGGACTCAGGAGTGTAGTGATAGAGCCATGTTTCATCCATTGTCACATATCGACGCAAAAACTCGGGTGTATTGCGAGTTAACAGCGGCAAACACCGCTCAGAATCATCAACACGTTGTTGTTTTTGGTCAAATGTGAGCTCGCGCGGCACCCATTTTGCACAGAGCTTTTTCATATCCAAATATTGATGAATGATATGACCAACACATTCCTTTGATATCTTTAAGGCCTCTGCTATCTCGATCAACTTCATTTTACGGTCATTCAAAATCATTTTGTGAATTTTTTTGATGTTTTCGTCGGTAACCACCTCTTTTGGGCGTCCACTGCGTTCACCGTCCTCCGTGCTCATTTCACCACGCTTGAATTTTGCTTACCAATCAATAATTGTTGATTTTCCTGGGGCAGAGTCCGGAAACTCATTATCAAGCCAAGTTTTTGTTTCCACTGTATTTTTTCCCCTCAAAAAACAGTATTTTATCAAACACGAAATTCCTTTTTTTCCATTTTTTTCACAATAACAAAAGTTTCTTCACAAAAGACGCTCTATCTCACACACTAATTGACTTACAGACGTCAAATTTTGACACGAATCATTTGAAGGTTGCCACTATATAAAAATAATATGCATTTAATACTAGCGACGCCATCTATGTGTCAACCCGGGGACTTATCAGCCAACCTGTTAAAACCTTCAATCTTGAGATAATCTTCTTTAGATAATCTTAAAATATATTTAATAGCATGTCCTCACTATAGCTCAAATTATCATTTTCGTAATTTCGACTGAAATAACGATGAAATGCGGCAATTTCGCCATACTAAAATATGCCAATGAAATGACGCAGATATCGTCATTTCGGAGATATTACGCACCAAATTACAATAAATCTGAATACGACCCTGCGTTTTACTTCATTTTGCTTCGATTCTTTGCATCCCTGCAACACAAATGAAATTTAGTAAATGCCAAATTTCGGAAAAGGTAAACAATGGACGCTTTTATTTAAAAATGAAAATAATAAATGTTATTTCGAAATAATGGAAAAGCGGAAGTACAAAAAAAGGAATATGTGGGGACAACGAGCAGAAGCGATACTGCTGGAGTTGTGGGCAGAGCGCATTAAGGAACTGCGGGGTCCCAGGAAGAATGGACACACTTATAAAGAAATGGCAACCATTCTGGCAAAAAACGACGTTTGTGTATCCGCTGACGAGGTGAAGGTGAAGCTCCACAATTGGACAGCGAAATATAGGTAATATTAACCCATATCATTCAATTCCGGGAAAAAGTTATTCGTGTACATTTTCTGTAATTTCAGGACCGAGAAAGGCAAAGTGGGAGCATCGGGTGGCACGCCTTTTGATTGGCAATACTTTCAAAGAGTACACGAAATATTAGGAAGCTTCAAAATAAACAATGTTGAGACATTAGTTGAAGACAGCTTGTTGTGTGTGTACTGATCCATTTCAAATTTATTTTATAATTTTAAAGTATTATTATTTATTATTTTTTTACATATGTAGTGGATAATTATGATATGACAGAATTGCTGTCGCCAATGCCAGAGCCATCGCCATCACCATTGTTTGTGCCAACGCCACAGCCATCGCCAATATTGGTATCTTCACCCCAATCGTCGCCAGTTTCTCTAACACCGTCGCAGTCCAGTTCAGAGCCTTCAACATCTTCATCTAAAAAAAGAAAGCAAAATTTTCATAGTCAGATTCTCAAAAAAATGGACAGTTTTGAAAAACGAATTGAGAAACAGCATGAGGAAATGAACAATGTTGCAAAAGAAATGGCAGAATGTGACAAGCGGAGCTGCAACTTATTGGAGGAACTCGTAGAAAGCACTGTTGAAATGAACAATGCGTTTATTGAGTACTTGAAAAAATAGTAGATAGTTTGATAAGGCAATCTACGCTGATTCTCTGTTTTTTTATACGTTATATTTGTGAAAAAGCTTTAATTTTATTAAATTAGAATATAATTAATTTAATATCAAGTACTAAAGATTTTTAAAACTGAAGACTTCTACAACTGGAGTAATAAATGAATTTAAAAACAAAAGACTTACTCATATATGTGGTGATAGCTCGTCTGATATCGTGTGCTTCAACATCCAGGTCATACAGCATGGAAACTTTATCAGGGTTATCTCGTGTGCGCTCAATGCTATCTTGCACCTGCATCCACATTTTATTTATGCAATCATTTCTTTCGTTTAAAAAGTTGTGCAAAACGCAACTTGCTTTTAAAATGTTATTAACGTTTTCAATGCCGTTGTCGATTCCTTTTCCAATGCGTCGAAATCGTGCCTTTAACTGTCCAAACGCGTTTTCCACCACTCTTCTGCATTTAGAGAGCTTATAGTTAAATAGTTTCTCTCTAGGACTTTGGTCAGCACCATAGGGATAACGCTTCATTAAGTTTGGAGATAATTTGAACGCCGAATCGCCTATTATATAAACAGGCACTATAACATTGAAGAGAACAGTGCTATCTGTCAGCAGTTTACATTGGGCAAGTTCCCCTTTTAATAAAAATGTCTCATATATTTGAGAGTCATTACACCGACCGGGACTATTGATGCTTACGTATATGAATCTATATCTAAAAAATAAAGTATAAATGCATGAGTTATATCTAGGAAAAAGCATTTACCTATGATCAACTAAAGCCAATAAAACAGTAGAGTACCATCCCTTATAATTGTAATAGTCGACTGCATCTTCTGCTCTCGGATGTATTTCAACGTGACACCCATCTGCAAAAATATTGTGTGTGCATGTGTAATGGCGGGGTTAGCTAATGCAATGTTAATGTAACTTACCAATAGCACCAAAGCACTGTGGAAGGCCAATTTCCTTAAATCCTTCAACATTTTCTTTAATTTTCTCTGCTGTGAGGGGAAAACTGTTCATATACATTGGCCTCAAAATTTTCCACGCTTCCTCGCAGAATTCAATCAATATGCTTCCAACTGTTGATTTGCCAATCCCAAACATGTTGGAAATGGTGCGGTATTCTGCAGATGAGCCCAATGCATACAAAGCAACAGCCACTCTTTTACGCAATGGAATAGACTGACGGAAAAAAGTATCTTGTTTCTCCAAATTCCTCAAGAGGTCAAAGAGAACTTCAAATGATGTCCGATCCATTCGGAAGTTATTGCGAAAAAACTCGTCATCGTTCTTTTGGCAATCAATTTCCCAAAAAAGCTTAGTGCGTGGCTTAAATAAAATTGGTGTGTTTAATATTTTACGAAAACACTCTTCAATCTTTTACTTACCTTTTGCCATATTAATCTTCGGCTTGATGACAAAGTGGCTGCCTCCTGTACCAACGTAAGATATTTTTCGATATTAAGTGCCATAGCTCGCATACATTTCAAATACTTTCGGCGCAGCTTCCTTTTCTCTTGTATATTTGCCAATACCTGCATCACAACGCCCGAAGTTTTTGTTTTTATTGCATTAAATTTAAACAACATTGTCGTACGTGCTTCCATTTCGCGTATTCAAAATAAAGTAAACAAACAGCTGTTAAACGAAATTACTATAACCGAAATGGTGACTGTGTGGACGGGTTTCTGACTGAAATTACGAAAACGCTCAAATTACGTAATTTGGGCCTATAGTGAGGACATGCTATAACTGGGAATACATTTAAAACTTCCTTGCAGTTCGAAGTCCATTTCCTCATAGTAAATCCAGCAGAATTGGTGGCCTGAATTAACTGCTTTAAGGTTTCAATAGTATCATTGAGGGTATGTGCACCTGCTAGAGCATCGTCGACATACATCAAATGTTTCAAACTGTTTGATGCTAAGGGAAGTGAATTTTCTACAAAAGTAATTGTTTTTAGTTCATATTCCTCCAGCGGATCGGAGAGGGATTGACGAAAGATCAGTCGCTGAAAGAGAGTGTGGGAGTCATGCACTCGAATTTGACGATACATTTTCTCTTAATCGCCATTGAATACGAATCGAAATAATTGCCACTTTACAATTAAAATAGTGAGATCCTGTTAAAGGGAGGGACCTACAAAGAGAATGTCGTTGAGACTTTCACCATTTGTCGTTATACATGAAGCATTGAAAACTACACGAGTTTTTGTTGTCGTGCTTTCTGGCTTAAAAACAGCGTGATGAGGCAAATAAAAATGTGGAAATTGGTCAGGCGTCGAGACTTTTTCCATATGTTCTAACTCCAGATACTCCATGACGACTTTATCATATTGGGCTTTTACATCAAAAGATTTTAATAAGCGAAGCTTAGTGCGCCGAAACTGTCTCTTGGCGATTTTTCTTGACTAACCGATGCTTTTATTGAGAGATTTAAATAGAAGATAAACAACATATCTACCATCAGAATCCCGGGAAGTGTTACTTACAAATAGATTTTCACACAGTCTTTCTTCTTCTGTGAGAAACGGCTTTTTTGGAAGATCCTCAATATCCCAAAATCAAGTCATTTGGTCGTTAAGTGAAATTTCATTGATTGACGACCAAAACACTCGGATATAATTCAATGTCTTGTGTGATACCGGCCCAAAGAATATCCATCCAAAAACAGCATTTTGTGCCATGAGCAATCCACACGCATTTTTCCTAATACCATTTAGTAAAATGAGAGGGTAAATATCAGCACTAATAAGTATGTCAATTTCGTCACTTTTATAAAATTTATTGTCAGCCAGTTTGAGATCAGCGGAAAATTGGATCTTTTTAATATCCAGAAAATATGTGGGAAAATTTTCCGTCAAAAATGGGAGAACTAGTCCTGAATCTTCATCTGTATCATCTGTATATGAGAGCCATCAAAGGCACCGATGACGCCCGGTATGCCGCATTTCTCGTAAAAATCCTGTTTTATTCGTTTCTTCTCCATGTCCGTCATTGTAAAAATAATATGTTTCGCACATAGCCTCTTTTCTATAGCTGCACAAACTTCTTTCAGGCACATAGAGACGGTAGGTTGAGCTAATCCTGAATTGAAGTCTTGACCAATTTGATGTTGGTAGCCACCTTGTCCCAAAAATTTCGGCGTCGTTGGTAGCTTCATTTCGGCTTTAATCGCAAATGAACGAATAGAATTTCCAAGCTCGCTTTGAATTTCGCTTTATACATATGTGAACGCCTCTTTGGAAACCCTAAAATTTTTAACGAAGCTAAAAGAAAAATATATTAATTCTTCGTTTAAAAATCTTTCACCACATATTTACCTTTCTTTACAAAGGCTCATAATGTTCAAATTATTTCGATGATTTTGCCTTTCGTTAAATTTGCTCCTTCCCGAACCTCCATCCAACCATGATGCCACGGAGTCCATTTTTGCACTCTTCATTTTTATGAATTTTTAGACTTCAAAACTGAACACACAACTTAACACTTTCGCGATTCGATCAAAATGCAATTCTTTGACAATTGTTTGAAAGTAAAGGTAAGTATTACCCACTGAAAATACTTTTCCCTCCGTAAAATATAGTATGCAACATTGGTTCTGTTCGAAAGAGTTATATAAAACCGAATTATTTACGCAACGCAACTTGGTAACGCAACGCAATTGCGAACGCAACGCAAACCATAATAGGGGCCCAGGTCTTCAAAATTGTTGAAAAATGCATAATTAACTTTAATGGCTTTTTCTTCTTAAACCTGTCTACCATAATTGATTACCAAAAAGGTCTTTACTCTTAATACCTCTGCGAATCATATCCGCTGGATTGCGATGCGAATCAACGTGAAACCAATTGTCGCAATTAATTCCCTACAATTTTTGAGACCGTATTTGCCACAAATGCTTTCCATGTTTCCATAATTGTTGATTTTCCTGGGGCAGAGTCCGGAAACTCATTATCAAGCCAAGTTTTTGTTTCCACTGTATTTTTTCCCCTCAGAAAACAGTATTTTATCAAACACGAAATTCCTTTTTTTCCATTTTTTTCACAATAACAAAAGTTTCTTCACAAAAGACGCTCTATCTCACACACTAATTGACTTACAGACGTCAAATTTTGACACGAATCATTTGAAGGTTGCCACTATATAAAAATAATATGCATTTAATACTAGCGACGCCATCTATGTGTCAACCCGGGGACTTATCAGCCAACCTGTTAAAACCTTCAATCTTGAGATAATCTTCTTTAGATAATCTTAAAATATATTTAATAGCATGTCCTCACTATAGCTCAAATTATCATTTTCGTAATTTCGACTGAAATAACGATGAAATGCGGCAATTTCGCCATACTAAAATATGCCAATGAAATGACGCAGATATCGTCATTTCGGAGATATTACGCACCAAATTACAATAAATCTGAATACGACCCTGCGTTTTACTTCATTTTGCTTCGATTCTTTGCATCCCTGCAACACAAATGAAATTTAGTAAATGCCAAATTTCGGAAAAGGTAAACAATGGACGCTTTTATTTAAAAATGAAAATAATAAATGTTATTTAGAAATAATGGAAAAGCGGAAGTACAAAAAAAGGAATATGTGGGGACAACGAGCAGAAGCGATACTGCTGGAGTTGTGGGCAGAGCGCATTAAGGAACTGCGGGGTCCCAGGAAGAATGGACACACTTATAAAGAAATGGCAACCATTCTGGCAAAAAACGACGTTTGTGTATCCGCTGACGAGGTGAAGGTGAAGCTCCACAATTGGACAGCGAAATATAGGTAATATTAACCCATATCATTCAATTCCGGGAAAAAGTTATTCGTGTACATTTTCTGTAATTTCAGGACCGAGAAAGGCAAAGTGGGAGCATCGGGTGGCACGCCTTTTGATTGGCAATACTTTCAAAGAGTACACGAAATATTAGGAAGCTTCAAAATAAACAATGTTGAGACATTAGTTGAAGACAGCTTGTTGTGTGTGTACTGATCCATTTCAAATTTATTTTATAATTTTAAAGTATTATTATTTATTATTTTTTTACATATGTAGTTGATAATTATGATATGACAGAATTGCTGTCGCCAATGCCAGAGCCATCGCCATCACCATTGTTTGTGCCAACGCCACAGCCATCGCCAATATTGGTATCTTCACCCCAATCGTCGCCAGTTTCTCTAACACCGTCGCAGTCCAGTTCAGAGCCTTCAACATCTTCATCTTAAAAAGGAAAGCAAAATTTTCATAGTCAGATTCTCAAAAAAATGGACAGTTTTGAAAAACGAATTGAGAAACAGCATGAGGAAATGAACAATGTTGCAAAAGAAATGGCAGAATGCGACAAGCGGAGCTGCAACTTATTGGAGGAACTCGTAGAAAGCACTGTTGAAATGAACAATGCGTTTATTGAGTACTTGAAAAAATAGTAGATAGTTTGATAAGGCAATCTACGCTGATTCTCTGTTTTTTTATACGTTATATTTGTGAAAAAGCTTTAATTTTATTAAATTAGAATATAATTAATTTAATATCAAGTACTAAAGATTTTTAAAACTGAAGACTTCTACAACTGGAGTAATAAATGAATTTAAAAACAAAAGACTTACTCATATATGTGGTGATAGCTCGTCTGATATCGTGTGCTTCAACATCCAGGTCATACAGCATGGAAACTTTATCAGGGTTATCTCGTGTGCGCTCAATGCTATCTTGCACCTGCATCCACATTTTATTTATGCAATCATTTCTTTCGTTAAAGTTGTGCAAAACGCAACTTGCTTTTAAAATGTTATTAACGTTTTCAATGCCGTTGTCGATTCCTTTTTTTAAAAAGTTGTGCAAAACGCAACTTGCTTTTAAAATGTTATTAACGTTTTCAATGCCGTTGTCGATTCCTTTTCCAATGCGTCGAAATCGTGCCTTTAACTGTCCAAACGCGTTTTCCACCACTCTTCTGCATTTAGAGAGCTTATAGTTAAATAGTTTCTCTCTAGGACTTTGGTCAGCACCATAGGGATAACGCTTCATTAAGTTTGGAGATAATTTGAACGCCGAATCGCCTATTATATAAACAGGCACTATAACATTGAAGAGAACAGTGCTATCTGTCAGCAGTTTACATTGGGCAAGTTCCCCTTTTAATAAAAATGTCTCATATATTTGAGAGTCATTACACCGACCGGGACTATTGATGCTTACGTATATGAATCTATATCTAAAAAATAAAGTATAAATGCATGAGTTATATCTAGGAAAAAGCATTTACCTATGATCAACTAAAGCCAATAAAACAGTAGAGTACCATCCCTTATAATTGTAATAGTCGACTGCATCTTCTGCTCTCGGATGTATTTCAACGTGACACCCATCTGCAAAAATATTGTGTGTGCATGTGTAATGGCGGGGTTAGCTAATGCAATGTTAATGTAACTTACCAATAGCACCAAAGCACTGTGGAAGGCCAATTTCCTTAAATCCTTCAACATTTTCTTTAATTTTCTCTGCTGTGAGGGGAAAACTGTTCATATACATTGGCCTCAAAATTTTCCACGCTTCCTCGCAGAATTCAATCAATATGCTTCCAACTGTTGATTTGCCAATCCAAAACATGTTGGAAATGGTGCGGTATTCTGCAGATGAGCCCAATGCATACAAAGCAACAGCCAATCTTTTACGCAATGGAATAGACTGACGGAAAAAAGTATCTTGTTTCTCCAAATTCCTCAAGAGGTCACAGAGAACTTCAAATGATGTCCGATCCATTCGGAAGTTATTGTGAAAAAACTCGTCATCGTTCTTTTGGCAATCAATTTCCCAAAAAAGCTTAGTGCGTGGCTTAAATAAAATTGGTGTGTTTAATATTTTACGAAAACACTCTTCAATCTTTTACTTACCTTTTGCCATATTAATCTTCGGCTTGATGACAAAGTGGCTGCCTCCTGTACCAACGTAAGATATTTTTCGATATTAAGTGCCATAGCTCGCATACATTTCAAATACTTTCGGCGCAGCTTCCTTTTCTCTTGTATATTTGCCAATACCTGCATCACAACGCCCGAAGTTTTTGTTTTTATTGCATTAAATTTAAACAACATTGTCGTACGTGCTTCCATTTCGCGTATTCAAAATAAAGTAAACAAACAGCTGTTAAACGAAATTACTATAACCGAAATGGTGACTGTGTGGACGGGTTTCTGACTGAAATTACGAAAACGCTCAAATTACGTAATTTGGGCCTATAGTGAGGACATGCTATAACTGGGAATACATTTAAAACTTCCTTGCAGTTCGAAGTCCATTTCCTCATAGTAAATCCAGCAGAATTGGTGGCCTGAATTAACTGCTTTAAGGTTTCAATAGTATCATTGAGGGTATGTGCACCTGCTAGAGCATCGTCGACATACATCAAATGTTTCAAACTGTTTGATGCTAAGGGAAGTGAATTTTCTACAAAAGTAATTGTTTTTAGTTCATATTCCTCCAGCGGATCGGAGAGGGATTGACGAAAGATCAGTCGCTGAAAGAGAGTGTGGGAGTCATGCACTCGAATTTGACGATACATTTTCTCTTAATCGCCATTGAATACGAATCGAAATAATTGCCACTTTACAATTAAAATAGTGAGATCCTGTTAAAGGGAGGGACCTACAAAGAGAATGTCGTTGAGACTTTCACCATTTGTCGTTATACATGAAGCATTGAAAACTACACGAGTTTTTGTTGTCGTGCTTTCTGGCTTAAAAACAGCGTGATGAGGCAAATAAAAATGTGGAAATTGGTCAGGCGTCGAGACTTTTTCCATATGTTCTAACTCCAGATACTCCATGACGACTTTATCATATTGGGCCTTTACATCAAAAGATTTTAATAAGCGAAGCTTAGTGCGCCGAAACTGTCTCTTGGCGATTTTTCTTGACTAACCGATGCTTTTATTGAGAGATTTAAATAGAAGATGAACAACATATCTACCATCAGAATCCCGGGAAGTGTTACTTACAAATAGATTTTCACACAGTCTTTCTTCTTCTGAGAGAAACGGCTTTTTTGGAAGATCCTCAATATCCCAAAATCAAGTCATTTGGTCGTTAAGTGAAATTTCATTGATTGACGACCAAAACACTCGGATATAATTCAATGTCTTGTGTGATACCGGCCCAAAGAATATCCATCCAAAAACAGCATTTTGTGCCATGAGCAATCCACACGCATTTTTCCTAATACCATTTAGTAAAATGAGAGGGTAAATATCAGCACTAATAAGTATGTCAATTTCGTCACTTTTATAAAATTTATTGTCAGCCAGTTTGAGATCAGCGGAAAATTGGATCTTTTTAATATCCAGAAAATATGTGGGAAAATTTTCCGTCAAAAATGGGAGAACTAGTCCTGAATCTTCATCTGTATCATCTGTATATGAGAGCCATCAAAGGCACCGATGACGCCCGGTATGCCGCATTTCTCGTAAAAATCCTGTTTTATTCGTTTCTTCTCCATGTCCGTCATTGTAAAAATAATATGTTTCGCACATAGCCTCTTTTCTATAGCTGCACAAACTTCTTTCAGGCACATAGAGACGGTAGGTTGAGCTAATCCTGAATTGAAGTCTTGACCAATTTGATGTTGGTAGCCACCTTGTCCCAAAAATTTCGGCGTCGTTGGTAGCTTCATTTCGGCTGTAATCGCAAATGAACGAATAGAATTTCCAAGCTCGCTTTGAATTTCGCTTTATACATATGTGAACGCCTCTTTGGAAACCCTAAAATTTTTAACGAAGCTAAAAGAAAAATATATTAATTCTTCGTTTAAAAATCTTTCACCACATATTTACCTTTCTTTACAAAGGCTCATAATGTTCAAATTATTTCGATGATTTTGCCTTTCGTTAAATTTGCTCCTTCCCGAACCTCCATCCAACCATGATGCCACGGAGTCCATTTTTGCACTCTTCATTTTTATGAATTTTTAGACTTCAAAACTGAACACACAACTTAACACTTTCGCGATTCGATCAAAATGCAATTCTTTGACAATTGTTTGAAAGTAAAGGTAAGTATTACCCACTGAAAATACTTTTCCCTCCGTAAAATATAGTATGCAACATTGGTTCTGTTCGAAAGAGTTATATAAAACCGAATTATTTACGCAACGCAACTTGGTAACGCAACGCAATTGCGAACGCAACGCAAACCATAATAGGGGCCCAGGTCTTCAAAATTGTTGAAAAATGCATAATTAACTTTAATGGCTTTTTCTTCTTAAACCTGTCTACCATAATTGATTACCAAAGAGGTCTTTACTCTTAATACCTCTGCGAATCATATCCGCTGGATTGCGATGCGAATCAACGTGAAACCAATTGTCGCAATTAATTCCCTACAATTTTTGAGACCGTATTTGCCACAAATGCTTTCCATGCACTCGGTGGCTTTTAAAGCTATGCGAGAACAATTGCTGAATCCGTCCAACAAAATAGCGAACTTTTATTTAGTTTTAGCTCGTCTATTAATGCTTCGATCATTTCAGCTAATAGTGTGGCACCACAAAGTTCTAATCGCGGGAGAAAAACGTATTTCACGGGTGCTACACGAGATTTTGCAAAGATAAGATGAGTGTTTACACATTGGCCATTTTTAACTCGAATATATACTCACTCTCCGAACGCCTTCTCGGATGCGTCGCAAAACGCATGATATTGCACCATTGAGGATGGATCATAGTCCACCCATTTTGGAATTTGAATCCTTTCGATACATTTATGGCTTTCCATGAATGCTTTCCACACTTTTAGTTGGTCTGCGGGAATTTCTTCATCTTATTCTATTTGTTGCAGCCATAGACTTTGCATAAAAATTTTTGCGACTATTACGATCGGCGAGAGCCATCCTGCGGGATCAAACAATTTCGCAATCATGGAGAGAACTTCTCTCTTTGTGTATAAGGTTTTTCCAAGAACCTAAAAAATTTAAAGATAAAACTATCAGGGTTTGCATTCCAAGGAATACCTAACGTCTTGGTGGAACTAAAACCTTCAATCTGGAGATAATCTTCACTTAAAAGACCTTTTACTGGGAGTACATTTAAGACGTCCTTGCAGTTGGAAGTCTATTTCCTCATAGTAAATCAATTGGGGGCCTGAGTTATCTGCTTTAAGGCTTCAAGAGTATCATTGAGGGTATGTGCACCTGCTAGAGCATGATCGACATACATCATATGTTTCAAAATGTTTGAAGCTAAGGGTAGTGAATTTTCTACATCATTGGCTAATTGGATGATAGTGCGAATTGCTAAATACGGCTCACAGTTGACCCCAAAAGTAACTGTTTTTAGTTCATATTCCTCCAGTGGATCGGAGGGGGAGTGACGAAAGATCAGTCGCTGAAAGAGAGTGTGGGAGTCATGCACTCTAGGGTGTCCCAAAAATATGAAATTAATTTTTAGTAAACGCATACCCTCCAATTTTTTTCTAAATGGTCCTATTAGCTTAAATATTAAATATTATTGAGATTGGAATACGATAACCCGTGCCGAATTTCGTTCGAAGTTTGGTATGAAGTCTCTTAAAATTAAGTCCCCCAAAAGTATGCATCGAAAAATTTTGATATTAAGAATCGTGGGTTTTCTTGAAAATATAGCAACATTACCACGATGTCAGAAATATATAGTGAAATAATGTTTTCATCATCATAGCTCGAGCAAAATTTCTCTGGAAAATACTCAAAACTAATAGGAAATTTTAGCCCTAAATATTGACATGCATACCTTGAGGGTACAATTCATATTAAAATTCAACGCCTCAAATTTGTTAATTCTCGAATATCTCGCACATTTTTTACCTGATCTGGACATAGAAGGGCTTAAAATGTTACTAATGAAACTGGATAGGGGTTTTAAAAGTTTAAATATTTTATACGCAATGTATGGTATAGTAAAATATATTGTAAATTTAAAAAAAAATTTTAAATCGTTGATTTTTCCGATTTTTCATAAGTCAGGTAGAACTACTTTGTAAGAGAAGTGCATCACGTAAAGCCCGTTTCCTCGTAAGGCCCACTTTCATTTTAACCAACTTCTAACTATCAAATGTTCTTGTACTTGCACATGTTAAAACATGTCTTCAAGTTATTTCGCAGAAATAAAAAATTCAGACAATCGCACAATTATTGCGGCGCCCACAGTCAATTGAAAATAACAGAGACGTAAAAATGGCATTTTTATAGTGGTCCGCGCTTAACAAATAATTATATATAGTTGCTTTCTTAAAATAAGAAATTTTGTTGTATTGTGAAGATGCAGAGGTATGTTTATGGTAAAAAATTCTATTGCACATTTTTTTCTTGGTAAGCCTCTGAAGGCCCATAAAAAAAAATTCCCTGACGGACATTAAGAAACCATTTTTTGAGTTGCTCTGAAGTCAAAATAGTAGGACGAACGGCAACTATACGTTTTTTATCCTTAAATAGCATTTTATTTTTTATTCGTAATTTAAAAAAGCTGAGTTACATTTAATTAGTTTTTTTTTTTAAATAAACGAATTGTTCGTGTTATTTTAATTTTTTTTTTTACTAGCTTTTACAATATAGATTTAGGGGCTCTCTCCAGTTCTGTCAGAAATAAAAAACTTGATATAAAAAAACGCTTCAGAAATGAATCAGAAATTTTCTGAAGCGTTTTTTTATATGAAGTTTTTCATTTCTGTTTCATTTCTGACAGAACTGGAGAGAGCCCCTTACCTATAAAGCTAACAAAAATAAATAATGCAGGTTTGGGTTCATAATCTCAAACAAGGAATAAATGGGCCTTTTAAGTTACACATGTTCCTCGTAAGTCCCAAAAATTCTTTTTTTTAAATCGTATTTTAAGAGCTTTTCCGATAAGGTTTTTTGGTAGAATTTTTTGTTGTTCTATAGAAAATTTATCAAATAAAACAACACAAAAACAATCGGGCCTGTATCATATACTTTGTACGCTGCAATGGAAGAGGTCTTAGGTGGGCCTTATGTGGTGCACTGACCTTACTTACAACCTATAACTGAAGTTTCTTTACTAAAAAGAACACTTATTATATACCCAAAAACTATTACTACTTAATATTTTAATAAGTATTTTGGTAAAAATTATTACTTTTTAAAACCGTTTTGCATAAGAGCAAGACCAAGCAAATCACTCTACATGTAACACCCGTAACACAGCCATTGCGACTAGAAATTATGTTATCTCGATGTCTAACGTTTTTAAAGTTTTCAAATTCTTTGAGTCGATATTTAAAAGTTAAACGTAAAAACTCGCAAAGCAGATGATTAAAATGAGCAGTTTTCGAAATTGCATTAAAACGCTAAATGTGTTTGCCTTAAACAAGTATAAATTATACCAAACATCTAAAAAATTTCCAAAAATAGGAACATTTTTTATTAAATTAAGAAATATAGACATTCGTCTTGTATTAAGAGATTAGTTTTGGGCGGACTCATCTTTGAGTAAGTTCTTAGAATAGGTTCATATTGATTTTTGAGGTCTGTATGACATTTTAAGGCATTCTAAATTAAAAACAAGTTTTATATGGACAAATTTGTTGGATGTATAGTGTGGTAGGACGGGTGGTGTTGGGAGTGTGCGATTTTGATTTAACTTTCATATTTGCTTAATGATATCAATAGAAGTACGAAACCTTCGTACTTTGGAGCGCTATAGCCTTCTTAGCTAGCATCTAAAAGTTCCAATGACATTCGGCAGGGCGTGGTCCTACCTTCACACCATTAAGTTTGCGATTGTTATCATGACAAAAAAAATGTGAGGTTAGATAGTCTACTAAAAAGAGCTCCACCAAACTTAGGGAAATTAAAAAATCTTAAACATTTAGAAAATTTTTCTGATTTTAAATATATTTTACCAGACCAAACACTTGTGTATAAAACATAAAGATTTTATAATCGCAAGCCCATTCAATTGGTAAAATTTTAAACCATAATGTTACCAGGTCAAATGAAAACTGAGTGAGATCTTTGAATATAAACAAATCTTAAGCGTTGAATTTTGATATGATTTGTACCCTCAAGGCATGCATTCAATATTTAAGGCTAAAATTTCCTATTAGTTTTGAGTATTTTCCAGTGAAATTTTGTTCGAACTATAATGCACAATAAACATGATTTCATTATATATTTCTGATATCTTGGTTATGTTGCAATATTTTCAGGAAAACCCACGATTTTTAATATAAAAAATTTTGATGCATACTTTTGGGGGACTAAATTTGAAGAGACTTCATACCAAACTTCGAAGGGAATTCGGCACGGGTTATCGTATTCCAATCTCAATAATATTTCATATTTAAGCTAATAGGACCATTTAGAAAAAGATTGGAGGGTATGCGTTTCGATTTTTGGGAAAATAAAATCCTCCCTTATATCTTGGGACACCCTAATGCACTCGTATTGGACGATACATTTTCTCTAAATCGCCATTGAATACGAATCGAAATAATCGCCACTTTACAATTAATATAGTGAGATCCTGTTGAAGGGAGGGACCTACATAGAAAATGTCGTTGAGATTTTTACCATTTGCCGTTTTACATGAAGCATTGAAAACTACACGAGTTTTTGTTGTCGTGCTTTCTGGCTTAAAAGCAGCGTGATGAGGAAAATAAAAATGTGGAAATTGGTCAGGCGTCGAGACTTTTTCCATATGTTCTAACTCCAGATATTCCATGACGACTTTATCATATTGGGCCTTTACATCAGGAGATTTTAATAAGCGAAGCTCAGTGCGCCGAAACTGTCTCTTGGCGATTTCTCTTGACTAACCGATGCTTTTATTGAGAGATTTAAATAGAAGATGAACAACATATCTACAATCAGAATCACGGGAAGTGGTATTTACAAACAGATTTTAACACAGTCTTTCTTCTTCAGTGAGAAACGGCTTTTTTGGAAGATCCTCAATTTCCCAAAATCAAGTCATTTGGTCATTTAGTGAAATTTCATTGATTGACGATCAAAACACTCGGATATAATTTGATGTCTTGTGTGATACCGGCCCCAAGAATATCCATCCAAACACAGCATTTTGTGCCATAAGCAATCCACACGCATTTTCCCTAATACCATTTAGTAAACTGAGAGGGTAAATATCATTACCAATAAGTATGTCAATTTCGTCACTTTTCCAAAATTTATTGTCAGCCAGTTTGAGATCAGAGGAAAAATGGATCTTTTTAACTTTTCTCTTTGTGTATGAAGGTTTTTCCGAGAACTAAGAAATTTTAAAGAAAAAACTACCAGGGTTTGCATTTCAATGAATACCTAACGTCTTGGTGGAACTAAAACCTTCAATCTTGAGATAATCTTCACTTAAAAGATCTTTTACTGGGAATACATTTAAAACTTCCTTGCAGTTCGAAGTCCATTTCCTTATAGTAAATTCTGCAGATTTGGTACTCTGAATTAACTGCTTTAAGGCTTCAAGAGTATCATTGAGGGTATGTTCACCTGCTAGAGCATCATCGACATAAATCATATGTTTCAAAATGTTTGAAGCTAAGGGAAGTGAATTTTCTACATCATTGGCTAATTGGATGATAGTGCGAATTGCTAAATACGGCGCACAGTTGACCCCAAAAATAACTGTTTTTAGTTCATATTCCTCCAGCGGATCGGAGGGGGAGTGACGAAAGATCAGTCACTGAAAGAGAGGTAGGAGTCATGCACTCGTATTTGACGATACATTTTCTCTAAATCGCCATTGTATACGAATCGAAATAATCGCCACTTTACAATTAACATAGTGAGATCCTGTTGAAGGGAGGGACCTACATAGAAAATGTCGTTGAGACTTTTACCATTTGTCGTTTTACATTAAGCATTGAAAACTACACGAGTTTTTGTTGTCGCGCTTTCTGGCTTAAAAGCAGCGTGATGAAGCAAATAAAAATGTGGAAATTGGTCAGGCGTCGAGGCTTTTTTTATATGTTCTAACTCCAGATATTCCATGACGACTTTATCATATTGGGGCTTTACATCAGGAGATTTTAATAAGCGAAGCTCAATGCGCCGAAACTGTCTCTTGGCGATTTCTCTTGACTAACCGATGCTTTTATTGAGAGATTTAAATAGAAGATGAACAACATATCTACCATCAGAATCACGGGAAGTGGTATTTACAAATAGATTTTAACACAGTCTTTCTTCTTCAGTGAGAAACGGCTTTTTTGGGAGATCCTCAATTTCCCAAAATCAAGTCATTTGGTCGTTTGGTGAAATTTCATTGATTGACGACCAAAACACTCGGATATTATTCGATGTTTTGTGTGATACCGGCCCCAAGAATGTCCATCCAAAAACAGCATTTTGTGCCATGAGCAATTCACACGCATTTTTCCTAATACCATTTAGTAAAATGAGAGGGTAAATATCAGCACCAATAAGTTTGTCAATTTCGTTACTTTTCCAAAATTGATTGTCAGCCAGTATGAGATCAAAGGAAAATTGGATCTTTTTAATATCCAGAAAATATGTGGGAAAATTTTCCGTCAAAAATGGGAGAACTAGTCCTGAAACTTCAAGCTTTAATTCAGAATTCAGAGAACCTTGTATAAAACCAACTGATCTTATAGCGTGAGCGGAGACAGTTCTTTTGATTCCGGAAACTTGTGCATTAACCTTGGTTTCGGGCAACTTTTATAATTTTTGAAGGCGCTGTGTAATGAAGGTGCCTTCCGATCCAGGATCTATTAATGCTCGTGCAGTATATGCTACGCCATTGTGATAAATGTGCACCATAGCCAAGCAAAACTTGAAGTGAATCAATGGCCACATGCGATTGAACATTAACAATTTGCTCTGCTGCGGCACTAGTTGACGCAGTGGCAGCTTCCGAATGCGGTTGATAATTTGCGACGACTTTTGTAGGATGGGCTTGTCTCGAAAATGTTGAACTGTGATGACAGCTATTGGAATTATTTAGAGAAGGCCCGATGTCACGATGTAAAAGAGTGTGATGTCTTTTATGGCATTGGGAGCAATTGTGAGCAAAAGTGCAATTTTTAAAGGTATGTGAATTAGGGAGACAGTTGATGCACAGATTTTGCTGTTTCACTTCATTAAAACGAACCTGAACGCTAAGTGCTAGAAATTTCGAACAATTTTTTGTCGCATGCTCCTGAGATGAACACACACAGCAACCTGATTTATTTGTTTTTCCTTGATATGTGTTGACCCGATTAGTTTTGAGCGTTTCCGATTAATTCCCTTTCGAAGTAGGTGGAGCTTAATTTTAGACGTCGATGCTGAGTCAGAATTGTCTCGGAAATCAGAATTCAGGATTTTCGTTTAATTCGTAAGAGTCTGTTCCCAAAGAGCTAGGCTGAGAGTGGGCAACTTTGACGAACATAAATAGGTGAAAATAGCATCCCAACTCTTAACATCTATTTTACACATTTCCAAAGTGGAAATACAATTATAAGTCTCTCGTTGTAAGCCTTTAATCGCAGCACTAGATTCAATGATGACTGGTTTGAGGTTGAACAATATCTTAAGCTGACTATTGACCAGAATGCGCCGATAATCATATAGCTCGACTAAATTTTTTCATACAACGAGAAATCCTTCGTTAGTTAAAGGACACTTCTTTACAATTTCATTCACTTCACCGCGCATTTTTTGAATTAAGTGATATAATTTTTCAACAGGGGATAAACGAGTATTCGAGATGTAGATTGCCGTAAATAAATCTCGGAATGTGGGCCATGAGAGAAATTTCCCTTCGAATATATTTGTATCACAAGGAGGTAATTTTAATTGGGAACAGTCATTGGGAAAACCAAAACAGGGAAACCCCAAAGAGAAGCAAAACATAGTGCGCTCATAATGTCGGGACGCTGGGTATTTCAAAGCCGGGCTTGACCGACCTTAGCTTTCTTACTTGTTTTTACTCTGTTTTCGATCGCTTTCGATTACCTTTTTTTCCAATTTTTTTATCGATAACTTACTGCTACTTTACACGACCAATACGTTATAAGTACTTGACGATAAGCTTCAACAAATACATTTACAACACTAATGGCTAATAATCCAAACTTTCAAAAAAAGAAAATAATAATGACTATGGATTAAAAAAACAAAAAATTATTGGTTGCTAATCTTAATTGGGACTTAAAAGCTCTGGAAAGGGTTCAGAAAATTGCCCTCGTGGGCACCACTGGGTCTACGGGATTAACCCCCACTAAAGCTGTCAATGTGATCCTTAATTTACTTCCGCCTGACATCGCAGCAAAACGCTCTGCGATGGTGTCCTCCCTGCGCCTGAGGAGGTTGGGTATTTGAGGTATGAATTCGAACCTTCCACTACCAACTGTTATCAACAATATTACGGAAAAGACCAATTACTGTGTACCTATGAGAAGCCGGTCCGGATCTTTATTAACTCGAAAGAGCATAGGAGCGAAGGTCCCAACCGGAATGAGGACCATATATACCTCTATACAGATAGCTCCAATTTTGTGAACAGGGTAGGAGGGGTTTTTACTGTCCGGACCTAAATTTGGAAGGTAGTTTCAGACTTGCCAACCATTTCGGGGTCTTCCAGGCGGAAATGTCTGCTGTAGGGAAGGTACTAAGTTGGCTAAGGAATAACGTGGTAGCACACATAAAAGTCAATTTTTAAAGTAAAAACTGTCCGGACATAAATCTGGAAGGTAGTTTTACTGACAATCAGGCTTCTTTTAAGTCACTGAACTCTCCAGCAGTGAATTACGAAACCGTAAGGAAGTGCCTTACATCACTTCGGGTGATGAGCTAATACTTTAAGTTGAACTTAGTGTGGGTACCAGGAGATAATGGCATTCCTGGTAACTGTGTAGCGGACGAACTTTCAAAACGCGGTACGGCATTACTGGACGCATCTCATTTGGTGCCTGTTAACATGCCTTTTGCAACTTGCTGTCTTATAAATAACAAATGCACTATGGTTCAGAAGACCAGTTTATGCGGCAAAAAATAATTTTTATATATGTTTTTTTTTCTTTTTCAAAACCAATAGGAAGGTTTGAGATACTTCAAATAAGAAAACAATTATTAGAAAAATATGAAAGCTGGGCACCCTTTTGCCCTACGGGACGGAAAACTGTGGTTTTGTGTTTCCTTCGTTTTGACATTTCGTACGCATGAAATTTTGTTCGGAGCGAAAGCGCATTACTTCAAAAGTATTGTGAGATTGATTGTTTTTAACCATATAAAGTGTTGTTAAAGGTATGCTGAGCAAAGTATAAATTCCTCTTTATTTAAGCTAGCTTCGTTTTTGTGTTGCAGTATTTTGAAGTGTATCATCTTTTTTGACTTTTTCTTTAAATAAGTTTTGTGTTTCCTGGAGTAGAAGTAACGGGATTGTCACGGAATGTCGAAAAATTTTATATTTTTGGAAATGCTTTAGTAACTTCTTTCTTATGATCATAAAATCATCTGCAGATATTTGCCGTTCACCTGTAAAATTATATTTTTTGTGAATCAATTCCTATTAAGAACACCGAAATTTTTCAATTTTGGGTCGAAAACAACAAAAAAACGATGCTGCTTTTAATTCGGTCGCTTTAAAATTGAAAGGTTCTATTGGCTATGAAGAAATGGCATCAAATTTGAAATTTTTTTTAAAGTTTTAATATTTAAAAAAATTGCAGTTATGAGTTGGGGTAGTGATTTATAAGTTACGAATTCTATATTATTTGTGCTGATTCAAGTTAAAAATCAACCAATAAAAATCTGACACCAGATTTGAAATCAGCGACCTCACAAACCCACGTGTGATACAGTTTTTTGGAAAAATATCCGTATTTAAAAAATTTGGTCGCCACGTTGGATCGGTTTTCTTGTTTTTTTAAAATCTGACACCAGACTTGAAATCATCGACCCCAAAAACCCCTTGTCATAAGGTTTTATGAAAAATTTGGTCGCCATATTGGATCAGCGATTTTGCTTTGTGAATATCGGATACCAGAATTGAAATCAGCTACCCCAAAAACCCCCTTAACGAAAAAATCGTTCTTATTGGAAGAGTGCTTCATATTTTTGCCGCTTTTTTAGGGCTTTCCGCCCATAGTGCAATGGGCAAACAAATTCATCCAGAATATGGGAGAAAATATGAACACTTGCAGCAAGGCTAGGCAGGGCTGGCCTCTTGTTAGCCAGAAACGAACAGAGGAGCTTCTAAAGCTCCTCAAATGTCGCCTGGGGGTACTAATTGAAATACTGACTGGGCACTTTTTAATTGGCCCACACGCAAGAAGATTGGGAACGACAGCCTTCCATTTCTGTAGAAGTTGCCCGAATGAGAAGGAGGAAGAGACTGCTCAGCATTAAACTCACTTTATGAAATTGGCTTTATCAGTCCGTTCAACATATCTAGCTTCATTGAAATCACTTAATAGTTGGCAAAGAAGGTGTCATACACACATACAATATATAAGATATCACAATGGACCTTCCTGATCAAAGTGCGCCCGTGGGGGCGGCCCAGCCAACCTAACCTAACGAAAGGGCCAAAATTCGTTTTAATGCCTAAATTCATGTCTCTGTCAATGCAATTCATTGTTCATGAATGAGCACAGCAAATTGATTAATTAATTATAACAAAAAATCTATTCGTAACAAAATAAAATACTTTAGTCGAATTGACAAAAAAAAAATATTACCAAAACTCCATTTTTTTTCGCAAATTACAGCAACATTGTTGTCTTCTTTGGCAATAAAAGGGAAACCTTATGAAAGTTCTATGAAGAAAGTTTTCAGTATACAGATGGGCACGTGCCCTGCTTTTTCCGTGTCAAGGCTTCGCCTCAGTTCGGTAAGGAATATCCGCGAAAGATCCTAGGCTATTCAGCCGAGGAAAAATGGTATCAAAAAAATACTCTAAACAGCATGTATTAATAAACCCTCTTTAAACTATTTTGACATCAACTGTCACTTATTGCGAGAAACAATTCAACTTAAATTATTTCTGCTGGGAACGCCATTGGTGTGCCCGCCTTATTGTTAGTGGATTTTTTTTGACCAGCTCCATATTTCATATTGAATTATTATTTGGACTTTGGGATCCCTCATTTTTCACTTAGAGTGATAATCTTTTCTGAACTGCGCCGTCAGAAATGCCGCGTGAAATTTCTGTCAGTAATTTTCTTAAGCTTTTTTCCCATTCCTAGCCGAACTGAGGCTATAGCATCAAGCCTGAACTCCAATGGCTGTTGTGTCCTTTTAGATAAGGGCAACTATTGCCGAAAATTTTTTGTTGTATAGCAGCGGTGAGCGAGCGCTATCCCGCGGGGCGCTGCAAACTGCGCAGTCGGCTACACACGACTTGTACGTGAATCATGAAAACGCTCAGTCGCTCGCTGTCAGTCGTACTGAGAACTTGTTCTGCATTGTTGTTGCGAATACATAGCGAGAAAAATGTTTCATGCGAAATGGGAAGAAGAATTTTTGTTCATTGAAAATTCTTTCGGAAAGGCTCAATGTCTTATTTATCATTACATTGCAAACCGATGCGCTGAATATTATGTGAAAAGGCATTATTTTTCGTGCCATAAAAAATTTAATTAAAACCTAAAAATTTCCCACTTGGTTTCTTTTGTTAGTTATCGCTTGCCGATCGTACCAACGCAAACTTTTTGTTGGCAACCCCGCCAGAACTTGCCAATGGGCAGCACTTTCAAGCTGTCAAAAGGAGAATGATTCATTAAAAATTTGTAAGACGAGAGAACAGTAGGTTCTATAAAGTAAATTAAAATTTGTATGAATATATTTATTGTAAATATCAGAAATTGAGAAGAAAAGCAAATTGTAAGTTGCAAGTATAATATCTAAAGTTTTAATACAAAAAGAATTAAATTTATATTAATAAACAGCTTTCAGTGCTACGGCTACGCGGTATTAAAGCGAAGACTAATTTATCGTTTTTCTGAGAAGTCGTAACACTCGATTGGTTGCTTAATCGTAAGGGTATTTACAACATTCTGAAAGAATTTGATTTATGGTTCCGGCCTCGAGGGAGCTGACTGGTGAAATCAATTTGCGTGGCTTTGAGAAGATTTGCTTCAAGAGTAGAATTCATATTGCTTATGCGGAATTCTGTAAGTATTTCCTGGAATTCATATTGCGGTACGCGGAATTCTAGAATCTCAAGAAACGCTCTTCGCGAAAAAATTTCGAATTTCACAACGACGCCATCAAGAGTATTGTCGTCTCTGTCTTTCAATTAACGACTAGTCATTGAAAATAAAAAACATGAGCGAAAAGGAGCAAGACAATTGTGCGGCGTGCGAAAGAGACAGAGATGATGGGATGGTGCAGTGTGACGACTGCGACAAATGGTACCACTTTGCGTGTGTCGGAGTGACAAAAGAGGTCGAGCAAAGAGAGTGGAGCTGTTTTAGGTGTGTAGCCCAAAAGACGATCACCAGCCGACAAGGAATGCGTATGCAAACCGAGAATGAAGGCGTTGGCCTCAGCAAGTCAAGCGAAATGCAGACATATGCCGATAAGGAGAATTCTTCCACTAACGGTCGTCCAACTGAACTGCGGATAGGCAGGGAACCTAATGTAGCAGGCCAGTATAAGCATGATGAAAATTTAAAACTCAAAATACAAATGTTTGAAAATGAACTTCGATTATTAAAAGAGATGTCTGGTTATAGTGAATCTACGTATTTAAACGAAAAGAAAGGGCAAGCGAGTTGTGCGGTATTGGCTGACTGCCAGGCTAACTCGTTTGGTAAGAAGGAATCAAACGAGGCAATTCCTAGTACCAAAAAGCTATTATCGCGTCAAGTTTTGTCGAAGGATCTGCCAGAATTCACCGGAAAACCTGAAGAGTGGCCAACATTCATTAGTAATTTCGAAAACTCGACTCGCTTGTGTGGTTATAGTAACGACGAAAACTTGCTTCGATTGCAGCGTGCATTAAAAGGCAAGGCCTATGAGTTCGTACGAAGCCAGCTGATGTTACCGTTATCTGTACCAGATATTATTGAAACATAACGGATGTTATTTGGCAGACCTGAGTATATAATTAACTCACTGTTGAACAAAATTCGTGCATCTCCCGGTTATAATACACAAAAGCTAGATGGTATTATTACATTCGCGCTTGAAGTAAAGAATTTGACTGCCACAATTCAAGCTGCAAACCTGAACGCGCATTTGTACAACCCTTTCTTGCTCCAGGAACTCATTAACAAACTACCTATTCCGAAACGCCTCGATTGGGCTATGCATGCAAAGAATTTAAAAGATGTTAATATTTCCCATTTCAGTAACTGGATTTTCGAATTAGCAACAGCAGCAAGCTCGGTCATTACATATCCGCCAAATATGAATCCAACAGAAACACGTTAACCACAGCGAGTTGGGTTTCATGAGGATTCTCGTACAAATGAAACACCCAAAGTCGAAAAGCAAACATGTGCGCTATGTGACCAAAACCATTCTATTGCGAAATGCGACAAGTTTAGGAATCTCTCTTTAGAGGAAAAATGGAAGACAGTCCACCTTAAGAAAATCTGTCGTTCCTGTTTAAAGATACATAACCCAAAATTTTGCAAGGATCGTCAGCAATGTGGTATCAACAAATGTACAGCCAAACATCATAAGCTTGTTGTGAGTCTCTCCCAAACTCACATGTGGTCACCTTAAACCGAGAGCAAAAGGCAGTGAGCTGCATTTATGAATTTCTACTTCAAGGTGATTCCATGCTACTCAAAAGCACTGTCCAGCGTAAATTGCTGACAAATGCAAACATGAAGTTCGGCCGCTGGTAACAACAACAACACCGGCACAGTATAAGCACGATTGACAAACATCAGCACTACAACAGCAAATTTACAATTGCAATTTGATCGCTGGCAACAACAAAAACAACTCCACTAAGTGAACGGAAGTAAAGGCAACAACAACAGTATGGCAATGTTGGTACAATTGCAGGTGAAGGTCGCGGTCAAGATTATGCAATATGTTCTGGAAGAATCGACGACGATCGCGGATCATGGGAATATTCAATATTGTAAGATCAGCAATATTGATCTATGAAAACGGAGCTTCGACGACTGGAAGCGGAGACTCAGTCTGAGACTCAACGGGACTTCTTCTGCGAGCGTACTCACCCACGGGCCGCGACGTCGGAAGCATAGGGCAGTTTCAAGTTAGAATAAGTAATTCTGTTTAGACCTAAGGATTCCAACATTAAATAAAAGGATTAAACCTTAGATACAATCTTTTATTTAAAAGGAAATATAGGGACTATTATACGCTCGACACTGTCTGAGCGCTTGGTCTCCTATACCTCAGCATTGGAATAAAGGAACGTTTATACGCTCGACCCCGTCTGAGCCCTTCACTTCCTTAGATCCCAACAAGCTTTTACATAAATATTCCGACGTTGGAAACGAAACAAAAGTATCGAATGTTGTAGCTTTGCAGCACGCTCGAACATCGGCAGTTCTATATCGGATTGTACCCGTAACGCTTTATGGTAACAAAGCCCAAGTGAACACATACGCCTTCTTGGATGATGGTTCCGGTCCTACTATTGTGGAAAAAGAAATTTTCAGGAAACTCCAAATAAAAGGAAAGAAAATGGAAATATGTTTACGCTGGACCAACGGATCCGAGCGTATAGAACAAGACTCGGAAGTTGCTACGTTAAGGATTTCCCCAAGAAATAACGAAGAGAAACAATTCATACTTATAGACGTTCGCTCCGTAAGTAAGCTTGTGTAGCGATGGCAACGATCAACATAAAATAACCTCTGGTCACCTCATTTACTCAAACAGTTGGTCACCTTACGTGCCCACACAAAACGGTCACCAGATAAGCTCAAGCTTAAAGCGCATACTCAGCGTCTACGTCGTTTCCTCAAAACTCCAACGAAACGACGGTTGTTTATAAGACGCTTCATATTTCCATCGCGCGCTTGGCATGCTACAAAGTATTTCGTTATCAACGCTATCGCTGCTCGATCCAAACCATGGGAATATGCTGCGCAAGCATAACCCATGAAACCAAGCCAAAGAGGCATTTCATGTATTCAATGTACTTATGTATCTCTATTATAAATATAAGTGTATCGAGAAAATAAAGGCAGATGGATTTATACTTTCAACCGAGACGTTTCTTGTTTTCGGCTCTGTAGCCGTCGGATACCTTCAGAGAAGAAAAGTTCAGATTGCTCTCATCATATGGCGACCGTGACATGAGCGACATTAAGCGCAACAATCTCAGAAAATCTCATCAAACGGCGCAATAATTATTTCTTCTGGATATAAAAGCGCAACAATCTCAGCAAATCTCATCAAACGGTGCAATAATTATTTCTTCTGGATATAAAAGCGCAACAATCTCAGCAAATCTCATCAAACGGCGCAATAATTATTTCTTTTCGAAGGATATATATATATCTTAACATTCGACGAATGTCATTGGAAGAAGCCTTAAAAGACCCAACGCTGGGACCACGCCCACTAACCATCGAAGAGTACAAGGCAAGACAGCAGTCCAACAAATCTAACAAGGAGGAAAAACTTACGGCAATACCACAAGTGAGACCAACAAAAAGAAGAGGAGGTAAAAGAAATCGCCAACTACGACAAAGGCGTCATTTACTGGACGAAATTGCCAAAAGCAAACCTATGGTGGAGCAACGCGAATTATGGAAAAAAAACTCTTGGAGGTTGAAGCTGACCTTTCAACGAGACAAAGAGCATCAAGAAGTCCATGCAGCAACAATAGTGCTGAAAAAGCGCTGCAGTAACTCTTTCCTATACTTTTCAAATTGTTTTCACCACGACCACTGCGACTTTCGCAGATCGCAAATTCTCAAATTATCATTGTAATCAAATTGGCCGAAAATTATTTTCAAAAAAAAAATAATAATAATTCAAATATGTATGTAAATTCTAAAATTTTTACTCGGCCAATGAAAAAAAAAAGATAAACTAAAATCCATTCAAGAAGGAAGGAACGAATATATTAAATTAAAACATTGTTTTGAATTGAAAATTTTTTTCTTTTCCTGTCATGAATACCAACATAAGCTCAATATTTCAATTATAATTTAATTCAATAAAGTGTTAACACTTCGGTTAACATGTCAAAAACTTATAAGGATTTTTCCTTTGTTCATTTTGAATTTTTGAAACCATTTCTAAAACCCCACATTGAGGAAATGCAAATTTTCTTTGTTGACGTAGTGAACATTAATTTCATTTTATTTCATAGTATTAAACATTTCCAAAAAATTATACATAGGCATTAATTCTCAAAAGCATATGAATACCCTCAAATTTTGTGCAAGAAAATTTGCCCACAATTCATAAAGCAATTGCTTTGCTTTGTTTTCGGTTCACAAACCAGAACACAACTTTGTAGGGGAGGCAGATCAAAGTTAAATTGCTTATTTCCTGCATATCCAAGGATTTCAATGAGATTTGCAGCGATTTAGTTTCCTTGAATTTTCGATTTTCCCCCAGAACGTTTCGAAGCAAAAAAAAAAAAATTTTTTTTTTGCATTCTGGTTGCAGGGTGACATCTTATGATCGAGTGACGTAGAATCTTAATGAATCAAGCCATACTAGCACTATCCGAAATGTTAGACTGCAATAATAAAAAAGAAAATCAGGCAGACATAGTGAATGAGATAAGAATTCAACCAACGTCTGTTGAAAACCTAGATTTCCAGATATGTATGTACATTTGTACTACAATTCTTGTTTTAAAATTCTTCTACACGTTGTACAAAATTTTCCATAAAAACTTAAAAAAGAAATATGCTATTTCAAGCGTCGCATAGGGTTGCGAACAATCAGTTGCCCCTGTTGGTTTAATCAGTAATGTCTACCGGATGGAAAGAAATAGTAGCACAGTTACAAGAATTTAAAGAATCTTTTGATAAGGCATATAAATGCCTAAATAAAACTGATCTACCATCCAGACCAACACAGGCAAAACACATTGAAACTCTAGTACAGCAACACAACGACACTTGTGCGTTTATAGCATCAACCAAGGACTTTACTCCAGAAAATTTAAAAATAGTTGGAGATTTTTCGAAAAACTTAAAAACTAGATTAGACGTTTTGGCCGTTCGATTAAAATTAAATTTTACAGTACCAGCAGGAATAACTGAAGCAATTACGTTTGACCCAAGCAATTTGTTTGAAGAACTACACCCATGCGACTCAGAAACTGAGCCAGAGATCGAATTTAAAACACCTCTTGAGACTCCCGATTCAGAAGCATTAATTATGCCTCAGACAGTGACAGAATTTCTCAGCAATGCTGCACGACTCCTGCCAGACTTCGATGGCAAGTCCGAAAATTTACAAAGTTTCATAGACGCACTACAATTAGTGCAGATGATAGTAGAAACACATGGAAGTGTAGCAGTAACCCTAGTAAAAACTAAACTTAAGGGCACTGCTAGGAACCTCATTACAAACGAAACTTCAATTGCTCAAATTATTTCAAAACTCAAATCAACAGTAAAAGGCGAATCTGTAGAGGTCATTACAGCCAAATTGCTTAATATTAAACAACAAGGTAAAACAGCGAATGCTTATACCAAAGACATTGAGGAGCTCGCTAAAGCCCTCGAAAATGCCTACATTAATGATGGCCTAGACAATACAACCGCCAATAAGTATTCCACACAAACAGCCGTAAAGGCAATGACAAAAAATTGTAGCCATGAAAGGGTTAAACTAATAATGGAAGCAGGTATTTTTAGCAACATGAATGAAGCCGTATCCAAATTTACAAACAGTTGTACTGAGGTAACTGGCACTCAAAATTCAATCCTAACATTTCAAAATAGAAGAGGTAATAGTTACAGACGTGGACAAAATTATAGAGGAAACCGAGGCAATTATCGCGGACGTGGAAACTATAACAATTATAGAGGACGAAATTATAATTCCTCCAATCAATTCACAAACCAAAATAGAGGAAGAGGAAATTACCGCAACAACAGTTATCACAACTCCACAACCAACAGAAATATTCGCCTAACTACCGAAACACCTTCGGAAAACCAAGAACAGCCCCTAAGAGATTAAAAGAAACTTCTAAAATATATGCACTGAATCTGAGTCAAAGTATATTCATTAAAGTCCGCCTTCCTTATTCAACACATGTCCTGACAATCTTAGTTGACACGGGTGCAGAAATTTCTGTACTAAAAACGAGTCATTTCATCGAAAACATCGACATAGACACGAATAATTTTTCAAATATTAGTGGTATCGGTCAAGGAACAATCAAATCCATAGGTGTCGCAAGCATCGACTTGCAAATAGAGAATATAACAATACCACACAAATATCAAATAGTAAATGAAAATTTTCCGATTCCCTATGATGGAATCTGGGGTATAGACTTCCTGAAAAACTACAACTGCATAATTGACTTCATGCAAGACAAAGATTGGTTAATTTTGCGTCCAGCAAATTATAAAGATGTCGGAATACCCATTTTTACCAATTTTGCAAAAAACCAATTTATTTTGCCAGCTAGATCTGAGGTCATCAAAAATCTATTTATAGACACAATTTCAAGAATTTATCCGAACCATAGAATACAACAGTATTTAATATACAAAAGAAATGAAAAAGTCATGTCGAAACTCTAAATAAACTAAAAATGTTCACATTAAATCCAAAATTGATTTTTGAAACTTAATCAAAACTTGATTCAGAATTAGTAAACACATTAATTTTGAAAGAATTGAAAAAGTAGTAGAAATTATCAAGAATTTTCCAAATAATATAAAAAACTTAACAAAACTTAGAATTTAGACATTTTGGATTGGACGATGAGAAATTCTTCAAATAATTTATATAAACAAAAACTTAATCGAATTCTCGGAACCAGAATAAAAAAATGAATTCCAATACGCTAAAAAGAGGTAGAAAAACAAGTCAAAAAATTAGTGCAAGATGAAATAGTTGAACCATCCATTTCGGCTTACAACAGCCCACTTCTTTTGGTACCGAAAAAATCGCTACCAGGTTCAAATGAAAAGAGATGGCGTTTGGTGGTCGACTACCGACAAATAAATAAAAAACTGATTGCAGACAAGTTTCCGTTGCCAAGGATAGACGATATCCTTGATCAACTAGGCAGAGCTAAATTTTTTTCCTGTCTGGATCTGAAAGATGGTTTCCATCAAATAGAGCTCGATGAAAACTCACGTGATGTAACATCCTTTTCAACTTCAAGCGGATCCTTTCGATTTAAAAGACTTCCATATGGCCTTAAAATAGCCCCAAATTCGTTTCAACGAATGATGACTTTTGCCTTCGCCGGTTTAAACCCCGCACAAGCTTTTCTTTACATGGATGACCTAGTCGTCCTTGGTTGTTCTGAAAGACACATGATAAATAACTTAAAAGATGTTTTCAACCTTTGCAGAAAACACAATCTAAAATTAAATCCATATAAATGTACGTTCTTCATGAAAGAAGTCACATTTTTAGGCCATAAATGTACGGACAGAGGCATACTTCCAGACGACAGCAAATTCAAAGTTATCAAAGACTATCCAAAACCCCAAAATGCCGATGAAGTCAAAAGATTTGTAGCTTTCTGTAATTACTACAGAAAATTCATACAGAATTTTGCAAACCATTCACGTCATATGACACGACTATGCAAAAAGAATGTAGCCTTTGAATGGAATGAAGATTGAGAAAAAGCATTCAAATATTTAAAAAATTCATTACTTTCTCCAAAATTATTGCAATATCCCGATTTCGAAAAACAATTTTGTTTGACAACAGATGCAAGTAAACATGCTTGCGGAGCAATGCTCAGTCAAGAATACAACGGTAAACAACTCCCAATTGCTTTCGCATCGCGTGCTTTTACGAAAGGTGAAAGCAACAAATCAACGATTGAACAAGAACTAGCAGCCATACACTGGGCAATTGTCCATTTCAGGCCTTACCTTTACGGTACGAAATTCTTGGTTAGATCAGATCACCGCCCACTTTCATATCTTTTCTCAATGAAGAACCCGTCTTCCAAACTAACACGAATGAGACTTGACCTCGAGGAATACGATTTCACAGTTGAATATCTTAGGGGCAAAGAAAACTATGTTGCAGATGCACTTTCACGCATTAACTACCCTGAAAATTCTATGGTAGAAAAACTCTCAATTGAAGATCTTAAAACACTATCTAAAACTAATACAAATATCTTAGTTACAACGAGATCGAAAACGAAACAAGAATTAAATCAACAAAAACAACTTATCCCTGAAACTATAAAAGAAAAAGAAAAGCCCAAAATATATGACGCACTACAGTTTAGTGACGTCAAGAAGTGTATGAAAATAAAGCTCTCTTTAACCGATTGCTCATTAAAGCATGGGAAAAAGACTTTACATCACTTTAAAGTTAACGATTTGCATGTTAATGGAAAATTTGACTTAGGACAATTTTTTCCAAGGCTTGAAAAATTGGCCGGCAAGCTTAAAGTTAGCAAATTCAGAATGTCACCCAAAGAAGAAATATTCGAAAAAATAATCACTAGTGAATTTAAAGAAATGGGCAATAAACATTTAAAGAATATAGAAATAGCGCTATTACCAAAGGTGACAATAATATTAGATAGTAAAAACAGGGATGAAATTAACAAGACTTTAACAACTTTCCATGACAACCCAATCACTGGTGGCCACAGTGGTGTCAAGAGAACGATAGAAAAAATTAAAAGATATTACCATTGGCGAAACATGACTAGAGATATAAAACAATATATTACGACATGCGAAAAGTGTCAAAAAGCCAAAACCACCAAACATATTAAACCACCTGCAATAATAACTCCCACACCGATCACTGCATTCGACATTGTACTTGTCGATACCATTGGTCCGCTCCCAAAATCGCAAAACGGCAACGAGTATGCTGTAACTGTCATATGCGACCTTACTAAATATTTAGTAACAATACCAGTGCCATCAAAAGATGCAAAAACAATCGCAAAGGCCATAGTTAATTCATTCATTTTGGTCTATGGCCCAATGAAGAAAATATTATCAGACATGGGCACGGAGTACAAAAATCAACTCCTGCAAGAGATATGTGATTTGCTTAAAGTAGAAAAGTCCACATCAACCGCGTACCATCATCAAACGATGGGGACAGTGGAACGAAGTCACAGAACACTAAATGAATATTTGCGTTCATATATCTCTACTGAAAAGGATGATTGGGACGAATGGTTGAAGTTTTTTACCTATTGTTACAATACCACTCCATCATCCACACATGAGTATTGTCCTTTCGAATTGATATTTGGAAAAACTGCAAGTCTGCTAGACTTTACCGAGGAAATAGAACCACTTTATAACATCGAAAATTATGCTAAAGAATTAAAATATAGACTTCAAGTTGCACACGAAAGAGCGAGGGAACTACTGCAGAAAAGAAAAGAAAATTCAAAAGAATTAACAGATAGAAATCTATCAGATGTACATATTAAAATAGGAGACAAAATTATAATTAAAAATGAAGTGGGACATAAATTAGATTTTAGATATTTAGGCCCTTACACAGTTATAGATATAGACACCAAAAATAACGTAACAATTAGAGATAATAAAAATAAAGATACTAAAGTACACAAAGATAGAATAAAGAAATATTTTGTAAATAATTAATACGTAGATAGGAGATCTCCAGTAGCCATAAATTAAACTAAATTAAATTCAATTCAATTCAATTCCATTAAATAAATTGTAAAACTTACTATTCGTCCTTTCCTACTTTGAATATAAATATATGAAAGAAAAAATATATGAATGTAATAAAATTTACTTAATCAAATTATTTTTATTTTATTCCTTATAATATAAATCAAATTATTAACTAAAATATTTTCATCTCATGTACAATGATCCCATCGACTATAAAAAGACGATGGCATCATTTCCAAAAGGGGAAGGTGTAGCGATGGCAACGATCAACATAAAATAACCTCTGGTCACCTCATTTACTCAAACAGTTGGTCACCTTACGTGCCCACACAAAACGGTCACCAGATAAGCTCAAGCTTAAAGCGCATACTCAGCGTCTACGTCGTTTCCTCAAAACTCCAACGAAACGACGGTTGTTTATAAGACGCTTCATATTTCCATCGCGCGCTTGGCATGCTACAAAGTATTTCGTTATCAACGCTATCGCTACTCGATCCAAACCATGGGAATATGCTGCGCAAGCATAACCCATGAAACCAAGCCAAAGAGGCATTTCATGTATTCAATGTACTTATGTATCTTTATTATAAATATAAGTGTATCGAGAAAATAAAGGCAGATGGATTTATACTTTCAACCGAGACGTTTCTTGTTTTCGGCTCTGTAGCCGTCGGATACCTTCAGAGAAGAAAAGTTCAGATTGCTCTCATCATACTTGATCTGCCAAAGCAGTCATTAAATATAACTGAACTAAGTGAGAAGTATCCACATTTGCGTGGTTTACCGGTAGAGTCCTATGAATATATTACTCCGCAAATAATAATAGGGATAAATAATAAGCACGTTGCATTGCCAATGAAATTTCAAGAAGGTAAATTAGATGAACCTGCAGCAACAAAAACTCGTCTTGGCTGGACAATCTATGGTGCCTTTAGGCAAGGTGATTCTGCGACTTCGTCCATGAATGCAAATCTACAATTGCATATCTGCAAGTGTGACGAAGACATCGCACTTGATACACTCTTTAGAGAAAACATGAAGCTTGACGAAATGGTTAAACCGCTAAGCAAGGATACAGCTGAACAAGAAGTCAGAAAGTATGAGAACTATATTCAACGTCGAGGTGAAAGCTTTGAGGCTGGCTTGTTTTGGCGAGCGGAAAACTTGACTCTTCCCGACAATTACTCTTTGGCTTTCAAAAGGCTGTGCAACTTTGAAAGCAAACTTAAACAAAAACCAGAATTACAGACAAAAATAAATACTATGATTGAAGAGATGGAAGCGAAAAATTATATTCGTAAGCTGAGCAAAGAAGAAGCAAGCAAGGATCATCCCCGTAAGTGGTATCTTCCAATATTTTCAGTACATAATCCGAATAAACCCTCAAAGACGAGAATCGTATGGGACGCCGCAGCCGAGTACAAAGGTGTCTCCCTGAACAAATGCCTAGAAACAGGTCCAGATTTATTGCAACCTTTAGTTGAAGTCCTGTATAATTTTCGCAGAGGAAAAATCGGAATCTGTGGGGATATTGCTGAAATGTTCCATAGAGTGAAAATACGTAAGGACGACCAGCAATCACAAAGATTTCTATGGCGTATGTGCGAAAGTAATAAAGCTCCAGAAATATATGTCTTACAAGTGTGCAGCCTTGGCGCACGGTGCTCTCCATGTATCGCTCAACTATCGAAAAACAAAAATGCTGATGAATTCGCGGTTGAATTCCCAAGAGCACACGAGTCAATAAAAAAGTGGCACTATATGGACGACATGATGGACAGCGTAAACAAGCTAGAAGAAGCCATTAACTTAGCAGCACAAGTGAGGGAAGTACACCGACGAGGAAACTTTCATATACGTAATTGGGTATCTAATTCAAAAGAATTCCTTGCAGCCTTGGGAGAAACAACAAAGAAGAACACATTTTGCAACGCGGGTCAAAGAATCGAGCAGATAGTTGAGCCAGAAAAAGTTATTGGTCTATTCTGGCAAACTGAGACAGATAACTTCGTATTTTCAACTAAATTCTCAAAGGCGAATTCCGACATCCTGCAAGGTGTGCGCTTGCCAACTAAAAGAGAACTTTTGAGATTGACTATGTCAATATTTGATCCTTTGGGATTTATCGCATTTTTCACTATTCGCGTGAAAATCCTTATTCAGCACATATGGCGGTCGTGTATCGATTGGGATGACCCTATCCCACAAGAATTTAAGAATGATTGGAACCAATGGCTCGCAGTTTTTAAACACGTCAATGAAGTCCAGATACCCAGACGCTATTTCAAGGGTATAGATTGGAAGGATTTTTCTGTTGATCTGCACGTATTCGTCGATGCTGGCGAGAACGCGTATGCTGCGGTCGCATATTTTCGAGCTGAAAAAGATGGCAACATTAAAGTTTCAATGGTCTGTGCCAAGGCAAGGGTAGCACCGTTGCGTCCAGTGTCGGTTCCAAGAATGGAACTTCTAGCCGCCGTGTTGGGATCGCGATTGGCCACAACCATCCGCATCGGTCATGAATTCCCTATAAAGAATACCTTTTTCTGGTCTGACTCACGAACGGTGTTGCTTTGGTTGAGGTCTGACCCAAGGAAACATAAACCATTTGTTAAACTGCGCGTAGCAGAGATTCAAGAAACTACCGATGTATCAAAGTGGCGTCATATACCGTCGAAAGAAAATGTTGCAGACGCAGCAACCAAATGGAAAACTTCCAACGAATTTTCACCATCATGTACTTGGTTTGCCGAACCGACTATCTTGTACGACTCATACGAAGCATGGCCCACAATGGTACTGGAAGAACGAGAACTCACCGCTTATAACTACGAATTTGTCACATTCCATCAACAAGTTGAAGATTTGATCAACTATTCTCGTTTTTCCAATTGGAGTCGGTTGTATCGCTGTGCTTCTTATTTATTGCGTTTTATAAAAGAATGTCGCAAGAAAGTTAAAGAACGAAAACTAAGAGAAACCGTGAATGCGGCCGAACCAAAAGTTTCAATAGCAAAGGTAGATGAAGTTTCAAACTTAACATCCAATGAGTTGCTCTGTGGCCAGTCGTTGCTTTTCCGCCTAACCCAAAGAAATTCCTTTTACCACGAAATAAATGCCTTAGAAAATAACAAGAATTATGTGATACCCAAAGACAGCGCTATACGAAAGCTTTCGCCATTCCTTGATGACAACGGTGTTTTACGTATAAGCGGGCGAATAGAGAACTCCTCTGTTCATACTGATACCAAGAATCCAATCATTCTACCGAAGAAAAGCCGCATAACATCGCTTGTCATAGCCTGGTATCACACCAAATTTCATCACGTTCACCATGAAACCGTTTTAAACGAAATTAATCAAAAATTTTATATTCCCAGTTTAAGAAGAACGCTCAAGTCTGTTCGTAGATCCTGCCAGTACTGCAAAATCCGAGATGCTCGTCCAGCTCCACCAGAAATGGGTCAACTCCCACAAGCACGTTTATCTGCCTTTGTGCGACCATTTTCATATGTAGGCATCGACTTTTTTGGCCCATTATTGGTAACCTTTGGCCGAAGAATGGAGAAAAGATACGGAGTACTTTTCACCTGTCTGACGTGTCGCGCCGTTCATATTGAGGTGGCGCATTCGCTTTCAATGAACTCTTGCGTGATGGCTGTTCGAAATTTTATGGCAAGGCGAGGAACGCCTCTTCATATTTACACTGACAACGGCACAAATTTCGTCGCCACAGAGAAGGAGCTACGACAGGCGTACCACCAGATTGACTTTAACATGCTACAACAGGAGTTTACCAACCCCGACACTAAATGGAAATTTATTCCACCAGCCAGTCCACATATGGGTGGATCATGGGAGCGGCTGGTGCGTTCAGTAAAAAATGTATTGTATAAGCTCATTACACCAGAGACGAGGTTATCTGATGAAAAGTTATATAACTTCCTGCTTGAAGTTGAGAGTATCCTGAATTGCCGTCCGTTAACATATGTTTCGTTGGACTCCGCTGACCAAGAGGCGCTTACGCCTAACCACATACTCCTAGGAAGTTCTGCTGGCGCAAAACCAAGTGGTCAATTCGAATCATCTGACAAATACGTAAGGAATTCCTGGCGTCATTCTCAGCTGCTTGCTGAGCGCTTCTGGAAACGCTGGCTTCTTGAATTCCTGCCCACCTTGACACGTCGAACAAAGTGGTACAATAAAGTCAAACCCATAGAGAAAGGAGATGTAGTAATCATCGTCGATCCGAATTTGCCACGACATACATGGCCGAAGGGAATAGTCACACAAACCGTTATCGCTAAGGATGGCCAAGTACGCAGCGCGCACGTAAGAACAACCAGCGGAGTCTATCACCGTCCTGCTTGTAAACTTGCTGTATTAGACGTTCTACCGGCAAATTCTGGCCCTGAAACAAATGAAGAAGCATAGATTCCCTAAGTCATCATGCTGGTGGGGAGAATGTTGGCAACCCCGCCAGAACTTGTCAATGGGCAGCACTTTCAAGCTGTCAAAAGGAGAATGATTCATTAAAAATTTGTAAGACGAGAGAACAGTAGGTTCTTTAAAGTAAATTAAAATTTGTATGAATATATTTATTGTAAATATCAGAAATTGAGAAGAAAAGCAAATTGTAAGTTGCATGTATAATATCTAAAGTTTTAATACAAAAAGAATTAAATTTATATTAATAAACAGCTTTCAGTGCTACGGCTACGCGGTATTAAAGCGAAGACTAATTTATCGTTTTTCTGAGAAGTCGTAACACTCGATTGGTTGCTTAATCGTAAGGGTGTTTACAACACTTTTTTCTCAGTGCTTTTGTCGAGTTGCTACTACGCCATACGCAAGTGCGATAAGTGCAATGGTGTTGGTGCGCCCATCTCTGGTGTATAGGCATGACGAAGCGCGGGGATGTAAAGAAACTTCCTCTCCACACTTCGTCTCGCCCACAAACCAAAACATTGCCGGAAATAGTTGCCCTTATGTAAAAGGGCACATTGGAAATCATTCTTCACGCAAGATCACTTCATAAAACACGGCGTCCCTGTATCTGAAATCAGATATCGAATTGTGAGCGAAATAAACTCTAATATGCCATTCAGACAAGCATCAAATCCCGGGATTTCGGTACTTGGATTTCGTGAAATCCACATCGAAATCCAAGCGTTCACACGACAATTTCGCATTTGAGAATATTTGAGTGCAAAATTACTCCCTAAACTAAACATTTTTTTTGTGGAGAATGCAAAACTAAAAGCCTCACTATACATTAATGATAATGAAAGCGAAAATTTTTTCACTAATATTCATATAACAATATGGGAGAAAATAATTGTTTAAGTTTAGTAAAACATATTTTCTTTCACTAATAGAAGTCGAGAGGCGAGAAAATACACTGAATTAAAAAAAAAAAGGGAAACAGTTGGGTTTTTTTGTTTCTTTAAATAAAGGTGTATATATTAAGTTAAAGTTAACAAATGTGAACAATATTAACAAATTTTCAAAGTAAAAAAGTGTTAAAGGTTTTCCGTGTGTATTTTCGGAAGAAAGATACACCTGAATCCCTTTTTCATGTAAAAAACAAAACAAACAATAAATTCGATCAAGCTCTTTATTTAATTTATCGTCCTTTTATTTTTACATGGATTATTCCTAAGCTTAACTCCTTCTTACACTCGGAATACTTCCTAATATACTAACTAACCCTTAAAGTCCACATTCTAGTCGCTGTTGCCGCTTGATGAGTACAGCCGATTCGAATTGAGACTTTGAAAACTAAAATGCAAGTCCTCTTCCAGATATCGATCATTTGCTTATATAGGGAGAAAGTGTCTCGTCTTCACTTTCTCGCTGCCATTCCATACTCTGGAACATCTTTGCTGTGTCGCAATCCTATTTCGAAATCGATTATTTCGCAAATCTCTCGCTGCTGAAGTTCTAGCTGTTGTTGTTGTTTATTATTGTTGACCCACTTTTATGCTCTAGTTCAATATCCGCAAGTTTCCGAAAATGCAAACGTTGCTGTTATTCTTCATCGTCGTTCTCGCTGATCGTCGTTCTCGCTGACCGTCGTTCTCGCATGTCGTCGGTCTCACTCTTCGCCGTTCGTCTGTTTGTCGTTTGCGACTGATCATGTTTCATCACTTGCTGCGGTTATTGGCTTCGACTTCGCAATTGTCTTGGTCGGTTGTTGTTGTTTCGACCTTGACCATGAAGTTGCAGTTTTGTCGGCTTTCACTTCAGGGTCGTTTGTTTATTTTGTTGTCGATCAGAGTCAACGTGAAAAGGTTGTGAGTAGAAGCAGCTCGCAACACAATGCAGAAGGGTTGTGAGTAAAGACGTCTCACAACATCCCTCCCCCCTTCCTTGAAGTCACGAACCTCGTGACGTAGCCATTCTCAGAGGTACATAAGATCGTTTTGGTGAGCTTTTGTTTTTCCCAAGGTAATTGTTCATACGGCTTCGGCGTTGGTGTTCTGATATTGAAAATTTTTGTGGTGCAGTGTAGATAGATAACACCAATAGACCAGAAATGATTTGATAAACTGCTGCTGTTGTTAAGTCATTCGTTGTGTTGGGGCTGGGCAACTACATGATTGCCCCCTCCCCCTCTATGCGATGATTTAAGATGCCTTATAGTCTTGGTCACTGAATATGTTTTAAAGATGAATTTGATACTTGATGTCACTGCGTTCATTGTTGTTGTGCGTTTTATACTTGTGCACTTGCTGCTGGCGCTGTTGAGTGGAACAGTGAGGTGATTTAAACGGTTGCTGTTGCGTATTGTGTTGTGGTGCATGATCGGTTTCGAATTCTGCTGTTTCTTCGTGGTGCTGAGGTTCCTTTTCGTTGATGCGACTTAGAGTTTTCCATTATTGCTAAAGCCTTACAATTATTTATCTTATATCGTACTTAAATAAAAGCTAATGGAACTTTGTATAATTATTTTCCGACACCTTTCTTATTGCTAAATATATATTTTTTCGTTTTCTCTTTTTATTTTACAATTTTGGTATTTTTGTTTTAATTTTTATGTTTCAGTAAGAATATTTACTAGTCATATCTTTATTCATATTGTATATCCTTTTTAATAATATTTTTGCTTCCTTACAATCAGTATTTCCCGCCACCTTGTATTACTGCTAAATTTTTAAAAATTGAACATTTTCTTTCTTGTTAACAATAGAATATTAATTTATATTTTACGCAAAAATGCTTGCTAGTATCAATATTAGAGAACTAATTAAAATATATAGTGGACATATTAATAACTTATTTTCGTTCTTATTGGCAGATTTCGAAACGGTTTTTTTGTTTCTTATTTGTTGTTATTTTAAAAAGTTTTCCATTCAATTTAACTTGCTTTTTTATTACCCCCTTTTTATCTTTTCCCTTCCACAAGCTTTTTGCAATTTTTGACAAATGTCTGAACTCTTCTTGTGTGATTTTCTCTGATATTGCTTTTTCTTTTAATTCCCAATTTTTTATTTGTTTTGCTAAAAAATCTCGAGTTAATTTAAATTTGTTCTTATCCAACATCGTTTCGTTTGGTTCATATTCTCTTTCATGTTCCAAAGTGATTAAAAATTGTTCCGCGAACCTCAACAAAAATATTCCACAATCAACATGGTTTTGTTGTTGAGGGCATGCGGGGTAGTGAATTGCTAGTTCAGTTGTGCCCGTTATTATTCTAAAAAAATTTGTAATATTTTTCTTTATTTCTGCTGTTCTATGGGGCTTTAGTGAATCTAAGATGTATAATTGTTTTTTTCTGATAATTATTAGCATCCAGTGGTTTTTTTCGCATATAGGGAATACCCAATTTTCTAAATTCTCTACATCAACATTCTTCACTATATTTTTAAGCCTAATTTCGGCTGTAAGCTTGTCGGCTTCTGCTGCCGCTTTTATGCCTTCGTAAGCAAAAGAGTTAAAAATGTTTACTTTATTTTTCACTGATTCGTGCTTGTTGAGCAACCAATTTAAAAATATGTTGATGTGGATGTCTGTCAACCACTGGTTGTTAATCAGTATATCGTACTCCTGTATTTTTATTGGAAATGGACCGTTTTCCTATTTTATACGAGCATATTTGAACGTTAGCCATTTTAAAAAAATTTTTTTTTTTTGTATTAAAGTTTGTTATTTGGTTGAAATATGCTCGTTATTTGTATACTTACTATTTTTTGTTTGTTGTTTTGTTTTTTGCTGCCTTGGTGTACCTTTAAAGATAAAATATATAAATGGGTTAATGTGAAAGAGTCCTATTATGCTTTTAATTTTATACCTTTCGTCTTTCGGTTTGGTTTTAATTGTCATAATGCGTTGCTTCATTGAGTTTATGCATTGACGAATTTGATTGCTCAATTCTTTTGATTTTATTTTCTGCTTATTAATGCTTTTAATTTCAAAGATTTTATTTAAATCAAAACGAATACCGGGGCTTGCTCTAAATATGCGTGACTGTATGCCTTTAAAATAGTTTACCAGATTTCTGGGTTTTTAATATGTTTAGCTAGGAAATTCTTATTTATACATCGCCTTAAGCGATGTTAAAAAGAAATTACTTGTCATAATTAAGTTTAAAAACGGTTAGACCTCACCTTACGTGATGAAATCTGTGTTTTTTAATTGCTATTTTACATTCAGGAACTCTTTAAGCTACTTTAAAATTGTATGCGAATATTTTGTCTAAAGGATTCGTTTTGAAAACTGAAATTTCACCATCGCTCATATATGACTTTATGTGACGGTTCACGCCTTTCCATTCTAAAATTTTTTGTATGAGAAAAACTGTTTTAACAAAACTAATATAGGTCGCTTTTACTGTATTAAAGAACTTCTTGAATACTTCTCTAATAACTCTTTGATTATTGAAGATAGGTGACATTTTTTCAATTAAATCGTTCGCTTCATAATTTTTAACTCTTTCTTGATATCCCGACCAGGGTAAATCTAGTGCCTTTACTGCGGAATTGTGTGGCCTACTCAGTGGGTTGTCTTTAAAATCTTCCTTTAAATTTTCTTCTTTAAATGAAACATCATCTTTCTTGTTCTTTAAACTACCAATACGATTTCTATCGACTTCCTCGTCGAGTTTATAATCTTCTTCACTATCTGACTCTCTATTTACTTCAACCTCACTGATGTTCGAAATGAGAACAACTCCTTTTCTATCACTAATCTTAGGCGATTTTCTTATTAGACCTGGCATAATTTCCTCCTTATGTACTCCTACCTCTCCTAACATTTTTTCGGCACAAATTGCTACAACTCTTGCTTCCTTAGCTTGGACCGTGACTGTCTCTGCAATACAAATCCTATCGCTAAAATTGGAAACCAGATATGGTAGTGATGCAACTTGCCTTTCATTGTTGTAGAAAGAGATATATTTACCGAACACATTAGGCGTTATTTCATTCTTTTGAATCACTATTTCTCCTGATAACCCCTTTGCGCATACGGCCACCATTTTTGCTTCCCTAGCTTTGACCGTGACTGTCTCTGCAATACAAATCTTTTCGCTAGAATTGGAAACTATGAGTGGCAGTGATGCAATCTGTCTATCAAGATTAAAAACTGAGATCTCCTTGTTTATGCCATCTATCACTGATTTTGACCATAGCTCATCTCTTCCCAAAATACCATCCCCAGGAATGTTGCTATCCTCCGGTAGCACCTGAAATTTGAATTTTAATTCTGGGTAGTGTGCATGCGCTATTTGTGTTGTCCCTGTGCTTGTTATGGTACCCCCAAACGCCCCTACTAACCTACTTGTTTCTAGTTTATTTAATTTAATGTTTTCTGCCAGCGCTTCCTGCTTAATTAGACTTGTATCGGATCCCGTATCTATTAACAAATTTACCTTTCCGCCTCTAGCTTGCTTACAAGGAAATTCTATAAACGCATCTAGAATTTCAATTTTACATATTTGTTCTTCCTTTTCCTTTTTTAAACTTCCACAAAATCCCTTCAAAACTTTTTCTTCTTTATTTTTTGGCGCGAGCTCCCTTTTCTGCACCACTGCCTTTTCCGATAACGATTTTTCACAAACTGCTCCTACCCTGGTATCCTTAGCTTGGACCGTTCCTGTTTCTGCAGTACAAATCCTCTTGCTTTTGGTGGAACCAAGAATTGGTAGTAAAACATCTTGACTATCATCGCTGTAGAAGGAGATATCCTTTGTGATATTATTGACCCTTAACCCCTCTTTGCTTAGTTGTTTTTCAAAACTATTCTTGCAATTGCTTTCTTGTGAGTTTTTCTCTATATCGTCGGCGAAATGAACCCTTTTGGATTTCTTATTCTTTATTAATTTTTCCTTTTCACTATCTATCCTTTTTATCTTTATTTCGAGATCCTTTTTCTTCAACTCCTCAAAAAAAATTTTACTTATATCTAATTCTTGTAACTCGTCCTTGCTCCTTTCTAGTGGTTTATATTTTTCATTAATTTCTTCTTCTTTTTCCTTTAAATCATTCTCTAACTTTGGCCTTTGAACTTTGCTCTGACTAAAGGCATCCCGGTCTAACGGCCTTGACTGGGCCTCATGGAGTTTCCCTGACTACTCATTTCCTGGGGTGCACTATTACAATATCTTGCTATATGTCCGAAATTTGCGCATTTAAAACATTGCATACCTTTTGGATGACTATTATTTGCACTACTTTCACTAGTTTGATTATTCGAACTCTGCACCCTAACAGGCGTGTTATAATTCCTATTGCTGTTATAATTTGAGGATTGATTGTTGTTTTGTGTTCTAAAAGGGTTGAAATTTTGAATTTGACTATTATCCTGGGGTTCCAAAGGATTATTATTGTTGAAATTTTGGGGTTGATTATAACTTTGTGTTCTAAAGTCATTATTATAGTTCATATTGTTAAAATTTTGCGCTCGACTATAGTTTTGTGCTGGGTTATAATTCCCTTTTCCGTATTCCTTGTCAATATTTACTGTACCCAGCTGCTGGTTTCGCTGAACGTTCAAGAGTGGTTTACAAAATTTATTGGCCTCGTGGCCATGAGTTTTGCATATGTTGCAGAAAAGGTTTTTTAGTCGACTGAAACAATTGTGTTCTAAATGACCTCTCTTGTTACAATATGTACAGGTCACGGGGTCAATTCTGGGCCCTATATTCTTTCGTCCGCAATTTGCTTTTTGCTCATGCCCATATTCAAAGCAAATATTGCAATAAGGAGTATTTCTCCTGAGCTGGCAAATATCTCTGGTATGACCTTCGATATTGCAAAAAGAACATGTAATTGTTTGAAGGTTAGCCGCTATTTGGTTTATGGATTGGCTTGAATACAGTCTTCTATTTTCTGCCTGAAGGTCCTCCGATTCTTCTGCTAACTGTATTAAGAATGAGAGAGGCTTGTCCCTGTGGCTTTCTAGCCTGATTTGCATATACGGGTCTTTTACTCCGAACACGAACTTATTTTTTGCCATTTTTTGGTACTCGCTAAGAGCGGATACTGCCTCAGAATCGTTCCATGAGCTTCGTATCCAATCCTCAGCCTCCTTTAGTAAGGCTCCTATCCTTCTCCCAAATGCTGACGCCTTTTCATTTTCCTGTTCTTCCGCTCTTTCTAATTCTAACCTTATGATTTCTAAACTTCTCTGTTTTAGGTATTGTTTTTTAATGAAATTCCCCAGCTCATCTATGCTCCTGAAAATTAATTCATTCGATTTTATAAAAGCCTCCCCTGATAGTCGTTGTTTTACGCATTTTATCAGTTCGCTAGGAGCTATATTTTGTGAAATGCTCTTAAGAAGTTCCAGTCCTGTTATGAACTTAGCTACTTCTGATTTTAGTTCCAACTTATTTTCGCCAGAAAAACAAGGCACTAAACTAACTATTTTCTTCATTAATTCATCTGCTGGAGGTGGAGTCGCCATTGTCACTGTTACTGTAGGAACTATTGGTGTTTGATTATTTGTTTCCCTACTCGATATTTTTTCTGTGTTTACCCCTGTTGAAATAGTCTTTTTCGTGGGGGGTGGAATCAGTCTTAAAATAGTTGGATTATTTTGAAGAAGTATTTGTGGACTATCTGTATGCTCAATATTTACTTTCTCGTTATTAATTGGACTATTTTTTTTATTTTTGTGTCCTGGGGAACTTGTTGACGGTGGTGGAGGGGGAGGTAGAGGTGGTTTTGGACTCGTTTTGTTGCTGCTGGGGTTTGGACTCTGTATTTTTCTAAATTCTTTTTTGAAGTTTTCTATTTCTTCTTTCAGCCACCTTATTTCTTCCTCTCGCTCTCTGAGGGTTTCCTTGTCTCTCTCAACCTGGTCTGCTAGCTTTTCCCCTGCTGCGTTGCTTAATGCTTTTTTAAGATCCTCGTTTTTCTTATCAGACTCCTCAATTAATAACCTGCTCGCGTCAATTTGGTTTTTTAATTTTTTTCGGTCCTTTTTTAGGCAGTTTATTGTTTCTTCTAACTGTTGGATTTTTTTCTTATTTGTCTCGCTCTGCTCACTCAATGGACGTCTTACTTTGTCTATAAGAAAGGATGCCTCCCCAAGTTTCGAAAATTGGCCTAACACTATTTGATCTTTAATTAGCTGAGAAACCTCTCGCCCTAAATCTGCTTCTTTTAGTAAATCTCTCGCTGCCTCCAACACTACGGCAGTATCGGTTTCTGATTGTTTAATTGTTTGTCTCAGTTTATCTAATTCTTCCTCCATATGAATCAATTACACGCGGATTACCTCCGTTCCTTTTTCATTGCAACAAAATTTTATCTTTGCATCTAAACCAACTGCACGAACAATTCAAAAAGAAACGCAAAAGCAATACTCAGTAATACAACACTTAAGCAAAAATCGACATGCCGCACTTTAATTTCTCTGTACTTAAGTCAATGTCTTAATTCTATTTTATTTAGGGTATTCATTCAAAATTTTGGCAACAAGGACTCTTTGCACTATATATTGTTCCAAATTGTACTCACCATTTTGTATATGTTCTGTTCCAAAGTTCTCTGCTTGTATTTTGATGTCCGATTCTGCTTCTTCTTACTTTTGTTTCTTAAAAAAAAATTTTTTTTTTTTTCTTATTTTCTTTTTTATGTAATTAAATTAAAGGACTTCTTTTTCTTCGAATAATTTCAAAGATTATTGTTGTGACTTTATATTACTTTTATTAAAATACTCAAAATGCTTTCAAAGTTGGTTTTGTTTAAATCGAGCTTCAACTTCTCCGGTAGTGACGCATCACGTTTAAAACTGAAAATCAGTTCCGTTTTGGCTGAGCTCTCTTTACAATCCCAAGCTATGCAAACTGCTTGAGTAATTTTTCTGAAATTTTTTAAAACGTAAATTCGCATCCAACTAAAGTAGTTGAATACCGGCTGCGCCAATGTTAAAGGTTTTCCGTGTGTATTTTCGGAAGAAAGATACACCTGAATCCCTTTTTCATGTAAAAAACAAAACAAACAATAAATTCGATCAAGCTCTTTATTTAATTTATCGTCCTTTTATTTTTACATGGATTATTCCTAAGCTTAACTCCTTCTTACACTCGGAATACTTCCTAATATACTAACTAACCCTTAAAGTCCACATTCTAGTCGCTGTTGCCGCTTGATGAGTACAGCCGATTCGAATTGAGACTTTGAAAACTAAAATGCAAGTCCTCTTCCAGATATCGATCATTTGCTTATATAGGGAGAAAGTGTCTCGTCTTCACTTTCTCGCTGCCATTCCATACTCTGGAACATCTTTGCTGTGTCGCAATCCTATTTCGAAATCGATTATTTCGCAAATCTCTCGCTGCTGAAGTTCTAGCTGTTGTTGTTGTTTATTATTGTTGACCCACTTTTATGCTCTAGTTCAATATCCGCAAGTTTCCGAAAATGCAAACGTTGCTGTTATTCTTCATCGTCGTTCTCGCTGATCGTCGTTCTCGCTGACCGTCGTTCTCGCATGTCGTCGGTCTCACTCTTCGCCGTTCGTCTGTTTGTCGTTTGCGACTGATCATGTTTCATCACTTGCTGCGGTTATTGGCTTCGACTTCGCAATTGTCTTGGTCGGTTGTTGTTGTTTCGACCTTGACCATGAAGTTGCAGTTTTGTCGGCTTTCACTTCAGGGTCGTTTGTTTATTTTGTTGTCGATCAGAGTCAACGTGAAAAGGTTGTGAGTAGAAGCAGCTCGCAACACAATGCAGAAGGGTTGTGAGTAAAGACGTCTCACAACAAAAGCAAAAATAGCGTGATAACATGTGGTTTTTAAAACCGAGCCTATTCATATTTACAGATCATTCATATTTTGGGGTGTTAACATTTGAGCGCGTTCATGTAATAACGATTGCACTTGCCAGGGACTAAAAATAAATGTTTCGATATTTTTCAAAATATTTAAAAGCAGCACCAAAAAATTTACACACAGGAAAGTTTTTTATATCATTGTAATCCTCAGACCATTCTCTATGAGATTCTTGGATGCCTTTTCTTTTTTAATTTTTTTCAAAAAAGCCTAACATTAACTAATAAGTAATGACTCATAGTTTTTCAGTCAAACGATAGCTGTTAAACTGAGGCAAAAATTTTTTTTAATCAAAAATAAGGGTATTTGCGAGATAACAATTCAACCATTTATCCAATTAAAAAAATATAACATGGTTAAACTTGTAGTATCCAAGAATTTACAACCTATCGACTGGTACACTAAATTTCTTTAAATTGAATAAATGGTTGAATTGTAATCCCGCTGACTTTTATTTTTGACAAAACAATTATTTGTCTCAGTTTAAAAGTTATCGTTTGACTTTTAGGATGCCGTTCTGCGGGTGTTCGATTTTTATTATTCAAAACTCTTCGCGTCGGTTTTGTACAACGTCCAACGTCTTTTTTCTTTTATTCTTCTAGTCATGTTCTTTTTTTATTTTCTAGTGATGTTCTTCCCCTATTTTCTTGTACCCATTACTTATTTCATATTGCTACATAAAACTTTGTTAAGCCCCTTGTTAAAGTATTTTTTGCTGTATTCCCGATTGAATACACCGTCTAAATACTTTAGTGTGAATAAATAAAGTGAAAGGACACAAAATAGATTATTTTCGAATCTTTTATTAAGCTAAAGTCCTTATTACCTATTCACAATTTAGTACCTTATATTTACTCCTTCCCTAAATCCTTACAACACTAAGATCCACACTCTTCCGCTGTTGCCACTGGTGAGTACATACGTAAGAGTTGGGATCTCGCAAACTGCTTCTCGCTGAGTGTGTTTTCTCATTCTCGATCATTGGCTTTTATAATACAAAAGTGTCGATGCTGCATAGTCGATTTCCCAATCAATGCTAGTCGAATATTGCGTAGTTGTAGGTCGAATTTTCCAGAATTGACCTGCGTGTACCATCAATTTGCTGATGTTGTTGTTGTGCTCGGCTTCAATTTGCCGACTTGCATTCTAAACCCAAACAGGTGTTCCAATTGTTCTTATTCTCGAATTTCTTTGTATATGGAAATTCGCTTACGACGTTGGCTTACGATTTGCTGTTTTGTTGTTGTGCGTTGCTTGGGCTAGACGTTTAGCTTGCTCATGAGTTTGTTGCTGTTTCGTAGTGCTGCACTTTTGAGGTTACCAACGGTAAAAATGTTAAATGCTAGTGGGTCAAGTGTTGACTCACAACACCCTGCTACATTCCTAAGCAGGCTACACATTATGACTTTAACCCATTATATAAAACATTACAACCTTAAACTATATTACAACTCCTCCCATTTTCACGAATGATCGTCTCGATCAATTATAAACATAAGATCATATTAAATATTCTTTTTAGAGACGAATATACAATTATATATATAGGGCATTTTGTTAAGATATAAATTGTTTAATATTAACTAGTTTTGAGCGTTATCTCTTATTTGCACAGTCGTGTATTTCGGGAACAGTTTTCTGAAAAATTGGGCGGTTTTGAGCAGTTTCGTGCAGTACACAACCACAGCCAATTTAAAATGACAGAGACGTAAAAATTGTCATTTTTATAGTGGGCGACGCTTAAAAAATAAAAATCTAGAATGAGTTTGGTTTAATTTTGCTATGAAAGCTGTTATTTTTGTTATTTATTTGTAAAATAAAACTGCATTTTGTGCAAAAAATGTACTTCTTTTTTCCGAAATGTACTGCTTTTTTGTGGAAAAGAATTGAAATGTACTGCTTTAGCACTTTCAGGATCTGTTAACCCTAGTCCTGGGTGAACGAAAAACGTTGTAGGCGTATTCCTGCCTGCGACCTCAAAAAATTGCTCATAAAATTTACCTCGTCTTCTATCGAATCGTAAGCGCCTTCAAAATTGCAACCGTCAGATTCTTCACAAACCTCTGAAAGATCTTTACTCATGTCCTCGCAAGGATCTTCTTCGCAGCCCACCCCTCGTGCTGTTCAATTTCTCTGAAAAGGTCTCTACTAACATTAACATTCTGTTTCTTCTTGCGTACGTTCCTTTTTTTAATATTTTGTATATAAATTTTTTTTTATAAAAATACCGAGCTTTAATCAACTTAATTACTTTTTTACCACAATTTCCACAGATTGAATTATTTCTAATAGCTTGTTTTTTTTTGGTTTTAAGGATTTTTTTCGTTCGTCCTCTTTATTTATACCAAAATACACTCACTAATCTGCTCAGGCGCCAGTTAAGCTCCTTACGAGCTTATTCACAAAAAAATATAAGCGGCGAATCGTGCCCAATAAAAAATTCAGAAATTAAACGTTAAAAATTCTTGTTTGCTCTAACGCGTTGTTTGGATCCCAAAATCCAACTCATATTCAATTTACACTTAACCTTATTGCTAATTTATTCTTAATCCCTAAAACGCTGTGTCAGCGATCCCACGCTGACGGTTATGCTGATCGGCCGCGCGTGTTGGGCTAAGCATTGCTGCGCTTATGAAATTACGTTTAGGTCGGTTGCGCGTGCAGAGTTCAGTGGCTTCGATGTGCATGGTAAGCGCAATTCAATTTAAGTATCACGTTGACATACAACGTGATGTGGTTAACTTGTATATACAGTAACCTATTTTGTGTATATAATATAATATAATATAAATAAAAATGAAAAACAAGTAAGTTAAATTGAATTTTTTTATTATTTTTAACAAAAAATCGAACATCATAAGTCATTAGATATCCAATGATAGGAGTTCTGGATGCCTGCTTATATTAAATTTTTATTAAAAAATAACAAGTAAAGAAGTTTACATCGGCTAAGCCGATTGCACACATACCTTTTCCTCAGCCGAAAATATGTTAAAACATTACCTTAACGAAAATTCCTGCCGTTTTCGTTGTTCTAGCTTGGATATCTATTTATACCTTATCTTTACTTCGATTTAGCTTCTAAAACTCGAGATTATTATTAAGCACAAAATTTTCGCGAATGGTGGTCATGGTCAAATTTTAGCCGTTAGAGGACATTATGTGTAGCAGCGAAATACTCAATTCAAAATAGTGAAAATCAAATTTTTGCGAATTTCGCGAATGGTTGTCTTGATCAAGTTTTAACCGTTAGAGGACATTTTGCCTAGCAGAGAAATACTCATTTCAAAATAGAGAAAATCCAATTTTCGCGAATTTCGCGGATGGTGGTCATGGTCAAATTTTAACCGTTAGAGGACATTTTGTCTAGTAGCGAAATACTCAATTCAAAATAGTGAAAATCAAATTTTTGCGAATTTCGCGAATGGTGGTCTTGATTAAATTTTAACCGTTAGAGGACATTTTGTCTAGTAGCGAAATACTCAATTCAAAATAGTGAAAATAAAATTTTCGCGAATTTCGCGAATGGTGGTCTTGATCAAATTTTAACCGGTAGAGGACACTATATCCAGCTGCGGAATACTCAATTCAAAATAGTGAAAAATTTTTTTTGGCGAATTTCGCGAATTGTGGTCATGGTCAAATTTTAACCGATAGAGGCCATTTTGTCTAGCTGCGAGATCCTCAATTCAAAATAGTGAAAATCAAATTTGCACGAATTTCGCGAATGGTGGTCATGGTCAAATTTTAACCTTATGTGACGACTTTATTTTGCGGCAAAATACACAATCAGAAGAACCAAAAAAAATCATTTTTGTATACAGATATGAGAATAAGAGAAAGAGTGTTTCTTTCTAATGTGTAGGATGATGACCATAGTTATAACGATGTCGCAATTTTTTTTCAGCGAAAGCTTAAGTCTACATGGTAGCTATACACACACCAAATTTCAATAAGCTGAGATGTAAAGTAAAAAAGTTATCCACGAAAAACGTTAAAAATCATGATTTTTGAAACTTCTGAACCACTTCCTACGGCCCAAGAAGGGACTATGAAAACAATTTTTATGCAGTTTTTCGGACATTTACCTGGTTCATGTCCATGCCGAATTTCAATATGATATCTTTCATGGCTTAGGAGTAAATTACGAAAAACTAAAGTGTGACCGACAGACAGACAGACAGACAGACAGACAGACAGACAGACAGACAGACAGACAGACAGACATGGCTAGATCGACTCCTCTTGTCACCCTGATCAAGAATATATATATATGTCTATATCTATCGCGACTCCTTTGGTATGTTACATACTCCGAGCCAAACTTAATATACCCTTTCCTTCGGAAAAGGTATAAAAAACGTTGACTAGAGGTAGTAACCGGTAAAACCGTTACCTCAATGAACAAAAATACCCCTATCGCAACCGCTACCCCTCTTTCAGAAATCGTTGCAACCGTTACCCTTTAACGTTAGGGTTTCATTCGCTGATTAATATTGACAAATTTTTGAAATTTTTGCAAACAAAGCTCTGTCGATCCAAAAAAGCCGATAAGTGCGTTCGTGGCTCTATATTAATAACTACACGTGATGGAGATACAAAATCTGTTGTTTTGCCATGCGGGTTGACAGTAAAGTTGGAACCAACGTTCAAAACTCTTGCGGCATAAGCCTTGTCGAAAAGTGTTATTATTGATTTTACAAATATCAAACAAAAAAATATATCTAAATTTTTCAAACAACATCACAAGCAGGTCTGCCAAAGATTTTTGCCGAAGATTTTTAGCCACTGCTCTCCCTTGCCCAAATCGGAATACATTTTCATAAATTCAACGATAATTTCGAATTGAGCTGCTTTAGTGTACGTGTATTTACCTTAAGTGTCCCTGCAAAATAAATTTTTTAATAGAAATAGTTAAATCGTTACAAATTTGATTTTAACTTGCAAAATGCGAAAATTCGAAACGGGAAAAATCGAAATTCGCATTACTGATCAAAATTTATAATATGAAAATCAAGGCGCAGTTAACAAGGATGCGGGAGTAAATTACATGCTTGTCCCAATTAACTTTTTATAGGAACTAGATTGTCAAAATTGACGTTCATTGAAGTTTCTTGAGCACGAACTTGTTTTGTATTTTTCAAAAACTATGTTGGCGTATTTGTGAGCTGATTTTAAGAAAGCTGATTCTTGCCAGCATCTTGTTAGACACAATTCAAGGCATATTTAAAAAGGTACAAAATATTCTTCTTCTTTTTTTTTCAACTCGGAGCTGTCGAATTTATATGGAATTTCGTTTACTTAAATTTTTGAACGAAATTCAAAATTTTTGTATTTAAACAATATGTAAACAAACGTTAGCCTATTTTGATATTTTCGAGTTCTTTTTATATCCGACAAACTCTGTGTCGAGGGTATATCGCGTTTGTGTGGGTGTGTGTAACACTCAGAATCAGTCGAGATAGAGTAAACAGCAGGGGGAAGACGTGGAAAATTAACATTTCGTCCCCTGAGAAACCGGTGTCGAATGTCGCATTTTTGCCATTTTAAAGTCTTAATACAGTTTTATTAAACAAAATGAGCTCTTTCGATTCCTGTCAAAAATTTTTTTATAGGGTTCTACTTTCCGATATTTAGAGTGTGCATTTTGTCGTATGCCGCCCTATCTAAGCCCTTCAGTAGTACTTTTGTCGTATGTCATATTATATAAAATCCTACATACGAAAAAAATTTCATATATTTCGTGGTCTTTGCGTTATCAGAAAACGTTTGTTGTATGTACAGCTTCTTGCGTGGGGTTGTGTGTAACACCCAGAACCAGTCGATATAGACCACACAAAAAGTATATGGATATTATCAGTGTCACAAGGAGACTCGATTTAGCCATACTCGTCTGTCTGTATGTCTGTCTGCCTGTATACAGTTATCTTATCGAAGGAGTTGAGCTATCTTGACGAAATTTGGTATGCGTGGTCACGGCGACATGAATAAGAAAATTGTTCCCTACACCCGAAATTCAAATGGGAGTTGAACGAATCTTGGCACTTATACTTCCTATGTAGCCATAAACATCCTCCCAAAAAATTTCCTTGGTCGGTCTGCCTCAAAATCCGACTTTTTCAAAATATTTCAATGAAACTTAGAACTTGACCGTATATTTTAGCTTCCGATTAGAATTTCCAAAAAAAATGGAAAAGTGGGCGTGGAAAAGGGGCGGTTTACATAAAGAAATTTAACAAAAGTCGGTATATGGGGCCCCTAATGGCCTTAAAAACCTCTTTAATATTCTTCCTTAGTGGTCCTGTTTTTTGGGCGTGGCTCAAAAATTATTCAAACATGTGTTTCTGTGTCGGGTATTTTTTTGTCAGGCTCGCCTGACTATAACACCCTTACTTGTTTACAAAAGTTTTCGGGACACCCTGTATATGTATATATATTATTTTCTTATAGAAATATGATAAAATAATAAATATAAATGTTTTCCATACTTTTGTATGGAAGACCCTTTAAATTGCTGACTAAGAGCTTCGTGACCAAAGAGAAAATGGTAGCTGAATTCAAAATAAGGAGGGGTGGTAATGAATGTTTTTTTCTGTCAGAGGTCAGAATTACCCGTCAAATGAGAAAACGTTTTTCGTTAAAAAATCAGATATAGTTAGACAATTTTTTTCTGTGTAGAGATAAAGCTTTACAACCAGAGAAAGAAAAATTAAGTTTTGAAAATCAATAATGTTCGCGAAACATTCTACGTAGCGAGTAGTAATACTTTTTGAGGTCTGACGATTTGAAGTGACGAAAACCCAGTTTTTTTCAAATTTAAGGTCCATGCACAATCTTCATAAATTGAGTTAGAAACCTGAAACTTTGCTTGAACACCGCTATAATTATGGCAAAATAATTGACAACACGCTAAAATTAAAATTAAAAAAAAAAAATTTTCATTCTAATCGAATTTGTCGTATGTGATATGGGCAATTCAACTGCGGAGGTAGCAAACGCCACATACGGCAATTGTGTCTTTGTCTTAAATGGCCTAGAAATTAAAAAGTATGTAAGATAAAACATTCATAAAAACTGCATTCAAAAATACATGTATCACTCTATATCTCGACGAAAAATTAAAAAAATCTACCGTACAGATTTTAAGTAACTATCTCTTAAACTTCAAAGACGATTTCCCAAAACCTCGAAGTTTCTACATACGACACCGGTTTTCTCGGGGGACGATTTATATTTATCGATTCTGCAGTTTTTTTATTTAAGAATAATACAAATTTAGAAAAGAAATTGTTTTTACATGCGTCGAGAGTTATTGGCTGTTGGCCCGAGATATGCGAATTTTTGAGTTGTGCCGATTTAGTGATTAGTGTGCGATATATGTAGAAATGATCAGCGTCACCAGGATAATCGATTTAGACATTTCCGTCCGTCTGCCTGTATACTGTTTTCTTATCGGAGTTGAGCTATCTTGAAAATATTTGGTATGCGTGTTCATGGGGACATGAGTAAAAATAAGTTCGAGAATGGACCCGATCAGACCATTTTTAGGGGTACCCCCAGTACTAGGGCCTATAATCAAAATCACAAAAACTGCTCTAAAATCGAAGTTTCTCAAGATATTTTGCTGAAATATGATATTTGAACATGTTTAAAGGCAATTAATATGATTTCCAAAAATTTTAAAATTGCGCGTGACAGAACAGCGTTTTTGGAAAATTTTTTCCTACACCCGAAATTCAAATCGGAACGAAAGTTTGCACGTATGCTTCTTTTGTAGCCACAAACATCACCCCCAAAAATGTTGTTGATCGGTTCACTATTAAGGGTACCTCCAGTACTAAGGTCTGGCAAAAAAATCTCGAAACAGCCCTAAAATCGACCTTTTTCGCAATATTTAATTGAAACTTAGAACATGAGCGTATAATTAAGCCTTCGATTACAATTCAATAAAATCTGAAAAGTGGACGTGGAAAAGGGGCGGTTTTTATATTCCAAAAATTCTACGTCTCGCAAATTGGCAAATTAAAAAAATGTGATAAGGGATTTTTATAGATTTTTGTCTGCTCTTTCCGAAAAAAAATATTACAATCCGCAGAATTTATTATTGATGCACAAAAAAATGGTTTTTATTTTTATAAGCAATTTTTCGCCCAATGCGACATTTTTGATATTTTTTAAAATAATTTTAAACGAAAGCTGAGCTTTTTTTCTATAAAATGAATTCTCTAAAACTAACGACTAAATGGAGGTGTAGAACCCAGCGCGACCCACGCGATAAGCACACAGAAGCCGCTATTCAGTTGTGGTTGCTGAACTTCTCAAGTTGATAAAGCTGAATAGCGGCGTCTGCGCATTGGGCGAAAAGTTGCTTATAAAAATAAATACCGTTTTTTTTGTACATCAATAATAATTTCTGGGGATTGTAATATTGTTTTTCGGAAAGAGCAGACAAAAATCTATAAAAATCCTATATCACATTTTTTTCATTTGCCAATTTGCGAGACGTAGAATTTTTTGAATACAAAAAGGATCAAAAGTTTAACACCCTGTATCTAGGCACCCGGTCAATATTTCCCCTCCTCCTTTTTCACAATTCATGTACTCTCATAGCGCAACACTTCCTCCAAGTTTCATAGAAATCCCAGGTATGATGTTCTTGAGCGGGTACACTTGACGTGAAATGCCCCTAATATCAAATTTGTTTTATTCTTTTTGAAACTAAACTGTCAAACTACCTACGATATTTTTTGCAATTTTCGTTTCTTTGCAACAACAAAGCAATGTTTGTTTTAGATTTGTTTTTCTTGTTGTAATATTTATATCACCTTGCAAATACATCTCGGTTAAATACAACTTCCCTTGGATACACTGTTTAAAACTCTAAATTTATTCCTAGAAATAATGACATGCTGTGCATAAGTTTTTTTTTGTCATGGCATTAAAAAATAATTATGATTTCCGGAATGTCTTTAAGGGAGTTTTTAAAAATTCGTTGAGACTTTAAAAGCTACCAGCTCAATTGGTCTGGCAATCCGCCAGGATATTCTCCAGTTAAGCAAGCTGTACAATAGCCACTTTTATTATCATCATGTTTTTGCCGATTCATTTTAACTGCTTTTACAAGCCCTTCAACACTTAGATAAGCCAAACTGTCCGCACCAACATGTCTGGCTAGTCGATCTGGATCTAATTTATTTGCTATTAGCTCCTCGTGTGTTGGAATATTTATGCCCATGTAACAAGGAAACTACAAAAGAGAAACACAAATATTTTAATTTTGTGAAAAATTTTTTAGCAATTCATTTGACCTACTTTCAAGGGAGGACTTGCAATTCGTATGTGAACTTCTACTGCACCAGCATCGCGCAGCAACTTGATTATTGGCCCTATCGTGTTTCCGCGCACAATCGAATCGTCTATAAGTACCAAACGTTTACCAGCAACATTTTCTAAAAGAGCTCCGAATTTCTTTGCCACACCTAATTGCCTTAAGCGTGTTGATGGCTGAATGAAGGTACGTCCCACGTAACGATTTTTGCAAAGAACTTCTGCAAATTCCAAACCAGATTCGCGAGCATACCCATGTGCAGCCGCAGTACCAGACTCCGGTACCGAGCTTACGATATCAGCTTTTATAGGTGCCTCACGAGCTAATTGTCGTCCACATTGTAATCGAACTGAATAGACCATTTGTCCTTCAAATATCGAGTCACCACGAGCAAAGTACACATACTCAAATATGCAAAATGCCATTCGTTTATATTCTGGTCGTTCAACTATATCAACCGTCCTATAACCGTTTCGCGTCAACTCAATTATCTCTCCCGGATCAACTTCTCGTACATATCGCGCTCCAATTGACAGAAAACCACAACTTTCGCTGGATACAATCCAACCATCAGCAGGAGCATCTTCCACTTTCACCTTACCTACATCGAGCGGCACAATCTTTCCCAAACACAATGGGCGATTGCCGTAAGAATCACGCACAGCATAGAGCTTGTCCTTCAACATAATAACTAAAGAATACGATAGGGGAGCTAGTTGCATAAAATATCGAATTCGAGCTGGCCAATCTGGGCCTTCTGTTTCCGCAACCTCATCAGGAGCACAGCAAATTGACTGCGTTATTAATTCACTGTCGCTTTGTGTTGATAGACCAACACCTCGGCTAAATACTTCTCTTCGCAATGACTCGGAGTTAACCAATTCCCCATTATGAGCCATCGCCATTGTTCCATGCAGTGTATGGACTACAAACGGTTGGCAATTTATAGGTTCGGAAGCCGAAGATGTTGAATAGCGTGTATGACCAATCCCTAAGTTTCCTTTGAGCTTTTTAATTGACTCATCATTAAATAGGTTACTTATCATTCCCATTCCCTTGTGAACATTGAAGTTTTTCGAACTCTTGCCTTCACTTGTTACAATGCCAGCTGACTCTTGTCCACGATGTTGCAAAGCAACGAGTCCCAAGCAAATAACATGAGCTATATCAATCTGGGTCTCTTGGCAAGCGATAGCAGCGAATACTCCACATTCATGGGCAAGGCCGATCTTCGATTCATTTTCAGTTCCATTCCCCATATTTTATAACGAAGTAGAGTGCAGCGTTGCCAGTCACTTAATTTTACCGGTACCGAACACGTAACAAATCGTATCCAAGATTATGAGGCCTTTACACTAGTCAATTGTTGAACATCATTTGAAATGATTCATTTCCTACCGATATTTCCTTTTGGAGTTGCATTCGTTTTTACATTTTCTCGAAAGAATTGATCATCATTTCTTGTTTTGTATGCCTTTTATGACATTTTCCTCTCCCACACCGGGGTGCTTTTGATAGCACTGACAGATAGGTATATTATACCAAGATGGTGTGAAGTCTAGGTGACACACATAGGTATTTCTCAAAAGTCTACCTTACAGCCTTTTCAGACTAGCAGCTAAATCTAGATTTAGAGCCAACTTCTGCATTTATCCGTGTTTTTAAATGCATTTAGGGCCTGCTAAATGCAGAGATATATTCTGAATTTATGATGAATTCTCTGCAACAGTGGCGAGAAAAGTACGAAATAAAATTTCATTCTAGGCAGCCCCAGCCCAAACAGCTGGTTGAGGCCTGCCGTAAATTGTGAAAATCGAAAAAAGTGTGTTAAGAAGAAATGAAAAACCCCAATTGGTTAATACAAACAATGTTCGTCCTCTTTAAATATGACAAGACCTCTATTTTGAGAAGCTCCCTTCTATCCATTTTCCTGTTTTTAAAGACATTCAAAAATAAGGAGGCTAATTTTGTAATGAGTCAATGCGGGACATCCACCCCAATCCAAAAAAAAGACACAGAATTTGCTGGAATTGTTGTACTTAAATTAGACAGCAACAATATTACTATTGATTTATGAATTATGAACTAATTATATAATGGGTAAGATATATTTTATTTGATGTTGCAATACGGGATCACAACTGTCTTTACGGGACGGTTGGCCGCCTTATTCAACAAACGAAACAGTTGACTTAAATGCAGAATGCTGCTAAATGCAAACAGGTGTAGTCTGAAAGGGCATTTTTGACAACTGCATTTGGCGCGCTATATACTGGTTTTATCTGCTAGTCTGAAAAGCCTTTTAGCCATCATAGACTTTTTATAGACTTCACACAACATTGAAAGGGAGGTTTTATTGTTGACTTCTTAGATTGATATGGCACCGCAGCACAAAATTAACCGAAATATAGATTATTTTATCGGAAACCAGATGTTTAAATTTCTAATTTCAAGTAGTTTATGCGAAATGCATGAAATTCATTCCATCGTTTGATTTTTTATAAAACAAACAATTGATATTTCCATAGATTCATAGACACTCCACTACCACCATCTGGTCCTGTCGAAAGGCTTTTTTCATACGCTGGCATTGTATCACAACCCCGACGTCAAAAATTAAGCGATGAAAATTTTGAAATTTTAACTTTAGGAAAAGCAAGCAAAAATTTTTGCAAATAATTTTATAACAAAAAAGGTTTGGGAATTTAAAATATAAAACGGAAATTTAAAAGTTCGTTCCAATGAGAAAAAAATCTATGGTCATAATTTTTTTCAGGGATCTCTTATAAAAAAGGAGGAATTAATTTGCAAGCAGCGATTACTAGCAGTGTTGCCAGGTTTTTTTCGAGCCTTCCCTCTAAATGTCAGTCAATTTCCCTCTAAAATACAGTGCTTCCTTCTAAAAAAATTTTAAAAACCTCTAAAAATCCCTCTAAATATTAGAAAAAATATTAATATAAGGGCAAATCATCTTTGTTACATATTTTATTTGGGAACAACAGAAAAAGTTTCAACAAACAGCAAAATCAACAATTTACAGTGAAGCTGAAGGGTCATACCCTGCGAAAGCGTCTAATACTTCGTTATCGCATTCACATTGGTAGGTGTTGTCTCATTGTTGAATTGTTTCAACATTTTTGTGGAAGGATTAAAAGATTTAGATGACTCAATCAAGAGTCTTTTTCGCGTTATGGCATCGGCAGTTTGAATTGAAGTTTTATTTCTCAATTTGATCTGTATAATATTCACGGTGGAAAACGCTCTCTCAACCGCCGCATTGTTCCACGTGTGTGACCTTGAGTTTCTTTGAAAGGCAGAATGTGGTCTGACCGCGGACGAAAAAGCTGCAGGAACCAATTAGTGAAGATTTTATATGCCAAATAAATCTGGACCATACTCTCTTTTATAATATGTATCAACGAAATCTTTGAATAGAATCCCTCTAAATTTCCGTCTAAAAGTTTTGTCCCTCTAAATCTACCTCTAAATTAATAAAAAACCTCTAAATTTAGAGGAAAAACCTCTAAGCTGGCAACACTGATTACTAGAGTACACTATTTCGGCATTTTTGATTTTCGTATCGAATGCTAGTTACTTATTTCGGCTACTATTTGCTCCTTCCGTCGAGGAAATCTGTTAAAATCGGATGTATTGAAAACAAAAATTTTTTTTATCGTGTGACATCAAAAAAAAAAAAAAATGCATGTATGGATATGTTTTTGTAATTACCATAAAATAAAAAATTATTGTAATTGATTACTTGAATAGTTGCTAATTACTAGTAAATGTAGTCCATTAAAAATATTGTTCGATTACTTTGCTTTTCAATTATAAATTTTGGATTACAGTCATTCAATTAAAAAATATTTCAATTACAATTACTTGTAATTTGTAACTGAAAATTTTCAATTACAAATTACTTGTAATTGTAATTGCATGTGTAATTAATTACCAAATGTAACTGATTACTCCCAAGTCTGTTTACAATACATATAAAATGTATATTTTAAGATCCGCCATGTCAGGTTTTCTTGCCTATCAGGAGGCACTGGAACAGGCCAAAGCACGGGAGTGGTGGGTTCGTCCCATGTTTAAAGACCGGGATAAGCACGGATCTAATTGTTTTTTAATAAACATTTCAAACAAACCTCTTAACGTTTTGTTATAGGTACAGAATCGATGTATCGATATTACATAGCACTTGGAAAATATTGGCCATGAACTTTTTTTGCCACCCAATGTTGTCAATTTTGAGATTTTTCGTTAATTTAGGGATATATATAGGATATATAAAACTATTAATAAGATTTTGGCGAAATTAATAGCTGTTATTTTCAATTTATTACAGCAATCACCTATCTCTCTTTCTTGGCTCAAGGGAGTCTTTCAAAAAAAAGAAGACGCTCAAAATGTTTATATTTCGCGCACATTTCATGTGCGGATTGGCCAGTTTTCCCTTTGAATTCTTTAAAACGTCTGACAAACTGGTCCTCAAGGATGTGCCGATTGGCCAGTTTTCCCTTTGAATTCTTTAAAACGTCTGACAAACTGGCCCTCAAGGCAGCCCCAAGCTGCCTTACAGTCTTTTTCTGAAATCAGTTAATTTAAATCTGTTCCACCTTTTTATAGTTCGCGTATCCCTTGTGGTAGAGAGCAGGCCAAGCCTGCACAAAATCAATCAGGTTTTGAATCTGCTCTTCAGCCAAATTATTAATTTTTTTTTTTTTTTTGAAAACAAATTCGACAATTTCTTCGGCATTTCCTTTTTTGTTTGAACCCAAATAGTGGTGTACACATTTTTAACGTTACTACGGGGTAATTGGTTCTTGTGCGAGTACTTTCGTTTGAAATATTCACAAAAGGTCTTAAAGAAGTTAATTTTTTAGAAATAGTATTTTTGCGTGATTCCCGCCATGTCTTCACAAAGAAAATGCAATGCGAACAAAATTAGCTGAACTGGCTAAAAAATCTTCACTAATTAGTGATCAATTATAATTGAACGAATTGCAATCATATGCTTACGCACACGCATTATAGGATATTGCATTTTTCCTGCACCTCCTGCAGCAGGAAATTTCCTGTAGCTCCTGCATTATTGGAATTCAGGCTTTAAAGCGAAAGGGAAACTTTTGTCGATTAGTCCGTATTGCGCCCGTTTAGACGTGCTTCAACATCGTTAAACAAAACGCAGTTCGTCGGAGAGACGCTAGCGGGGAGAGGAAGATGGTTTTTGTTGAACGTACTCGGCTATTCTCTTTGTGCCTATATTCTTAGCGCGAAACTTGAAAACAACCCCTGTGCAATTTTTACATTTGCTTCAAATATTTTTGTCATTCGAGCGGAAAGGTTCGAATGTCTTCGCTAAAAATTTTGCTTATGTTTTTTTTTTTGCATCTTTTTTAATATTTTTCATTTTATTAGCTTTTTAATAATTTTAAATTCGAAATTTGATTTTTATTTTTGAACGAAAAATAATAAAAATCAAGCAATGAGGATTATTTTTGATTTTTTAAAATAAAACTTATAACTGGTACAATCTCTCCTATTTATACATTTAGATGAAAATAAAAAAAACATATCCAAGCAATATTAAATAGTTTTTGTTGTTTTGAAATTGTTAAAATTGCATTGTTGTATTTGCGTTCAATACATTCGGAATATCAATCCTCTTTGAGAGATGCATAAGGAATTTATTTTCTTTCATTTCTAACATCGTTCCTACGCGCAAGAGGGAAACGTCGAAATATAAAATGTTGAAGCATTTGTTGAACGAAGCAGTTTTTGGCTAAGTGGACACGAACGAAACATGAAAAAGGAATCTGATAATTTGTTGAACGATGTTGATCATACGTCTAAACGGGCGCATTGTCACACACAAAGTTTCGACAGATGTTATCATCTCGAGCGTAACAATTAATTGTTTCAACCTACGTCGTCATACACAGAATTTTGGACTGCTGCTGTCATCGGCTCGAGTTCACTAAGACGGTGGATTGCTGATGTTGGTAACTGAATTATTCGGCATACTGTTTTTCTGGCTCTGGTGCATAGACTCCTGTCTAAGCTGCTGACGACGGTCACTTAAACGTCTGACTCGATCATTGTTATCGCAATAGTGTTTTTTCCTGGCTTATGTGGACCTAAATTGTGCCCAGTGATGCCAACTTAGCCCCTTTTCGGGCTATTTTAGCCCTAATTGGTATGCCCAGAACGCAAAAATTTTTTTTGCCCGAAACTAAAATACGCACAATTTTAGCCCATTTCCGACAAAAAAGTTAGCCCTCTTTTGCGTTTTTGAAATTTTTACAGAAACAATTTTTCGCCGCCACATGCAGTCAATTTTGTTTGCAAGCATGTTTGTGTGGCGAATGAATTACTGCATGAAGACAAGAAATGATGCATGTCACAAATGAATGTTCGTCAAATAGGCCGCAGTCTTCCTGGGTTTCATAGGAGACCGCGGCTGCCACTTCAAAGAAAAACTAAGTGCCAAAGAGATTTAATTAAAAAAAGTTAAACCAAATAATAGCTAAGAAACGTTATAAATAAAAAAATGTTTTGAAAGGTTTATTGATTTTGTTAGCCAACTTAATAAAACAGTATGTACAATTTCATCTGCGCCCACTTGAGGTTGAACAAACAAAACACATTTGATATCCCTTTTTGGTTTTTTTTGGTTTAATCTAGCCCTTTTTAGCCCTTTTTAGCTAACCGCGGTTTAGCCCCTTTTTTAGCCCTTTTTGACAAAACAATTACGCATTTCATTTTTAAAGAGTTGGCATCACTGATTGTGCCCCAGACATTCATCTTAAAGCCAAAAAAAAGGGAACCTGTTGAAAGTAAGTAAGTTAGTTTATTTCATATAGAACTATAGGTATGGTTTATTTCATGTATGACAAGCGTCATCAATTCATCAGTAGTGACACATTCGTTTGCGGAGACGAATTGGTGCTCCTTCTAATGAGCTAGTGTAAATATGGAAAAATTAAAGAAATGAAATGAAAATTTCATTTTAAAAAGTCAATCTCAATTTATCTGGTTTTAATTTCAATGGATGGCTGCGGCTGCAAAGAAGGATTTGAACACACTTTGAAGCCCTTTATTCCTACAAAAAACTCGCTTTGAGGATCAATTTTGTTGCAAGATTTGTAAAATTTTGAACAACAAAGAACAAATCACGTAAATTTAAAGATCTATTCTCAGCAAGATTTAGCAATAAAAGACTTAACAAACAAATTATTTTTAAACAAACTTTATTTTATTTTACACATCGAGAAGAATGACTAGAGAAATGGGTTTCAACAACATTCGCTGTCTTGCTCTCCATTCTGTAAAAAGGAATCAAAATTTGAAATCGATCATGAAAATTAAATTAAAACAAATATTCTACCTTGTTTGCTTATTTACATGAATATTTGTCCTGTGAAAGCGATTTTCTAAAAGATTAGCTTGCTCTGGCTTTGAGAGAAAAATCTGAAATTCATCGCATGTCATGTCCTCAAATCAGTCCATGTATTTCCCACTATTGAGAAAATTCTTTCCACATAGGCATTGCTTATTGGAATTGAAAGTATTTTCCCTATGATTTTCGGTAACTCGTCACAACCCTCATGGCTTTGAAAAATCTTTACATACTTTTTATCTAAAGAAAGCTGAAGACTTTGAAATTGTGGAAGCATTGAAGCAAGCAGAATTGCTTCATTGTACAACCCATTTTCATCTACTTTAATTTTCGCTGCATTGGCAGCTTTCAATAAATTTTGATATAAGCGCGGCCCGTTTTTTAAATTGATAAACGAAAAAAATTTAAAAGGGCTAGTTTTGTAGTTGTACCATTTGCGCAAATATTCAAGAGCTCTTTCGCAAACTTGATTTGCTTCTTTTTGGAATTTTGTTCTTTTTCCATGCTCAAGATGGGTCAAGCTATTGTTTACTTTGCTGCCGTAATATCTATCGGTAAGTCTACTTTCAATGTTTTTTCTATATTCGTCATTATTTGGTGAATGTCACAACTCATTACATCAGCATTTTCAAGACTTTTTATATTCGTTGTTAAAATGTTCATAAAGTGGTGCACAAAGAACAGGTAACACTCTGGTAACGTCAAAGGTGCATTCAGATCATCGTTTAGAGCATCTGCCTGGTCTGCCATAAAACTCCAAACGGTTTTATCAACATCTTCTCCTTGGGATAGGAAATATTGCTCAATCGCTGGCCATTTCGAAATAAGCCTTTCAACTGCAGGAGATAATGATAGCCATCTTGTTATCACATGTCTCAAAATGTCTTGAAATTCCATATCGAACTTCTCAAAACATTTTTAAAGTTCCCCAAGATTTTTCGCAGTCGTAGAAAATTCGGCAAAACATTTTAAAACCAAACTCTCGACATCATAGGAAAGTGCTTTGCAAGCGTATCTGCCAGCATTGTGTATAATATATGCATTGCAGTTGTTTTTAATTATATCAGGATGAGTGCTAGAAATTTTTTGAAAAACCGAGTTGTGTGCAGCATAGTTAACATTAACATTATCCGCTGAAAACGAGCTAACGACTTTAATATTCAAACCATGTGCTTTCAAGCAATTTATAATATGATTAAAAATAGCGTCTGAAGTCTCCTTGCTATCCTCATAAAATTCTAAAATTCGATTTTGTACTCCGAAATTTTTATCAAAGTACCGAACAGCAATAGGGTAAAGCTTTCGGTTTCCTCTATTAGATGCGTCAGTGGCAATGGAAAATGTAATTGGGGAGTTGCTAGTCACTCCCATTCCACTTAGTATTATTTCAATACTTTTGGGTGCCAAATAACTTCCGCGAGTATTTGTGCTTTAGTGCCGCCACAATTTGTTTTTTTTTTTTTTTGCAATGTTACTATCCTCGTAGAGTTTGCTACAGAGTCATACCGCAACCCATACTTTGAAAGCTATGGTGGTGATTTATTCCGTGATAAACCTGAACCAATTCAGCTTTGGCAATTTTCAGTTCCTCCGGTGTACCTTGTTTTAAGAAATTAAATGAACAATTAACTTTAAAACTTTACTTTGTTAAACTTCAATCAGGCATGCTCTAGAAATCGAATCCCCATAAAAAATTCGAAATAGCTTAAAATTTTTATTGAAATCTTATTGATTTCGAATTTTTTTATTCGGATTCGATTTCTATCTCAAAACTGAAAATTGCACAACTTTACATTTTTGTACTCGATAAACGACAAACCAACCGCTAATAAAACTATAAAATCATTTTTTCAAACAGATAAATAATTGGTATACCTTTGATAGTCATGAAAGACGTCATAAGTTGATTTTTTTGAGCCATTTTTATTGTTCTGACGTGGCTAGCACTATTTAAATGCTGCTTAACGGCCTTTTCCCCATCATGTTTTATCGTAAACATAACATTGCATTTCTTGCATTCCGCTAAGTCAATGCTTATTTTTCCCAACCAGGCTTTGAATGCTTCAGTTTCCAACCATTCAACTTGGAATTTGCAAAAATACTTTTTCTTTATTGGTGGCCCACTATCTGTTGACATTTTCTCCTGATACCGAGGTTTTAATATTAGGTGTAGTAAAAAGAAATCCATTATTTTTCCAATAGATGGCGTTATTTATCTGCATCTCGCGTTGTATAAGTCCGATCGTGTTCCGCTAGGGGGCATTAGAAAGATGACAGTTCCTACTAAAAAAGCTTTTTTGACACTTTTTTGATTGATTGATTCAGTTTTGTTTGAGAGCTTGTCAACGATGGACATCAGCAAAGAGAAAATTCGCTACATTTTACAGTTTTTCTTCGATAAGGGAGAAAACGCAAGCCAGGCGGCTGAAAATGTGAATAGCGTTTATGGACCTGATACTGTAACAGCCAATCATGCGCAATTTTGGTTTCGTCGATTCCGTTCCGGTAACTTCGATGTCAAGGATGCACCACGCACTGGAAGGCCAATTGTCGAAAATGTCGATAAAATCATGGAAATTATCGAGTCCGACCGTCATGTTAGCACTGTTTCGATTGCAAAAGAGCTAAAGATTGCACAAAAAACCGTTTGGAACCATTTGAATAAGGCTGGATACACAAAGAAGCTCGATGTATGGGTGCCACACGAGTTAACGCAAAAAAACCTCATAGACCGAATTTCCATCTGCGAATCGCTGCTGAACCGCAACAAAATCGACCCATTTCTGAAGCGGTTGGTGACTGGTGATGAAAAGTGGGTCACTTACGACAACGTCAAGCGAAAACGGTCGTGGTCGAAACACGGTGAACCGGCGGAAACGGTGGCCAAGCCAGGATTGACGGCCTGGAAGGTTTTGCTGTGTGTTTGGTGGGATTGGCAGGGAATTATCTACTATGAGCTGCTCCCATACGGCAAAACTCTTAACTCGGAACTCTACTGTCAACAATTGGACCGTCTGAAGGAAGCAATCGCCCATAAGCGGCCAGCTTTGGCCAATAGGAGAGGAATTGTGTTCCATCAGGACAACGCCAGGCCACACACATCGATAGTGACTCGCCAGAAGCTCCGGGAGTTTGGTTGGGAGGTTCTTCTGCATCCACCTTATAGTCCGGACCTGGCACCAAGTGATTACCATCTGTTCCTGTCCATGGCGAACAATTTTGCTGGTGAAACATTCGCTTCAAGAGAGGCTTCTGAAATTCGACTGTCTCAATTGTTTGCTAATAGGAACGAGGGCTTCTATGAGAGAGGCATAATGAAATTACCTTTAAAATGTCAACAAGTTATCGAACAAAAAGGCGCATATTTGACCTAAATCGGGTCATTCTAACTATCTTAAATAAAGCCCTCAATTTAATGCAAAAATAATGGATTTCTTTTTACTACACCTAAAAGTAATGGTTGATCTTATTTAAGAATCATAAAATACTTTCACAATGCTGAGCAGCTGGTTTTATGCGGAATATACACATTTAGCATGTGTTGGTATTACTGCAAGTTTAGACTTGCCAAATTTGAAAGTATGAAAGTTTGTCAAATATGAATGTTTTTTGGGTGAAAAATTCGAAGTTTTAAAGTTCAGCATACATGACCCCGAGAACTATCCCTCCAACTCGGAGACCCGGAGATGATGTCTGAAACCCGGAGTCTCCGGGCGAAAACCGGAGGGTTGGAAACTCTGTTTGTGCGTAGATATACGAGTAGTATATCATACTATATAAAGAGCATTTAAATCAGAGTCGGGCAAATCGTTGCTCGCGAGTAATACTCATATATGTATACAAAAACCAAACAGTGCTGCCGAGCCCCTACAATTGAATCGAAAATATTACGATTTTCGAAAGTTTTAATACAATGCCATTTTTGATGTTCAATACTTTTTTAGGGAAATCAAATTTCAGCGAAATTTTGAGCTAAATACATAAGATTTTATGTTTATCAATGTAATTGATCACCTCAAAATCTGTTCTCAATTTTTGTTGTCATATTATAATTATTTTCGATTTATTTGAATTGTTGTTTAGAAAAAAGTATCAAATATTTTGATACGCTTTTAAAAATTGTTTGTGCCATTTTATTTTAAGTCAATTGCAGCCCTGACCAGCAATGACTTCACAAATTTGGCTTCAGTTTAGAGCTGGAGAACTATCGATAGTTGCGACCATCGATAGTTTCGATAGTCGATAGTCTAAACCATCGATAGTATCGATAGTACTATCGGAGGTTATATTTTAAGATTTCAAGTAATTTGATTCGCAGATTGCTATTGGTTTGCATTCACTTTTTGTCAAATAAAGGCTAGGCGCCGACTACTCAATTTTCATTTGGCCAATTTTAAGTTGGGTGTTTGTGGCACACAGAACTATATGACCGCGCGCCGACATTCCAATTTTTAGTTGACCCAATACAAAATATGTGTTTTGCCACAAATTTTAAATTGGCCAAGTGTGTTGCGTTACATGTGTATGTTCTTATGGGGCGCCGCACAATACTCAATTTTTAGTTGGAAGTGTTCTATAAACACATGGTACCCAGTGTGTCCACTTATTTTTTTTTTTAATGCGGTAGAACTCTCAAAAAATGTAGGTAGATTTCAGCAAAATGCGGTAGATTTTTTATCCAAAGAAATTTAATACTATATAACAATAATATATTAAAAACAAAAAAGCAATACAAACATTTTCTTGTTTTTAAAAAATGAAACAAAACTAAAATCTCTTCTATCCGAAGCATTAACGGCGCTCAAGGTTGAGGTTCTGGTAAATTAATTATAAAACTGACGCACACTTATAAACCAATGTTGATATTAATTTACCTTTTTATGAACTTGTCCATTTTAAAATAGTTTTGCCGCCGAAGAGAACTTGCTTCAAAAGTTTCAATTCAAAGAAATTAAAGAACGTTACGCTGCCGCTGTTATTTTTTTAACTCAAATTGATGGCAGATAAGAGCGCTGCCAGACTTGACTATTCGTATATCACTCATTTCATCTTGATATTGCAACTAAAATTGACGCCAATTAAGTCCTCTAATTTTCAAATCGTTGAAAAATATTTGTTGAAGTAAAGTTGCTTAATAATGTTGACGTAAAATTTTAATATTTCCTTGCACAATTATTTGATTTGTGCTGCCGAGATGTAGGTAGATTTTGGGCCTCGTGCGGTAGAATAGGTAGAATGCCAAATTTTACAAAATATGCGGTAGATCTACCGCATATGCGGTAGAAGTGGCCACACTGATGGTACCGAGTAATTAACAAATTATTAAGTAAATAATTAATAATCAATTAATTTAATTGAAAGTATCCAATTTTAAATTGTATAGTCGGCGCGCAAGAGCACTTTTCCAACTAAAAATTGGCCAACTAAAAATGGAGTAGTCGGCGCCTAGCCAAAATGTTCGAACTGTTTAAAATAAAAATATCCAAAATTTTTAAGTTTTAAGCTAAAAAAAAATATTTATTCTTACAACTCAAAAATATAAAAACCAAAACAATAGTCAAAAACTTACCAATTCTGTACATGCAGGAGAAAAACCACTTAAACTATTATGTACATATTGGGGAAAAGGCACTTACTTCTATTCTGTACATTTTGAGGAAAATCTCATATGGATTTTGTGAGGGATCCAAAATACCGGTTATTTTAAAAATTTTTGATGCAAAAAAGCAAAGCGTTACCGAAGGTTTAAAAATATTTTAAGCATGAATAAATAATCCTTATGAAACACGGATTCAAAATTTTCAGAGATCTGACTTTTCGTGATTTTAAAAATAAAAATCATAGCTTTAAGGTTTATATTTTTTGAGCTAAAATACCGAGTTTTGTTAGAAATATATTTTTTCTCTCAGAAAATAAAAATCAAATATAATTTTTTAAATTTTGATCTCAAAATAACGATTAATTTTGCTTTTAATATTTTTGAGTTCAATTTGAAAGTTATTTTTTGATTTTTAATTTTTCCAGCCGAAAATAAAAATCCTTCAATATGAAAAATATTTTTTTTTTTCGGCTCAAAAGATTAAAAATCAAAAAATAATTTTTATATTGGGCCCGAAAATATAAAAAGTAAACTAAATATGACACAAACGTAACATTCCTCGAAGCAAAGTACGTTGGAAAATACAATGAGGCGGATCGTTCTTACTTTTTAGGAATCTGTCCATTTCAACAAAAACCCGGGTAACCGCCAGTACCACCTTTCCAAATCTAAAGTAAATGACCAAAAATTAACGTAATATAAGTTAAATTGTGAAAATAATAAGAGTGCTTCTACTTACTAGTTCTCCCGCTCTTTTTGGCTTGACGTTTTTCTTATTTGGGATGCATATAAACTATCGCTAGTCATTAAAAAACCATCGATGTTTACGATAGTTTGAAACCATCGATGTATCGATAGTGCCATCGATAGTTTCTCCAGCTCTGCTTCAGTTGTGTATTGAACAAGTATTACAGTATGGGAAAGCCTGTCAAAATGCTATATGGCTCCAAATGGTGTGGTGAAGTTTAGTAAAAATCAGCTGACTGTCAAAAACAAGTCGAAGAATTTGCGATTTTTAAACATGCCGTAACTTCATATTTTGACCCTTTTAAAGTAAAATTGAAGTTGCAAACAACAAAGTAGAGATGCTCCTTCATTTTAGATTACATTTGAGCATCTGCGACCCTCGCAAATCAGTATTCAATATTGAATTTAAATTGGACGACTTCGTCAGCGATGCACAAATACTCTAAGCGCAAAGCTTTTATCGATACTGAACCGAGTACTCAAAAGATTTCTTAAAACATAATAAAACCAAATAAAAAGCAAGATAATTCGACATATAAGGAATTTATATATTTTTAAAATTCATGTTTCAAAATGAAAAAAGTAAGGGTGTTATAGTAAAGTGAACCAGACCATAGTAAACCCTACACAGATAAACAGCTATATATTTTTTAATCGGAGGCTAAAACAAAGCTCAAATTCCTCATTTCACAAAAATGTGTCGAAAGCTTGTAACTTTACACAATTCAGATGATTTTTGAGGCAGACTCTAACGCTGGAGGTACCCCTAAAAATCGGCCGATTAAATCAATTTTTGTAGAGGATGTCAACGATTAAAAAATAAGTATTTATGCCGTCTTTGTTTCAAGCGCCATCTGAATTTTGGCTGTACAATTCAATTTTCGAATAACGCCTTTTGGCGCGGCCACTTTTCTATATTTGCAATCTACATTTTATGCCCTTAACTAAGTCCAAATAAATAATTCCACTATGTATTTCAAAAAATTTTGGTTTTTATGAATTTTATAAAAAACCCTACAACGAAGGGATACCTTTGAAAATCAGACAGACAGAAAGTCTCATTTCTATAAGCTAAACGTTCAAATTGCAGTCGGTTACTATTTACACCATCGATTTGCACTATTGACTCGTTCCATTTGGCACCATCTGTTGTCCATGGATGCCACACTAGCGTCTAAATTAAACAAGACCAAAAACTCGGAAATCAGTTTTTTGTAGTACGTAAATTTTTCTAATACTAAAAAGAAAAAATACATGTTAAAAGAAATTCTACAGTTTAAAATGGTACAATCATTCTTAAAAAAATCTTTATAATATCTGATTTTCTCTGTTTATAAATGAAAAAAAATCCCTTAAAAAAACTAACTGCTTGTACGTGCCCAATTTCTAGAGACGACAACAATGCCCAAAGAGGCATCGTGGTGGATTGCCTGGTATGCCGTGTGGTTGTTGTTGCCTTTGGTGAATTGCCTATTAGCTTTGTTGAATTGCCTATTAGCTCGTTTCTCATACTGTAATACTTGGTATTGAATTTCATGAAGGTGGGTCTATGTTCGCATGTTTTTACATTTTCAGGTACACTGCGCAATTTTTGAAAATGTTTAAAACGGAATGGAAAAATAAATATTTGTTTTCATTAAATGAAAGGGGAGCTTCAGAATGTTTAATTTGTAGACGTGATATTGCTGGCAATCGCTTATTTAATATTAAAAGGCATTATGAGTCTTGCCATAAAGACTTTGATAAGTATCAGGGTGCAGATCGAGAGACATTAATTGATTAATTGATTAATCGATGATGGAATATTTTTTAAAGACCTTAGCATAGACGTACTTAAGTGCTTTGGAGATGAGGGGTATAAACTGTTAGATGTCTACAAAAAGTTGCCGTTGTCACGCCGCACTCTTACTCGTCGAACGGAAGATTTGAGTTGTTTTATTCACTCTGAAATAAAGAAAAAGATTTTAAAAAGTAAATATTTTTCGATTCGATCGAAGTCAATTATCCGATGCGCATTTGACGGACTTGTTACGTATTAAACTCTACAATAGCGAAATAAATCTTGATGATTTGGTAAACACAACGCAACCCGAGGAAACATAATTTTACGCAAGTGAACGTACAACTCAATCCCTATTTATACATATGTTCCTTCATCAGCGCAAAAAACAAATTTAACACACGTAACATTTTTCTTTGCCATTTACAACACAAAATTTCGCTCAGTGCCGCTACGAACACAAACGTGTGGCTAAAAGTGTTAGTGTGCCCGACTCTGATTTAAATGTTTAATTGGATGAAAAGATTATTTTAATATACTCATACTAAGACACTTAACAGGATAAAGGGTGCCCTTTCGAAAATTTTTGAGTATTTATATAGGTTTTTCTCTGTTTGTACGGGACAAAAGTATTATTTTATGTGGAATGCTCCATAAGCGAATCAAATGAAGCAGAAAGATACTGCAGAAAATATGAAATTTATCACTTTTGTTAAGTTTCATATAATAAAATATCGCGAGTGTAAAACTGTAACATTCAAACTCTTCTTACATTTTGCTCTTGTACTTTTTATTCTATCGGTCAATCTACCTCACACTCTTCCTGCAGAGAGAATAATAGTGGACCAACAGAACAATAACAAAAACTTATAACGATTAATTATATTAAAGAAAAAAACGGCTTCTGAACTTAGAATTGTAAAATTTTACATTTTTGCACTCCAGTGTACATCGGCTAACTGCAAAAAAAAGTGAAAGGTAAGAGTCTCTTCTTTCAGTTTAAGCAATAAAAATCCCCAAATTTCTGACCGATTTGAATAATTTTTGGCACACATCCATATTTTTGCATAGTCATCATTCTGATTGAGTTTTGTTAAAATCGGTTGACTTGTAGAGGTAGCTACCATACAAAGCTATAACTATGGGTCTATGGAAGGTACCAATATTGTCAATGTTTTAGTTTTTTTTAGTTACATTCATAAAACCAAGTGTGCCAATTTTTACTTTCATTGTAATACTCCTCGTACTTTTTTCCAAGAAATGTATGAGGCTTCCTTACTGTGCAGCGCTTTGCCCGCACACGACGCGCAGTGTCGCTACTCCATACATTTCTTGGCCAAAAATAGAAGGAGTGATCGTAGAGCAAGAAATTTGGTGGAAGTATTTTTATATTATTATGACATGTTCTTAATTAATTCACAATTAGGAACTTAGTCTATCTACAAGGATTTTCCATTCGTCTCGTCTGCGCGCTGTGTATCTCATTTCGCTAAATGTCCGTCCAGTTTCACTATAAACCATTCTTCGCCCTCGATCTCTTTTGCCTTGTGGATTCCAACTTAGTGCCGCGTGAGCAATTTCAGTGTTTTCTTTTCTCAGAGTGTGCCCGATCCAACCGTATTTCCTTTTTTTGATAATCTTCTCAATACCACAGATTCACACCAATATAGAAGGGTGGATATGACGCAGCTATTGAATATTTGCAGTTTGGTGCATAGATGTACGTTCTCTGATCTCCACACGTTTTTGAGATCCGCAAATGAAGTAGTGGCCTTACGTATTCTGCTTAGAACATCTGACGTGCTTCCACTATTAGCGGATATGATGCTGCCTAAATATTCGAACTCATTGATATTTCCTATAGATGTACCGTTAATGTGCAATTCTGCAGAAGTGTTGCAATTGATTCGTAGCGATTTCGTTTTATTGATGTTGATTTTCAGACCAACTTTTTCTGACTCGGCGGCTATTGCTGTCAGCTGGCGTTGCATATCGTTGTAGCTATTGGCGAGGACAGCAACATCGTCAGCATACTGTAGATCGCTAAGTTTGGTATGTAGTCCCCACTGGATGCCGCAGAAACTCCTGTCGAAAACCTCGAACACAACATCGAGTACATTTATAAACAAAAGTGGAGACAGGGCACATCCCTGTTTGACCCCGCTGGTGGTAGTGAAAGGCTCGCTAAAAGAACCCCCATGCGCAACCTTAATTGTGCTTCCTGTATAGCTGTTACGGAGTATACGTTCAATTTTGTCGGGAATGCCTCTAGCTTCGAGAGCCAACCATATGTAGTCTCTTTTCAGAGCGTCAAATGCTTTCTCATAATCAATGAAAGTTACATAGAGGGGGTATTGAATTCAATCGACTGTTCAATGATCAGTCTAAGAGTGTTTATATGATCAATACCGCCTCTTTCAGGTCTGAAGCCGGCTTGAGATTTACGGAGAAGTTTGTTGAGGGACTCAGAAATTCTGTTCAGAATAATATTATTAAAGATTTTTGTTATCGTTGGCAGTATGGAGATTCCTCTCCAGTTAACACATTTCTTCCTATTCCCTTTTTTAGGAATATTTATTATGATGGATTCCTTCCAGTCTGCTGGGATGTCTTCCTCATCCCAAACTTTCCTAAATAAGGGAACCAGTTTTTCTGAGAGGATAGGAGGACTTGTTTTGAAACATTCTGCCGGTATGCAGTCGTTGCCGGGGGCCTTACCTAATTTAAGCTGTTTTATGGCATTGCATATTTCTTGCGTATTTGGTGCATTTGTGTCGATTTGCCTGCTCGGATTGTGAACTCTTCTTCGGCTCCAATCAAGAGGATTGGTTAAGGGTTCGTGTATAACGTTTAAGGTCTTGTAAAAATGTCTACTCCATACTCCAAGTTGTTCCTGCAGCGAAGATACGATATTTCCGTTTTCATCTTCAATAGGAGCATTTATTGACATGGATTTTCCGCATAGCTTGCGACTCAGGCTATATAGTTCTTTCATATCCATTTTCTCAGCTGCGGTCTGTGCTTGAGCTCCAAGTTGTTCGCAGAAGCTTTGCTTGTCTCTTTTTATTTGCCTTTTTATTTGATTAGTGAGACTTACGATAGTGACGTTAAGACTTCTTTTTTTTCCAAATTATTTTCGGAGAGCATACGTTCTTTTGTAATACGCCTTTCTTCAATCAGTTGCCACGATGAGTCTGACATCCATTCTTTTTTATCCTTCCGTTTGTAGCCGAGTATTTTTACAGAGATTCTGTAGTTTTATTTTCATATTCTTCCACATCAGCGCAGCAGGAAGGGTGGGATCCACGTTGGTGTTTCTGATACCAAAAGTCAAGTCGTTTTTGAATCTTTCTGTTTTTAGTTTATCAATATCAAAGCGTCTAACAGATATTATATTGCTGTTACTTCGAACCCATCTAAATTTAGTCTTCAAATCGGCAATAACCAAATAGTGGTCGCTTCCAATTTCTGCGCTGCGTTTATTGCGCACATCACACAAAATTCTACGCCAGTTTTTTGAAATGCATATATGATCTATTTGTGTTTCATAGCGACCATCAGGTGATTTCCATGTGTATTTATGAGTTTTTTTATGCGGGAATAGAGACCCCCCAATACATAGGTCGTTATTTGAACAAGTCTCGATCAGGAGCTCGCCATTTTCGTTAAAGGATCCGAGAGCATGCTTACCCATAACTTCTTCACTGTCAGTGTTTTCATTTCCAATTTGAGCATTAAAATCTCCCATCATTATTATAATGTCATTTTTGGGAATTTCACTCAGGGTGTGCTCTAACATGTTGTAAAAGATCTCTTTATCTGAAGCGTCGCTATCCTTAGTTGGTGCATAGCATTGTACCAACGTAACATGGTTTTTTTTTTGGTTTCAGGCGGGCTGTGACAATTCTTTCAGAGATTGCTTTCCATCCCACCAGCGCATTCTTTATAGAACTTCTCAGAAAGATACCAACGCCTCTAACATGTGGGTCTGTGCTCGTTGGCATTCCGGAGAAGATGAATAAACCCCCTTTATTGTTGCGAAATTCTCCACATTCATTCCACCTAGCCTCGCTTACACCAAGCACATCTATGTTCAGACGATCACATTCCCTTGACAGTTGGGCGAGTTTTCCCGCTTGATACAAAGTGTGCACATTCCATTTGTTAGGATACAGGGTGCAAAGCGCTCAGACTGAGTCAAGCGTATAAACGCGCCCTTATTCCTAACTTCAAATACAGGTTGCAAAGCGCTCAGACTGAGTCGAGCGTATAATCGCACCTATATTTCTATTGCCGAGATACAGGGTACCAAGCGCTCAAACAGTGTCGAGCGTTTAATAGTCCTTATAGTATCCCTTTATAAAAATGAACAAACAAAGGATTAAAATTTATTCCTTATTTTTGTTGTACAAATCCTTTCTCCGGCACAAGTTTATACTTTGAATTTAATTTCTAGTCGGCGTGGCCTGGTACCAAGCGCTCAAACAGTGTCGAGCGTTTAATAGTCCCTATAGTATCCCTTTATAAAAATGAACAAACAAAGGATTAAAATTTATTCCTTATTTTTGTTGTACAAATCCTTTCTTCGGCACAAGTTTATACTTTGAATTTAATTTCTAGTCGCCGTGGCCTCTGGGTGGGTACGCACGTTAGAATTGAGACATCAAAACCAGTCTGCCCGTCCAGTGGACGCTGCTCCGTTTTTATAGCGAAAAAGTGCTGATCCTGCATTTCCCTGATCCGTGATCTTTGTTCACTTTTCCAAAATCCTCCTTGCATGGCCTTCAATGTATCGCTTATGTTGTCCCGTTGTTGTTGTCCCATTGTTGTTGTCCCATTACTTATGCTGTCGTCGTTCTTGCCCTGGATCTGCTTTGAGCACGTACAATCCTCTGCACCCAGCTTCCTTAGTTGCTGCAACATTTTATTATTTGCAAGCCAATGCCTTTCCTTATGTCATTTGCCCGTTTGCGTCTATCGTCATCGTCGTTCCGCAACCTTTCAGCTCTCGTTCATTTGTTTATTTGTTTTGAATATTATCGTCGCCCAAGTGTCGGTTTCAAGTTTCAATCACTTGCCTTCTTGCTTTGGTGATCGCGGCTGGAGTCTTTTGCATAGCGGTTGTAGCTATGCATTCATTCATGAAGAGAAGAACAGAAAGTTGGGATAGGGAATGTTTGTGCGGTTGTGACTCACAACACATTGTCAAATTCTAGTCCTTTTAACGTTTGCCATGGTCGTTACCAAAAATTCAGTCCGGTTATGTCTTCTTGTAGGTACTTGAATAATTGTGGGTTCAACATCGGTGAGTTATTAGCCCAACGATGTCTAGTTCGGTAATAGGGCTGCTATTTTTCTTCCTTGTGGCTTCCGAACAAGCCTTCGCGTATAAGTTCGCATCAAGGTTTGTTGACGAATGGTTATACCGCCACCGACTCGGTCGGCAGAGACTCATTAGTGGTAACAGGGTCCGTCACGAGAAGACTGAGGATGAAAATAATCTGGAGAGGCTGTAAGAGTCGCGTCACACACCACGGACTCCGGTGGGAGTTTTATGGTGTATATTAAGGTGGCTATTTATGGCGATGGTAAATTTTTCTCGCTCCCACGGGCTCAAAATATTTCTATCTATCTATAAAATTTGATGAAGATAAAGCAAAGTAAGTTTAGAGGTGGCGCAATGGCCTCAAAGTTGAAAAAATAGTATTTTTCTAATTTCAAATAGCCATAACTTACTAAGAACTGCTACTCATAGCTACATGCAATGTTTGATGAAGATAAAGCAAAGTAAGTTTAGAGGTGGCGCAATGGCCTCAAAGTTGAAAAAATAGTATTTTTATAATTTCAAATAGCCATAACTTACTAAGAACTGCTACTCCTAGCTACATGCAATGTTCTAAGAGCTTTTTTAATTTCCAAAGTTTCATTTTTCTTCTCCAGGCCACAGAGCTCTATCTCTACACAAAAAAAAAAAAATATCCCAACATAAATCAAATCGTACTGAGCTACTCTAAAAGCTTAAGATAGGACACATTCAAAATTGGTCATATTTCATGATGCTGGAATTTAACGAAAACACCATTGCCCAAAGCTGGTATTGTTACATATGAGTAAATACACAATAAGATATTGATGTCCATAACAAAATTTATTAAAATAATTGGAGTTTTTAAATAAATAATAAAACAAAATGAACACTACTAATTTAATAATAAAAAGGTTTAAAAAGTCGAAAAAAATTTTAGTAGCACAAATATTCAATAGGCAACCCTTAATAAACTCAAATAATAAAATAAAAAAACCTGGATTATGTGATCATATCGTTAGAAGTTTTTTATCCAAGAAATTTTTGTCACACTTGCAAACTATTTCAACAAAATTATAAGCGATCGTTGGCTAAAATTTACCTCATCGGAATGGAAGCTTCACTGATTGTGGGCGCAGATCTACCTACAGTGAGGCAAGTTTTATCTGTTTTTTTTTTTAAATCATAAACGATTGCAGTTGACTGAGGGAAATTGCAGTGCTGGCAGTGCGTTAAGCCTCATTATTTTGGATTAAATGCAAAATGCCCACAAAAAGGGAAGACCACTCTGCTGAAAGAATTGAGCGTTTACACAACGAGTGGAAGGTTATAAATAAAACTAAAGGCCGACGGTGTCCTACACAATCGAGGAAATTAAAGCTATTTGTCGAAAAATTTGATATGGTGTTCGATATAGGTATGCTAACGCATTAAAGCGCATTGAAGATGAAGAGGACAAACTTCATTTGATAAGCAAAAACTCGGCACAGAAAGGACAACGGGGGAAGAGTACGAAAAGAAAAAGAGACGTCGGTGAAACTTTAGAGGCAAGGAAAATAAAGGCTGTTCGACGCTTAGAAGAAGAATTGATTAAAACTGAGGTAATCGATTGGCAGTGTAGGTATTCTAGACAAACATATTTCAAATTAGAGCATTACCTCTACAAATCGCAAATCGTTTTAAATATTTTCAAATACGGATCATTGAGTAAAAACGATGGAGAAGAAGATTCTGATTTTTAAATTCAGGCTTCATGTTCAAGTTCAAAAAATTTTAAAATAAACCTCGGACGCCAAAAAAGGAAAGTTCTGTCACCAAGAGTTCTTATGGATTTCGATAAGTACAAAAAAAGCGATCGCGGTATAATGCACATAACAACCGCATTGCTTGAAGCTTTGCAAATTGACATAAATGACGTTGTCTTAAACCGTACAACGGTTCAAAATGAGAGAACGCGAATGAGAGAAAAAAAGCGGCGGAAATAAAGTCTAATTTTAAGGCATCTTTATTTTGACCAACAAGAATGTTTTGTTAATATACATTATTATTAGGTCGACCAAGCCGTTTTGCACTGGGATGGCAAACTTCTACCGCAGATAAGTGGAAAAGAGAGAGTGGATCGGTTACCTATTGTCGTTAGCTACGATAATAAGGAACAATTACTGGGTGTTCCGAAATTAGCTTCCTCAAAAGGAGTTGAAATGGCCGATGCAATTTACGAGTGCATATTAGATTGGAATTTGTCCGACAATATCAATGCTTGCTGCTTCGACACCACTGCTTCTAATACTCGAAAATTTTCCGGAACAATTACTTTGTTGGAAAAGAAAATGGAAAAGTCCCTGTTATATTTCCCATGTCGCCATCATATATATAAGGTTGTTCTAAGAGGCAAATTCGAATCCAAATTTCCCGGTACTTCTGGAAAAAATGTTCTACTGTTCAAAAAGTTTGAACAGTACCATCAAAAAAACCCAATTCAATACGCTGCTCGAAAATAAAAATTTGAAGAAAGTTCTGTTTGAATTCAAAGACAAGCTAACAGATTTTTGTAACAAACAGCTGCAAAAAAGTATTCCTAGAGACGACTACCGCGAACTATTCGAACTGGGTACTATTGCCTTAGGCACGAATAAGTCGGCAGCAAGATTTCGATCACCAGGACCAATGCATCACGCGCGTTGGATGTCGAAGGCAATTTATAGCCTGAATATATATTTGTTTAAGGCTCAAGTCGGGCTGACAAAACAGGAAGAGGAAATCTTAGCAGATACTTGTTGCTTTATAGTACGTTTTTATATAAAAGCATGGTTTAAGTGTCCAATCGCTCCAGTTTCGGCTAACCTGGATTATTTTTTTGTCAAAATAAGCATAAGTTCCAAACAATTGATCCGAAAATTTCCGAAACTGCAATAGAAACGATACGCAACCATCTGTGGTATTTAGCAGATGAGAATATCGGACTAGCTATTTTTGATGACACCATTCTATTTGATATTAAAAAAAAAATTGCGGAACATTATGCACGCGAGGAAACCGAAAATCCTATTGCCGCCGAATATGCCATGAGGGATGCAATAAAACGCGTGGTTTTAACCTCTGAAAAAATTGAAGATTTTTTAAATAAGCCATTTGAAAGCTTTATCACAATCAATACATTGGACTTGTTTAAACCGTTCAATATTTCGACAGACTTCCTTGATCTTCCTCCAGACACATGGCATCAAAACAAAAATTACAAAGAGGTATCCGAAATCTTCAATAATTTAAAGGTGAAGCAAGCAAACAGTTCCTGTTGCAAGTCGTTAAGGATTATACAAAATTTTCAAGTTTTGCCAAAACTGCTCTAGCGAGCTCATGTCAATGTTCACAACGTAGCGTCGGTACTCACAATGAGCGGCTGCAAAAGGCGTCTGTTCTCCATGTTAGGAGCGGCCTATATAAAAGTGAACTGCTACAAAGCCTAAACGACTGACTTTACGCTTGTAACACATCGACAGGGCCTTGCTCCTATCGCTTAACAATTTCTGACATAAAACACGATTCTTAACCCAATGAAAGTATTGTCTTTATCTGGTACCCCCATACATACGACTTATCCACCGGCTTCGGTTTGAGGATTTCTCACAGAGGATTTGGAATTGCGAAACTCACGTTCAAACAGAAATACCTCGTTAGGTATAACTTATAGCTGTTGATGCTAAAGTCATAGCTGGGTTCGAAATCGATCGCATTAGTTTTCCACTTTCCACCTTCAGCTATCAGAAAAAAAATTTTCCAATTGCCAAAAAATTAACATTTTATAACGGCAATGTTTGGACCCTAAGCCTGAGTAATTGAAACAAATATTAAGCAATTAATTCAAGCGTCGAATAAAAATTGGCATAATTTTAATGAGTGCATGCAGATGGAAATAAAACGGACACTAGATATTACATATACTTATTGCCTGCAGACAATTAAAACCAAAAATCAGTTGACGAAAAAATTTTTTGTAAAAAGTTATTGTTATAGTTAATGATATGACGAAGTTTTGTTGCAGCTTTGTGTACAGATTTTCAAAGAGGATAGCTTATATCTCTATTAAAATATTACAAAATAATAATAATTCAAAACATTGAAAAAATAAAATAAATTTTTGTTTACAACGACAAAAAGACCTTTAAAATAATTATTTCAAGTTTTTCAGCAGAGTGGTCTTCCCTTTTTGTGAGTATTTTGCATTTAATCCAAAAAAGAGGCTTCACGCACTGCCAGCACTGCACTTTCCCTCAAAGTCATCTGAAATCGGTTATGATTTAAAAAAAAAACATAAAACTTGCCTCAATGTAGGTAGATGCGCCCACAATCTGTGAAGCTTCCATTCCGATGAGGTAAATTTTAGCCAACGATCGCTTATACATTCTGTTGAATTAGTTTGCAAGTGTGACATAAATTTCTTGGTTAAAAAACTTCTAAGGTTATGATCACATTATCCAGGTTTTTTATTTTATTATTTGAGTTTATTAAGGGTTGCCTATTGAATATTTGTGCTACTAAAATTTTTTTCGGCTTTTTAAACCTTTTTATTAATAAATTAGTAGTGTTCAATTTGTTTTATTATTTATTTAAAAACTCCAATGATTTTAATAAATTTTGTTATGCACATCAATATCTTATTGTTTATTTAATCATATGTAACAAGAACAGCTTTGGGCAATGGTGTTTTCGTTTAATTCCAGCATCATGAAATGTGACAAATTTTGAATGTGTTCTATCTTAAGCTTTTAGAGTAGCTCAGTATGATAAACAGTTAAAAATGTTTCCTTACTGAGAAATAATAAGTCCCGCATCATTACCGCTTTTCTCAGATTGGCATTGGCCCCATTGAGGACAAGAGAATATTTTTTTCAAATTTTTCTATGGTAAGTCCTTTACCTTGTAGAGATAGAGCTTCGCGGCCGAGTTAAAAAAGTTTCCTCTATTAAAAATAAGTGGTGCTCATAATGGAAGTTATTTGTGTCAGAGGCAAGATAACCCCGTAAAATGCAGAAAACAATTTTCTTTCAAAATATGATTTTTGTTAGGAATTTTTTTTTGTGTGGAGATAGAGCACTGTCTGAAGAAGAAAGATGAAGCTTTGAAAATTAAAAAGGCTCTTACAACATTGCATGTAGCTAGGAGTAGCAGTTCTTAAGTTATGGTTATTTGAAATTAGTAAAATACTAATTTTTCAACTTTGAGGCCATTGCGCCACCTCTAAACTTTGCTTAATCTTCATCAAATTTTGCACAGCTCAGTTTTTGATAGATACCAAACATATGAGGGGTTGGGAGGCAGAATCGGACAAAACTTTTTTTTTTTTTTTCATACAATTGGCGGCCCCTTAGTGTATATCTTGATTAGAAATTTTTTTAACTTCTTACAAATTTAACAAATTTTTTTTATAGATTTAAAAATTACAAATATATACAATATCACAATTCAAAAAAATTTAAGGTCTAACCGACGACTTACAAAAATGTCAATGCAGTGAAAATGCATGAAAATTCAAAATAAAAATTGTATCGTTTTCGCCTGTACGCTCATTCAATAATCGCTGCTGTTCGAAAAAAATGAATTTTTGGGATGTCATTTTGACGAGTTGACGATCAGCTAGGAATGCTGAGATGATGGATTTGCATGGCAGAGGTGTTAAAGAATGCAATCAATTTGATTTAAAATCAGTTGAAGTCACAATCTTTGACTAACTTTAATAATTACAATAAAAAACGCATTACTGACTAAAGACTGCAAATTTCAGTTTTTAGTCATTTTTGTTATTCATGAATAATTAGTCTCTTTTGAAATCTCGTACTGACTAAAAATTTTTTAATGCAGTCTTTCCTGAATATAAGAATAAACACTCACATTTTGAACAAGCAATTTATATATGGAAGTTCGTTTCACAACAACAACAAAAACTGAACAAAAATTATAAATTCCTATTGATGTATTAATGTATTACGAATAACACTGTGCTTGAAATTGATTGTCGAAAATAGTAACAAAAGTGGAACCAACTGGGTGACTTTCTTAAAATTATACTGAGCTCAGATCCATCGGCCTTTTCTCTGGATTGGCTTTAGTTTAGGAGGAATCTGAGTTTGAATTTTGCAGGTTCGTCGCTTAAGTCTTCGAAAATAAGAATGCTAATTTGTCCTGAATCGTTATGAATATCGCTTTACTGTCTTCGGGAAAGTTTTAGATATTTCAGCGACCAACAAATTTGCTTTAGACACCAATACAGAAAAATGCAGACAACCGGTGTTTTCGACGAAAAGTATAACAAATAACCCCGCTTATTCGACGTATACGCAATTTTTCTTGAATTGTTTTTCAAAACTGATTTCTTCTTTCTCTGGTTGTAAAGCTTTATCTCTACACAGAAAAACATTTTCTAACTATATCCGATTTTTTAACGAAAAACGTTTTCTCATTTGACGGGTAAATCTGACCTCTGACAGAAAAAAACATTGATTACCACCCCTCCTTATTTTTAAATCAGCTACCTTTTTCTCTTTGGTCACAAAGCTCTTAGTCAGCAATTTTGTAGCGGAACGAACAGATCTTCAATAATTTTCAAATAAAGAAAAAAACAGACCACGTTGTAAATTGTACTTCCGGTTACACTTTTCTTAATTTTGCGGTTTATTACGGATTGTAGCATATACAACGGGGGTTGGCGAGCGACTCACCTCAAAAACAAAACAATGACTCGAATTTTAACGAACTCAAAATTAATTCATTCGGCTATTTACATACATATGTGAGCAAAGCAACAAAAGAGAATTTAAGAAAAGAGTTACAGAGATCAATTGCACATAACAAAAGTTGCGAATGACACAGGCAGTGGTTCCCAAACAAATTTAAAGGGTCTTCCATACAAAAGTATGGAAAACATTTATATTTATTATTTTATCATATTTCTATAAAAAAATAATATATATACATATACAGGGTGTCCCGAAAACTTTTGTAAACAAGTAAGGGTGTTATAGTCAGGCGAGCCTGACAAAAAAATACCCGACACAGACACACATGTTTAAATAATTTTTGAACCACACCCAAAAAAACAGGACCACTAAGGAAGAATATTCAAGAGGGTTTTAAGGCCATTAGGGGCCCCATATACCGACTTTTGTCAAATTTCCTTATGAAAACCGCCCCTTTTCCACGCCCAATTTTCCATATTTTTGTAATTCTAATCGGAGGCTTAAATATACAGTTAAATCCTAAGATTCATTGAAATATTTTGAAAAAGTCAGATTTTGTTTTCGAAAATTGTCTCCTACACCCGAAATGCAAATGGGACTTGAACGAAATTTGGCACTTATGCTTCCTTTGTAGCCTTAAACATCCTTCCAAAAAATTTCCTTGATCGGTCCATTTTTAAGGGTACCTCCAGTACTAGGGTCTGTCACAAAAATCCCAAAACTGCCTTAAAATCAGACTTTTTCGAAATATTTTAATGAAACTTAGAATTTCAGCGTATATTTAAGCCTCCGATTAGAATTCAAAAAAATTGGAAAAGTGGGCGTGGAAAAAGGGCGGTTTTCATAAACAAATTCAACAAAAGTCGGTATATGGGGCCCGTAATGGCCTTAAACACCTTGATATTAAAAATTATTTGAAGATGTGTGTCTGTGTCAGGTATTCTATTGTCAGGCTCGCCTGACTATAACACCCTTACTTGTTTAAACTCATGCCAGCAGTACAAATAAGAAAAACATGCACCTGGTCTTCGCTTTTTTTTGTTTTAATGATCCTGCTGCTTTTTTGTGATTTTTGCTGTTTTAAAATGTCTGAAAATATGTGGGAAACAGTACAACAGCAGACCGAAGCAAAAAATACATTGCCCATACCGCCTACAAACTCGCATACTCCCTGCACGATCGCAGTAAGTACGCCAACCTTTACTTGTGCTATTCCTAAATATACAAAACTAGCACAGGAGAAGAAAATACACAAAACGAAGCCGAAATTGCTGCTCAGACGGTAGCTCAGAGCTCTGTTTCGCGCTCTGCCCAGGCAAACTGTAGCGCTGCTGCCGCTATAATAAAACGTTGGCGTTCACGAAAAACAAAAGGGGTCGGCAGTGCAGACTGGCATGGATCGCTAGGTGAACATTTTTTTTTTTTTTTTTTAAACGTTTTATTATTTATTGTATCACTCCTGTAAAGTAGGAGTCTAGCAATAAGTTTCAAAATCTTACACCTAGTTTAACAAAACTACAGATCACAAAGCATTTCCTTAATTTCGAAAAGTTTATGAGTCGCAAGTTTTTATCAATAGCGGGTCTCAGGTAACGTTAACTAGGCTTAACTGATTTGTGAAGGAGCACGCGAAATATTTCCGGTGTTTTCCTCTAGGGTAAACGATTTAAGCAGCTAGGAGAGCTGATTTGTTACAACCGCATATATGCATACAGGAAGCGCGTAGCTGTTTTGACGTTGATTCCATGGAGAAATGCATTGGGTACTAGGAGCACCCACCGAGATACCGATAAGCTAAAAGAGCTGTTTTGACGTTGGATTGCATGGAGAAATGCATTGGGTACTAGGAGCACCCACCGAGATACCGATAAGCTAAAAGAGCTGTTTTGACGTTGGATTGCATGGAGAAATGCATTGGGTACTAGGAGCACCCACCGAGATACCGATCAGCTGTTTTGACGGACGTGCATGGAATGCACCAAGAAACGCGTGTCGATCTGCTAGGGAAGCAGAGTTGATGGATGTGCATGGAAAGCTCCTGCTGTAGAAGAATGATTTGAAATCGCTGGTCGATCATTCCTTTTTAATCTCGAAGAGTTCGATATGTTCGACAGTCCACGCGCAAGTGGATTTACATGAGTTCGCAATTTATTAAAATACTTTTCTTTGATTTTGGTGAACATAAAGCGTAAATTAAGTCCACAAAAAATGCAAAGACAAAAGGCTCTTAAAGTATTAAAACCCAATGCACAAACGAGTATTGCTACTAACCCAAGCCAAAATAGATTTGAGATCCTTTCAAGCAACGATGATCATGAATCATCCAAACCTAACTCCACCAAAAAAAAAAAAAAGCCTCCCCCAATCAACTTGCGTGAGGAATGTTCAAACGTTCTAGTAGCAACTATTGCTCATTTCATTGGTAGTAGCAAATTTCACGTTGTTTCCATTAAAAGGGGTAACGTGAAAGAAACTTAAATACAAATTTATACTTAAACCTGCTATCGTACCCTGGTGAATCACTTTGATGCACTCAAAAAAAGCTACTACACCTACCAGCTTAAAGCAAGCAAAGGTTAAGTGGTAGTAATAAAAGGCATCGAACCCTCAGTTGACCCAGCAGAGATCAAAGGCGCTCTGCAAGCTGCAGGTTTTCCAACTAAAACCGTTTTTAATATTAAAAAGCAAAAAAAAATATTCCCCAACCCCTATATCGCATTGAGCTTGATCCTTCAGCTAGCTCCTAAAAACTAAAAAAGAACGAGGTTCACCCAATATACAATCTGCAATTTTTGCTACACTGCAAAATTACGATCGAAGAGCCTCATAAGCGGAAACGACCGGTTAAATGCTATAATTGCCAAGAATATGGTCACACGCAAAACTATTGCACATTTCACCCCGTGTGCGCTACATGTGGAGATCGGCATTCTTCGAACTCTTGTCAAGTTGATCAAGACAACCCTGATGTAAGAAAATGCAGCAACTGTGGTGGTAACCACAAAGCGAGTTATCGTCAATAAAAAAAAAGACCAACCCAAGCAGAAAATTCATCAAGAACTTCCGAACTTGTTGCCGAGCCAGCAAAGGCCAGCATCAGCTGCTCTGCCTTTCAAAGCATTTTCATATGCTGACGCAGTAAAGTCTAACACTGCGACCCAACCTTAAGCATCTCTTGCGGCAGCATCACATCCTGGTCGTACTCCTATGACTATTTCGTACTCTGACGCTGTCAGGTCGAACACTGCGGTACACCCTCAACGTGCCATATCAAATTTGGAATCAATGACTCCAAATTTGACTAACTGCATGATGCAGTTCACTTCAACTGTGCAATCAATGCTGCAAGAGATGATGCGTGCTCAAAACCAACTCATGCAAACTCTAATTGCAAAGAAATGAGTGTCCTAAGAAATTGTCTTTGGAATGCTAATGGCATTCGACAACATAAGCTTGAAATTCAAAAATTTCTTGAATTACATTCAATTGATCGTCAGTGCCCCTCACAAGCAAAAATAATTTTAATATTTAAAATTATACGTTTTATGGCACTCATCATCCGGATAGAAAGGCACACGGCGGAACTGGTATATTGATAAAAAGCCGAATAAAACACAACCTCATCGAGGAATTTTCAAAAAACCATTTGCAAGCAACCCCCAAAGGCCGACAGTTATATTCACTAATTATAAATAGTCATCAAAATTTTGACTGTATTTCAACAGGTCAACCCAACTACTGGCCGTCCGATTTACAAAAAAAAAACAAGTAAGAAAGCTAAAGTCGGTCAAGCCCGACTTTGAAATACCCAGCGTCCCGACATTATGAGCGCACTATGTTTTGCTTCTCTATTTGTGGGCGTTGCAGTGGGCGGGCCGCATAAAATTTTTTCCTACACCTTTCATTCGCCTTGGTGAACCTATGTTGCGAATTTGAAGCTTCTACGCCTTTTACTTCGGAAGTTACGAAAAATCTTTATTTGTGGGCGTGGCAGTGGGCGGGCCGCAAAAAATTTTTTCCTTCACCTTTCATTCGCCTTGGTGAACCTATGTTGCGAATTCGAAGCTTTTACCCCTTTTACTTCGGAAGTTACGAAAGATCTTCATTTGTGGGCGTGGAAGTGGGCGGGCCATACACCATTCCTACACCTTTCATTCGCCTTGGTGAACCTTTGTTGCGAATTTGAAGCTTATACGCCTTTTACTTCGGAAGTTATGAAAATTCTCTATTTGTGGGCGGGCTACACAAATTTTTGTTCCTGCACCTTTCATTTGCCTTGGTCAACCTATGCTGCGAATTTGAAGCTTCTACGCCTTTTACTTCACAAGTTACGATAAGCCCTTATTTTTAGGCTTATTTGTGGGCGTGGCTCGAGGAGGGCGGCGTCCATTTTTTGCCAGGATATGTCCCTTTTCGTAGTTTACCAGCACACCAAATATCAATGGAATGTGTTGAGTGGTTCGCAAGTTACAAGCATTTTATTGAAAACACAATAAATTCATTTGTGGGCGTGGCAGTGGGCGGATGTCTCCCATTTTTACTTAGGATCATACTCGGACCTCGATATATATGTGTGCCAAATTTCGACTTCATTGGTTCAGCCGTTTCGGAGGAGATCCGACCACGGACGGACGGACAGACGGTCAGACGGACAGACGGACATGTCTAAATCGATTCAGTTTTTGATCCTGATCATTTCTATATATATTTTTCTATATCTCCGGAGCTTAATTCTACCTGTTACAAGATTTGCACAAAACTAATATACCCCGCTTACGCTGGGTATAAAAACCCAACCTCATTGATTTTGCGATCAGCAAAAACTTCGATCGTAGCGAAGTACAAGCTGAACTCAACTTCTATCTTTCATATGACCATTCCCCTGTTATAATTACAATGATGGGCTTGCCCACACTCACTAGAAAGGACGAAGAAAAAGCTCATGTATTTGCTAAGTAACTCGAAAACGTTTTTAAGCCCAACCCACGTACTAACGCTTTTGAATTGCCCAAAATTAACCCTCGTTCGATCGAAAATATAGGCGAATTTCAGCACAAGGAGATCAAGACTATCATTGGCGATCTAAACACAAAAAAGGCTGCAAGCTTTGATCTTATAACCCCGCAGACGGTGCAACAACTACCCACTGCAGCAACAAGGTTAATCCTCTTCATATTCAACACAATATTGAGACTAGGATATGACCCTAGACCCCGGAAAATTTCGAACATAATTATGATCTCTAAGCCAGGAAAAGATCTATCACTCCCATCATCAAATCGGCCAATTAGCTTTCTGCGAGTACTCTCAAAAGTCTGAAAAATGTCTCTTAGCAAAAATTTACCACCCTTGCAAAACTCTGGAGTTATTCCAGAGCACCAGTTTGGTTTTCGTAAAAGCCATGGCACCATTGAACAGGTACACAGAGTTACCACCGAAATCAGAAACGCATTTGAAAAAAAGAAATACTGTTCCGCCATATTTCTGGATATCTCGCAAGCCTTTGGTAAAGTATGGCACTCTGGTTTAATGTTTTAAATTAAACATACCCTTCCCGAAAACACTCACAAAGTCCTACAATCCTACCTCTCTGAAAGGAAGTTCAAAATTAAATATGGAACACACACGACAAATGAATTTGACATTTCAGCAGGTGTACCTCAAGGTAGTGTCCTAGGGCCACTGCTATACCTGATTTATACGGCTGACCTGCCTGTATCCCCAGAACTCTTCACACCTACGTTTGCAGATGACACAGTAATTTTGTATGCACACAGCGACCCTGTGGTCGCCTCTCGAGTTCTTAATAATCATGTTCATAATGTTGAAGACTGGCTTGTGAACTGGAGCATAAAAGTAAATGAAAGTAAATGCACCCACATTACTTTCACGTTGCGTCGCGGAACCTGCCCACCTATTATGCTTAATAACACGCATGTTCCACTAGCCAATGAAGTGAGGTATCTTGGCATTTACTTAGATCGCCGTCTCACTTGGCGTAAGCATATTGAGGCTAAACGCACCCAAAAAGCAGAGCGCCCAAAAACTGCACTGGGTTCTTAACAGTAAGTCACGATT